>CM052718.1:27627744-27663744 GCA_028551405.1 Uromys caudimaculatus | reverse complement strand
GTATCCTTTGTCTAAAACTATCCTTTAAAACACAGAGAGTTCAATAAAATCCAAACAAATATTTCTGCCAGATTTAAAAAAACACCACTGCAGTCATTTCCATAGACATATATAAAAGAGATAATTTATAGTCTGGTTTTGCATGGTCTAACATTGAACAAGGGCCACAAGATAATATAACAGCAACCATCATGGACTTCTACTCACAGTTGAGGTTTGGGGGCTCAATCAAGGGCCTGCTTACTCTTAGAAAAGTTAAACACAAAAAACTCCAAACACAGTTAAGCCTTCAAAATACTTGAAATCAACTTTACTCTATGATCTGGGAAATGTCCTTACACCAATCCTGTTTCGGTATACTTGCAAATCCCTGAAGACAGCCTAGGGCACTGGTCTTATTATAGACTGGGCTCAAGTTCTACCTGTACTTACAAAAGGCATTTAAAAAACAATTATTTTGGTTTTGTTCTTTTTTTTTTTTTAAATTTGCTGAACTCTAAGAATCACATGCCTCAGGAACCATTACTCTAGTAGGTATCTTTGTGAGACTCTGTCAGCATCATTTCTATAGTGAAATAGTTGAAATTTCAAAGGTAAACCCTTCAACAACCAACCTAAGGCACCCACACAGCAAGCATTTGCTGAATGTATTCCTGTCCACCTGGTAGGACGTGTCATGGGTAAGTGAGGTAAGGTGTAACAGGAAAGTGACCACACAGAGCACAGTCCACTCCACTGGCCTGCACAAAGCAGGCTCATTGTGGTAGCAGATATAGAAGACCATAGGCCCAACAAAAATAGAATTTAGTGCAGACGGTCAGCATCTCAACACACATCAAAAACACATAGCAAAGTCAAGAAATAATCTTGGGATACGATTATAGCACAGCGCTGTCAGTATCAAACTAACAAAAACATTCCCAGGGATGCCAGACCAGCACTTGGACTCACTGTGCACAGGCTTCAGGCTAGGTGGGCACTGCTTTACAGTTTGTGAAGACAGGATTTACAAACCTGACTTGGCCTAGGAGCATGTAGTAGATGGTTTGATCAACAGAACCAATGGGGCTAAAAATACCAGCTGTTGCTGATTACCGCCAGACACTGAGCACTCCTCTCTGCCTGGTCTAGGACCAAAATACTGCTTATCAGCTTTTAGGGATAGAAAGTTTTTGTGTAAGGAAGGAAAGAACAAGACAGAAGAGGGTGACCACAATCCTCAGCATAATGTGAATGAGAAACAACATGACCAAGGAAAAGGTGGAGAGGGGAAAGGCAGGCCTAGGCCAAGGGATGACATGACAGTGTCTGACTGAATCTTAGTGTCATCTGGTAGGCACAGGATTTTTACTAAGAATTTTTCTGAAAGAAGTAAATCAGCGACAGAAACATAATCCCTCCTTAGACACCACAGGAATCCTAAGAAAATAAAACAGACTTTGAGGCTATTATCCTAGTTTGCACAATAACTCCATTTTTGCTCACTGTGTATCTTCAGCAAATTTTGTAACCTCTTGGCCTTTAGTCTCACCATCTGTACACTAAGAGAGATGATCTCAGTAGTCTGTTAGAAGGACTTCATGAGTTAATTCATAGAAAAGAACACAGAATATAAAGCAAAAACTAAAACACAATAGCACTCACTAAACCCCAGCCACTCAGGCATGGCAGTGCATACCAATAATATTATCATTTAGGAGTCAGTAAGAACATCAACAACTTCAGGACAGCCTGGGTTACAAAGTAAGATTTGTTTTAAACAACAACAACAAATGGCCAACTTTTTCTTTCTAGGCATGAAGGTGTCAAATAGGAGGGGTTGGCAGGGGAGTAAAATGCAGAGCTTTGATGCTGACCAATTATTGAAGGAAACTGAGGCACCAACATGAAGAAAGAAGATAGAAGAGCCAAAGGGCCTAGGACCTATGTAACACCCAAAGGTAAGTAGTAGAATGAAACTCCCAAGCACAAGGGAAGTCTGAGCCTACTCCTGTATCTGAGGAACTGTGGAGACTGTGGCAAACATAATCATCGGTTCCTAGGCTTTACCTGCAGCTGCCTTTCCACAGGGCATATACATTTCGTTGCCTAAATGATAAGTGCTGCTCAAACCTCACCCATCTATCCTGTAAACAAGACTGAAGAATCACCGTCAGAGGCTTAGACTGCTTCTTCCCCCAGGACTTCTACTGCGGCATTTAAGCCTTTTTTCCCTTCCAACACACACACACACACACACACACACACACACACACACACACACACACACACACAACTATGAGAGCCTTGTGAGTTCACAAAGTCAATACGTATACACACCACAAGCTGTATATGAACTGTACAAAAAGCTGATGACACCCAGCAAACCTAACACTCTAGATTTACTCCCAAGTCATGGTTTAGGCTCTCAAATAACTGACATGTCCTAGAGAATACGTAGTAGCCCTGAAACTGTCCAGTGAGACCAAATCCAGAACCACAAGCTTCTTTGTACTCTGCCAAGAAGTAGCTGTTGGCTCTAGGCCATCAGAGCATTGATAGTGTTGCCCACTAACAGAGTGACTCTGCCTGGTGTGTATCACAAACACCTGTGGAGTGGAAGTTTGTGGGATATTTGTGGGCAAGGAAGAGAACAAACAGATACATTATTATTATGTTGAGTACCAAAAGAAGATCCAGGAACAACAGAGCAAAAACACAAATTAAATTTCAAGAAAAAATGACTCAAAACAAATGAACAGGAATTAAGTTTCATCTATCATGTAATGAATATACCAGGTTTTATTTTAGAAATATAACCTTTATGTTTACAGGCATAGCTGAGAACAGAGAGTATGTGGTAACATATACACATGTGGAATTATGTACATGTATGACAGTAAGTTATAACACATATTAAGATATACAGCTAGGGCCCTTGGAAGGTGCCTTTTTCTGCTCCTCCCTAAAATTCTTTTATTCTCCACATGTTTAGATGAGGAAAAGGGGGTACATACACTTTGAAAACATAACATGAAAGTCACCATACCAACAAATAGTTAAGATAATGCTTATGTAATACCTTGACAGTATTAAATAACCATTATGTTAACTGTGAAAGAAGAAAACCATTTTTTTAAAAAAAATAATTTGAACTTCAAACACACAATACGAAGTGTATTCTGTTAAATCCTGCTAAACTCAATAACAATAAATTATAACGACAACTTCAAAAGTTAAGGTTTCATTCTAAACACAACATGGCATTGAAGCAATATGGAACCCTGTGTACCCTAGTGAGTAACATAGGGTCACAGGCAGCATCTACAATAAAATCCATATGGATAGCTATTTCACAACAGTGAAACCACACAGGTGCTTTCTAAGCAGATGAACTGAACACAGAGTGGCATCTGCATTATTCTCCTCACAGCTTACTCTTCAAGGTCTCTGCCTGAAGATCCTTACCTGACACAGAGACTGCATGTGTCCGCATGCCTTGCTTTTCACTGTTGGCCAACCTGAAATGGAACAGATAAAGTGTAAATACTGTCCTTACCAGGACTAAATACCTGCCCTTGTCAAACAGAAATGTGCATCTGCCTTAGATTAGGAAGACCAGTACCATTCCTGAAAGATTATGTTCTAGACAGGTGGTTTGTTTTTTTAACTGGACTCTTAAAAAAAGACACTGAGTATGGCCAGGCTGTGTTAATGCTTTTAAGACCAGAAATTGTTTAGCACATTTGAGGCTCTGGGATTCATCCCCAGCACCATAAATAAATAAATAAATAAATAAATAAATAAATAAATAAATAAATAAATAAATAAATAAGTAAGTAAGTAAGTAAGTAAGTAAGTAAGTAAGTAAGTATTCAGTCAGCTAATTAATCAATTTAAAAACAGACAAATGAAGAACGACAGATGTGCCTGGACTAAGCCGCTCACAAAGGTCACTTAGAGCTATTTATATAATACTATGTAATGTGCAATGTAAAGGCTAGACTATAAAGAATTGTTCAAAAGTTATAAAGAACCATGCAACAAAGACTAAATCTTTCTATTTAAAACATAAATTAAGGGTTAGCAAGATACTTCAACAAGTAAAGGTGCTCCCCACCACCAAGCCTGACGATCTGAGTCTGCTCCCTGAATCTACATGGTAAAAGGATAGAATGGATTCTGACAAGATTGTCTTCTGTTGGATACAAGCGCAGCACTGGGGCATGTGTGTGATTACATATATGTATGTATACGTGTGTATGCATATACATACATATATGCATACACACACATACTAATGAATGTACAAAATAAAAACCAATTTAAAATGTATAGTAGCATTTTAACCTTCTAAATATTATAGCATGTAAAAAAGTTAAGAAGTGTATATATTGCTATTGTATATTATCTGCTATTCAATAGATCGAAAAAAATTTAGTGACACTTAAAAAAATACAAGCATAGTTTAAAATTTTTGGAAAGCACCAAACACAGGAAAGAAGGTTTCCCACTGGCTGAGAAAATGGCTCAGCAAGTAATGGCGTTGCAAGCCTGGCAGCCTGCATTTGGTCCCTGGAATCTATGTGAAGTGAAAGGAGACAGAGGACTGACTTCACAAAGTCCTCCTTTGATTTCCATGTTGGCAATGTGTGACATGTGGCTTTCCAATCATATGTACATGCAATCATACAATACAGATAATAATATATCTTTTAAAAATAGGAGTTCTACATTTTTCAGCTATTTCCTTGGTTTTTATTCATAAGGAAAACCTCTTCCTATTCCATAAGCATTTACTATACAAGTACCAAATGGAAATTTTTCCTAGAATACAGGGTTTATATCAAAACAAATATCAGAACTTAATACAAGGCCTTTTTTTTTCAGCCAGAAATATTCTATATAAAACTGCATAACTTCTACAATCAAAAACCACAGTACAGGGTTGGAGAGATGACTCAGTGGTTAAGAGTACTGTCTGCTCTTTCAGAGGTCCTGAGTTCAATTCCCAGCAATCACATGGTGGCTCACAACCATCTGTAATGGAATCCGATGCCCTCTTCTGTGTGTCTGAAGACAGCTACAGTGTACTCATAAATATAAAATAAAGAAATAATTTTTTAAAAAAACCACAGTATAGGGTCATATAATTTATTATCTTTTACTAAATTCAACAAATACTTAAAATCTATATTTATTATAAAAACTGAAGTTACTGTTTACCAAATCAGACGTTTCTCTTCCACTGAAGCAACATGGCTACTACGCTGTACATCAACTCCATTCACTAGCAGGCAGGGCACAGTGTTACTGAGTAAACTACACTGCCTGTTCCTTATTCTATAGCCAGAACACCAGGTTCCTGCCCATCAGCTTTCTCACATGCTTGCCTTCTGTCACTACTGTGAAAAATGCAGTTTAGAGTTCGGTTGCTGTGAGGTCTGTGACTCCTTTGCTCGTGTTTTACACTCATGTTCATAATTACTATATGCCCAGATCAAAAACAATTCCTTATGTTTTCCTAGCTGCAGACACTCTAAGAAAGCAAAGGCTGGCCAGGCAGTGGTGGCGCACACCTTTAATCCCAGCACTTGGGAGGCAGAGACAGGCGGATTTCTGAATTCGAGACTAGCCTGGTCTACAGAGTGAGTTCCAGGAAAGCCAGGGCTACACAGAGAAACCCTGTCTCAAAAAACCAAAAAAAAAAAGAAAGAAAGCAAGAAAGAAAGCATAGGCTGTTGCTCCAAAGAGGGACACAGAGCAGACCATAAGAGAAAACTACTCCAGTTCCTGCTCACCCTCATATTCATGACTCCACAGAATGTGGCTATGAGAGGTAGTGACTGTCAAGTGCATGAAGACAAGACAAGCAGCTATTTTCCAAAATGTAATTACATACTGACCAGATGTTATAGGCAAATGCAATGGCGTGCCCTCCTGGCTCAGAGGCCTGTATTTCCAAAAGTGATGTAGAAGAGAAAGGCCTGAAGGAGAGTTGGGGACAGTTGATAGAGAAATTGAACAAGTATAATTTATCAGAAGAGAATGTGAGGAACATCAAAACTGAGGCTAGAAGTGTCAGCAAGGCCACATGCCAGAAAAGAGCTTTATTTAGGACAGTCTGATGAAGAGCTGAGATAGACACACAGATGCAGTAGGTGTGCAGGCCAGAGTTGATAGAAAGTACATACCTAACCAGCTCCCCAAACAGCTTAGTACCATGTCCTCATGGACAAGCCTTTACACACCCCGCCACTACGTACTGCTTAAGATCTTAGTGTGTCCTATGGGACTCTTGGAAATTTTCTCCTTGGCTTCCTTGGACACTGCCTAGATCCTTTTATGTTCTGTAGCAAGTCATACTTTTCTGACTCGATACAACTCTGGGCCTGAGGTCCTCAATAAAGCACCTACTAGTATAGCCCTGACAGGTGATACTAACTGTGAAGAATGGTAGGAAGCTGCTAAAGCAGATTATCAGATACATTTACCTAGGAGAGCCAGCGATGAGGCTAACAGAGAAGAGGGCACAGACAGAATGAAGACCAGCTCTGGCTTAGCACTCCCTGTCCCAGGCTTCCACATCTCCACTGCTTCTTAAGTATCTGAGAATTAACAGTTTCTAGTGTTCAGTTACCTGTTTATCTGAACAGCTAGATTTTTACTTTTATAGCTTGACCCCCAGTTCTTAGCATGCTGACTAGGAATACAGAAGTAATATTGTAATTTTTTGCATTGCTATTTCATTTCTTTACATTAAAGATCAACATATCTCTTATGGAATTTGTAACATGAACCGACAGTAAACCACCAATTATGTCTCTTTCATTTTCCTGATTGTAAAAGAGAATGCCTATTTTCACATTTCTAAACAAGCGACGTAATGTCTAAGCCCATTATTACCATAACCATCTCTAGATCCCTTAATAGACTTGAAATAAGGGGAATACTAATTTTGAAATTTCTTAATTAAATATATATTTCATATATAACTTACAACTTATTTGATTTATATTTGGAAACATGTTTTCACAGTCCTTGAATATATAGAGATTTAATTTTTCAGGAAAAGAGATAATGAAGTCCAATGCTTATCTTAAAGTTTCTAACAAAACCAAGTAAGGAAATGCACAAATGGAGCACTTACTTTGGTATTGATGGCAATGCCCGTTCACCTTCTGGGAAGAAAATGGAAAGAGACATGAGCAACTTCTTGGATTCCTTTAAAGGAGAGTATGAAGGTAAGTCCAGGAAGGAGGAAAAGCCTTATTCTGGTGTTTAGTGACAGTCCCTTATAGTCAAGGTCATCACACTGATTCTACTTTAGGCTATTATGGGTTTCCATACAAAACTTACAAAAACATAACTGGGTATTGGGTTCACATGGACAGATATGCCAAGTCCTAATAAAGCGATAATGCAAGGTGATAAAGTATAGTCTTCCCAAATGACTTAAAGATCAAGGAGCTCTTAAAATCAAAGTCTAGGTGCCTTGCCAAAGGCCTTTGATAAAATGGTCTACTAGTAACACCCAGAATCTATGCAGGAAGTACAATGCAAATGAAGGTAGCTGCAAAGGAATTCAGCAGAAACCTTGCTTCCTTACAATCCAGGTCCATGCTCATCCCTTACAGGGATCTTTCTGGAACCCTGTACTCTGCTTGACCTTTTTAAGTTTCTGAGCCCCTCAGAGCACACCGTCATAGACTGTTCAGCCTTCCCTTATCACATCACACCCTCACCTGGCCCTAAGCTAGCTCTCAGAGTGCTTTATGGTAAAGGAAGAAAGACTCATCAGCCTGGGGTCTGCAGAATAAACACAGGTCATGGCAGGACACACAGTACACTGGAGGAACTGGTATCCTGCCAAAGCCCAGGCTTTCCCTGCATCCCACGGACCCACTTGGAATGTTTCCAAAGATGCTTCAGAAATCCATATCTTCTGTATACCCTTGTCCTTTGCACTATTCTTACAAAGCTCTTCTTGAGGAGACATGAGCCTCATTTCTAGGATATGCTTAGTCACTCAAATTTTTAATTTTATATCTTGACATAGAATTTATTTTGTTCTTCACCTACTCTAAGCTTTTCTAATATAAAGGGAGAAAAATACAACAGGATAGAAACTTAAACCTGAACTACAAAGGACACTTGAAAAAGAACTGGGAAAATAATCTCCAGAGCTGAAAGAACGACTGGTAACTCAGGAGCTACTCTAAGGGTTACTCAAAGCCCCGTACTGACACAGTGCACTTCAACCCAGCCTTCAGTCCAAGTGTTGCGACATGGACCACTGTACCTACACAAGGAAGCACGCAGGTTACAACAAGGCATCTGGCCTTCACATTTACAGTGTTACCAAAGTCAGAACTGGCTGCTGGGGTGAGCCTGTCTACCAGTGCAACAGAAATAAAAACAGAATCTCACCTTTCTGGGGTCTGATGATGAAGGATTGTGTGGCTCCATTTACCAGCCGGCAGTATCCATCGATCAGGTCAGCCATGTTCTCTGCAATGGTTAGGGATGGTGCCGTCACTGTCAGAGGCTAACGGGAAAGAACATTAGAAAGAGGAGTTATTGTTCTTCCCAGAAATCAAAGGGACAGCTGCACTATGACATCACAACTCTGCATACACTTGAATATAGAGGAGTAGGAAACATTTGCCAGATTTAAGTGAAAAACGGAGCTTGGTATTTAAGAACATCATTCCTTGGATGTATAAGAGAAAGCACACTTAGAACACAAGATAACAAGTACTGTAAAAGAGGCTCACTTTTACAAAAGAAGTCAGCAAATATTGGACACACTCTAGGAATTCAGGTAACAGCTTATTCCAGAGACTAATATACAATAAAATTTTATTAATCATATCTTAATTTTCTATCATTAGAGCGAATTGGTAAAATTTCAGTCTTTTCTGCATTCATAGCATGTTAGCCCAAAGGCTAAAATGACATCTTATATGACATAAGCTTTATGAAGTTTTTGATAAACTTCCTAAAGACCTATTTCTAAGTGTCTGTAGTTTATTTTCACATCCAGTTGTGTCCTGGTGCACTTTGCTTCTCTCACTTGTAAATTCCTACCATTACTTGTGGGACAGAAAAGGGAAGGAGAAGCTTAAGCAGTACACTGGGATCTCAGCAGGAAACTGTAATTTGCAACAAGTTTTCTATACCCCAGGTCAGAATTTGCTCATCTGCTAAAGAGTTTCTAGATGTCAGTGACTGGGAATCACAAGGCAGGACACTGGTGATATAGCCTAGTGAGGAGAGCTGAGCCACAGGCAGTTGCCTACACAATGGCTCCAACTGCTCTTCAACATGCTCTGTCTGGACCCAGAGTCTTGTTGTGTAGCTCAACAGTTCTTTCTTCTACCACTTATTACTTTCTTTCTGTTTTCATTATTGGTGTTTAGAGATGGAATCGTGCTCTGTGGTCCATGCTTAGAGCTGGCCTGGAATCCAGAAGGCTGGGATGATTATAGTAGTGGGCCACTGTGCGCTACCTGCCTATTTTTATCACACTGTTGCAAGTGCTATTATCATAGTGACTGCCCAGAAAATCTTCCAACACAATTCTAACTGGCTTCCTTGATATTTCAGAGTGGTCTCTGATCATACTTACAGCAATAGTCTGGTTTTTAAAATCTATTTCTCTCCTATCCTGAAGACAATTTAACCACTATTTTTAATCTTTATGTATTAGGAAATTGTGAGACTAATTATCCATGAACACTCATCCTTATCCCAGAGAAGTCATTTCTACACTCTCCCATGGATCAGATTTTAACTTAAAAAAATTTTTTTTTAATTTTTAGACAATATATTTCGATCATGTTTTTCCTCTCCTCCTTTTCAGCTCCTTCCAGATCCTCTCCACCTTTCCACTGACCCAACCTTTCTTCTTGATCAAATTCTTTTTTTTTTTTTTTTTTTTTGGTTTTTCGAGACAGGGTTTCTCTGTGTAGCCCTGGCTGTCCTGGAACTCACTCTGTAGACCAGGCTGGTCTCGAACTCAGAAATCCACCTGCCTCTGCCTCCCAAGTGCTGGGATTAAAGGCATGCGCCACCACTGCCCGGCTTGATCAAATTCTTAAGAGCAAGAGTGACTTACCTCAGGAGCGCCAGCGATTTTGAGTTGTAGCATTCCTTTCCTGTCTTTGTCTTCACTGTTTGAGTACTGTATGGTCTGCACTTGGTTGAAGTCTGCTAGGTGTGTGGGCTTTGGGAAGGAAAGATAGAGCTCTTAGGCCATGGAGAAGTCCTCAGTGCCTGGGGTCTGCTAGCACTTATTTGATTCTTTCTGGCCCCAACTACCAGCCTGTTCTCAAGAACCTCAAGAGTAAGAACATTTTCCTCTGGTGAACATCATGCAGTAGCCCTGTGGGCTTCCTTCCAGGTTTAAGCATGCCCAACATGATAATATCTTTAGGAGAACCAGATAAATGAGAGGGTAAGAGAAAAGTCAGCTCCCATAGAGAGGAATGAAGACAGGAGAATGAACCATTGCCATAAACTACCTGTCCAATTCAAGAAGCCTCATGGAATTCTCAATGAAAGCAGAGATTTAAATAGTTAAAAAAAATTATACGAGTTAAAAATATAGTATGTAAGCATTTACAGAGAAGTGCAGTACTGTAAGGAGTTGATGGCTTATTACCAGCACATATGTTCACATAACTTACAATAGGAGCTGTAAGCTGAGGGTAGAATAGGATACAAGGTCCTTGACATGATATTAGGAGCTATTCACAACAAAATCTAAGCAGATGATCGACCAAAGGTCTTTTATAGTTTGTTTGTTGACAAAGTATCATCACGTAGCCCAGGCTGGCCTTGCTTGAACTCCCTCTAAGAGCCCAAGCGGGCCTTGAACTAACAGTCTTCATACCTGCCTTCATTTGCTGAGTATTATAGAAATGTCTTCCCGATAGGAATTCACTCCACACACTTAGGAAAGGTAAGGAAAGGCTCTTTAATAATATTACACAAATGGTTCTACCTAATGCCAAAGGAAAACTGGCCTCAAAAAAATTTACCAACTTATATGGGCCTTAGGCTTATACATTCTATATATGCTGCCATCCTTAAATATTTTTCACGTCATGAGCCCCAAGCTACATTCTGAACAACTGAAACAGAGATAGGAGACTGTAAGACTAGCTACTTGGGTTTTGCAAGATGGGAAATTTACACATCAAAGATACTGTCAAATTATTTTATAAGTACATTGATGTACCCCCCCGCCCCCAAATAGTTGTAACCCAGGTAAGACACAGGGGACTTAAGGGGACTTAACAGCAGACAGGACTTAATGGTGGTTGTGACCCTGTATGGGGATGACCTAATTGCTGGTTGTTAAGTCAGAGTTGTCTCTTGTTGTTATGGGAATGGAGCCTAATGGAGGTCAATCTTGGTAAATAAACATTAGCAGAAACTTTCTCAACAAGCCTAACATTCAATAATGGCACAAAATTTTCTTTCTTACAGTTTCTAACAAATCTCATAATTGTACTACTTATCTTCCAATTGAATTAGAGGCAGTGCTCCTCTAGCTAAATTCTATGTTGTACCCTAATATTTGCTAAGCAAGTTTATTAGTAAATCTTACATAGCATCAATTTTACTTCTTCACGTCTCTCATGTGTCGCTGAGATTAGAAGTGTGGTATGTGCCACCACACTCAGTTTAGAGGGCATAATTTTAAAATATTAAAGGCATGTTATTAAAGCTTAACAAGGACAATACTACATAAAGTCACATTGTGTATGTAGAGTGCTGGAGGTGCAGTGTTAGTGATCCACAAGCCCAGTTCTAATGACATACTTTCTATTGGTGAATTACAATTTAGTTCTGAAACACTAAATGACTCAGAACATCCAAGGAAGAAGACCTACAGAGAATGCTATACAAAATACATCAAAAGAGAATCAATCCAGTGGGCCAGACACCAAACCAAGCAATCAGTTTGGCAGTATGTTAGACTAGGAAGAGACATTGGCATCAGTGCAACAGAACAAGAAGCAAATGACAAAAATAATGGCTCATTCAGGGGTAAACTGGTTAGTATCTGTGCTGCCACACATAGCTGCTCACCAGCAATATGCACAACAATGGCAGAAACCTACCAACAAAGGCAACCATTTTCTATAGGCTTATGCTGTAAAAGGGTAAAGGCAACCATTTTCTATAGGCTTACGCCGTAAAAGGGCAGAAGATAAGCACCTTAATTTCTCAATGCCTTTATTTCTCTTATAGCTGTAATCATTACTGCTTCACAAAGAAAGAGACACGGGCACAGATATGAATGACCCCAAAAAGTCATAAAACCAGTGTCAAGATGCTGGTAGCTTTGCAATGCCCCCAAGAACAGGGCCTTTTGAGCCCTCTAAACCCCATTTTTTCATCTTTAGCTCTAGACAAAATGGACGGGTGGGGTGGAGGGCTCACCATCTTGAACTATATTACAATACTGGAGATAGAAAAGAGGTTTTAAATGTAAAATGATAGACAAAAAAAAATCTTGCAAGAAAAAATGACTACGAACTGAATCTAAGGGCTACGATGATTCTTAACGATATAAAGTGAGCATCCTGAGAACGGAAGCTGTTCAATCTTATCCTGTCTGGTGGCTCTCTGAGATCACTGCTTTATATTGTGCCTGTTTTTGTACCTGATTTTGTAATGATTCTTTAGTTTTAAGCTAAAGAGTTTTTAGCAAAAGCATTTATCATAAATTACCTGGCTTTTATCCCACCTTTTGTTGAAAAGAAATTCTTAATTTCTATTTAACAAAACTTACCAAAATTTTACGGGGTTATCATTTTTACATCATGTTTTCAAAAATGCATCCATGATGGGTGTGGTGGTGCCCATCTATAATCCCAGCACTATGGTGGAGGCAGAGGCAGGTAAATATGAGTTTGAACCTAGCCTGGTCTACAAATTTAGTTCTAGGCCAACTACAGATTCATAGAAACTCTGTCTCGGGAAAGGGGGATGGGGGAGAATGCCCTTGCCACAGTCATGAAATATCTCTTGTTTTCTTCTATACCATCATATTTTACTTTTCATGCATGGATCTCTTTGGGTTCAAGTTCTTGTCATGGTGAGTCTCAGGGTTAAATACCATTCTGTTTTCTTCTGAAAAGTTAACCAACGATCTCAGGTCAAGACAGAGTGGAGAGGTAACTGGAATGGGGTGGGAGTTCTGAGATTGGTATGTTTAAAGTAATAGCCATTATGAGATTTGGGAAAGAAAAAGGAAGGACATAGGAAAAGATCTCAGATTCCTGGACCTATGAGGAGACAAATCACAAAAAGACATCTGTGCTGGTAACACAGGTACAAAACCAGGCATAATATAGTGATCTCAAGGAGCCGCCAAATAGGACAAGATTGAACAGCTTCCATTCTCAGGATGCTTGCTTTATATCAGATTGACAGAAGAAACAAGCATGCTTTTAGCTTATTCAAATGTGAAAATAAAGCCAGCTGTGGGAGTTAACACTTGGTTTTTTTTTTTGTTTTTGTTTTTTTTTTTTGTCTGTCATTAAGATGGAGTTAACACTTGTAATTTCCGCACTGGGGTAGTCAGAGGCCAGAGATTCTGAGTGTGAGGATGGCCTAGGTTACACAGTAAATCAAGGTCAGACTGGGATACAAAGTGAGACCCAAAACAGAAACATAATAAAACAAATGAAAGAGAAAAATGACAAGAGCAATAAAAATGGTGGAATCTAGTAGAAAAATTTCTTGCCTACACTGTCAATGACAGAAGTTTCTCAGCCTTCCTAAGAAGCAAACTAGTAACTGCTTTTCAAGTTAAAACGCTTTGTATGTATTCAGTAGTTCTATCACTCGGAACCTCTTCCACCAGAAAGAATGTAGCAATTTCTACAAATACATGCAAAAGAACACTTCTTCTATACTCTGAGGAGATGGTGCAACAGCCAAGACTTCTTGCTGTACAAGCATGAAGACCTGACTTAAAATCCCAACAGCCATGGGGAGAGGACAGGCATGGCAATGCGCAGCTCAACCTCAGAGCTGCAGGGGAAGACGAGTGGACATGGCAGGATGACGCTGGACGAGCTCGTCTGCCTAGCCAGTGAGCTTCAGGTTCAGTAAGAGATCAGGTCTCAAGGAATTATTAAGGAGGCAAGTGATGGTGAAAGATGTCCTCCACTGGCCTCTGCATGCACATACATGGGCGCATGTAACTACCTACTGACATGAAAAATGAATGGATGAACAAGCAAACAAACAAGCAAACACTTATTTTAACATAGTCTTGAGGAAGAAATTTGAAAGTTCAGTGACTGAGACACTCCTAATTAGTCCCAGGAAGCCATCACTGCCAGGTGGACTGGAAGGCAGGCTCACAGGCAAGATGCACAAGATGCAGAATGTGTACTTAATAAGATCCATTTCTATCCAATAGTTAAGAGTGAGGAGAATAGCACAGAAGAGTTGCTGGTCATTTATGTGTGGGTATAGTAGGGACAGGAACTAATAACAATAAAGAACTATAGGGGAGAAGCAAAACAGAGTGGGAATAGACAACAAGGAACATGTGTGGAAAATCATACCAAGCACAAATACAAACCTGTGATCAGAAACCCATACCACTAAAAAAAAGGCATACCTGTTAGTGTAAGCTTGTCAGAAAGATATCAGAACCAAACTGTCTAGCCACAGGCTCACATCCTCAACACCATAACCCTGGCAGGCCTTACAGTTCAACCTGTATTCACCATCACGTGCACAGACTCCATACATGCTTTCCATGCATGCCTGACTAGGAACTCCATCAAAGGGCTGAAGTCTCTTTGGTCTTCCTAGCAAACCCCTGGTACAAGCATGTGCTCAGCAGCATTTGCTGGAGCACACATTGGTGAGACAATCTGAGGATTTCTCTCTGGCCAGCAGTTTTCCTCAATGAGGTAAGTAAGGGCAACAGTGAATTCAGAATTTAAAATATTTTTCAGATATATTTTTCTGGAATTAGCTTATAAAGATTATTAAGTTACGATGTCAGTACAAATATACTAAAATCACATCTAGAAGTTAGTTCTAAGAAATTACAGTGTAGGTCAGTATAGAGTGCCTGGCTAGAGTGTGTAAGATCCTGGGTCTGATCCTCAAAATTGCAATGAAAAAAAATAAGGCCTCACAACATAAGCTGGAACAGCCTGGTCAGTTTTCACTCACCTACCTAGTTTGTCTGATTCATTTCCCTTCAACTCTAAGGCATTCCAAAGGCTTAAGTTTAAGTATCTCCTACACAATATAATAAATGAAAAAGTGTGCTTGCTGAATGAAGTCTTTCACGTGAATGCCCTGTCCAGTCCTCAACTTCATTCATCTGTGCCCACAACCAAATCCATGTGCCCTCCCAGGAGCCGACTTACATTGCAGCCCTTGTCTGTCAGGTAACTGATTCCTTCTTCTGGGCCAATCGCCAGTTCTACAGAAATAATCCAACTTGACTTTGGAAGAGCAAGCAGGTGGAAACAGAGGTACCGGAAGGAAAAAAAATTATTTTAGAAATGAGCCCATAAATACGTCAAGTGACTTGGGTTGGAAGAAGACTTGGTTTGTATTAATCTATCTAACAAAATAGTATAAAATATTTATAATTTCAATGACCCAGGAACTACTGAGCCTGGACAAGACTAGTTGTGGTCAATCTTGAATCTGGGAAGCCATTGTTTCTCTAAGATTATCTCAACAGGACAACTAGCACTTGGAGAACAGCTAATCAAATTGTAGGTCAGAATTAAAAACACCTGCTTATGAACATAGGTATATTATTAAAAATATGATTTTTACTATCTAATGCACTCTCTTCCTGCTTTCCCCCTATAATTCAGTGTCAAGCAGTATTTTTGTATAAGAACTATGATGAATTTTCCTTCAATCAGAAATGTAGATACATGTGGATAAGAAAAAAATCCCCTCTTCCAAGGTTCCACACTTACCCCAAGGGCACACTTGAAGCACTCTTTGTCAAATCTGTACACAGGAGAGAGAATCTCAAAGAATTTCAGGATGCTTTCCTCTCTATTAAGGTTGGCAAACTGCCTGAATGTTTGCTGGATCAGCTTCCTGAGTGTTTTGGCCTGAAGGATGAAATTGTAGAAAAATATGTTTTCAAGTCAACCAAGAGAAAAAAAACCCTGCATACTCTTACCATTTACATTACTACAAAAACTCACTCAGTCAAATAACTAGTAGAGCATTAACTGTTGTAAAATACACATTAACAAACTTTGCCCTGTGACTAGTTTGAAATACTTAGCAATAGAGGGCTTTATTCAACTTCAACAGAAGCTTAAGGAAACAATATGCATATTAAACATGTGGCACACTGCCATTAAACCATGAACCACAGGGGTATGTGGCCCAGAAACAGGAGAGATGAAGAAAGACACAGGCACGCACATGTTCCAATATCATTTCTGAAAGTGAAATAATTAACTGTAGAAGTCCCTTGTTATTGGATCTAAGAAGTGAAATTTCAGAGTACTATTCTTTAGAAAGATTGAAGACATTCAGCAACAAGAAGGATCTTCAAAATCATTCATTCAACATAATACAAATTGTGGTGTATACTTTCACAACTCTTCTATGCAGCCTATAAACCATTGTACAGGACTAGTTTAGGAGGTTGAAATCCTATCTTATTGTTTGTGTATCTTATTTTCTTTGTTACATAACAAAGAGAATAAACAATCTGTAAGCGCAGAACAGGTGCTTTTAGAAGACAGCTCACTGTGGTTTCATAGACGTGTGTAGAGGGGAGAAAACCCACCACCTACGCTGCTTTACCTTGCATGCATAACCACTGACTTCTATTCCTATTATTCGAATACCTGAGAACGGAGCAAGGGCTTCCTAGGGACCAAGCTTCTGATCTTCAGTGTGTGAGACACCAGGAAGGCAAGAGAACAGTAACTCCACAATGAAATCTGAGTAAAAAGGACCAATGTAGGCCAAGTATAAACTTAGCTTCTACACTGCTAACACCGACTATACTTCCTTGGGTAACTTTGAGTGAAGAAGTAGTATCTTCTGAAGTAGGTTTTGGCAGGGATAGCAACAGTAGGGAGAAAAAAAATTGGAGGCTTTCTACTAACTCATGCAGGAACCAACAATGTAGGTAGGTACAGAGGAGGAAAAGGAGCCATAGGTGGTCACACTCTTATTTTATTTTGGAAATTAAGATGCTACAGGCAGGAACTGGTATTAAACTAACAGGGCAAAAACTGGGAGGAACAACATGAAAGGCAAAGGTTGGATGAACATCAGGTGATATTAGGAATCCAAGTGGACTCATCACACAAACTGCTGGAGCTGAAAGTGGAGGTAGGCAGTGGCTATCTTAACAAAAAAAATTAAGGTTGTTGTGGTTGTTGTTATTTGATTGTTTGCATGGTTTTAAGATCTTTTTTTTTTTTTTTTTTTTTTTTTTTTTGGTTTGTTTTTTCGAGACAGGGTTTCTCTGTGTAGCCCTGGCTGTCCTGGAACTCACTCTGTAGACCAGGCTGGCCTCGAACTCAGAAATCCACCTGCCTCTGCCTCCCGAGTGCTGGGATTAAAGGCGTGCGCCACCACTGCCCGGCGGTTTTAAGATCTTAATATGTGCCTAGGCTGGCTTGGAACTTGAGATCCTCCTACCTTAGCCTCCCAAGCACCCAAGCCATTGATGTAAGCCACTATGGCTGGTACAAACTCAAGTCTTCTCATGGTGTTCTAGGAAGCTATCTTATTCTCACTTGAGAACTAGATAGAGCCTCTGAGATCTTTCAACATTTGTAGTTTTGAAATTGGATTTCTGCTGTGAATAATACAGAAATATATTAAGGTTTGACAGTTTTGATTTGCTATCTAGGTTTAAATCTACAATAAAGCTGTTAAGATAGTAGGCAGGCCAGGCAGTGATGGTGCATACCTTTAATCCTAGCGCTTGGGAAGCAGAGGCAGGCGGATTTCTGAGTTCGAGGCCAGCCTGGTCTACAGAGTGAGTTCCAGGACAGCCAGGGCTACATAGAGAAACCCTGTCTTGAAAAACCAAAATAAATAAATACATAAATAAATAAATAAATAAATAAATAAATAAATAAATAAATAAATTTTAAAAAAAAGAAAATGGTTCTCAAAACCTTCATAACTGAGACTGATCCATCTACAGATAATGGTAGCTTAACTGGACGGAGCTGGGAAAGCCTCAACAGTGCAGCAGCAGCAGAGTAGGTGTTCCTCTCTCTGGACTCTTCTCCAGCTCTATTTATTTTTCAGGTAGGTATTCATTTTCCATTCAAATAAGATCTATCAAATATACTATATACCTGGTGCTAGACAAACTCATTGTGTGAAAATATGAAGACAAAAAAACCCAAACAAGTCAATAGCTACAAAATTACAAATTCAGAAAGAAAAATAAGCCCTTTAGATACTTAGTAGGGTCTAGCCAGGAGAGATGTTTTCCATTCATGCAAAGGCATAGAGAAGAGGGAGGCCAGAGCAGGACCAGGACATGACCAGGTTCCACTGAGCCTGCATAAGTATCTGCCTCACACAGGCATATATCCATGGCCTGTACTCAAGTCCCTGTTTTCGGTATAATGACTGTTTATAAACATAAAACAGTGTCTTAGACTCCCCAAAACCAGCAGTCATACTTGTGATGTTTTTTTACAAATGAAAATCTGAGGAGACAGCGGTTTTCAAAAGTCACCAAAGGTCATCATTTGAGAATCAATGCTACATAAAACACAACCATTAAATGAATGCTGGCTAGAGCATCTTCCAACTAATAGTAATGTCAAGTTGAAAACACTGTGGCTTACCCTGCTTCCATGCCTCTACAGTCCTATTCCTGAGCTGTCTCAGGCTGAGGTAGGGGAACTCTGCTCCTTGCCATTGGAGTCTTCACACTGAACAATTCAGATAAATTGAGGCTCTCCCTACTCCAGAAGACTGCCAAGACTCCCAAGGAACACAGCTGCCATTTTCCAGCTCCCTTACATAAAGTTGCAAACCTTGATTAAAAGTTTTGTCCTCTATCTGCCAAATCTATGTCAACTTGTAGAGGACGGCATCTTACACACTTGTACTCCCAGCCTCTGCCACACTTACAGGAGTGGGCTCTGTAACAGACAGGCACTGGAAAGAGTTAGCTTCCTAACAACTTGTTTCTAGTGCTTTACTAATAGAACAGAAACGATTGAAATTTTCAAAGTACAGCAGCATGCTCAAACAGAGCCCCAATTACTAAAAAGGGCACACTCTCCTATTGCTCGCTGTGAGACCTGCTGCATTTGCACAACTCTCTCAATTTATTTTCCCTGTGATATCATTCAGAACTGTATAAAAGGAACCATGCTATCAACCCCAGAAGAGGGGAGGAAGACAGACCCCAAGGTACCACAGTAATGGGCCAGAAAGTGGGCAGCACCCAGGTGTAGACACAGGGTTTTGTCACAGACTGCACGTAAGAAACAGCACCAACACAGTGACCTGCCAGTCCACTGGACAGCACCGACCACATTCAGAGAACACACAGTCTGCTTTACTGGCAAGAAAAAAATCCTGTGGCAGTACATCCAATCATGCACTAAGAGATGTAGTTCTTAGTCTTTCACCGTGCTCGGTATCATATCAGACCTCTTCTCATGCTAGACACATCTACAGGCTCATCTTCCAAGGATGCAAACACTGACTCACTGGCTTCTCACAGACATCACATGTCAGAAGCTGGTTTATCTGTGACAGATGTGAGAACTGACATTCACTCACTTGTCCAAAGTCAGGGTTAATTTACACTGAAACCAGGACTCTTACAAGACAATTTGGCTATGGGGCCAATATTCTGAACCAGAATAGGACATTATTTAGCATGCATGCTTTAGTCTGTATGGACCTCAGATAAAAGGGGGGAAAATCTTTGTAATAATAAAAAATAAAAGCAATAATAGCTGTTGTTTATGAACTGCTACTTGACAGGTATTGTATTGAAATATACATATTTATCTGTTACATTTAACACCATCTCTACAGAAGACTCTTTATTGCAGAAATAAGAGGTCATGCCCCACATTGTTAGGCTGGCAAATGGAAACCTTCTTGGACCAAATCCTATGTTCTCCCTCTGTAATTTGGTGTTTGAAGGTGTGCTCTGGATTGGATAGGAAACAGCACTCAGAGCTCCCATCTCCAATGATAGCCCTGCTAGAGGAAGATTACATGGAAGCTACTTCCAAAGTTGCCACAGGAAACCACACAGTCAACAGAGACTGACAATTAAGACTGTGCACATATAGAGTACAACAATATAAATATATACAAAGGAAATAGTGACAAAGAATAAAGCACTTACACACACACACCCCAGACCCAATGATGTAAACACACACACACACACACACACACACACACACACACACACACACACACGCATGTCGGACCTAGTGGTGTACAAACGCACACACATAGACACACAAACAGAGGACCCACTGGTGTATGCATGCACAGGCAGACATGGAACACAGTGATACACAGCGGACCCAGTAATGGTAAACACCCTCACAGAACAGAGACATACATGCATACAGGGATGCAGCAATGCACACACACAGGCGTGTACACACAGTGCTCATGATTCACTATGATTCTTTAAAGCAATATTCCTTTTCTTTTGTGTATCAAAATATTCAAAACTTTATAAACCTTGGCTACAGGGCTGCAGCATGAACTATTTCTAGTTTTGCACTTAGGTGTTTATTACAATCATCAAGTAAAGCCATGGTTCTATGGAGAAAGACTGAACCTGCGAAAATTTACTTGCCTGAAGTTAACAGACTCTTACACAGTCAGCTTTTGCCATTGTAGCTTTACCATGTAAGGGAGAAATGCACCATTTCACTTTCTTAAAGGCAAGTTTTCAGTAGGAAAGGGATACATGCAAAGCTTCATATTGGATTATGATAAAGCAGACTCTAATTACCTTGACAGAATCCAGTAAACTCTTAGGAAAAAATCTCTTTAAACCAACATCTTTTCTGAAAAATAAAAAGAAGCATATTAACAAATAACAGCATCAATCAGTAATAACACACTTGAAAGAGTGCAAAAGTAGTTTATTTATTTTTGTTTGTTCATGAAAGAACCAATTATAATCAAGTTCCAAACAATCAGCATATTCATGGAAGATAAATAAATTATTTTGTAGCCATGTACAAAAACATGAAACATGATTACAATTCATTTCAATAGAAATCTTTGGTTGTTTCCCCTCTACTGTTATAGTCCTTTTTGAAAAGTCCTTCCCATTTGCCTTACTGTAAATGGCAGTGTGTAATGAAAGTGTTTTTTCTCAGGTGTGGCATAGAGGTTATCTTTATACACATTAGTTCCTCCCAGGTAACTCTATTTTAGAGAAAGCAACTGGCCTAATTAAAAAATAAACTGCTGGAACACAGTCCAAGAATGGAGCTTTGTGAGGGGAATTCTGAGCGCTTGAAATAAATAAATAAATAAATAAATAAATAAATAAATAAATAAATAAATAAATAAATAAATAAGACAAGAGTCTTATAATCTCAATTTCTTCAAAAACACAAAATTGTTTTTGGAAAATGCTTTTGTGCGTTCCCAAGTGTAGTAGATAGCAGTGAGTTTACTTTAGATTATATATTACAACTGGCAATTGCTATTTGTTTATATGCCTCTATGAAAAAACCTGTTTTTCCCATATGTGGTTTGTCTACCACATGTAGATTGATTACCTTTGTGACTGGACACTTTACTCAGTGACTCTTAACCCTCACAGTATAAATTGTTAGATGCTCTAAATAAAGTTGGCTGTTGCTTCAGACTTGAGTCCTCTTCATTTTTAGGGCTGCTAGGTTTAGACCCAGGTTCACACCAGCTCTAGAGCAGTAAACAGTAAACCCTTCAAATTTATCTGAAATGATGATTGCTTCTTCTCCTTGATTTTGGGGGTGGGGGGAGGGCAGAGGGTTTCTTTGTATATCCCTGGCTGGCCTGGAACTCACTCTGTAGACTAGACTGGCCTTGAACTCAAGAGATTTGCCTGCCTCTACTTCCCAAGTACTGGGATTAAAGGTGTGCATTACCAAAGCCCAGCTTTCCTTGACTTTAAAATTTATTAACTCATTCACTAATCACATTTCCTCTTCTCTACATCACAAAATGAAAAAAGGAATAATAAAGCAAGCAATTAGTCCTGGCTCAAAAACTAAATGTGTAGAAATGTCAGAAATCCCAACAATTTTTATAAGTTGGGCTATAAACTCAGGCCTGCTATTATTATTAAAAACCTCAGAACACTTAGTCAAGAAACAGATTGGAAAAAAATAGGTTGGGCTGGCATTTGAAATTTACCACCTACTTTGTGTGCTGAACTAGCAGTTTGTCCACTAGATGGCACTGTTTTCCAGGAAGATGAAATGTACATTTGAAGACATGAGATCAGGAAATCATGGAAAGACAGAAAAGGACCAAGGACAAAAGTGAAGTTCAGGTAATGTACAGGTAGGTATCTTTCTTCAGAGGTACAAGGGAAAAACTAACTAAATATGAAGTATCAATAAAAAGGAGTTGTTTCACAATCACGTTATAGTCAAAAGCACAGAAATCATGTAGTTTGTATGGCTGACCTTCCATCCTATTAAATTCATTAACCTATAACCTGAGCAGCAGCACCTGTATCAATCGACTCCTTGTTAAACCAATTTACCACATCCAAAAGTCACTTTCTTGGCTCTGGCACGCTGTTTTCTGGTTTTACCTGCCAGGAAACTGTTCCACAGCAACTTCACTTCATGTCTCATGCCCAAACCCTATATAATTGTCCCATATGTAAAAAAAATACATAAATAAAGAGAACCATGGCTTTAACTGTAACTCTACTATATTAGTAGAAACCAAAAGGTATATCCTGAATGCATTTAAATCCATCTGGTGAAAAACAAAACCACAGCAACAAAACAAACAAACAAACAAACAAAACAAAAACAAACTCAAATGACAATTTGAGAGCACTGCCAAATTGCAATCCCCCAGGTCAGGCACTAAGCTTCAGTGGAGGACATACACAGATAATAATAGGTCAATAATATCAAGTTAGGGTGGGATTGCTCCACATTGTAGCAAATGGCTATATGTAAATTAGCTAAATTAAAAGTTCTGTTCCGGGTACTAGCAGCTCTATCTCCAGTGCTCAAGAGTCTCACATGTGAAAAATGCCTACTGACTGGATAGGGCAGAGCAGACCCAGAATGTTTCCACCACCCTTGGCATACAGTGCCAAGGCACACGCCTGTGACAAAGTGGTTGGTGACCATAAACCATTCAGTACCCTTCCTGCCCTGTGCATCTGAAGGTTCCTCAATAAGGACAGAGATGAGTAACAATACTGGGAATGAAGAGAGTTACCATGGAGACAACCACATAAGCTCCACAGCTCCTCAAATAGGGAAACAGGCATAGAGGGATGTGGAGAGCTGGCCCACAGTACTGACACAGCATCAAGACAGAGCCCACATAACTGTCTTTACCTCAGCCTTTCCCTGAAAGCAATCCCAAGTGTTTGACCCCCAGTTGCAAAAAGGTTTCCTATGACATGCACTCTATGTTCAGATTTTCAGTTAAGCTACAGGGAGCTTGTGCTCATCTGGTTTCTCCTGACAGATGCCTTCATTTTGGTTGTTGGTCTTTTAAAAGGCTTCTTGGTTTGTTTGTTTGAAAAGACACTAATTATGTAGCTAAGGCTAGTGTCACATTCATGATCCTTCTTCCTAGGCCTTCCAAAAGCTGGGAAGATAGCTGTGTGCCTGGCCTATAATTCCTCTTTCCCCAGGTAACATTCTCAAACAACTAACTTGTGATAGTATGAAAAGTTCTAAAACCTAACAATGCTTCAAACCAACCAATTTAGCACTTGGGATATATAGCCAGTTAGACTTCCTGCAGAACTCTCATAATGTCTGTCTACTCAGATAGACTAAAATGGTTCTATTTTCTCTTTGCCTCTGTCAATCTTGGAGCCCTTTCACCTCTGCACTGATTGTCCTGTCCTTCAGCATGCATGCTCTTGCTTGGAAAGTTGTAGTCCCAACATCCTCAACTCAATGCCTTGCCTTCCTCACTGATACCACATGGGCATCCAGAATAGAAGAGACAGAAAGCAGTATGGGCAGGAGGATTCTTCTCCGGCCACATGTTCTCGAGTGCTCCAGAACTCTGCGGTGCTATCTAAAGCCTGAGGCCTCATTCTGCATGTGTATGTTCATGTCCACAAACCACAGCACACAGGCCTTTGTGACCTCTGATAAGACTACATCCAATTTACAGATTAAAGAGGAACTAAGTGTGTAAGTGAAGAATCCTATGTCCATGTAAACTAACAGGCTGCAGAGGGAGAAAGCCACTGGGAAGTTGGCCATGATCCTCCTGTAAGTAACTCCTTACCCAAGTGTTTGTCATTATCCTGACTGGTTAAATTCTCTCTCCCCTCAAAAACAGCAAAGTAGAAGTTAAGGTTCCAGGTTGTGGGACCATGAAAGGCAGCCTGGTTTCTGGTTGAGCTTAGGTTTAAAACTGCGGAGCCCCAGTAGGGGGTCCCCAGTAGGGGACAACCATACAAGGCATAGTACAAGGGACGGCAGGCATTTTGCCATGCTTCTGGGCCCCAGGCTCCTGACACAAGGCCACAGTTCTCCATTAGGTCTGGGACCATCAGTCATGTAGCCCCAAGCCCCTCCACAAGTAGAGGTGTGGTCACATAGCCTCAAGACATTCCCATTTTAATGCCGCACCTAGAGGCTTATCCAATAAACTCCTCTTCCCAGACACTCCTCCCTGCAAAAGGTATTTTAATCTCAGGCCCACCTTGAGATTGGGGGGTATGGTTTCACTCATCACTACTCTCTGCCATGACAATAAACGCCCTAGAACCATGGACTGTCCCTCTTCATCGGGATCCACTGTGGGGAACAATGGAACAGGCCTTCATCTAAAGAGCTGTGTCTAGTCTCCAACAGAAGGCCTCTCAGCGCTCCCAGCCACGCCTCTACCAAACCAAACTAGCTAGCTGCCAACAAGCCAAAGGACCTAGCTGGGCTCCTCCCTGCCTTTTCCCCCTCAGCCTCAAGCTACCTCCAGCCCACGGGCCCCCACTCCGTTCTCAGCTCTTCCCCAGCATCCAGCAGCGCCTGGGATGCCCAAGAGCCTGAGAATCAAACAGAGCCAGCTCCGTGCAGTCCCAGGGACCCCCAGGCCGTGCTCTCCCACCCCTGGGTGGTGTCACGGGGCTTCTCACAGCCCTGCCGTGGGGTGAGAGTGGTCAGACTTCCTGAGTCTCATCTCCTCCAGGGGCCCAAGCCCTGGGGTGGATGCGGGGCCCTCACACCACTTTAACCCAACACCAGGTGGTAGGATTCCACCCTCAGTAACACCACTTCAGAAGTCAAAATTTTAACAGTACATTACCACTTGGAGTGTGACTCTCTTATCTAAGCCTGTGGCCTCCTGTGGCAGCCTCTTGGCTCTCATTTTCAAATTTACATGGAAGTCTCGTCTAATGTCTATTAAGTCTGTCCATCAGGAATGTGAAGGAGTAGATGAGGCTGCACCCTCACTGACAGCCAAGCAAGTGGTGGTGCACACCTTTGATCCCAGCACTGGAGAGGCAGAGGCAGGCAGATCTCCAGGTTCAAGGCCAGTCTAATCTATAGAGCTAGTTAAGGGACAGCCAGGGTTACACAAAGAAACCTTGTTTTGAAAAACCAGCCATTGGGCTGGAGAGATGGCTCAGCAGTTAAGAGCACTGTAGTGTTCTTCCAGAGGTCCTGAGTTCAATTCCCAGCAACCACACGGTGGCTTACAACCATCTGTAATGGGATCTGCTGCCCTCTTCTGGTGTGTCTGGACAAAAGTGTACTCACATAAAATGAATAAATAAATCTTTAAAAAAGAAAAAAGAAAAAGAAAAACCAACCATCCCCCTGAAAAAAAGAAAAGGCACTCCAGGTCTGTCATGCTTGGAATGACAAAAGGGAAAGTAAGTAATAAAATCTTTAGTTTGTTTATGGGAAAAAGAAAAGAAAAGCAAATAAACCAAAGATATCCAAATAATGTGATCCCACAGTTAGATATTCATTTTATTATTTTAAATATAATAAAAATCTTTCTTTTGAAATGTGGTAAAATGGAGGGGTATTCTGTAAATTACCACACTTAAGTTTTCTTCTAGTAGTATCTGACTAACAGAATGCTAAATGTATATGGACTATTTAATGATTTTTTTTCCTTACAGAAGGAAAAACGACGAGAGGCTCTTGAAGCTGTTAATAAACAGGTAATATTCTGAATGTGAACATTTTTTCTGTACTGAAAAGTATACAAATTGTAAATGGCTCCAAGCTACCCACTAGCCCTTGAATGGGAGGGAGGCTTACTGGGTATTGTGCAAGCCAGGCATGGCAGACAGGAGCCACAAGCAGCTCCTTACCTAGCACAGTTCCTAGGGCACAGACCAGTTTCTGCAGTATACATGGTGGAAGACAATAACTAAGCAAGGTGTCTGTAAATATCTGTGAAGCACCGAGAACATTAACTACTAATCTAGAAATATGAACAGAATAAACCTACTTTTCAAGAAATGAAGAAATTAAAAGATTCCAAGATGACAAAAATAATTTTGTCACCAAAAACTACATATAAAATAACTTCTGGAGTTGGGTACAATGACCTTGTAACCCCAGCACCTAGGAGATGGAGGCAAGGGATCTGCAGTTCAGTGTCATTCTGGACTATACACCAAGTCCAACATCAGCTTGAGACTAGCTCAAAAAGCCAAAACTAACAAACAAATTAACATTCTTTTGGTTTTTTTGGTTTTTCAAGACAGAAATTAACATTCTTATAAGCAACTTATTTCATGAAAACAGAAGACAGGAATGGTGATACATATCTATAATCCGGGCTTCCTGGAAGCTGAAGCAGGAAGATCCCAAGTTCAAGGACAGCCCAGACTCTGGGCAAGTGAAACCCTAAGAAACACAGATGAGCTGGCAGGCAGGCAGGCAGGCACACGCGCACGCACACACGAGTAATACACACACACACACACACACACACACACACACACACACACACACACACACACACACACAGGAGTAATGACTACAAACAGATTGAGATAATGCAAAGGTGGTTTGGTTGATAAAGTTAATACAACATGCAGGTCTGCAGAATGCCCTGGCTGGCTGTATACATACAGCCCGATGGGAACCTCTACAGAAATTCATAGTTGAAGCTATGTATTGGGAGACGAATAAAGCTGATATTTAGACACTGAACTGGGAACTAAGGGAGGCAGAAGTGGTAATATTCCCTGGATCTCCTCAGAAGTAACCATTGCAATTTTCAAAATGAAGCCCTTGTAACCCTAGTCACCCCATCTAAAATTAATTGGGAGCCTAAATGGGACTCAAGAGTAGACTTAACACAATCCTGGTATGACAAGAATAGTATCAAGACAAAACAAAAGACAGTTATGCAAAAGAAAAAAAGGGGGAAATAAAACTCAGTACATAATGTGGACACAGAGTTACTGAGAATGAAAGAAAAGATGGCACCAGAGAGCGCAGACTTGCAGTGGGAACGGCAAGTAGTAACACAAACACCAAACCTATGGGCCAACAGGAAAGATTACTATTATAGCACAATGAGCATGTTGACACAATCCTTTAATCCCAGCATTCAGGAGGCAGAGGCAGGAGGATCTCTGTTGAGTTCCTGGACAGCCAAGGCTATAACAATGAGATCCTGGGAGGTTTCAGGGGAAACACACCAATAGGAATATTAGAAATATAATGACATACATTTTCCAATGTATGAAAACACAAACCTACAGAATTAAGAAGCATGCTTTGTCCCAAAGTTCTAGAACATAAAAAATGAAGATAACATAAGCGCTTGCTGGAGTGCACACACACCATATATTAAGATAAAAGATCTGAAAACTGGAGTTAAGGAATTTAGCTGTGTGAATAGTATTTATAGGAGATACAGATAAAAATTTTGGAGAGAAAATTTACAAGAACTAAATGGAAAATACAAACCAGAGTAGAGGATATGACTCAGCCATTAAAAGCAATGGCTAATTTTGCAAAGGACTCAGATTTGAACCTCAGCATGCACATAAAGACCCTCAATCATCTGTAAGTGTTATTTCAGAGAATCTGACACCCTCTTTTGATTTTTTCAGGCACCAAGCATGAATAGGGTGTACATACATACATACATGCAGGCAAAACATTCATGCACATAAAATCTAAACAGAAAATAGACTGACAAAAAATCAAAACTAAAATATTATTAGACACAGAGATCACTAAACAGAATTTAACAAAAAGACACACACACACACACACACACACATTCCGTTTGTATGACTGAACAAGGAGCCTCCAAACAGAAAGCAAACATTAAAGACCCATGAAAGTAAACCAGCAAGGCCACCATGACAGCTGTATATTTTACTGTGCTTCTTTTAATGTTCTGTAAAGACATGACATCCAGGACATGCAGGTAAGAAGGCTGACTAGAAAATAAGTACATACATGCACATGCAAGTGTGTGGAGTAGTCCTGTGCATGGAACCTAGGCCTTAGAAAGGGTTAGACTCTACCTCTCTGAGCTGGACCCCAGCCAAAAATGAACTTTTTAAAACAGGCTGAAAAAGTTATAAAAGTTGATGAAGCAAACAGAACATCATGTTAAGTGGAGATTGTCTGGAGACACATAAACCAGTTACTTTTCAATTCTCACTTTTTTATATATTTCATGCATTTACATAATAAAATATGGTGGTGGTGGGGTCTTCACTCGTCCATTAAAACACAGTCACCGTATCAAAGGTAATTCTCAGACCGTGCTCTGACCAGACACCACTAGGATAACAATGAATCTTAAAAAAAACCCAAAAACAACAAAACCAACCAACCAACCAAACAAACAAACAAACAAAAACACCAGACCTGGTGGCATACACTTGTAACCTTAGTACTGAGGAGACTGGGTCACTCTGAGTCACACAGTGAGACTTTTCTTTTTCCCCCAAAAAACCAAACATAAATACAAAGTAAGCAAACACACATATTAGAAAGGTAGGAACAGAAATCCATTTATTGATTTTGTTTTTTCTTTAAAAAATTTTTATATGTGTGGTGTTTTGTATACATATATTTCTGTGCATCATATGTGTGTTTAATATCCTCAGAGGTCAGAAAGTGTCAGATCCCTTGGTACTGGAGTAACAGGTGATAGTGAACTACCATGTGGGTGTTGAGAATTGACCTCAGGTCCTCTGAAGAGCAGCAAGTACTCTTAACCACCAAGTCATTGCTCCAGTTCCAATTTCAAAGGTTTTAAAACAAACACTTGCTGGGAAATGGTAGTAATACCATTTAATACCAGCGCTCAGGAGGCAGAGGCAGGAGGAACTCGTTGAATTCAAAACCAGCCTGGTCTACAGAGTGAGTTCCAGGACAGACAGGAAAGGTTACATGAAGAAACCTTGTCTCAAATATAAAAATTGTTTTCTTAAGATTTATTTTTTTATTTATATATGTATTATTTGTGTAGGTGTCTGCCTGAGTGTATGCTACATGTATGTGGGTGCTCATGGAAACCATTAGAGGTGCCAGGTGCCCTGGAGTTATAAGTGATGTGAGGCCTTCCACCACTTGCTTTTAATTTTTATACACATTTAAGCACAGGTTAGTTAAGGGCGTGGTCGTGTAGGATGAGGAGGGGAAGAGGAAAAGGAAGGAGACATAAGGAAGAAGAGAAGAGCAGGCTTTTAAAAAAGAACAGGTATATACACTTAGGGTGGATGTAGACTTCTTCAGAGAGGATAAGTCTGGATAAAATGGCAGAATCCACACCTAACTTTATCTCATTTACAGTGGGTGCATGCAGCACCCATTTTGAAAGGATTATTTCTTTTCTCATATATTAAATCCTGACTGCAGTTTCCCCTCTTTCCTCTTCTCCCAGTCTCTCCCCGCCACCTCCCTTTCCCCCCTAGATCTATTCCTCTATTTCCCTTCAGAAAATAACAGGCCTCCCAGGGATATCAACCTAACATGGAGTATCATGTTATAATCATATTAAGGCTGGACATGGCAACCAAATAGGAGGAAAGAGTCCCAAAAAGCAAGCAAAAGAGTCAGAGACAACCCCTGCTCCCACTCTTAGGTGTCCCACAAGAACACTAAGCTACACAACCATAACATGTATGCAGAGGACTTAGCTCAGACCCAAACAGGCTCCCTGGTTGTTGGTTCAGTCTCTGTTAAGCCCCTATGAGCCCTGGTTAGTTGATTCTGTGGGTCATTTTCTTGTGGTGTCCTTGAACCTTCTAGCTCCTACAAAGATTAAGTTCTTTATTAAGACTGAGATGTTATGGAAAATGAAGCCTCCCACCCCACTTAACAATGAAACTTAAATTTTCTCCAACTAAAGAACATTCTATTACCTTTGAAAACAACCTAAAACCCATTCAAAGGCACTCCAAATTAACCAAACTGATAATGCCTATACTCTGTTAGTCATTTTGGCCAATGTTCTTTGGAAGAGCTCTACCGTTTGGTTTCATGCTGGCTGATCATCTCTCCTCTTCACAGTATGGATTACAGTCAATTCACACTCTGTGCTGGGATCATGAAACCCAATTCTCTGCTAACAGGTAAGCCTCAGTATGACCACTAATATATACCACCACTACTGTATGCCACCACTACTGTATACTGCAAAGGGCTTCTCATCAAGCAGCAGGAGAAAAGCTAGGTCTGCAGCCAGGCACTCTGCATATGCAACCACTAAGCTATCACCAATCCTTTGAAGTGGGAAGTGACATCAAGCAAATGACACAATTGCAGAGTCACTGTGGCAGAAGTGCAAAAGCTTATGTATTGTAAGAGAAGCACATAAAAAAGAGCCAAGCAAAGTTATACTCACAGGATATAAGATCCTTTCTTGCAGTAGTCACCTTGTTTACCTGTGCGATCACTACATATATATATATATACAAACTAACCACTACAGATTGTGTCATTCAGGTGCTCAGCCATGTCTTCTAAGACGGATCTTCCTCCTCTGGCCCAGTAGTAAAAACCACAAGCTCTGACCTTTGTAAAGGAATCTCACAGCCCATTTTTCTCATAAAAAAGAAAACCAGACCTGAATTTTGAAGGTGCTAGGTAAGACCCCAATCCTTTCTCTTCTGTTAATTTATTCTCCTGCTACCTGACTTTCTGTAATTTCCAGAAACCAACTTTACATCAACAGTACTGCAAAACTAGTCTCATTTCTAACTTAGGAACTGGAACCTAAAACTTTTTCCAAATGCTTCACCCAGATGAATACCTGTAATCCCAGTACTTGGGACTGAAGGCAGGAGGATCTAAAGTTCAAAGCCAGCAGGCTAAATGAAAACCTGTCTCATACAACCACCACCACCCAAACCAAACTAAAACAAAAACCTACTAAGCAACCTTTAATAATTTCTCTAATTCTAGCAATCTGAATTTTAAGCAGTAAGGAGTCTTTTCAGGCCAAAGAATATATCTATTTTAAATTAAAAACAAAACAAACAAGCAACAACAACAAAAAAACTACAGTGACTACTAGGCCTAAACTAAGGAAGGTCAGTAAAAATTCTATTGAAAATTACTTCTTTTATACTTGTCTCATTGATTAGTGGATACAATGCATGTGACAAACCTTCATAAACATATTTATTGTCTGCTAGGCATATACTGTCATGAACCAAATGCAAGATGTCTTAATCTCGATGGACAGACTGGACCAGCAGAGGCTTACCAATAGCCAAAATGACTCTAAAGTATTGACTACTAACAGTAACTGTTTTCCAAAATACTTTTACTTTTCTTTTTCTGTGAGCATACCTGCTGTACAAGCTCCTATTTTCAGCATGGGGGAATGTGAAACTATCATACTATAAAAGTATTTGGACTGACCTAGACAGTCTAAATAAAATCTAAAACCATTTATAGTCTTCATTACAACAAATGAGCTCTGAGTGAACTTTGATGTTATGTTCACACATCTCTCAAAACACTACAAAAACTTCAATAACAATATAGATGGAAACTATAATGGTAAATAACAGTAAAATGGAGCTTCACTTAGATACGATAAATATTAACTATCTGGCTCAATTAATTATCAACAAGATGAAGTACAGAACTTTTATCAAGACACTTTTATTGAGGTCCAGTTTCCCTTACACACATTTAAAACAAGGAAACACAACAGATAAATATGCAAACTAGTATCATTACTATAAATTGTTTTATGTTCTACATCCTCTAATACATGAGCAGCAAATAACTCTCATTTCTCCATTTCCTAAAAAAGAATCCTTAATTTATCTGCAGAGAAAATGAATAATTAACCAATTTATGGGCAACTCTGAATTTCAATGTAAACAGAAGCAAAGTTCATCTCAGTGAAATTTAATGTATACTTTTTAAAAACCAAATACATTTGTGTATGTATAAATTTATTTATGTTGTTAGACCACACACATTATTATCTATAAGACATTTAACATTACATTTAAATGTTTGTGAATAAAATTAAGGCCATCAGTATTTTTTTCTTAAAAGCCTTTTCTCCTCCAAATAAAAACTGAGAAGACCATTAACTCAGGCAATTTCTAAGTAGAGATGAGCTGGGGGGAAGCACACTCAGAGTCTGCACGGACAGCACACATGTGCAGTACTTACTCTAGGGGGAAGCACACTCAGAGTCTGCACGGACAGCACACATGTGCAGTACTTACTCTAGGGGAAGCACACTCAGAGTCTGCACGGACAGCACACATGTGCAGTACTTACTCTAGGGGAAGCACACTCAGAGTCTGCACGGACAGCACACATGTGCAGTACTTACTCTAACAGCTCATAGTTGGACTTCTTCTCTAGGGCATTGCCCCTCATCTCCCAGTAGGATCGCCTGAAATCAGGAAACACACACACTGACATGTGTATAAAAGGAAACTTTAGGCTGTTAAATGAGAAACAACTAGGGAAGACAGCTCTAAATAATAGTAAGTAATGTGGATCCTCTCACAGTTTAATCACGATTTTACTGATAATTTTATAAGGAAGAAGATACCTACAAATTAAACAAACACAAAAACTATGTAGCATTACCACCTACCTAATTTCCAAACAACCCAACTTCAAAGCTATTTCTTGGTCTACTTGATCAGCTATCTCTAGCATGTAGTCACTCTTCACCTGAAATAAAGGAATAGGAGACAGGAATGTTTGCAATATGATCAATCCCTAAATGTTTGGTGAATGCTTTTTACATATTTGTTCACATTTTATGAATAATTATACTGAATTATGGATATAAAATAAGTAACATAAGTAATACACAATAACACAGTAATAAAAATAAAAATACAGAAGTGTGCAGATCAGAGGAAAACTTTGAGGCATTGGTTCTCTTCTTCCACCTTACCTGGGTTCCAGCAATTAAATTCAGGTTGCCAGGCTTCTGGGTAAGCATCATTACTGCACCTTTTATCAATGTAGGCTTATACAGTCTAAGACTACTTAACCTGTGTGTGGCTTTGAAGCCACAACAATGCTCTGCTGCTTCATAGTGTGCCCACTCAGCCCAAAGCAGAAATGAGCAGCAAGAGCTGCATTTCTACTAAACTGCAGGACAATTCTTCGCTGAGTAACAAATCCAGTTCCCAAAGCATTTGGTGCCCTCAGAGCAAGAGTCACAAAAGTTCATGTTCTTCAAAACCTAATGTGCAACCTCACAGTCCCCACCTAACTGTCCACTTTGTTATAAATCTGTGAGGAACACACCTGAAGTCTAACATAAAGCAACAGTGGTGACACCTCTGGCAATGTTCAATTAAAAACAGATGGGGCCAGATTTAGTGGCACAATCCTGCCATCCCACAGTGAGTCTTTGTCTCAAAACACAAAAAAGCAGGAAAGTAAGATGACTGAGCAAATAAAAGGGCCTGCTGCACAGGGTTGATTACCTAAGTTTGATCCCAGGAACCCAGAATGGAGAGAAAAAAGGATCCTGAAAGTTGTTCTCTGATTCTACATGCACTCTGTGGCACATAATGCCCACAGTCACACATATAAACCACACACATGCAAATAATAATCAACTTACACACACACACACACACACACACACACACACACACACACACACACACACAGCACTAATGAATGACACTAGTTTGTCTGAATACCTGTAAGTATGTACACATCTGCAAAGCTGAAACATTCACAATTTTCGTGCAGAATTGATATTAAGAGATAAATATCTGCAGTTGATTTTGAAGACAGGGGCATGCACTCTGAACCTAGAGTGGACACTGTCTGCGCTCCCAAACAACACATCTCCATTACCAAAGTCTACATGCAGTTCCATTGTGAGCAACATCATACTGTTGCCAAAATTGGTTTCTTGTCTTTCTGTACACACCTACCTTCTTATTATCTTCAATGTTGTTTCTTGGTCTCTAAAACCTAAAATATTTACTTTCTAGCTCTTTGCAGAAAAAGTATGCTGACTACTGCCCAAGAAAAACTTCAAATATTCAACTATCATCTCCTAGGCTACCTGCTTCTAGTTCAAGGATTTTGATCCCATTTGTCACACAGCCTTCATTAAGATCCTTCCTTGCAAAGCCCCGAAATCCTCTGTCTGACACTGCTTATCTACTTAACTGCTTGGAGAAAACAACCTGCATAGAGCATAAATGCTCTTATCTACATTTACTGCTGAGCAGCTGGTATCAAACAGTGTTAAGTTTCACTTAAACTTGCGACTCCCATACAGACTTCTTATTTTCTTAGAGGAAGGAAGGCCTTAGTGTCTTTCAATCACCCAGGGCAGGTTTCAGAGCAGGTACCACTGCAGACTTTCAACACCATATTAATGATAAACAGAGCATTAACCAACTGTCCAGAAGGTCAATTACTGCTGTTTTCTTCTTTCTCTCTCTCTCTCTCTCTCTCTCTCTCTCTCTCTCTCTCTCTCTCTCTCTCTTTCTTTCTTTGTTTTTCGAGACACGGTTTCTCTGTAGCCCTGGCTGTCCTGGAACTCACTCTGTAGACCAGGCTGGCCTCGAACTCAGAAATCCACCTGTCTGCCTCCCAAGTGCTGGGATTAAAGGCGTGCGCCACCACTGCCCAGCTCTTTTCTTTTTTTTTAAAGATGTATATACTTATTTTATTATATGAGTACTCTGTCACTGTCTTCAGACACACCAGAAGAGGGCATCAGATCCCATTACAAATGGTTGTGAGCCACCATGTAGTTGCTGGGAACTGAACTCAGGACCTCTGGAAGAGCAGTAAGTGCTCTTAACCACTGAGCCTTCTCTCTAGCCCCCAATTATTGCAATTTCTAAACATTCTTCAGAGATAAGAAAATCAATCAAGTGTTCTAAGTCACTCATTAAAGCCAAATGTTTATTTAGTTGTAAAAGGGAGACAATGATAACAGTCTGCCAGAGACCAAATGGCCTTGTTTGAACCTAAGGCCTTGCTCTTTGTCAGCTAGCCAGAGGGTCCCAGGCTTTAGCAGACATTCCTTTGATTACTCCCTTCTGCAGATGTCCTTTGCAGGTGAATAGATGGTTTGTTTGTAGTAGCCTGTGGCTCCAGAGAAACCTTGAGATGTCCCGCTATCTTAAAGCCACAATAAGGCTTGTTATGCTAAGTTACAACAGTCTGATGTTTGGCTGCAATTAAGCAAGACCCTGAGAAACTTCTCTCCCTCTGTCTCCCCCCCCCCCCCTTAGTGACCTCTAGTAACCTTCCTGCCCCCCGCCCCTTCCCTTCCTAAGTGCTTATATACGGACTTGGAATAAAGGCTGGTTGGAGCTTGATCGGACATATC
>CM052718.1:27579990-27627644 GCA_028551405.1 Uromys caudimaculatus | reverse complement strand
CGGACCCTGGTTGACAGTCCCACCCGGGAGGGCCCCCAGGGAGGGACGGGACAGTTAACTCTTTGCAACAATCTTCAGGGAAAACGCTCTCACATATGAAAGTTGTGTACTCCAAAATTATATAAGGCGTTTTTTCAGAGTAGTTAGTTCACAGGCTAAAATTTGTGGTCTGAAAACACCTGTATTCTTTAGATAGCTGAATGGACTTTGTGCACTATTTTTCTACTGCTACCCCATTAGTGTCACAGCAATGCTTGTCTTTCGTTCCAGCATTCTCTGTAGCCACTGAGCTCAGTCACATCCTGAGGTTGTGCTCACCTTCATTGTCTGTTTCCCTTATTAATCATTTTAAAACTGTGTTTCTCCTATTAATTCCAGGAGAACTGTGTTTATTCATGAAATAAACTAGATCAATTACGCATTTCAGTATATATACCTATACAGCCATATATCACACAACATTCCAGTCAATAAAATGACCACAAAACCAATATTTGTTCCTTAAGATCTGCCTGATAATGAATGTAGCTATCTTAGTTTATGTAAGTACCCTGTGATACTTACACAATGACAAAACTTCCCAAAAATGCATTTATCAGAATACATCACCATTGGTAGACTACACCATACTTCTAATATATACATATATACACAAATATATAAAAATACACACACACCCCTATTCATTCTCATACGGAGCTAAGTTGTTAAAATGTTTCAGTCAGTCTGGACACCAGTATCCTCATAATCTCATCTCACTGCCTCAGAGAAAGACTGAAGTTTACAGATGATTATAGAAGAATCAATATTTAAGGAGAATCTACTAGCAGTCAGGTCCTAAGGCTAATGTTTTATATAAATCAGTTCTGATCCATGTAATTATTCAGGGCAAGCTTTAATAGTCCTACTTTAAATACAAAGCTCAAAAGACAATTTACAAAGGGTCTTCTCGAAAACAAATTTTAAAGAGACAGGGCTTATAACCCAGAATTATAAATCTCCAAAACTCAGACTTTGATTGCACTCTCATTTTCTTGTGCATTTGCACAATGCACCTGAGACTCTGAGCGAGCACTGACTTTAACAATCCACATAGGAAAGGGGGTGACTACAATACTTGTCACCTTTATTTCTTTTTAAACATTATGTACTTGTTGCACTGTCAAAAAAGCAGGCAAAAACATAACAAAACAGTTCCCTGGACTTTCTAAAGGTATATCATATGAATTAACAATTTGTTTTAAATAAAAGGGGAGGATGAATAAGTGAATTGCAGACAAGTGCAACCAGACTGGAAAGGTCCTAGAAACACAGAGATGATGTATCTTCTTAGAGCACCAGTTCACATCTGCTATGTGGTTAGCAGACAGGAATGCATGGTCTTCAGTAGCCTGACACTCTATCTAGTCACAACATTCAAAATGAATAGCAGGCACATGGCAAAGCCATCTAAACTCTCAGAAATCAGACATGGCATTACAGATTTTGAAGTTTGCCCTGCTAGGTGTCTGTCCACCTTGCTTTGATCCAGTATTTCATCATTATGCTCCCTTTCCTCCCTTTTGGAATGGTAGAGCATATTCTGTGCCATTGTTATGCTTGAAGTATGTCATTTGCTTTATGATTTTACAGGGAGCTACCTTGAATCTTAGAAGAGACTTTAGACTTTGAGCTTTTAAAATGTGTTGACATTGATGACTATGGAGACTTATGAAGTTAAACACATTTTGCATTATCCTATGGCTATCGGCCTTTGAGGGCCAGGGAGTGGAATCTGATAGTCTGAATGAGAATGACCTCCACTAACTCCTTATGTTTGAATTCTTGGCTCCCCAGTTTGTGGTTTGGGGAGAATTAGGAAGTGTGGCCTTGTTGGAGTAGGTGTGTCACTGGGAGTGAGCTTTGAAGTTTCAAAAGCCCACACCATTCCCAATTAGCTCTCTCTGATTTGTGCTTGTGGATCAAGATATAAGTTCCGAGCTACTGCTCCAGGGTCATGCTACCTGCTTGCTCCCATGTTACCCACTATGATGGTCATGGTCATGGAGTCATCTTCTGAAACTGTGAGCCCCAAATAAAGTCTTTCTTCTATATTTTGGTCATGGTGTCTTAATGACAGCAGAAGAAAAGTAAGATATACCACAAGTAATTGCCTTTGGCTTCTTTTTTTTCTTCCCCAAAAGAAGTCTCATTTTGTTTTATTATGAAACTTAACACCAAAAATTATCCAAGTTCACTGACAGGGATTTCTACATAACAAACCTACTGACGTCATGATCAAGCGCAATCACGAAATAGCAGTCATGGCCGACTGTCCACATACAGAAGACGCATCTTTTGTTGTGGTGGTGGTGGTGGTGGTGGTGGTGGTGGTGGTGGTGGTGGTGGTGGTGGTGGTGGTGGTGGTGGTGGTTTGTTTTATTTTTCAAGACAGAGTTTTCTTATGTAGCCCTTGCTGATATGTGCAAAATGGACAAATGCCAAACAGGCTTGCCTTAAACTCACAGAAATCTGCCTGCCTTTGCCTCCTGAGTTCAGACACTAAAAGCATGCCTGGCCAGAACAAGTAACATTTAAGCCTTGCCTAAGCATAAAAAATTTCAAGAAGTGTAAAAAAAAACAAACCAAAACAAAAAACTTCTCATGAGTTAACATACTGGACTACTCTACATTTATAGTCTCTCAAATACAAGGTTTAATATTACTCTAAAATAAAAATACAAAATAAAAATGATTCAAAGAAACAAAGCAGCATATATAAAAGAAAGTGGTTTATACCTGTTGATAGAAGAAATTCAATGTTGGCTTATCTTCAGTAAACTGGTTTAGAAATCCTTTTGGCAAGTAACGAATTCTCAATTCATATCTAAAGAACAATTCACAAAATGCAATGATTAGAAATAAATCATTTTCTCAATTTACAGCCTACAACTACCTTCTGCTGGAGACCTTCATAAGGGCATTGGAAGAAAGAAGATACTCTCTTCTTCACCTGCTTGCATTTGCTTGCCAGCACATCTTTTGGAACCTACTTCTATAGAAGACCAGCTGAAACAACTAGCCTCGTGGGACTGAGCAACTACTAGATTCTTGGACTTCCCATTCACAGTTAACCATTCTTGGGGTAGTTGGACTAGACTGTAAGTCACCACAATAAATTCCCTCAATATAGAGAAACATACATATGTTCTGTGACTCTAGAGAACTCTGACTAATACAATGCAATAAAGAACATCTTGACTGGCCAGGAGTGGTGGCACACATCTTTAATCCCAGCACTCAGGCTGAGGCAGATGGGTTTCTGTGAGTTCAAAGCTAGCCTGTCTGACATAGCAAGCTCTATGTCAGCAAGGACTACACAGAAAGATCCTGTCTCAAATAACCAAAACAAACAAAACAAAAAGACATTTTGACTGTACAAATTTTTTTAAAAAGATTTATTTATTTTGTTCTCCAGAAGTATCAGTCAGACACAGTATGGGCAGACTTAGAACACTAAACTGGCACTGTGGTATTTCCTTCTGGATCATACGTTACTGACAAGAGAAATGTAAGAAAAATACATATCCCAACATCAAGTATCAATGAAGACATTATAATCTTAATGCAGAATTGGGCAGGATGGTTCAAAAAAACAAAAACAAAAACTAGTTGAACACATTAACATATTATTTGCAAGCAGACAAATATAAACAATATTGGGATAGCATAAAAAGAAGCTTATGTAGGGACTCCCAACACATTCACTTCCCAGTGCTTTTTCTTATCTGTTTGTCCTGACGTAGGGTCTTGCTATTTAATCCTGGTTAGCCAGAAACTCACTGGGTAGCCCAGGCTTTCATAAACTCGGTCATAATCCTCCTGCCTTAGCCTCTCAAATTCTGTGATTAAAGACATGTACCATCATGTCCGGCCACAAAACTACATACATTCATTCCAAAAAGAATGAAGACGTCAACCAATCCCTGAAGGGCAAAGACTCATCTGAAAAGAATTTTTAAAAGAGGGGAAAAAAGATCATAAAAAAAATTTACCCTTCTCATCCAGTGTGGCAGTACATGGCTTTAACCCCAACACTTGATTGATGGGAAAATTCAGAATCAAAACCAATATATTAACTGACAATACAAACACTACCAAAATCATAAAACACTGCCAAGCAAAACTTAGATGGCAATGACTTTTAGATCAACACAATCTTTAGAAAATTTGAATGTAAGAATGAAGATAAATGAGCTCACTTTCATTACTGTAATAGTTTGGTTGCTACCAGAACACTATCATATTATTTTCCCTCCTACTTATTTTACAATCATATTATCAATACATTACCTTACTCCATTTTCATTAAAGCACTTTTTACTCTAGACCAATGTGATCCCATGTACAACCAGAGCCAGAAACAGAGTGATGAGTGTGACAGTTCCTGAGCAAGAAAGGTGAACAAACACAGACACTCGTGGTGACACAGCTGAGCACTCACACAAAACAAAAGCGGTAAATGCACTGGAAAAGGGCAGAAGAGTCACACCCTTAGGCATCACACTTGATGTGTTATGAAAGCCACTGGAAAGCTGGAGGCTCAAATAGGGCAAGTGAAAAGTCGTGAAGGTTTGGGAAAAGCAGAGGAGGGAACAGGACATAGGAAGTCAGAAAGAATGGAGGGCTAGTTTACTCAACAACTACCAAAGGCACCATGAGAAAAGACTCAGATCCCAATTTAGGTTGACAAAAACACTTTCAAAACACATTTCAGAGTTTAGTGGAAGCTGAAACCTGAGAGGAACGAATGTCATCAGAGCAGAAGGAAAGCAGCAGTAGGAGCCAGACTACAAAGGAGGCAAACCTCTGGAGCTGGTCCTTCATGTAGAGAAGCTACAGAACATTTCTGAGCAGAAATGACTCAAACACTGCAACTGGACACTCAGGGATCTCCCAGCACTGTCTTGGAAAGACTCTTGACCCACTACTTCCCACCCCACCACCCCTGCTCTTCTCTGTCCCACATCTTTAGGCATCTTGCACAGATGACTGAGTAGTTTGCTTACTGGTTTCTCTGTATCCCATCCAAGGATATGTGAAGATGCAATAGGGAGCCCAAGCACACGCACACACAAATACACATCACACGTACATATCACATTAGAGGGAGGGAGGGAAAAGGGAGAGGTTATAACATCTTTGCCTTCCTCATGCATATGACCCAGCTTCCTCTGGTCATCTCTGCAATGTCTTCAGCAATATTCCAGTCCACATTCATGGATTACTAATTTTCTAACATGAAATCTTAATCCCTACTCTATTTTATTTAAGGTAAAATAAGTTGGCTTAAAAGAACAACAAAAAAGCTGATGTTCAAAAGAGTGATATTCCCTGAGCATAAATAACCTGAGCATAATATTAACAGGTATTAACCAGGAAGATGAACTTTTCCTCTAAGGTGTCTACACAAAAGAAAAATGTAACCTAACTGCAGCAAGCAGAAACCTGCAGTTATTTTTATTTGACATTTAGAAATTTAAATTTTAAACATTAAATGGTCTGATTAAGTGTTTAGAAGTCAAATTTCCCTTCCCTATCAGTTGCTATAAACCAATCTAATTGTACTCTCCAGAAATAGTTGGTTCACCACAGTGCTTTGACAGATTTGACAAGACAACTACACTCTCTGATGAACTACACACTAACACAAAACTGTGTATACTCATGCTCTTTCTAACCAAACTAGCTTTCTGTATTGACCAGGGCCTTCGTTTCAGCTACTGACCTTCTTGAGTGCATGCCTCAGGGTACAACATGGAAGAAGTCCACTTTTTAAAGATATACTTCTCTCAAAACTTACTATTTTAGATTTAAGATTTTTCCAACTAAAAGGATTCACTTACTCATAAAAGTTAACAGGTATTAACCAGGAAAAGACAAAAGACTGAGAATAATTTATTAATTAATTTATTATTTATTTATTTATTTATTTATTTTGGGTATTTTCGAGACAGTTTCTCAGTATAGGCCAGGCTATAGTGGAACTCACTTTGTAGACCAGGCTAGCCTCAAATTCAGAGATCCACCTGCCTCCCCAGGGCTAGGATTAAAGGCATGCACCACTACTGCACTGCTGAGAATTCTTTTGAACCCCCTTAAAATAAGTTCAGTTACAACCCTGTTTGAGCAGAGATCACTAGAGCTCACTTCCACAGCCATCCTATATATGAATAAATGTGCACCATTCTTTCAGGTGATTGTAGATTACTGGAAAAGTATGCTATTAGATAGCCCACTGATAAGGCCATTAGCTTTGCTCTCCTCCTGGACTAGTCCAGCCCTACTATGTGAGAGGTTAACACTGGGTCATAAAGCAGCAATATCACTTAGCAGAAGTGCAAGCATAACAGACAGCACTGAGAACAACTGAGATCAACAAAGACTGTGAGAGAAGACAAGGAATGGAAAGAGAAACAAGTTTAACTAAGTGTTCTAAATGGATCACTGGTTAGTAACTAGTAGCCAATTTCCTCTACATAGAAGTAGTAATTACATACAAGCAGTATAAAAACTGACATACATATTCATTCTCTTGCGCATATTTTTAACACACAAAGTAATCCAGCATAGTCATGCTGTGGTGGATTAGAATCTTACTTCCACTCCTCTGGTGGGTGGGCGAGTTCGTATTTCTCCCTCACACTGGAGACACCCATGTCCACATGCAGCCAGTGCACCTCCTCCGATCGCAGGTGACTGAGGCGAAATCCATAGCAGGCCACGTGCTTTACTTTGTGACTGTCCACTATCTTCTGAATGATGCCCTAGAACACACCCCACAGAAATGATGGTTACAGACCAAAAACTAGTTAGTTATGGGAAATCTTTTTTTTTTTTTTTTTTTTTTTTTTAGATTGATTGATTTTATGTATGTGAGTACACTGTCACTCTCTTTAGACACACCAGAAGAGGGCATCAGATCCCATTACAGATGGTTGTGAGCCACCATGTGGTTGCTGGGAATTGAACTCAGGACCTCTGGAAGAGCAGTCTGTGCTCTTAACCACTGAGCCATCTCTCCAGCCCCATGGGAAATCTTTTTATTTTTAACTTTTATTTCATGTGCACTGTTGTTTTGCCTGCCCATATGTCTGTGTAAGACTGTCACATACTCTGCACATATTCCAGAACTGGAGTTACAAACAGCTGCAAGCTCCCATATGGGTATTGGGAACAGAACCCAGGTCCTCTGGAAGAGCAGTGCTCTTAAGCTGAGTCATTTCTCCAGCTGTTATGGGAAATCTTAATAAGTACATCACATAAAATGTTAATCTCATGTAAGAATTACTATTTCACATACAACAATAGTTATATGAATTAGAAAAACTTTGTACAGGGGGAGGACACAAAAAAAGGTTCTCTATCCAACTGTTTATTGATAAACAAGGCAATACTTCAGCAACTCCACTTTTACATTATCTCAATTCTATCAGAGCAGACCAGCCCTGTCAGGTTCCACTTTCTGAGACAGTATCTTCTGTAAGACCTTTAAAAAATAAAAACAAAAACAAAAACTATGAGATGTTCTATAAATCAGTCATAGCTAGTTTGCTCTTTTGTAGATTAGAATGTGGCAATTTTAAATGCCTGCAAACCCACTGCTCTAACACTTAGTATGCTCTCTGAGCTCAAGAGACAGTTGTCTTCAAATACATCAACAGGGAACACCAAGTTTCTCCTGGGGCTATGAGAATGGCCCAGCTTTAGAATGGCCATCTCTTTATCACTTGCCTGCATTGGGAAGCCCCGAAAAAAAAACCCCAAATGATAACAAATGTGGAAGCTGTGTAGAGATGAGACGGACTCACCTGCCGCACTTTGTATGCAGGACATACAAAGCATAGTCCACTGTACTGTCTCTTTAGTGATGAAGAAAAGTTCTCATTCGTTCTCTCTCTCTCTCTCTCTCTCTCCCCGTTTTTCAAGACAGGGTTTCTCTATATAGCCCTGACTGTCTTAGAACTTACTCTGTAAACCAGGTTGGCCTCAAACTTAGAGATCCACCTGTCTTTGCCCCCTAAGTGCTGGGAAGAAAAGCTTTCTAAAGGAAGCTGACATCACCATTAATATCAACAAAAGAAAATAGTAGTTTTTAAAATTCAGCAAGATGATTCAGCAAATAAGAACATTTGCTGCTCTTGCAAAGAACCTCGGTTTGGTTCCCAGCAAACCCTACAATTGTCTATAAGTCCAGTTTCAAGAACTGATGCCTCCTCAGGTACTATAGGTATATGATACAGTAATATATATGCAGGTAAAACACACACATTTACAAATTTCTTTTCTAATATAGCAATTAATTTAAAGCTTTATACTTAATTGAGGAATTTTTTATTATGGTCTAGTGTTATTAATAACACAATAAAAGATATTCTCAACTATCTTAGTCACCATATTATTGCTCTGAAGAGACACCATGACTATGGCAACTCTGATAAAAAAAGCATTTAACTGGGAGCTTCCTTTCAGTTTAGTTTAGTCCGTTATCATCACTGAGGAATGCAGGCAGGTGCTACTGCTCAGCAGAAGAGAGACTCTGGGCCTGAAATGGGCTTCTGAAACCTCAAAGCCCACCCCCAGTGACTCATTTCTTCCAATAAGACCATGCCTCTTAGTCCTTCTAATCCTTTCAAATAGTGTCACTCTTTGGTGGCTAAACATTCAAATATATGAGCCTATGGGGACCATTCTTATTCAAACTACCACATCAACCTTCTATTTTATATCTGATGTGTGTGTGCATGGCTGTGTAGGTGTACCCATGTGTACATACAGAGGCCAGAGAAGGATGCTGAGGGTCTTTCTCTGTTGTTCCCCACCTTATTCCTTTAAGACCAGGTCTCTCACTGAACTGCAAGCTCACTGTTTTAACTACATTGGTTAGCAAGGTGAGCTCCTGGGATTTGCCTTTTTCTCCTGCTTCTCTATTCCCCCAGCACTTTAGTTACAGACACCATCAGCAATGCCTAGCTTTTGGCATGGATATTAGGAACTTGAACTCAGGTCCTCATGCTTACACTGCTACCCTCTGGGCCATCTCCCAGACCTTTAACCTTCTCTACTTAAGACAAAAAAGAAAAGAAAAAAAAAGATCATTAAAAAATGGTTAGAAGCAGGCTGGAGAAATAGCTCAGTGTTTAAGAGCACTGACTGTTCTTCCAGAGGTCCTGAGTTCAATTCCCAGCAACTACATGGTAGCTCACAACAATCTGTAATGGGCTCTGATGCTCTCTTCTTGTGTGTCTGAAGACAGCAACAGTGTACTCGCATACATACAATAAATAAATAAATCTTTTTTAAAAATGGTTATAGGTACAGTAAAGAAGCATGTGCTGTTCTGTGCCATAGCACCTGTGCAAGGCATGCTCTGAGACTCAGGTGGATGAATCAGTCAGCCAGCCAGCTTCCTTTCAGACCTCTCAGCACTGAAGAGAGGTCATGGTCAATACAAGGAGTGACAGAGGGGTATGAAATAGAGACAAGAGAGATTAGACATGATACCAGAAGAAACAAACAAAATATCAAGTCTTGGACTGCAAGAACCCAAGACAGGTTCATAAGGAAGTTGGATTCTCATCGAGACAGAAAGAATGTCTTCAGTCTGCAGACCTCTGTGGAACTAGTGCAACACCTGGAAAATTCCACAGGACAAACAACATCCCATACAAGGTTATCCTGATAGAGAGTAGCCATCAGCTGACCTTAGCTCCAAGTTACAATTTTAAATCCTGTGTACTGAATGGGGGTTCCCAATAGGAAAGGAAAGGAAAGGAATACAGGCTAACCTTAGTGAATCTCTCAAATCAAAGGCCACTTGTATATCTCCTCCTTACCAATCCCCTAAGTCCTTCCACTACAAGGAGCTGATGCTCTTAGGCTCCCAAAGGCACTCATGTCTAACTCTGGTAATTCTATACCATTGTATGTATACCAATATTACTCACCCCAGGACATCACAAGTGCCACATCACCTCCTTGCAGCTCAATCACACACACATGCTGTCTCTTGTTTAAGTCACACACACTCCATGCTTCAACCTAGCTCTCATCACACTTTTATGCTCACCTAGTATATATCCTTCCTTAGCTCATCTGTCAGATGGAAGGCCCTGCAAAGCACAAATTATTCCTTACACTGGTATTTATCACCACTAACATGCTATAGGCAATTCCATTCCAATGGGTGCTGTCCCCGATGACCCTGTTAAAGGGTCACCTTCATATCCTTACAATTCATGGGCACCTGCAGTAGTCTACCTATAGCAAACCAGGCACAGTGAGAAGCTTGGCCCAGCTTTATAGTGAGCAACAGGGTAAAGTAGGCCTCTATCTAGTCTTGCTGTTTTATAGAGCAGAAAATGAGTTTGGCCACATTTGGTCATGCTGCCTGAAAAAATCCAAAAGACCCTCAGCCTGTGTTACAGTAACATGTTCCATGCTACAGCCTCTTGACAAATCATACAGTTTTCCACTCTCCAAGAATCAGTCAAAAACAGCAGGCATACAGAGATTTCAATTTTTTTCCACCTTTTTGCTTTTTAATCACACTTTTATACATGGCCCATCATTTTCTTCACTCTACAAATTGCTTACCAATTCTCTGGGTAGCAACTGACACAGTAAATACACAAGTTCCTAACTGTGCTACTGACCACAGATACTCAGTAACCCAATGAGTAAATCTGAAAGCCAAAAAAAACCTTGTTGTAAAGTACAACAAACTATACACCAACAAAATGAACCAATCAGTTCACACAGGATCTTAGCAACTGCCTTTCATTCTACCTTAACAACACATAATCTTAAGATGATTGTTAATGTGATGAACAAAACTGAAAACAGAACTACCATGTGCATACTGTCATAACTGGATCTCCCTAACTACACGTTAGTGACAAGGCTCTCACCCTCTCTCTCATTTTTTTTTCTTTATGACCTTGCCTGGTCTGATGTACTTGCTAATCTTTTAGGTGTAAGACTGTCAGAAGTAAGTGATGACGTCCCCTTCCTGCACACTCACTCTTCGCTGGATACTAGCTCACTGAAGATCCACAGCACCCACTCGCTATATACATTATTAGGAACATGGTGAGCGATGAGAAGCAATTCTTTCCCACAGAAGGTCTGAGTTTGTCAAGAGAAAGGCATAACACATCCAAACAAACACCAGCTGTTGTTTGGGAAACGTTTCCCCACCTTCTCATGCTTATTTTCTAGGTTCCTTACTAGAGAAACTACCAAAAGCCCCTATTAACACTGCTCACCCTACTCACTTGATTCTATTTCTAGGATGGGCAGTGATCTCCTCTCAATGTGTTTCTCTTTCCTTCCGTCCCTATCTCACTCACTCTGCTAATTATCCCACAATAAGGATGCAGAGCTTCAGAATTCTTGACACCTGGCCCAAGAGTCCATCTAAAACTCCCTCTAAAACAAAGAACTTTATCTCTGGATGGCCCACAGTCACTGTATTAGTTCCCTGCTGGTGCTGTAACAAATCACCACAAATGTAAAGACACAAATGACACGTGTATTATGTTTGGGGTTTGGAGAGCACAAGTCTGGAAAAGTCTTGTTGAGCCAACTTCAGGTTGCATTTAAGTCCCCGACTCACTGGGGCTTAGAATGAGGATCATCTTTAGAAACTAACCTGATGTTGGCCAGAATCTCTCTGCCCAGGACTGGTTTCAGGTGCATATTTTACAGACCAAAGCAGACCTGGCCTCTAAATTCTCAAAGCATCCCTCAATCCCCTAACTGGCATACCCTGCTCCCAACCCTGAACTTTCCAGCTCAGGGGCTTATCTGCCCTTCCCCCAGAGGTTCTTTGCTATATAACCCAGACATTTTGGTTTCTCTTTCTCTCTCTCCTCCCCCCACACCTCCCACACATGCCCCACCCCATCCTTGCACACTTTCTCTCTTTCTCTTCCCCCTCCCCTCTCTCCTTTCCCATGGAGACTTCCTGACCTCCTTCCTTGGAGCCACTGAACTTGCCTGCCCAAGATCGGCTTCCCAATAAACCTGCATTTATATATATTTTAATCTGGTTTGAACTGGCTCGTTTTACTGGCTGAGAAATAACTTATTAATGACCACAGTGAAAAAGAATTCCCTGTCTTAATGCTCTGCCACCTCACACTCTCCTTAGCACAACTTTTCTTCTACTTTGTTCTTTTGGTTTGCTTTTTGAGACAGGTTTTCTCTGTGAGGCTATCCTGGAACCAGCTCTGTCAATAAGGCTGGCCCGGAACTCAGAGATGCACATGCCTCTGCTAGAATTAAAGGTGTGTGCCACCAACAACCAGCCTCTACTTTGTTCTTAATACTTTCTTTCTCACCTTTCTCTCTCTCTCTTTCTCTCTTTTTTTAAATTTTATTTATGTATTTTTTTAAATATAGGAGTGCTCTATCTCCATGTACACCTACATGCCAGAAGAGGGCATCAGAACCCATTACAGATGGCTGTGAGCCATCATGTTGGCTCACCATGCTGGGCATTGAACTCAGGACCTCTGGAAGAACAGCCAGTGTTCTTAAGCTCTGACTACCTCATCAGCCCTTTCACCTTTTTCTCTAGAAAAAAGTCCAAAGTCTAGGACATGTGGAATCTTTTCTAATTCCCAAATTATTTGGACTCACAGTAGACAGCATTCAAGAACCATCACATCTTGAACACACACACACACACACACACACACACACACACACACACACACACACACATATCTGCTCTTCTAGCAGAAAAAGTTTTGCAGTTCTGACTGGCGAAGTATCAGAGATGACAGCCAGCAAATACTGCAAACCTTGGACCTCTCACAGCATATCTTCCAGGTCTGTGGTGGAATTCAGTGGACCGGACCCAAAGTCCCTTTCCCCTCTGGCTCCATTATTTTTAACACAGCACAACTCTGTTCACAGAACTCATGATTCGTATTCTTCTTCTTTTTTTTTTCCTAAAGCAAGTTCACCATTTTGGGCTGAGTTTGAAGCAAGCTTTATTAGAGATTCAATACTGTCCAAGAGATGGATTTTGGTCAGGTCCAATACTTGGAATTTCCCTAGTGAGTGGCCATGAGACAAGTGTTGCAAGGGTTTGGTTTTTTTACTTTTTTCTTCTCGCTCAGCCCCTCAAGGATTGATTGATTGATTGATTGATTGATTGATTGATTGAATGTAAGTACACTGTAGCTGTCTTCAGACACACCAGAAGAGAGCATCAGATCTCATTACAGATGGTTGTGAGCCACCATGTGGTTGCTGGGATTTGAACTCACGATCTCTGGAAGAGCAGTTGGCGTTCTTAACCACTGAGCCATCTCTCCAGCCCCTTCATTACTCATATTCTCATTCATTCTCTCTCTCTCTCTCTCTCTCCCCTCCCCTACACCTACACACATCCACATACACACACACACACACACACACACACACACACACACACACACACACACGCACCTCTAGCCACTGAAGTGATTTCCCATTCTAATAAGAATGCAGTCACCAAATGCTATGATCTATATGTTACTCTTTCCACCAAGAAAGAGACAATCTTAGATTAGTGTTCGTCTAACTTCAAACACCATTTGGCAAACGACATGAATTTACTTACTTATAATTACAGGCTCAAATAATACCAGCCATTCTCAAGTGGCTCATGAAGCATGCTGAACCCCAAATGTGATCAATGCAGTTACAAAAGTTTCATGCATCAATTAAAAGTTTAACGTGCTTTGAATGTGGCAAGCACAAAACTCAAGGACTAAACTAGGTTTTACTTGTTAGGCTTCACTTTGAAATTAAAATAAGGCCGAGATCCAGCATACCTCAACCCCACCCACCTAAAACAGCATGAGGCTGTAGGAGGAGATTTACAGGTCAATTTAACTACTCACTTTCTTTCAAACGTACACTAGGAGGGGATGGAAGCCTCAGTCAGGGAGGCCCAGTGTGCATAGGCACAAAGTAGCCAATGTCATCATCGTGTGCTGATGCTTCCTTGGCCACTCAAAGTCCTCTAAAGATGTGCAGATGCCTGCAAAGGCCAGAAGAGGGCGATGGATCCATTAGCTAGAGTTACATGTGGTTGTAAACCAATGGTCCTCTGCCAGAGCTATATACACTCTGCTTAGCCCTATGTTCTTTTATTTTATTTATGTATACTGTGTGTGTTTGTGGGCAAGTATGTACAGATATGTTCAAGTGCCCATGAAGCCAGAAGAGGCAATGGAATCTCAGAAGCTTCTGAAGAACAGCAAGCTCTCTGCAACGCTGAAGCTCCTCTTTACATTCTGAAACCAGACACTGGCTCTTCTTCCTTAGCTATGAAAGTCATAGATGCCACCATCTACTAGAAAGCAGTATCATCTACATTAAAAAGTCTTATTTACACTCGGGAGGCAGAGGCAGGCAGATTTCTGAGTTCGAGGCCAGCCTGGTCAACAGAGTGAGTTCCAGGACAGCCAGGGCTATACAGAGAAACCCTGGGGGGGGGGGGGGGGGGTGTCTTATTTAGCCTAGCAAGCTAGCCACCTAGATAGTGTTCTTCAGCTTCCAGGCCAGTTGTTGCTGCTTCACCAATCCTTCACATTAACGGCAATCCTACTTTCCTTAAACGTTATGAACCAACCTCTGCTGCTTGAAAACTGCTCTAAAGTGGCAGTTTCTCCTCTCTCAACCCTCACAGAACCTGGACTGCGCTTTGTCTTGAGGGACTATTATGGCTGATTTGACCTTCTATCCAGGACACTAGAATTTCCTCCTTATAAGTAATAAAGCTGCATCACTGTCTTATCACTCTTGCATTCACTGGAATTAGGCTTTTTCTCTCCTAGAAGTTTCCTTTTATTTACAACATAAACATAGCACTGTCTGGCATAAGTGATCTGACTTTTGTACTGTCTTGGCTTTCCATATGCCCTCATCACAAATGGATTAAACCATTTCTAGCTTTGGATTATAGATGCGAGTCTTCATTTCACTTGTACCACTGAAGGATGACTAACTAGCACAATTTCAGCAGTATTAAATCTCAGGGAATGGGAACCCAAAGAAGAGTGGTAGTATGTAAAGGAGACAGCACATATACATAATTTATCTATTAAGTTTGCTTTCTTATACAGGTGTGGTTCATGGATCCCCAAAACCATTTAGACAAACATCAAAGATCAACAGAATTCATCATAGCACATAAAATAGCAAAAAGAAAGAAACAGAGAGAGGCTTCACTTTCTTCAGGGCTCACTTTGCCCATGCTCATTATACCACATAAAAGTTCTTCCCAGAAAGCCCTGTACTGCTAACTTTTCATGTCATTGTTCCTCTTAAGGCAACGGATGTCAGAATCCTGACTGGACAGTTCATCTGGTGTTTGTTTCTGAGAGATCAGTGATTTCCTTAAGCACTCTAAGGATGCTCTTATGGCATTTTCCTCTGTCTGTTGTTACACGGGGAAACTGGATAATAGGTGTTCTTTCTTCTACATAAGAATTCTTTCTGGGGTTTGGAGGACATAGTTTTCTTTGTCACTGTTCTAAAATATCACTACAATGTTCTTAGATTAACAATTCTAATACTGCACAGCTTTGGTTAATGTTTCCTCTTTGAACTGACCACCCATATACCTTTAGGATATCTGTCTGAAGTTCTGAACAATGTATATGCTACCTGCCAACAGGGGTGCCTCAGTTTTTAAAGGCTGAACAAAATAACATGTCAGAAATACTTTTAATCATAGTTGGATACACAGCATGCACCTAACCATGGTTACCATTTGGGCACTCACATATTTCACAAATGCCCATGTGTCCAACTTACAGGTCACACCACCAGGAGACAAGAGGCTTCCTCATACTGAGGTGCTACACACAAAGCTGGAGATGATAGGAAAGACAGGAAAGACTGCTCCTAACACCCCATATTACTGAAATTAGTACCTCCCCCCACATCATGCCCCTTTTAATAATCCATCAACATAGTCCATCAATAGAGTGGTTGCACAGAGGTAACAGAAAAGTATAACTCATGAAAAAACTTAGCCTTAAACCTATCAATTTCTTTATTGAATAAAACAGTAAAGGAATCTAAATAAACTGATTTAATTGTGGTTAAAAAGAAAAAAGGAGAAAGACTTGTCTAAGCTAACCTTGTCACTAGAAATTCCTGTTCTATAAGAATAAATAGAGGTAAGAGGAGAGTGGGAAGAGGAATCTTCAACACCTAACCAAAACAAATGCCTCCTAGAAATCCACACTGACTCCATTTTCTAAATCCTGATGTTGCCTGCTCACATCTAAAATACTTTCCCCTTTGTCTTGCCAGTCTCTTCCCTAAGTCTCAATCACTAGCTCTCATACCCTTAAAATTCCAGGACTTTTGCAGTGGTAGCTCCTTTAAGTGCTAGGACTACCTTCAAGCTTCCCAGCACCCCATCAGCCTGTGTACAGTACACCCTAGAAGAAAGTACTCTACACTATGCCATATCTCTGACCTACAGATTCTAACCTGTAAAAGCAAGGGCTTGCTATGGTTAATGCCTAGGGTAGGGATACTTCTAGGATGAAGGGCTAATAAAAGATCTGTAAATCGCTAGAGCATCCCTGAGAGGAGCTAAATAATCACAGCAGTCTCTTCCTCTTCCTTTCTCTGCTTCCTGGCTCAGAGATGGAGCAGTTTGCACCATGTGCCTCTACTATGTTATGTGGCCTTGCTAGAGGCTTAAAGCAACAAGACCATTTTCTTTATTAGAACCTCAGAACTAGGAGCCAAAATCAACCTTAACTTATCAAAAATTGTATTACAGTGTCAGAAACCTGATTAATATAGACTTTTTACATCCCTACAACATAACAGTGTTTGAAGCACATTATATATTCAATGGTTTCTAAAGAATTTGTTCTAACTGAAGATATAGGAACAACTCCCAAATTTATACTTCCTAGAAAACTCACTTTATTTTACAAGATTAGAGGTTATTTCAATTACATTGGTTCCCTGTACCTTTCCAAGGGTTAAAATAACTAGGTGGGAAAACAAAACTTGGAATACGTGATGAAAATATGATTTAGTTATTATTTTCCTAGGAAAACAGTACTTACATACTACAAGGTCCTCCTTGCCAAGTGCTGGGAATCAAACCTGAAGGCTCACACTATTACGCAAATGCTCTAACACTGACCACTTCAATCCCTAGCCAGCTGAGTGTATATCAGAAAAAAAAGGTCAACATCTCTGCAATATGTGAAGTTAAATAAGACATTAAATAAAAACTATTTTGTCTTTTACTTTGAGGGGTTAGGAGTTCTATGCTATTGAAACATAACTATTTAAAGATGTTATGTGAGAAGACATACTTACCCTCACATCAGTAGCATCTCCATGCCTGATAATACTGGCCCAGGTGGTTGGCTCATTACTGTTTTCAAAATAGTGAAAGACCTTTAATACTCGTTCCATTGCACCAGGGGACCGTTCCATGCCAGTACCCAGGTGAGTCTTAGTACTCGAACTTGGTGTGTGATTCAAGTTTGGGTCAAGATAAGCAGCTGCCATTCTTTTGTTAGATGCTAGGTATCTGTCATATTCTGTTGAGGGGGTAAAAGGAAAAAAAAAATACTTTCAGTGTAAAATGCATAGCAATTACAATCTTACAATTGTGTCGCCAACACTCTCTTCTAGTCACCATTCTGTATGTACAAAGTACTTAAGTAGAATAAGGACTTAGCACCCCACACAATAACTGTGCTCTCTCTCTATACCCAAGGCCTGATATAAGAGAGCCATAAATGCCTACTAAAAATTTTTTGTTTAAGGACCAGGACTCCTATTTAACAATGTCAAAACTTCACTGACTTATTTAAAAAGAATACAATGGCACACACACACACACACACACACACACACACACACACACACACACCCTTTTAACCTACTCTTTATTTGTAGGACTATATTACTGCAAAAGCAAACTTACCAGTTTGCTGCCTACTTTTCAGGAACTTAAGTAAACATTCTTTCTTCAAATAAAACTTTAGGCTTTATGCACACTAAGTACAGGCAACTAAAAGCAGTAAACCAAGGGGAGCTGAAGAGATGGCTCAGTAGGTAAGAACACTTTGCTCTACAGTCATGAATACCTGAGTTCAAATCTCCAGCACACAAGTAACAAGCTGGGTACAGACACATGCCTTTAATCCTGGCATGAGGAAGCAGACACACACACCCCCTGTGTTCACTGGCTGGCCAAAAGGTCACCTTCTGACCCTGGAGAGAACCTCTCTCAAGACGATAAGGTGTAAAGCAATAAGGGAAAAACACCTGATACCCTGCTCTGGCCTCTGTACTGCAATGTACACAAACACCTGAAGCCATACTGTTCAGATATGGTATAGCTTCCCTATCATTCCTGACAGTGGACTTCCTGTTCCTCTGGTTCTTAGCAATCTTTCAGTCCCCTCTTCCAAAATGTTCCATGGCCCTTAGGTAGAGAAACTGTGTTGTAGATGTATCTGCTGTTGGGGGTCCCACTCCGAAACAAAGAACTACATGTAACTAGTGACTGCTGAACAAGGAAAATTTAGCCTCTCCCAGGGATAAGGTCCCCTAACTTATCTAATACAAAATAGTCCTGAAATTTTATACACACACACACACACACACACACACATGCGCCATACTAAACAGTCTCAGAAAATATTATATGTAATAGTAATAATACAAATAATAAAAAGAGGCCATCAATCAGAGAGAAGGGGGTTATGGAAAGGGTTGGAGTGAGGATAGGGATAGAGAAAAGTGATGCAATTATATTTTAATTTAAAAGTTTAAATTCTTTTTAAGAATTATTTATTTTATGTATAGTGGTACATTGTCACTGTTCTCAGACACACCAGAGGAGGCATTCGATCCCATTACAGAAGGTTGTAAGTTACCATGAGGTTGCTGGGAATTGAACTCACAACCTCTAGAAGAACAGTCAGTGCTCTTAACTGCTGAGCCATCTCTCCAGCCCTTAAAAGTTATATATGATATATAAACCATAGGACAAAGAACCAACACCCTTAATATTTCAGAAACTCCTTAGAAATTTACTTTTTAGAAAAGATACTACCTGTGCTGGCAAGGATATAGAAAACTAAAGCCCTTGTGCGATGCACATAAAAAGCTGTGTAAAACAGCACAATGAACATGAAAGCAGTCTAGCAGGTCCTCAAATGGCTAAACAGAACCACTATGTGACCTAAAAAATTCCACCACGCAGTGAAAAATTCCAAGAAACTGAAAATAGATATCCAAATAAACAGTTGGCATATTTAAGGCAGCACTGTACATAACAGCCAGAGTTCAAATGATCCAAACCTAAAGCCCTCCCAAAATGACACACTTCCTCTTAACAAAGCCACATCTACTCCAACAAGGCCATGCCTCATAATCCTTCTCAAGTAGTTGCACTCCCAGATGACTAAGTATTCAAATATATGAGTCTATGGAGACCATACTTTTTCTTGTTCTTTTTTTTTTTTTTTTTTTTTTTTTGAGACAGGGTTTCTCTGTGTAGCCCTGGCTGTCCTGGAACTCACTCTGTAGACCAGGCTGGCCTCGAACTCAGAAATCCACCTGCCTCTGCCTCCCAAGTGCTGGGATTAAAGGCGTGCGCCACCACTGCCGGCGAGACCATACTTTTTCAAACTACCAAAACCCTTGTACTAATGATTTCCAAGATATAGTGTTAAGTTCAAAATCAAAATATAAACAATGGCTAGGGGGTACTCTGTATTAAAAACAAAACAAAAACATAAATGTATATGCTCAAATATGCAAAAGAACTGAAGACTAATGAGACTGAATACATGTGGACTGGACAGAACCAAGAAAGAAAGGATAGGAATTGAGAAAGGGTAGGTATGACACTTCTGTGCTTAATTGGGCACAGTACTCTAACTGTTCGTGGCACAGACAAGAGCAAATTTGGCAAAAGTCAACAAGGACTATGACTACTTGGAGTAGATTCTGTGTCTAGCATTAAGCTAGACAACTATTAAAATGAAAACTTAATCTTCCACTGTCTGGAAAGCAAGCAAGATACCTCAACCAACTCACTTGTCAAAAGGAAGCACCAAATGTTTTGAAAGGTAGAGTGAAATAATGAACCTGAAGATGAAGACCAAGCTGTACCTAGGGTCAAGATGTGTGTATCAGAAAAGGTTGAAAACCAGTCATCTAAGTACATGTGTCTAGCAAAATTTAGAAGCTAGAAAAAAGATTAAGTAATTTTTTTTCACAAAAAAAAAAAAAAAAAAACAGTAAAATTGGCATAATTCCAAGGAAGGCCAATCAAGAGAAAAAATGCAAGATAAACTAGAGATATCAAGAAAGAAGAAAACCAGGAAGATCAGGGATGATTAGATAAGACATACAACTGTTAATACATTGATAGTCTTGTTCTTGCTAATGAGATTATCAATAACTTTGTATCAAGTTGAAATTTTTGATAGAATATACAGTCCTTTGCAAAGAAGTTCTTAAGGAAATCAAGAAAACAAATATAAAATTAAAGCCAAGTATAATAGCTACAGCCTGTAATCCCAAAATTTGGTGTCTGAGGTATGAAAATTGTCTTGATTTTTTTGTTGTTGAGAAAAATCCTTGACTAGGCAACAGTGTGAGTTCAATGTCAAATCAAAAGTGGTCAAGTGCAGAGACTGCAGAGTGTTCAGCCCTACATAGGCCATTTCATCATACCCTTTCTCCCCCAGGCTCCAAAGTTTTCCCCACCACCACCAAGGTTTTCAAGGAAGAGGAAATAGAACAATTCTAAGAGCCAAAGGTTGTGAGTAACTCTAAGAAAACTGTTTACAAAAAAGACATTTCCTTTCGACATATGAACTTACAGAGATTATGACAACATGCACAAAACCTACATAAGTTCAAGCCAAATCAAAATTTCATCATGAAGGGGAGTGTCTTAGGGTTTTAGTGCTGTGAACAGACACCATGACCAAGACAACTCTTATAAGGACAGCGTTTAATTGGGGCTGGCTTACAGGTTCAGACGTTCAGTCCATTATCAAGGTGGGAGCATTTCAACGTCAAGGCAGGCATGGTGTCGGAGGAGCTGAGAGTTCTACATCATTATCTGAAGGCCAATAGGAGAAGACTGGCTCTCACACGTCTAGAGCCTAGTGACTATACCCTATCCCCACAGTGACACACTTCCTCCAACAAGGCCACACTTCCTAATGGTGCCATTCCCTGGGCCAACCATATTCAAACCACCACAGGGAGTGATGGGCATTAAGTCTCATTCCTAGCTGAAGAGCTATTAGTATGTGATAGCTACTGGAAGGAGAGCCTATTTTCTTTTAGGGTATGACAATTGATAGGTTGACCACTCTCTAAGGCAAGCCCTACATCCAAGAATATTTGGTAAATACAAATTGGACTTAACGTGTTGGGGAGAGGAAGGAGAAACACAGTAAACACCAAGATGGGTGGGTGGGAAGGTGGGGGTAGATCTGAGAAGAGTTGCTGAAGGTCTTAAATACAATCCAAATACAATGTTTAAAATTCTCAAAGAATTGATTTAAAATATTACTTTAAAAAACTAAGCAGAAGAGATAGTTCAGCAGTTAAGATAGCTAAGTGTTCTTCTGGAGGACCTGGGTTAAATTACCAATACCCACATGGCAGCTCACAATTTTATGTAACTTCAGTTCCAGAGGATGCAACACCCTCACACAAACGTATATACATGCAGGCAAAACACCAATGCACATAAAATAAAAATAAATAAATCATTTTTAAAAGACAACAAAATAACAAATAATTTGAATGGCAAAATAGTAACTTACAATGAAAATTCTTGCCACAAAAGGATATTTTAATTTTTTCAATGAGTTAAAAAAAAATCTTATAGATATTCAACAAAGATCGAATATTTGAAGTATCTGTGAGACTCACAAAACAATGATACTACGGGGTGTGGCGGTACACATCTTTAATCCTGGCACTGCAGAGGTGAAGATGGGCTCATATCTATGAGTTTGAGAGTCATCTATACAGAGAGTTCAAGTAAAGTATCCATCTGCCACTCAAGCAGAATAACCTGAGTTTGGTCCCCAGTAACCACCTAAAAAGTCACGGGTGGAGGTAGAAATGGAAGACAGCTAGCATAGCTGAATCAGTGAGCTCCAGGTTCAACGATGTGAAAAACAGTTCTTTTCTCTCAAAGGGGGCTAGCCACCCAAAGTCAATATTCTGTAAATCTCCCCCATCGCTTTATGAATTAAAACTCTACTGTACATGTCTATTAGTTCAATCTCTGGAATTCCTAACTTAATCTCTATCACACATTTCCCCTTTGCACTATGAACTATCAAATAGCATCAAATTATAAGGTCAAGTTCCCAGCAATACAGTGAAACACTGTAGATCAAAAACTAAGTGAACTTCCTGCTTTACTGTGTGCTTGCTAGTCCTGTTTAAGCCATGGGACACCCTTTATTCAAAAAGAAACTGCTTCCAGTTGGGTTGCTTTCACTTTGTTAGTTCTTTCTTAGCATCGAGAATTCTCTTCTTAACCTTGTCTGAAAAAGTAGAGTGGAGGGTGACGAGTGACTAAGGAAGAAAACAGACACAGATTTCTGGCTCTCACACACAGTGCATACATTTGTATATCATACACATTGGCAGGGTGGGCAAGAAAGAGTGTAAAACAGAAGGGTAGGTAAGAAGGCGGGGTGGGAATCACTGCTATTATTCTTAGACAACATGACTACTTACCTACAATGAAACTCAAAGAAGGCGTCTAGAAAATTGGTGAGTTTAGCAAGACTCTTGGATCCCTACATGCACTTCTAGTCATTCCAGCTTTCCCGTTCCTCCCCATATTAAACCACTAAGGATTTCTAAGTAAGACACAGTATCACTTGATTCTTGACAACAGAAAAAAATGAAACAAAACTGTACCCCAAAGTAGTCAGAAAAGCCAAGTAGTGGTGGTGGTGCATACCTATAGTGCTCAGGAGACTTAGGGTAGCAAGAATCACTTAAGCCCAGGAGCCTGAATAATACAGTAAATCCCAGTTTTCAAAACATAAAATGTACTTTATAACTCCAATTCCAGGGATCCAACCCCCTTTTCTGACCTCTCAGTTACCAGACATGCACCTGGTACACATACAGAAGCAAAACACTCATATACATAAAATAAATGAATCTAAAAAAGAAACTTTAAAGCTTCTCAAAGAGGAAATCAAATCTCAAAGTATTTGTGGTAAAGGATTGTGTTTTAATTTTAAACCTGTTACAATCCAATGCTTTTTCTTTGGGGTGGGGTGCTAAGAGCTGAACATATGACCTCACAGAGACTAGCATGCTATGCGAGCACTCTACTCCTTGCTCCAGACCAACACTCTTATAAAATACAATAAAAAGAATTTCTAGAAAAGTAAACTTAAGCCAGGCAGTGGTGGCACACACCTTTAATCCCAGCACTTGGGAGGCAGAGGCAGGCGGATTTCTGAGTTCAAGGCCAGCCTGGTCTACAGAGTGAATTCCAGGACAGCCATGGTTACACAGAGAAACCCTGTCTCAAAAAAAAAAAAAAAGGAAAAGTAAACTTAAAAAGACATCAAAGCTGAGAATTTCGTTTCTATCATTAATGTTAATAAATGGAAAATGTCTGCAAGGCTGCTATAAAGGTTTCCAAATGCTTACAGAAAGTCACCAACCTTGTATCTAGTTTAGACTAGGCACAATCCCTGTGCCAACATTAGTCTGCTAGGCCATGCTTAATAGTATCCTGGCTGACTACCAGGACTCTAAATCCTCAACCAGACTGTCATGTTGAAGTCGGTTTAGCCAAGAATTCAATTGCTTCCAGAACCGGACTGCTGGGCTGTCTGCTTTAGGTCTCCCTTAAATCAACAGGAAACACCTCTAGGGTCTTAACTGCCTACACTTCTTGAAAAGGTTGGGCAGCCTTGAGTCAAAAATGGGAAGATCTGAGACTCAATCTACAATTCTACAGAAGTATTTGCAGCCAATTAAGCCAACCAGGTTCTTTTCCTCATGGGAACAAAGGATGCAAACAGTGGCCTCTGCAGTAGTGTATGCAGCCTATGGCTTGTACAAGATTTCCTACGGGATCTTATTCCCATCTCTGATCTCCTGCTTTCTCCAGTCTAGACTCCAGTGGTTTTGTGTGGTGCTTTGGAGAAGCTCAAGGACATGTAGCCAAGGTTCACACTGGCCACAAGGTTCTCAAAGGTCATCATGCCCATCCACATCAAGCTACAGAATACAAAATGTGTGACTGAGTTGCTGTGTAAAGCCCAGTACAAGTTCCCTGGCCACAAAAAAATCCATACCTCAAAAGAGTAGAGCTTTGTCAAGTTTTATGCAAATGAATTTGAAGACATTGTAGATGAGAAGCAGCTTGTCCCTGATTGACTATGAGATTAAATATATCCCTAATTGTGGCCCCCTGGGCAAGTAGAAATCCCTGAATACCTCAGAGCATTTAGGGTACTGAGCCCTACCAATAATATTTATGAATAAATCTCTATCTAGTGGAGGGGGCACCAGAAATACAAGGACAGACTTCCCTCCTTTATAATCACTGCAGATCATGCAAAAGCAACAAGTGATTGTCACTTCAGAAGCAGAAGAGTAGACCAAGCAAAAACTAGTCCACACCCAGGCTTTAAAACATTCTGGACTAAGGGCAAAGAAAGAGGAAGCTGAAAAAAGCCCAGTAACCTACCTGTAGAACCATGAGAAAAAAAAAGACTCCACAATAGCCCACATAAATCACCTTACACATTCAGGTGTTTGAATTCATTTGCTTCTTAGTTTTGTTTAGTGGTTCATAAGGGAGAAAAATGAGTCTAGCCAAGGATCACTATCTTACCATTTCAATATATTAAAACTAACTCGTAGCACTTTGCTTTTTAAAATTCTGTTAGGAATAAAAATGGTGTTACAATACTAGACAACTAAGTCAAGAGAACTGAATAAATTCCCAAGTTCTTACTACTCATACTTTCAGCAAGTCATTCACCTCACTTTGCATGAAGATAGCTAAATTGTGGCATCACTGATCCCACAGGACCCTGGCAAGGACTATACATTCAACTACAACGTCTACATCATGCTTTGCAAAATCAGCACTGTGTGTGGCATGACCACCCTGTTAATTCATTTCCTTCAAGTGACTCACACATCAATTTCATGTACAATACATCATTACAAGTAAGGACACTGGGGCCCTCAGTGAAGTTACATAGCTGAAGAAACCTAATAGTGTGGCTCCAAAAGCTGTTCTCATCCTCTATACTAAATGCCTGTTCCTCCACGTATGGTCCAAACCACAGCACATGAATCACAGGGAGCTTGTAAGAAGGAAGAATGCAGGAACACAATCCCAGAGTGGCCATGTGAAATCTCAAGCTTGTCAGCGGTAACCCTGATACTGATAAGCTGTAACATGACTTCCTCACTGCATTTATTACTTTCCATCTGAAGACATCTGAGAGAAGACTATCACCTGCAAGATGCTTTTTCGGCCATCAAGACCTGTATATCCAGTGTACAGGTTGGTCTCACTGCAGGCAGCCATAAACTTTCCTTGCTCGCTATGTCCTGTTGCACCTAGGCCTGCTGACCACACCACACATCAAGGGCTACCACTCCCTACGTCTCAGCAAAGGCCCAGCTGCAATGTATTATGGCATGGCCAGCAATCTCACTGATGCATTCATCATGTCTCTTACAGATGAAGGAATGGGCCACACCTTCCAACAGAGTAATTATTTACTAAGCCTGTACTGTAGCGGACACCAATACATAGAAGGTAAGTGAGATGCATTTGTGCATGTAGTACTATGAAGTGTAACCAGGGTCTTGCACATCAGAGAAGATCTACTCATAGTCCAAATAATTAATTAAAAGCAAAAATGAAGCAAACCAAGATATACTTCCTACCCTAGAAGAGTTTTCAGTCTAGTTGGGAGAAAACCACAAAAGTTTACTAAGTACTAAAGAAAGAAAGAAAAAGGGGGGGGGGGGGGAGGGAGAGAGAAAGTTATGAACTGATATCCTTCATAAGCAGACACAAATAATTTAAATAACAAACAAATATACTGAACACAACAGAATAAAAACCACTGGTATATTATGTTTAAGAGTGAATTTATTACCAGGAGTATAAGGTCAGTGTTCTATTGCTGTGAAGAGACACCATGACCAAGGCAACTCTTATTGGGGGCCTACTTATAGTCTCAGAAAGTTAGTCCATAAAGAGGAACATGGCAGCACACAGGGAAGCATGATGCGAGAGAAAGACCTTTACATCCTGATTCACAGGCAGCAGACAGAGAAAAACACACTTCCTCCAACAATTACACACCTACTCCAACAAGACCATATCTTCTAATTCTTCCCAACAGTCTACCAACTGGGAACCAAACATTCAAATAAATGGGGGGGGGGGGGGGGAGTTTCTCATTCAAACCACCACATTCCACTCCTTGGTCCCCATAGGCTTGTAGCCTATGTATGCTATATCATGTTACAAAATGTGTTCAGTCCAGCTTCAAAAGTCCCCATAGTCTACCACAGTCTTAACACTTTAAAACTCCAAAGTCTCTTCTGAGACTCAAGGCAATCTCTTAACTGGAACTCTTTATAAAATCAAAAATCAAAAGGCAGATTACACACTTCCAAAAGGCAATGAGACAGAATATACATTACATTCCAAAAGGGAGGAAAGGGAGAAAAGGGAGCATAGTAAAGGAATACTAGACAAAAAAAACCAGAAGGGCAAACTCCAAACTCTGAACCTCCATGTCTAAATGTCAAAGAATTCTTCAGATCTACTCCTTTCACCTTTGTTGGCTGCAACACAGTTCTTCTCTCTCTTGGGTTGTTTCCATACCCAGTCAGCAGCTCTCCTTGGCAGGTATCCTACTGCTCTAGCATTTCCAACAGCTTGGGCATGCCTGGCCTCAAAGACCTTCCTTAGCTGTGGAGAAGGTTCCATAACCCCTTTTCTGTATCCTTGACTCTAAAACCAGACTCATGTTATCAAAGCAGCCAAGTTCTTCTACTTGCTGGGGCTGGAACCTGGTTCGCTCCTTCAGTTACGATTGCACCAGCTTTCTGTGGTTGGTGTTTTTCTTTCCTGTTTAAGCTTTCCTTTAATTCCTTTTCACAGGTTGGAAGCTTAGCTGAGTCTTGCTCTAAGGTCACCACTCCCGTTTTATTCTATTTAGCATTAGGTTTTTAAACTTTCTATCTCCTTGAGCACAGGAATTTCTGTCTTCGACATTGTATTTTCTGGTACTCCTTTTTTCCATTTCATCTGTACACTTTATATATCTCTTTGTCCTGTTTCTTTTTATTGTAGATCTGCATAAAAGTGACCATTAATAGCAAGCGTGATCAAGTAACACAGTCAATACTAGGTTGTCTTGAAATCTCCCCTATCAACACCATTAATCCAAAATTCTTCAAGTTAGCTTCCAACAGATGTTTTTGAGCAAATGCAGAAAGCAGCTATTCTTTACCAAACTATCACAAGGCCATTCTTGTGATTAACCACTTGCTAATATTTTCCCCCTCTGAAACCTCTTGAGGTAAGCCCCTACAGGTCTCATCACCCCCAGAACCACTGTTTTCTCTGCTCCTACTAGGATGGCCCAGTACGTACTGTTTAGTTCAACCACCTTTCTAGACCAAAGCCCCAATATTCTTTTTAGTCCAAAGTCTTCCATACTCCTCCGGACAATGTGATCATGTGATCAGGCCTGTCACAGTAACACCTCACTTCCGGTACCAACTTTATCCCTAGTCGCTGTACTACTGTTGTGAAAAGACACCGTGATCAAGACTCTTTTTTTTTTTTTAAAGATTTATTTATTATTGTATGTAAGTACACTGTAGCTGTCTTCAGACACACCAGAAGAGGGCGTCAGATCTCATTACAGATGGTTGTGAGCCACCATGTGGTTGCTGGGATTTGAACTCAGGACCTTCGGAAGAGCAGTCGGTGCTCTTAACCGCTGAGCCATCTCTCCAGGCCCCATGATCAAGACTCTTAAAAGAGAAAGCACTAAATTAGAGGCTTGCTTACAGTTTCAGAGAGTTAGTCTGTTATCATCATGTCAGGGAGCATGGTAGCACACAGGCAGTCATAGTGCTAGAAAAGCAACTGAGAGTTTTACATCCTGATCCATAGGCAGCAGGCAGAGAGAGAAAGACATTGGGCCTGGCATGGACTACTGAAACTTCAAAGCACTCCTCCAACAACGGCACACATACTCCAACAAGGTCTCATCTCCTAATCCTTCCCAACTGTCCACCAATTGGGAACAAGAATTCAAATATATGGGGAACTGACGGTATAGAGTGTAGTCTTAATGTTTGTTTGGTTGTTTGGTTGTTTGGTTGTTTGGTTGGTTTTGGTTTTTCGAGACAGGGTTTCTCTGTGTAGCCCTGGCTGTCCTGGAACTCACTCTGTAGACCAGGCTGCCCTCCAACTCAGAAATTCACCTGCCTCTGCCTCCCAAGTGCTGGGATTAAAGGCATGCACCATCACTACCCTAGAGTGTAGTCTTATTCAACCCCCACAGTTGGCTTAACACTCAAAACATAATATATCAGACTGGGATATGTATAAGCCTAGCACCTGCATGACCTAGGTTCAATTTCTACCATCAACACCATATTTAACTTAATAATTAACACCATAATAGAACACACTGCTTTTTTTTTTAGTTCTTGTGATCAGTAGAGGTAGAAAAATATTTGACAAAATTTAACATCTTTCTCACTATAAATAAAAAGCCTCATGAAACAAAGAACTAAAATGAATTTTCTCAAATAATAATAATAATAATAATTAAAAATACAGACAAAGCTAGAGCTAACACATTAACCCTGAACACTTTCTTCCTGAAATCAAAACAAAGATACTTCCTCCTACTACTTCCCCACAGTCAAAACAAATATTGATAATGGGGAAAGAATGAGATGAAGATATACTAATGCCCACTGCAATATTTATGGTGAGCGGCTGCTGCTAGATTCACAACGAAAAGAGGAGGGAGAGCACAACACAGCCTTCCTGTTAAGACATCAGAAACAACATCTATCTGCTTACTACATTAGAAAAGACAGAGCCATGTTTCCTACAGGAACACTACTCCTCTCATTCAACCATTTTTAAGCAAAAATAGATTAGAATTGATCTGCAACCATTATTTCATCCCATGCCAGACAAGAAAGAAAGTCAGAGAAAAAAATGCCAGGAAGGTCACTCTCTTCCAGGCACACTGCCGCCCCATCAAGACTCTTTGTCAAGCATTCTGTTGGGGTTTCTTCCTCCACCTTCTAGCCTCTCAGGTGGGCCTACCTGACAAACAACTTTAGACTGTCACCAGATGCCCAAAGGGAATGTAACATTCACCTTCTATCAATTCAGGAAGCAGAAATCTGTGCCTTTTACTCCTTAGCATCAGCCAAGTATTAACAAATACATTCAGCAAATACTGAATGCTCACTAAAAACTTGTAAAATGAATTAATGAGAAATTAATTTAATTTAATTAATTTAACATTTAATGAAAAATGTTCAGAGAAAAACATTTAAGAGTAGAATCTATGATTCTTAACATACAAACATTAGACAAGGTGAACAACAATTTCATTATATCATATTTCCATTTCAACACGCAGAGAGTGGTGATTAAGAACATTCACACTTGGGTCGGATCCTGACTGTGTAGAACCTGACTCTGCTTGCTGGGACCTAAGGTACTATTGCTAAGTTATTTAGCTTCAGTGCTTTGCTTCAACACTGCATAGGCAAAATTGGGGTACTGATGAACACTATCTCAGAGGCCTTTGTGAGAAATGAATGGAGCCATACACATGTGCAAACTCAGCTCACACGTGACATTTAGTATCTGTGGAATAAACTTTAACAGTTACAAGATGCACAGAGCTTACTTTCTCTCTCTCTTTCTCTTCTTCCCTCTCTCCCCCTCCCCCTCCCTCTCTCAAAAAAAAAATAAAAATAAAAAAAATTTTAAGACGCTACCCTTTAGGCTGCAAAGATGGATAGCTCAGTGATTAAGAGCACTGCCTACTCTTGCACTTCCTATTCTTCCAGAAGACAAGGGTTCAATTCCCAGAACCCACATGGAGCTGTCTGTAAGTCTAGTTTCAGGAGATCTAAGATCCCCTGGCATCTGTGGACACCAGGCACACATGTGCTACAGATATACACATGCAGACAAAACATTCACACACATAAAATAGGGAGGGAGAGGGTGGATTCTAATCAATTGGGGTAAAGCAAGAAAAAAAAGATAGGAAATATTTAGTGAGATAGTCAAACAAGTCTTAAATAACTGACAACAGCTGAAGACCAAAGCCACACTACATCTATCCTCTATAGGCCAACTGCTAAGCTAAATTCTACACATCCACTTTTATTTTCAGAAAAAAATCAAAAACACATACTCACTGAGATTAGAATAGTCAATTTGATAAGTCTAAAACTAGGTTTAATCATATACAACATAACATAAGCAAAAGAATGTAGCTCCAAAAAGAGTCTTTAAAATAACACTTACTCTATATGGAATGCATTAACAAATATTTAAAATAATATCCACTTGTGCCAACTATTTACTAGGCAGAAAAATTTCTGACATCTCAGACTATGTTAAAATTTAGTAAGGAAGACAGAAACCAGACAGGTTAACTCTCAAATGACATGTCACAGTACATGCAGTGTCAGGGCAGAAGTGCGGGCTCTGGTGGAAACCCTGGAAAGGATGTGGCTAGGTTGAGAAATGAGAACTCATTTAAGGAGTAATCTTAATTGTTAATAGGACTGGAGGAGCCAGTGAATGTAAAACACAGCTCTAAAGGGGGCATCAGTATGTGCAGAAGGTCTGAGAGGGAGATCACAATGTGTAAGGCACTGAAAAACTAAAATGACTACACTGCTAATGAGCAAGACAATAGCTCAAAGCTGAAGAACGCAAGAGAGACAGGATGAAGTGAGACCTGTAGGGCACAGTAAAAATGTGGGATGTTATCCAAATCTAATAAGCCACTGACCAGCTTTAAACAGGAAAATATCACATTTTTGTTTTCACAAAATCTGAAGGATTATGAACACAGTGAGACCATACATTAACAGAGAGGTAAACTGATTAACTCAAGATATACCCTGGATATATAATAATCAGAATAAAATGACAGACTTGAATGTGGAAAGTCCAAGAGGCATCCTGAATCTAGAGCATGAATAAGTGCATGGGAGCCCAGTGTGTACCAAGACGGGGAGGATTTGGGACAGCAACTAAGAGTCATATCTCTGAAAGGTAACTGATATTTATGCATACTATGCCTGTATACACCAAGAAGCAGCTGCCACTCCAGTATAAGAAAGAAGAGGACAGATGGACAAATAGATGAACAGATAAAGTTTTAAATTCTTATGCAGAGTGTGACTTCAACCAGACAAGTCAGAAGTACATAAAATCTCTATTACTAGAAAAAAAACTAAAGAAACCAGAAAACATAATTTTTCCTAACAACCAAACCTCTAGCACCACTATGGTAATGACAGTCTCCCCCACCCCTGCCCGCCACAATGATGGAACAATTTACATCAGAAAACCCCACCAGCAGGTTTTCCCCACCCAATACTTTGTAACCTAATGTTCTGAGAACATTTACACTTAGTATTCTTAATTAATTCATATTTTATGCCTAAGAAATCACACTGTAAATATGTATCTCTCTCAAATATTTTAAAACATAATCTTGGATGATCCTTCAAACTAAACAATACACTAAACTATTAAAGAACAAACCCTAGAGTGTTAAGAGTACCTTGAAGATCCTCTTCAAAGTACAAATACAGTACAGTATACAAATATAGGTCTGTTCTACTATTTTTAGCCTGTCCTGGTAAGAATCTTATGCCTTCTTAAAACTGGGACACTGCTATGTGTTTTGAGGTTAATGTGACTGGTTGAATGAAACGCATGGTTTAGAATGTCCATTTACAAGCAGAGAGTTGTATATCCTTTGGATCTGATCTTTTATCTACACACTGTAACTGTTATACTTGAAATAACTTAAATCTGCTAATTCTTTGATCATGAAGACAATATTAACAAGCATGGGGACAAGTCTGGTCTTAATGCAAGAAAGTAAAATGGGCAGTCAGAGAGGAAGTTTATGAAGACAGCTGCACTGGACAATCACTGCAAAAGCATAAGCTCATCTGAGAGGGCAAGGTGACAAGCTCCTCCACTTGAACCACCAAAGTAAAACAATCAACAGAGGAGAAGGCACCTGACTCTGCATGTAGAAATGGAGCCCACTGAGTCTCACTGTGTCCTTGATGTGTCCCAGTTCCCATTCTCTGCTTTGAGAGCTTTGCTCCCTCAGTCTATCATCTAGAGAAAGGCACATTTTAATTAAAAATCAGCTATTTATGTTTTCTCTAATAATCTGCAAACACTTAAAAAGTAAGTTGCTCTGATCAATTTCTTTATGGTGAGTCAAAACGCTACTATCTCTTTTTTGTCAAAAAGTTATCATTTCTAGGACCACTTTGAGTAGGAAATCCAGTTGCTAACTATTCAACACTACCTTGGTCTAGGTCTGTAGCTGTTGGCTAGCCATGGTCTGTGAGGGAACCTGGAAGGCTTTTTTTACTGCACCCATATATTATGGAGGTGGCATTCAGTATACCCACAAATTCTTCAGTAACCCTAAAACTCTGCCTTAGTTATGTTCATTTACACTACAGGGTGCTCATACCACAAAACTACATCGTAAGAAGCCAATGTCTTTTAAATTCTGAGAGCTTCAATTTATATTTACAAAATCTTTACTCTGAGTACCTATGTAATAAAAGTAACGGGTGCTTTATTCAGATACTATAATACTCAAACAGTTTAAATGTTGAAAGCTTTGGTGCAAAAGCCTAACACAAGAGCAAAGAAAAATCAACCAATGAAAACTAATCTTGAAAACTGCAGTGTGATGCTAACATATCCTAGTCTAGAGATACTAATATCTTTAACCTAAAAACTAAACTGAATAAGCCTCTAGTTCATTCATGAAAGCACAGCTCTTGACCAAGTGCAGGCTCCTCCTTTTGAAAGCCTTCCTAAGTACATTAGCACAATATCTAAATATATTTCACATAGTGACATATTTTTGTAAAATTTTAAGTGTGTTAATGGCTTAAATATTCACCACTATGCTAAGCAAAACTTCTAATCAAGCTTGTCTGTCTTGAGTTATGCATTAATTTTATAGCTTCTTTACCTTACCTTATTAGCTATGCTTTCTAAATGTTGCCTTGAATGCTAGCCTGAAAATGCCCTACTTCATATTGACATTTCTGCAACAATACAAACTCTCACATTATAGAAAATTCTTTACTCACAATATTCTTGACTTGTGGTAATAAACACAAAATAACAGAGCTTCAAGTTAAATGCTCAATGCATATAGACAATAAAGGAAACCCACTTTAAAACAACTAAGCCCACATTACCCTTTTCTTCCTCCGGTCCTATAGTTAAAACTAATCACTTTGTTTTTTAAAAGCTTCTAGTCACAGAATAAATAATGGAGTCCTGAGTAAAAGGAAAAAGAAAAAACAAAAACAAAAACAAAAACAGACAAAACACATGACTTATGCACAGGACAAGTGATCTAAATCACTTAAGCACATTTCCATACAAACATTTCATTTTCTACTTGCAAAGTCACCTAACTGGTTTTATGCCCCAGCCGTAAGCCTATACCACACTTCTCTCTCTCTCTCTCTCTCTCTCTCTCTCTCTCTCTCTCTCTCTCTCTCTCTCTCTCTCTCAAATGTAATTGTAACTAAGTTCTGAAATAACTTTTAGTACAAAAGCATAAACTGACATAAGCACACACTGAAGAGATCTTTAAATTGTTATACCTTTAGCCCAACACACTGGAAATGGACTACAGCCGCTTTTCTCCATACAGACGGCACCTGTAGGTCTCAGGGCCTCTTGGCCTGCCCGTTCCAACAACATACACCCAATCCAATCAAGATCAAGCCAGGAGTCCACACACAAAGTCCCAGTTCATCGCTCCGACAGCATTTGCTTGGATCCAAAGCAAGACTAAGCTTCCCCTGTGCTCCTTTTTTCAGAGCCTGAAGCACAGTTTGAGAGGTGCTCCTTCTGTAACAGTTTCCAGCAGCTCCACGGTGGCCTCTCAGTTACTGAATCTTCTGCTTCCGCAATCTGAAACACAGACCGTCCTGGCCAGATTAAGCCAATGAACAGAATAAAACCAGCTAGTCATGAGACCCCACAGATCTGGGTTCCTAGATTCATTCAGGGAAAGGGAGAGGGGGAGGGAGAAACGGGAGGAAAAAAAGAAGTCCCAGAGCCAGCACCTTATGAATATGCTAATCTCGCCCTTCTGTTCCCTTCATCTGGCCGACTTCTGTTTACAAAATGACAGTCGGCTATAAAACTGAGTAAGCTGCAAGCAAATTCAGTCTGACCCAGATCAACTGTCCATAGATGGTTCCTAAACAATTCCTGTCTTCAGAATCATGCCTTTGGCACTTTACCAGCCTTATTCTGGTCTTAGACTAAAAATAATTAACTTGATGAAATACATTTTGAAAAAATGATCACAATCAAAGTAAAAACCAAATGTGGAGGGGATGACCTATATGAGCCCAAATACCTCTGAGGTGAAATACTTTCCCGCACTGATACTTTTACAATACACCTATATACACACATAGATTATCTAGAAAACATAAACCAGAACTTAAGGTAGCCAATTTACTTTAAAATATGCTTAAAGAATAATGAGGGATATAAGATACAAGATACAAGATTTTTTTCTAGCTTCAAGTATGATTCCTTTTTCTAGCTTCGAAAGAAGAGTACTGTCTCACACTGAAGTAGGACACAAATTACTTTCACAATCTACATCTGCAACTTTTTTTAAAATGCAAAGCTTACATTTTCGATTCAAATTGAGAGTCAAGGTCATGGCAAAAATCAGGCTATCTGAACACATTCCACATACATAAGCACCAGGCCAGCAGGTAAGGAGTACTGGTCTGGTTACCACCTTGTCCTTCAAGCATATGTGGTACATACTGGAACTCCACAGTTCTTGCTTGCCTGGAACGCAGGTGAACTCTGCAGTCACACAATCCCCACAAAGAGCCAAACTCAAGCACTTCCCTTACTGTGTAAAGGGCCAAGGTTTTTCTATTAATTTATTAACTTCAGAAAAAAGGAGCTGAACAAATACTTAGAACAAGAAACATGTTTGTACCCAGCGATGCCCAGGACACTTTTCTTCAGTCCCATCACCAAGGCTCCACTCAGACTCTTAACAGCTGCTAGAGCCCAGAGCCATTCCTGACGCACCCTGAAAACACATTATTCCCAGGCATGAACTATATGGTCCTAGGCAACACTAAAAAGAAAGGGCTACAGAAAACATTTCAAGCAGGCTGGAAGAACAGAAGAAGCTAGCAAAAGAGCCCCCAGATCCAAAAGGATACCCTGGGCAGTACCCCCTCACTATAGAGAAGGAAGGGTAATAGAGGACTATTGTCATCCAGTAAGTAAGCACACCAAGCAAGACCACCATCTGCCTTACCACATAAGCACGGCCATCACCAACAGGGGCGTGCACAAGTTATCCAAGTTAAGGGTGAGTCTACTGAAAACGCACAACTCTCAGAAACCACCACCAGCTACTCCTACTACTACACTCCACACCCACCCCACTGCACTCTGTTCAAGACACCTTCAGAGGCAGAGCAGCACAACTGTGAGGCTTCCACCATGAGGGCACCAGAGGCGAAGCCCTGCTAGGAGGGAGGACCACATATATGCTCAGCTGTGATACAGGGACTCTGAGTCACCCATCCAATCCAGAAACCATTTGAGCCTAACTTGATAACAGCCTCAGGACTCCCCAGAACAAAATAAAGAGTGGTCCAGGTAAGAGATGAGGAGGATGGAGCTAAGGCATTGGCAGGAATAGTGGCGGGGACAAACCTGAGAGAAGGGAATAGGAAGAAAAGGGCAGGATGAACCCAGTTTCCGGTTTCAATCCATGGATGGGATTCTTTCTACACCCTCTCACTAACTTAGTTTATTCACTGTCCAAATATCCCCACCTCTTAATGTGTAAGTTCTTAAGGGGTGGACAAGCCAGGTATGAAAGATAACTAATTTCTACAGTTACTCAGAGAGCAAATGACTAAAGGTATGCCTAGTACTCATTGAAACTGAGGCAGTAACAAAAACCTGAGAACCCATTGGCTCGCTGAGGATCATGGGGTCAGATGACAGCTGGAAAGATGGAGGAGGAGGTACATTACTGGCAATCAAAAGGACTACCATAACTTTTTCTAAAAATTGTACTTATAGTTAGGCATAGTGCTGTAAACCTTTAATCCCAATACTGAAGAGGCAGAGGTAGAAGGATCTGTAAGTTCAAGGCCAGCCTGATCTACATAGAGAGATCTTGTCTCAACAAACAAAAACCTATAGTTATAATCAATATAATACCCCTTAGTCTATGACACAATCCCAGAGAGGATTTTGATGATTCAGAGAGGTCAAGCATTTTAAAATAACAGATGTAGACCATAATGAAACCTAAAAGAAAACATTAAGAAGTCCTCTGTTCTCTATCTTGTGAAATATACAGGGCCAGCATTCACTAAAAATTCTGTGCTGTTCCAATCAATGTTTAGTATTAGCATAATGAAATGCAACTCTAGTAAATTCTCCTTCACAAGTAAACCCATTATATTAAAATTTACAAGAAAGAGATAGTACTATTTGTAGAACACCAAAACCCTTCATGCCTGGTCACTGTTGCCTTCTTCCCTCAAAGGGATCTGTCAGAAATCCTTATCAGTACCTTCAAAACACAGCCAGCAACGATGCACTTCTCATTGACTACTGCCCACATTTTAATTCAGGCTCCTGCAGGACTACAGCTATAGCTTACTTCCTCGGATTCTATCCTAAACCTAGCAGCTGCTGATGCTCTGGAAAGAGCAAGCATATCATTCATTTCTCTATTTGAATCTCGGTCAACATTTCCCCAAGGTACACACCAAAATACTTAGCAGAGTATGCAAAGCCCTGTGTGATATGGCTCACCTGCCTACACCTTCACCTCACGATTATCTATCTGTTGGTTTCCATAGCACCAACTACTGCACTGACTTTCCTGCTGCTCTCTGCACATCTCAGCACCTCTGTACTGCCTGCCCCTCCTCCACGTGGAATGACCTTGCCTCAGCTTTCACAGTCATGCTCTTTCCCTACCATGTCTTACTCAAATATCACCTACTCAATGTGTCCCTGTCCTGAGCACTCTATCTAAAACCATATAGCCTATCTACTTTTCTACTGTACTTTCCCACATGGTTTACTGATGTACAGTTTACTGCTCAACTGCCCCCACTACAAGCAAACTGATAGGAGGTAAAGGTGTCTATTCTAGCATAATCTCTAGCATCTTACTATATATATAGCAGCTACCAACGAGGTGTGGAAGCCATGTTCCACCCATCCTCCATTTGCATCAAGGCAATAAGAAGATGGTGAGGGAATCTGTGATTTTTCTCCTAGGCCACAGAAAAGATATAGTATACAGTAATATACTCTAATGGTAAGTTCTGTCTCCATCCTGGACCCCATGTCACCTCCAGATCCCAATGGTCAGAGGCTGATGAACAGTTACAGAATGAATATTTTTTAAAAAGAAAAGAAAGGAAAAGAAAAAGGCAACATAGACCCTAAAAAAAAAAAAAAGGTTGTGACTGGCTATATCCCAGCTACACAATAAATCACAGGTGCACTGCTCCGATACTTCTCCTAAGCTTCCACTGCAGAAGAAGTACCAATTGCAGGCTAGTAAACAATGCTATGGGCATGATCAGTATGCAGAAAGCTAACTCTAGCAAATGCTGTGTACAATCTGTCCAACCTAGACTGCAAGTCACTGGGAATGAACTATATTTTTAAATTTTTTATTATTTTCAATTATGCATATTGTATGTGTGCAGGTTTTCACAGACTCCAGAAGAAGGTACCAGATCCCCCGGAGGTAAAGTTATTTGCAGTTGTGAACCACCTGATGTGGGTGCTGGGAACTGAAATCAGGTCCTCTATAAGAGCAATATTGTGCTCTTAACCACTCAGTCATCTCTCCAGCTCAGAATAAACATTTTAACAAATGAACTACTTATAAACATCGATAAAAGTATATCATAAAAATAAGAAACTGGCTTTCATGTTATAATGCTGCAGTGGCTTTATTTAAACACATCAAAATACTTATGTTTGCATGAGAATTGAACATTTAAATAAATACAAAAAATTCTAATTAGCATCCAGCATTTTATATATATATATGACAACTTTTCAGTGCTAGAAATCTCATACTAAGCTTACTAATTATCAGGGCTGGAGCGATGGCTCAGTGGTTAAGAGCACTGACTGCTTTTCCAGAGGTCCTGAGTTCAATTCCCAGCAACCACATGGTGGCTCACAACCATCTGCAATGGGATCTGATGCCCTCTTCTGATGTGTCTGAAGAGAGCAATGGTGTACTCATATACATTCATTCATTCATTCATTCATTCATTCATTCAATAAATAAATCAATAAATCAATCTAAAAAAAATTACTAATTATCATTTCTCTCACTGTGTATCATTACTTCCACTAAAAAATAATTTTCTTAGAATTAGTCCATCAACAAAATTTATGGCCTGATAGACGTTAAGATTCTATTAATGGAAATAAAGAATATAATACCTTCTGAAAGCAAAGACAACAAGCAGTTTCCTAGTATAACAAACTCCCAAAAGTGCTGGCAAGACTACTCCCTGCTAGCTTTGAAACAACGGTTGTATCTCTTTTCTGTCACGCTGCAGGATGCTGTAGAAGGTACTGAATTTATAACAACTACCTGTCAGATAAAGAAAGAATCATCACCAGCAGGAATCTCAGTTTCAGAGTTTGTAAAACAAGGACACTGCTAATATCCATCCTCTAGCCAGCATTGACTGCATGTCGGCCAGCCACAACACTAATATGAGTACTTGCTATGTACCAGACTTTGCTCAGAGCACTTTTAAAATGTCTGCTTACCTTATTTTCACTAATAACCCAAGGAAGCAGATATTATCACCCCATTACCACCACCACAACCTCAGCTTCACAAATGAAGAAACTGAAGCAGAGAGGTTAGTCAGTGTATAACAATACCCAGGAATTGTGCCCCTAGTCTGTGTTCTTTCCCAATTAGCAGCAATGCTTGTGGCAGTTTTCTCAATTAATACTTCTACAGCTACACAGATACTATTACAAACCCTGTGACACTAACAACTGGCTCTGTACCCAGGGTTCATTTCACCTACAGAGGACAAGTGAATAGCGAAGACCAAAGGGACAAGAAGGAAGAGAACAAACACAGGCTCCTTGTACCCTTTCAGAGTACCTGGCATCTAACAATGGCTAGTGTCGTGTCAAGTGTTCTGCTGTATGCTTCTTCTGTGTTTGTGCAAAAACCCTAAGTAAGCACTAGAGACCACAAAAGAACTAGGATGGAAGATCATAGCTCACAAAAACAACAACTTGAATCAGAGTGCTCAGAGTCCTAGAATATGAGAGACAGAGATCCCCTCAACTGGTGCCCCAAGTGTGGGGCTTCATCCTCGGAGGAGATAAGAAATTGTTTCTTTAAATAGAACTAGTAGGTAGGAATTCAATATTCTCACCCAAGGAGTTGTGACCATAAGTGAGAGTAAAATAACATGGTTGCTCTCAGCCCTTTGGGGCAAACAAAGCATTTTATGTAAGTAGAGGTGTTTGTTAAAATCCAGAGGAGCAAAATACTAAAGCAACAGCTCTTCAGCTTTGTACAAGTGACTGTAAAATGAAATCCTTGATTTCCTAAACTAGGAACGATTGATGTTGAAAACTGGAAACACATAGGAGCTAATGTAGTAAGAGCCCATGGGGGGTGGGGGGAGGATAAAATCCCTGTCAATTATTTTTCAAGATAAACTACAGTAATGTATTACTTGGACCCTCTCAGGAGGATCATAAAAAGAAAATTTTAAAGTCCTCTGCCAGACACATTTTGACAGGTCTTAGCAGGGCAGGCCAAATAAACCCTGGGGCCACTCAAGCAGGGGGCTCCAAGCTCTCTGGCTGAGCTGCACAAATTGGCAGGCCCTTGTTTCATGGCCTTTCCATGCCCTACCAAGGTCCTTCCCACTGAGCCTGACACCTGAATTTGGTTGGGCAGCAGGCACTACCCCCTTCTGCTCATCCTTCGACTTTAACAACCCCAAGCCCCATCACCCCAAATGAGCACCAGAGCTCAACTGCCCCAAAGCTTGTTTGCTTGTTTTCCCTCAGAGTGGCCCAGTGTAGGTCCAACTATCGGAACAATTTCAACTAGGACATATAGAACCTTTGGTTAGTCCTTGGAACTCCCCCTATGTTTTATAATTCATAAAAGGGCAAGAAGTAAATTTTGACTGTTATATGATCTCAGAGATATATATGCTACTATGAAAATGAACGGGGAGGAGGTGTTTCAGACAGGGCTGCCCGATCCTATGGATTTCCCAAGGACATACTTGACTTAAAGACTATGTTTTCTTTATCCCTTTATCCTGATGTTGACCAGCTAAAGATGAACTTGGTAGACAGACTGAAGAAACTGGGGACAGTCAGAGTGGTCAATACCCCTGACCCCCAGGAGAATGGGAAAAGCCAAGAGGCAGAAATGAATCTTTAAACCACAGGCTCAACTGTTTAAAATTGCCATAAATTTTGAAGACTGCAAATCTTATATAAATAGTCATAGGTTTAAATCTTTAAAAATTGCCGGGCAGTGGTGGCATACGCCTTTAATCCCAGCACTTGGGAGGCTGAGGCAGGCGGATTTCTGAATTCGAGGCCAGCCTGGTCTACAGAGTGAGTTCCAGGACAGCCAGGGCTACACAGAGAAACCCTGTCTCGAAAAAACAAAACAAAACAAAACAAAACAAAACAAAACAAAACAAAACAAAAATTAATGACCATTGTTAACTAAGTTAACTAAGTTTTTGTTTGTTTTTTAAGTTTTGTGCTTGTCCTTGGTCTGACATAAATGATCAGACTCTAAAAAGGGAAGAAGTTAGAGGAGGTTCACAAAAGCCCATGCTCTACTGAAGGCTTATTCTACAAAGTATTTCAAACTTTTAGCGTATAATTAGTAGAAGGTGGTTCTCAGATCAGCTTGATATCTGGAACTAGGGCTTTCGGTGACTGAGGCATTCACAGTTAAGTGGTGTGCACAGACATGGACAGTACCCCTCCCTGACTAGTCAGCTGTAGAGGACTGCCCCAGGGGCAGCATGGGGCCCTCAGAGCTCCAGGAAAGTATCATTGTGTCATATCTGGATCTTTACGTTTTCAAAAAGCTCTTTACACATTTCCTTTTTAGGACTCCCATCACAACTAAAAACTGGTAATGGTCCGACCTATACTAGCAAACAATTTAAGGAACTCTGCAATTTATGGGAATCTCTTTTAAATCACAGGGTCAAGCAACTAAGGAACAACAACAAATATTTAAATGACAAATTTTAAAAATAAAAACAGGGTATCTAAAAACCCACCTAAATCTTCACATACTATGCTACATTTAGCCATGCTAACTTTAATTTTTTTCCACAATGTTTCTGCTGCTGCCAAAAGTATTTTGCCCTAAAAGAGACACAGTCTAAAGTATAAGTTAAATAGAAAGACTGAGAAACTGACCAACGAAAAGGGCCCAATATGCTAATATCAGGATGAGGTTATATCTTTCCAGAAAATGAATGAAGTCCCAGATGGCTCCCACTCCAATGCACCCAACTATGATAGCATCCCAAAGACCACTGGACAAATAAAGTTTCTGAAAACAGACGACAAACCCATCAAGAGTGACATGTCCCAAGAGGAAGAACAAGCTAATGACTTAGGGAAACAAGCACACAGTATTAATGATCTAAAAATATGATGCTGTTATGTTATCTGACTACAAGTTAATTCTCAGCTTATCAAAGAAGAATCCAAATGTTTTTTGTCAGAGGGACATAAAAGGCATAGCTGTAATAGGAGACAATATACTATTATTTTGCCATGCAAAGCATTGTTTTTAGGCTTTTTTATTACTAGTTCCAGAAATGATTACTGAAATACAAAAGAAGGTTCAAAAGGCCTATATGATTAGTAAAACTACTTATATCACAACAACAATATCAGCAGAAATTAGTCAAGAGATAGGTGAACTGAGAACCACAGTTTAACAAAATAGCTATTATAAACTATTTGTTGTTCAACATAGTCTTGGTTGTCAACAATTTCCTGGCATGTATTCCCTTAATGTGTCAGATTTTTCTCATACTATCTATGGTCAGAGCAATGATCTGCATAAAAAGATAAAAGAAAATCTCTCAAGTGACCTTCGAATGGCCACCATGGCTAAGATGGCTTTTCCCTTTCTCTGGTCCTCTGTTGGCTATTCTTATAATTGTTATGGTCACCTATATTTGTTACACTAGCCATGCAGGCAATGCATTCAAGCTTTGTATCTATTACAACCACAATTTTCTCTTTAAAAAAAGATTAAAAAAAGGGGAGATGTAGGAGTCATAGAGGTTCTTGTGCTCTCAGATAAACACTAGAGGAACCAGGAATGTTAAATACACAGGATTGTTCCTTCAAAGAAAGGATTCATAACCTGTTAGCTGCCCAGAAGACTAGAAGTAGATATGGTTAACAACCTGGTGACCTTTTTGTTATCTCTATGGCAGAGCCCACACCAGATCCTCCCCCAGATCCATATCATGAGCTTGTCAATCTATAAAGCATATCTTTATGGAAGATACCACATGTACTTTTTTTATAAGGAGTTGATGCAGTCATGTCTTAAGCTTTATTGTGCACACAGGATTCAGTTAACAATTATCAGCCAGGCAATGGTGGCGCACGCCTTTAATCCCAGCACTTTGGAGTCAGAGGCAGGTGGATTTCTGAGTTCAAGGCCAGCCTGGTCTACAGAGTGAGTTCCAGGACAGCCAGGGCTACACAGAGAAACCCTGTCTCGAAAAACCAAAAATAATAATAATAATAATAATAATAATCACCAGGAAAGTTTTTACCAAATTGTGCTATGCTTAAATATGCCTAAAATAAACTACTCAGGGTCAGACTCCCAAGGTTTGAACCAACAATGGCTAATTAATTGAACTACATTCTTGCCTTGCTTGGATCATTACTCCTGCAGATCGTTACTCTGCTGGCCACAGTGGTCACAGACACAGAGACACACAAAGACACAAACAGACACAGATGGTCAGACAGACACATACACACTAGAACTCTGGAACACTGATGTAATAAACCAAGATAAAGGCCATCACGGAAAAGGTACTTGTTACAAAGCCCAATGACCTGAATTCAAACCCCAGATCCACATGGTAGAAGAAGAGAACATATGCACACAAGTAAATGAATATTAAATTTTTTTGTGAGTCAAAGTCTCACTATAGAAGCATAGCTGTCCTGGAACTTCCTATGTGGACCAGGTTAACCTCTGTTTTCTAAATGTGATTAAAGGTGTGCTCTACCACGTCCAGTTTGAAAGAAAGAAAAGAAGGAAGGAAGGAAGGAGGGAGGGAGGGAGGGAGGGAGGGAGGGAGGGAGAGAGGGAGGGAGGGGAAAAGGAAAGGAAAAGAAAAGAGAAAGTTTTTAACCCAATGCATCTTCTTTAAGATTAAGGTATACTGACACAGGAAGAGCAACCTCCAAAACCTCCAAGCTTCAATGGAGGGAAATGAAGATTACAGTATGAAATGAAGTAAATGACAAAGAAGAATGTTCATTAATTAAAAATATAGCATGATATACACAAAGAATAAGGTAGTCCCCATACCTAAAATAAGGATTGTGGAAAATCTGCAAATCAAGAGCAGCACATCATTCACGCTAAGTACTTGCTTTACCTTGCTTTAATAAGTAAGGTATGATTTGTTGGTGTGTTGCCATCAATAAATGCTTTTATATATACACAAAGAACACCAATAAGAGGTTATAAGGTGGCGCACGCCTTTAATCCCAGCACTCAGGAGGCAGAGGCAGGCGGATTTCTGAGTTCAAGGCCAGCCTGGTCTACAGAGTGAGTTCCAGGACAGCCAGGGCTACACAGAGAAACCCTTTCTCGAAAAAACCAAATAAATTAATTAAATTAAATTAAAATTCCACCTAGAGAGAATCTAGAGGGAGAAAACCAGCTTGGGAGCTATAACAAAATTCATACCCACTAGAGTTTCAGGTCATTGTATTTTCTGTTCAAAGTAACAAAATGACACAAACAACTATGCAGCAGAAACACTGTGGGGTAAAAGCTCTGGCAGTAAGAAAGGAATAGTGCCTTTCTAACATAGGAGTAAGAAAACAAGTTCAACAACATGTAACACCAAAACCCTTTGCAGTTCTGCAGGAATACAATTCTGAAAGAATACACAGGAGAGAAATTTATGAGGAAAAGGAAAAATATCAACTGTCTACTTCTTTAACTTAAGCCAGGGACATATGCACAAATCCTCCCTGATGCAACGGGAGAGAAGTCATCAAAATCAAATGCAGTATTCTGCTCTGGAGCATGATGTACAAGTAACAGTGAGTTGTGAGTACGGTCTTTATTGTTTTTAAAATTGGATTCCTTAGCCAAGCATGGTGCTGTACATCTATAATTCCAGCAGTAAGGAAACTGAGGCAGAAGAATGTAGAGTTCAAGGATAGCCTAGTCACAGAGTCACTGTGAGACCAACCTGAGCAGTACAGTAAGACCCTGCCTTAATGATAATGATAAAAGTAAATAAATAAAACCATGGAATCTTGTTCATAACATTTTCATATTTATTTTTCAATTTAAAAAAGTTGCTATTGGGCTGGAGAGATGGCTCAGCGGTTAAGAGCGCAGACTGCTTTTCCGAAGGTCATGAGTTCAAATCCCAGCAACCACATGATGGCTCATAACCATCCGTAATGAGATCTGATGCCCTCTTCTGGGTGTCTGAAGACAGCTACAGTGTACTTACATATAATAAATAAATAAATAAATAAATAAATAAATAAATAAATAAATAAATAAATAAATTGAAAAATTATCACATTTATTTATTTAAAAAAAAAAAAGTTGCTATTTAGCCTGATTATTGAGAGGTTTTTGTTTTGTTTTGTATTTTTTTAAGTTTTTGCCCTCTAAGGGGGTGTGTAAGACAACCCTAGACCCACCCTTCCCACACAAGACTCTCCACATCCCTCTCCTGACTGGCCCCAAACCCAGGCCTGACCCCTGGAGGCTCTGTGCAATAAAAGCATTACTGTCCCATACAAATTCAACATAGTATAATAAAGATACTTAATTGCTAAGAGCCAAAAACTTCAGGACCTAAATATGTCAAAGTTTACCTTCTTTAAAACAAGTACAATGCATTTTTATACGCTGGATCAATTCACATGTCTAGACTGCAAACAAGAAAAGCTATGGAAGTCCCTGATAAATAGCAGACACCATAAATTCACCCACTGTTACCTTATCTGAGAGCACCTACTTGCCACAATGGCTCAGACCTACCAGATACAGAACTTCAATAGGACAAGACAGAAGGCCAAGAGAAAAGGTTCACCAATGATTGGCTAATTACAGAGGGCACAAACACACTGCCCTGACCACTTCGTTTCAGCATGGGACTCGTGTCTGTCAACTGTAATGAAAAAGTAGATTTGAAATATTTGAATCAAAGACAGAGGCAACAGCTAGCAGCAGAACAATATTTATCTGGAAAACAAGGGAAGTGAGAAAAATATCAAAGTCACCTGGCAGGAGACAGCAGGGAGTTCCTAGGATGTGAGACTAGAGCTACTTTTACTCGTCTGCCAATTCTAGAAACAAGGAGGAAGGGTAAGAATCTGGGTTCCAAACTCATAATTCTTGCCAAAGGACAAAAAAATTAGACAAGGTTTTGGCAGGCTTAATTTGAAAGAAAAATACAATGTTTCCCACCAAACAGTACTCAGCAACAAAAGGAATAAAGCATTGGCACGTGCCACAGCGTGAATGAACCCTAGCAGTAATGCAAAAGACCATGTACTGTGTGAGTCCTTTCCTATGCACCATCCTACACACACACAGGTGACAAAGTGAATTAGCAATTTTCTTGTCTGAGCTAAGAATTATGGACAGTGACTACAGGAGGGCTGGGATTTCTTGGGGTTAGGGGGCAGTACAAAGGTTAAATTGATGGTGGTGACTATATCATTTAGAAAAACTAAATTCTTTTGATTATGTTTAAATTTAAAGGACCTAAATTCAGAACTAGTGTTGAAATGACAACATAAACCCCATTTGTCTCCATTTAAAAACCAGACCTGATTTCAAAAAGGTCATAGGCACCAGCTCCAGGAACAGACCATAAGTCCCAGAAACTAGGCCATAGGGCATCAGCTCCAGGAACAGAACAAGATCCAGAACAAGATCATAAAACCCTCTCCCAAAGAACAGCCTGAGGATAACCACAAGAATGGGAAAATATCTTATCCCAGGATGGGTCATCTGTACTGGGCAGTCCTATCTCATCCTATGGCTAAACGTTCATGACATAGGAATGCAGACCACTGACCACTTGTAACCCCCACCCCCACCGAGCACCCACCAATGAAATTTTATATTACCTAATCCCTCTAGAGAGTTCCCCTGGTTCCCTATAAGAAAGCCTGCACACCTTTGTCTGAGGTTGCCATTTCAAAATATAGTTAACCCTGCATGCTGGTTGTTTCTTCATATTACAGACTCTTTGTCTTTGCATATTATCTGAGTCTGGGAGTCTTCCTTCAGTGATTTTCAGACCCTTGCAGTGTGAGGTCCTGTGTCTAAAATCTAGCACTAGCAAAAAAGAGAAACAAATAAAACTAGGGCTGGAGAAATGGTTCAACTGTAAAGTACTTGAAGCAGGAAAATACTGACAACCTGAAACTTCCGGCCTCCACCAGCGGCCGGGGACCTCAGCTTGGGCCACAGGGCCCCATAGCTGATTAGCGCCTGGAGAGGGATACCCTCCCGGGAGCTTGGAAAAGCCAGCCGGGAGTGGGCCCAAGACAAGCTCCACAGCTCACCAGGAACTGCCCCGAACCTGCGAGACACAGGGACTGAGGTAGGCGGGCATAGAAACCCCCTGGATCCCAACAGCGGCGGCTGAGGCAGGAGACCTCTGCCTGGGCCACCAGCTGCTATAGTCTAGCAGCTCCGGGAGAAAGTTACTCACCCAGGAGCGTGGAAAAAACACCTCTCACAGAGAGCTGGTCTTCAAGGAGTATTGATACAGAGGCCTGCAGGTGAGAAAAGCCATAGCCAGAAAGTAAGATCAGCTAACATCAGAGTTAACAAGATGGCAAAAGGCAAGGGCAAGAACCTAAGGAACAG
>CM052718.1:27543271-27579490 GCA_028551405.1 Uromys caudimaculatus | reverse complement strand
ACACACACACACACACACACACACACACACACACACACACACACACACCCAAAAAGTTAAGAAATAAAAGAGTATGTATTAAAAATAGCAGGGCTTAGGAGATTGCTCAGCAGTTAAGACCATACTCTAAAAGACTCAAGCTCAGATCTTACCACCTTAAGTCTGGTGACTCACAAGTGCCTTTAATTCCAGCTTCAGGGTGAACTGATCCCTCTGGCCTCTAAGTTCCTGTACTCATATTGCCACATACATTCACATGCAGACAGACAGACAGACAGACAGTATTCATATGGCCACATACATTCACGTGCAAACAGACAGGCTGGCGCTCTCTCACTCTCTCTCTCTCCCCCTCTCTCCCTCTCTCTCTCTCTCTAAAAAATAAAAGCCTGTAACTGAATTGGACCCTGTATCAAGGGGACGATCTTCTATTAAGAGACACGAATAGGTCAGCTGCCACAATTTAGACAGGCAAAACAGGAAATAGGGTAGGTTCCTAGATTAGCATATAAAAAAGAGGTGGCAACAGAGGAAGGCAGGAAGCCCTGCCCAGTAGGTTTCATTCTGTATAAATTAATATAATTTACAGTACAGAGGTAGAGGAATGTCCAGTGGCTACACTCCAGGCTCAAAACTGTGCCTGTAATAATATAGATCAGCATGTAGCATATGAGAATTCTTTTTTATTTGACAATTACTTCATTGGTGTTATAAAAACATCCTTGCTGCCAGAATACTCTCTGAGGTAAAGTGCATTACTATTTTACTTCCTGAGTCTTCTCCAATAAATGAAAAAGTTTTCAAGATAAAAAACTTCCAGAAACAAGCATAATAGCATATGTCTGTAATTCCAGAGCTTGGGAGATAGAAATCAGAGGATGTGTTGTGTTTTATAAAAAGACCAGGATATGTTTGGTAGAGCACTGTATGGTGAGGTGGAAGGCGGTGCCCACGCCGAGGCAAATCCCTTCCCTCTGAAGTACCAGGTATAGTATAGAATAGAGTTTATTTAGGGCATGGGAAGGGGAGTTGGGAAGGGAATGGAGACAGACAAAAACAGAGACAGATAGATGAAGTGAGGGAAGAAGGAGAAGAAGGAAGAGGAGGAGAGGAAGAGGAGGAAGAAAGGTTGATCAGGAACCGTGGAGAGAGGGGGAAGGGGAAGGGAGAGAGGGAAAAAGGGGTTAGGGAGAGCGAAGGGGGTTAGGGAGAGCGAAGGGGGTTAGGGAGAGCGAAGGGGGTTAGGGAGAGCGAAGGGGGTTAGGGAGAGCGAAGGGGGTTAGGGAGAAGAAAAGGGCAGAGAGAGAGGGAGGGGCCAAACAGCCCCTTTTATAGCATGCCAGGCCTACCTGTCTATTGCCAAACTGTTGGACAGAGCCTAGACGGAATGCCAACAGTTTGAGGCTAGTCTGTTCTACCTTAGGGAATTCCAGGCTAGCCAGGGCTACATTAAAAAACAAAAACAGGGGAGGCAGCTAACTGAAAGGGTTGTTGTTAAGGACTTCTGAACCTTGGAAAAGAATCTTAATGAGGGGAGGGACTGTCTATATTGCGCTGTGCTGAGGACAGGTCTAAGGGATAATATCATAATTGTTTAGCTGAGGTGGAAAGATGCCCACCGTGAGTAGCACCATTCCTAGGCAAAGAGTTCTAAACACTGTAAATGTGAGTTGGGCACCAACATACACACATTAATTCAGTGCCCTCCAATGTAAGTGACTGCTTCCAAGTTCTTGCCCAATGATGCACTGTAACCTGGAATTATAGGATAAATAAACCCTTTCTCCCCTAAACTGCTTTTGTTGGCATATTTTATCACACCAAAAGGACATTAAAATAACACTGAGGAAAAGGCACAGATTATAAAGCTTGATATTTAAACCAGGTGTTCGCAGAGAGGATCCTGAAGGCAGAAAAACTGAAAGTTAGGTTAGCATCTGTTTCACAGTACTGGGATCAATCTCAGGGTCTCATGCATGTTAGGCAAGCAATCTACAGTATGTTTTAAGGCATTCTATTTAAAATCTGTTAAAAGACTTTTCTAACATAAATAAACATTTTTTACATTTATATTTCATCTTTTTCCTTTCTTTTTTTCTCTAGTGTGTGTTGGGGCACTGAGACAGGGTCTCATTTAGCCCAGGCTGGCCTCAAACCATTAACTCTACAGCCTCCAACTCTCACTATTGGAATCACAAGAGTGTACCACCAAACCCAGCTCCCAACTCCCAGCACTGTCTCTATGTTTGTGCTGTTCTGCATTTATGCTAACCTTTCAATGAGAATAGGTCATAATGTAACATTTTAGAAGACATCTTAAATGATGACTAACTTACTGTGTACAGTACAACAATAACACACTAAATCCAACAGGAATCAATATAGTGTGTGTGGTTATTCCACACTAAAACTGCAGGCAATGACAACTGCAGTGACTGCCACTTGGCAGAAGCAACTGTCAAATCTTCAGACTTAGACATGCTTTAAGCCTTCCAAAACTAAGATTAATGAAGTGATCTCCAGTGGAAAATACCCTGATGTAATGCAACAATGAACCATGTAAAGTAGGATCAACCTGTCATCACCTTCTGTTCCCAAATACCAACTGTCCAAGAGGCTATCAGCAAGTACCTACTATATCTCACCATAATAACTGCATCAAACTACTTTGTTCACATGTCATTATCACAGAATGTCTAACTTGTTTATAATAAAGAACATTCTCCCTTTTGTGTTTTCTTTTGTTGATTTTTGTTCTAATGGCATTTTGTTGCTGTGATGAAACACTGTGATCAAAAGCAACATAAGTGAGAAAGGGGTTACCTGACTCACACTTCCAGGTCACAGTCCACCACAGAAAGAATCAGGAACTGAGTAATAGGACTTGTTGGTTGATAGTTAACTAACCTATTTTAAAACAAATGAGCAAACATTTATTTGTCTGTTTATTTTATGTGTTTTTGAGTGTGGGTAGGTATTGTGTAGAGGTGAGCATGGTAATGTCAGTGTTGAGATCAGAAGACAACTTGTAGTACTCTGTTCTCTTCTGCCATCTGAACCTAGGAGATCAAATTCAACCTTGTCAGCCTTGGTGGCAGATACCAGGATTATAATGTATACTACCACACCCAGCCATTGTTCTCTTTTTTCAAAACCTTGTTTCTCGGGTAGTATTAGCTCCATGACTTCTGACAAACACCAGTGCTGAGGAGCAACACACTGAAGGCACAGGCTTCTTCCTACGCCTAAGTATTGCCCCCACTACCTTTATTACAGGTTCCCCCCAGTACCAGGCAGCCACGGATCTGCTCTTGTGGATCAGGTTTTTGTTTTTTGATTATATTTATTTATATAATTTATGGGTGTGAGTGGTCTGTCTGTATAATCGGATCCTATTACAGATGGTTGTGAGCCACTTTGTGGTTGCTAGAAATTGAACTCAGGACCTCTAAAAGGGCAGTCAGCACTCTTAACTGTTGAACCATCTCTCCAGCCCCAGGGATCAGTCTTAATAAACAGAATCACCGTCACTTGGTGGTGTTCCTTGATTTGTAGATTTGTCCCTTCTGTCTGTTGTCTGCCATTAACAGTTAACTACCTGGTGTATCTAAGTTGGTTTCACTGTAGGACTGTACTAAATCTGCTCATTTACCAAGTAATGGGCATCTGAACTGTTCCCACTGACTAGGAACGAAGCTGCTACAAATCCCCCTATGCAGAGTTCTGTGTGAGTATGTGTTTTCATCTTCCTTGGGGAAACACCCAGGCTGCTAAATCATACAACAAGTATTATGTCCAACTTGTCAGAAACTATTTTCCAAATTGTCTCCCATAGCAAAGCAGAGTTTCACTTGTTCCACACATCTGTCACTTGACAGTATCACCGTTTAGTTTTAACGGTCAGCCCTCACTGAAGCTGTAATCTGCCTCTTCTAATAGCTACTAATGTGAAATACCCTGTTCTGTATTATTGTCATACACATGAAATAGATGAAATAGCCATTTTCACCATCTTTAATTGGTTTTTAATTGTCCTACATTTAAAACTTCTTACTTCTTACCATCCTGTGCCTGTGTGTGCACACCAGCTTGTGGAGGTTAGAGAACAACCTTGTGCAGCTGTTTCTTCCCTCTAACTTCACATGACTTTAGGGATCAAACTGAGATCATTAGATAAAGTGCCTGTATCTACTGAACCATCTCACTGCCCCAACCATATTTTTAATAGTTTATCAATAAAAAAAAGTTCAAGCCAGGTGGTGGTGCATTCCTTTAACCCAGCACTCAGAAGACAGAAGTAGGTGTATCTATGAGTTCAAGGCCAGCCTGGTCTACAGAGTGAATTCCAGGACAGCAAGGGATACACAGAGAAACACTGTCATGAAAAATTAAAAAAAAAAAAAAAAAAAGAGAGAGAGAGAGAGAGAGAGAAGAAAAGAAATGAATAAATAGAATTTGACAATAATGTGTCTCCTTGACATTGTACAACACTCTGTTTGCTCCAAATAACTAATACAGTAGAATGTGCAAAAACAAGTAGAAGGAAAATAGAATACATCCCTGCCCTTTTCTCAACCTGAAAGTAAGAATCCTCGGAAATGCAGCCTGCCTACTTCTAGGGTCAGGAAATGAAACTCTTCCCCACTGTGGCCATTTTTTTGTTTTTTGAACAAGAATGTATGTAACCCAGACCACTCTTAAATTCACTGTGAAGCTGAGTGACTTACTGGTTTTTTTTCTATTATTGTGACAAACACCTGTAAGAAGCAACTCAAAAGGCAACTAAGAGATGCTGAGAGTAGAGAAAATCTTCTCCAGGAAAAAGCATGTCAACTGGTTATAGAATACCAATGCTGAGCCCTGAAAACACAGACATACAAGAAACATTACACAGACTGAACAGACTGTATTGTGTGTTTAGGAACACACATACACAAACAACAGAAATGAAAGAAAAAGAGGCCACGAATTTAAAAAAGAGCAAGGGAAGATACATGGGAGGATTTAGAGGAAATAAAGGAAAGGAAGAAATGGTGCAATTATTTATAATCTCAAAAAAAAGGGCAAATTATTTCTTTAAAAAGGCAGCAACCCAGGAAAAGTGTGGCTCACAGTAAAGGTACAATCCAAACAGAAGGAAGGCACGGGGGCAGGAGCATGAAGTAGCAGGTCACAGTGAGTCTATGCTCAAGATGCGGACAACTGCCAAGTATACTGAGCATTTTGATCCCAATGCTCAAGAAGCAGAGGCAGGCAGGGCTCTTCCAGTTAGAGGACAGCATGGTCTACACAGGGAGTTCCGGGCCAGCCAGGACTACATAGTGAGACTCTGTCTTTAAAAAAACAAAAATTCTGAAGATGGCTTAGTGATTAAAATCGCTGGATGCTATTCCAGAGGACCTGGGTTCAATTTTCAGCACCTACATAGTAGCTCACAACTGTCTGTAACTCCAGTTCCGGGGGATCTAACACCCTCACACAGACACACATGCAGGCAAAACACCAATGCATATAAAATAAAAATAAATTTTAAAAGAGGAGGAAGAAGAGGGAAGGAAGAAAGGAGAGAGAGACACACAGAGAGAGAGGGAGAGGGAGAGGGAGAGGGAGAGGGAGAGGGAGAGGGAGAGGGAGAGGGAGAGGGAGAGGGAGAGGGAGAGGGAGAGGGAGAAGGATATGACTCAACTGCCTCAACTGCTTTCTCCTCAGTGCCCCTGGGTCTCCAACCTGAGGGATAGTGTCATCCATACTCTGGATGAGTCCTCCCTCTTCAGTTAGACCTTGCTGTAAAAATTCTCACAGACACACCCAGAAGTATGTTCCACAAAGACTATAAAACCCAATCAAATTGTCATTCCTGCCCATCACACTCCTCAGAATGCTGGGAGTGCAGGACATATCACCATGTTTGATATTTACAAGTATTTGGTGAAGATAAACTCTCAGTGTGTGTATACAAACAGGGAACTGGATATTATTTGCAAGCTTTACAGAAATGATAATGTATTCAACAAGTCAACCCATTTAAAAAGGAAATGCAAATTAGACGAAGAGCTCAGTAGAGGGCACTATTCCCCTATCTGTTAAAAGCATGACTACCACCTGTATATTTGAGTAAGCACAAGAGTAAGCTTTGATCAAAAGAACTGGAGAAGTCTGCACTGATGTAGGGAAAGGAACTAAGGAAATTTCTTAACTCTAGACTCGGTTCCTCATCGATGAAATGAAAACATAAAATCACTACCTTACTAAGCAGCTATAAAGAATTAAATAAAAGCTGGGAAGAAGCACTTTGTGTGCTACATTAAAAATGTGAGTTCAGCAGGGTGGTAATAGCAAACACCTTTAGTCTCAGCATGAGTTCAAGGTCAGCCTGTTCACAGAGTGAGTTCCAGAACAGCCAGGGCTACACAGAGAAACTGTCTCCAAAAAAAAAAGTGAGTTCAAATCCCAGAACTCCAGGTAAAAAGTCAGGTGTGCAGCCCAGAGAGATGGCTCAGAGGTGTATACCTTTATCCTATGACAAGGGAAGCAGAAGCAGAAGGATCTCTGTGAATTTGAGGCTAGCCTGGTCTACAGAGTGAGTTTAAGGCCAGCTGGGACTACATAGGAAGACATTATTTCAAAAAAACAAAGAGAGTGACTGAGTCTCTTGCAGAAGACCCAAGTTCAGTTCCCATCACCCCACATCAGGCAACTGAAAACAGCTTGTAACTAGAGCCCCAAGGAATCCAATGCCTCTGACCTCCATAGATAACTGCATTCACCATGTACACACACCACATAATTAAAAATCAATCTTTTTTTTTTTTTTTTAAGCCAGATTTGTAGCACAAGCATCTATACTCCCAACACTCCTTTTGGGACACGAGGCAAAAACACAAGAATCACAGAAAGCTCAAAGGCTAGTTAGAAGAGATAACTTAAACAAGGTAGAAAGTGAGGAACACCACACCAACACATGAATACTATAGCACAAACATAAGAAATAAGATTCAGAATTCACCTAACACTTAAATGGCAGCTATAATGGCTGTGACTATAACGTTCTAGCCATAATTCTTGATATACAATGTCATGACCGAAATGTGTGTACTCCACATACCTGTGTGTAAATGGGATGCTTACGGCTGTGCTCAATACAAGGCCCGATACATCCATGAATGATATGCATTCACATGAAAGGCACTGTGGTGTCTGCAATGGCAAAGACTATGTGCAGGCCTTATTTCTAATCATCTGTCTCAGCATTTCAATATAAGCAGTGCTTCTTTTCAAAAGCAAGCAACTCATCAGCTTCTGGCTTTTCACCATCTCATCCTTGAGAGCTGGTTTTCCCTGGGGTTCTACACGTATGCCTGCATGCCTCAAAGATATGTTCCCATGCCCTGATTGCCCTCTCCAAAGACAAGCATATTAGCAAGCAATTTCTTAAGTTTCTCCTAGAATTCATCCGGTTCTTGGAAATCAAGACTGAGGCAGCACTAAAACACTGATTCCTACACCCAATGAATTGGCTTGGATACCCCAAGGCCAAAGACATTACTTCTGTGACAAGTATTTTTAAAAGATTTTCTCATGAAGCAAGATATGAAACACACTTTTAAATTTACCCTTTGGATACACGTGTTCTATCTAATATGCTCTATGTTCAAGTCTTAGGACTATAATAAAAAAATCTGTCATCCATGTTTAATAATGCGAACCTAATTCCCATGTAATCTAGTTTAAAATTCACAAGGTACTGTCTGTATTAAGGCAGTATGATATGTACAATCCAGTAAAAGTCCCAGCAGACAGGACTTTTAATTCAATAAACCTAACAAGTCACTTCTACAAGCCCAGGCTTTTGCTCCCATTACTTTCCCCCACAAAAAAGACCCCTTCTTCAGAAGTCCTCTGAAAGAATAGCCAGTGCTCCTAACTACTGAGCCATCCTTCCAACCCCTCCTTCTCTATTTTTAAGTCTTTGGGGAAATAAAGGCTAGGAGCAGACTGCTGCCCACTTTAGGTGGCAGAGTGATACAGTATAAAGGATGTGCTCAGAGACAGGTGGAATGTTAGCTACTCAATCTGAGAAAAGTAGCTTCCTCAGCCTGATCTTCCTCACACACAAGAGCCACTAATACTAGAAACCTTGTATGTTTTTTGACGTCTCTACTTAAAGCAATTAGAACCATGCCTGGCCCTTAATATGAACTCAGCAAACACATCCTGAACTTAACCAGCTCTTATTGTCACTACAATCAATCCTCCTCGGATGGGCCCATCCCACAGCTCAATGCACGTTCAAGACCTCCTTCCAGAGTCTATGTGAGCTGCTGAGAGCTACCACTAGACAAAAATCTTAGTACCTTAACGATGGGTATATTCTAGTTTAATTCTCACCAACTGCAACTGAGCCCATCATTCCAGGACCAACCTCTCAATGCTGCAAAGTCTTTCCTTTCCTCAACCACAAACCTTTTCCTATAAGTACATCTGCAACCCCTGGCAATACCTTCACCCACTCTCCAGTGATAGCCATATACCCTGCTTCAGAGAAATGCAGGTCTGTACCTAAAAACTACCTCAACTATCCCCTATCTTCTTGCCACTAACATTACAGAGACTCAACAAACCCTTATAGAACAAATGAGGAAACCAACTAATAGAAAAGTAAAAATGTTTTGTATAAAATACCACAGTCAATTGTAGTAACACTAAGGTGTGACTTCAAGCCCTTACAACTCTAAAACTGTGACTTTTTCTTTAGCCACAAGCAAACCAACCCATACCTCACCACTTAAATCCTGACATGACAAACCAACACACTCCAACCTCCTCAACCCTCATACCACAAGTCAACATAGCCCTGTAGAAGAATTTTAATCCAGCAACATGGCTGCTCTGGCAAGGGATCACATTCAAAGACCTAGGCTTGTGTGATCCAGTTGGAATATAGACAGGCCACACACCTTTAATCCCTCTGGATGGAATACAGACATGCCCTTAGTACACATCCCAAACAATGTAGGCAAGGTTAGTTTGTAGAAGGAAGCAGCCATACTTGTTAAAACAAATGTTTGGGACAGCAAGATAGCTCACTGGGTAATGGCACTTGTTGCCAAGTCTGATAACCTGAGTTCAATCCTCAAGACCTACATGAAAAGGAGAGAACCAACTTCAACAAGTTGTCCTCTGATCTCCACATGTACTCCCCCATACACATATACACACACAAAACAGATAAATGTAAATTTTCTATTCAAAAATAAAAACAAATATTCACTGATGCCAACACTCGGAAGAGAGATTATGAATCTCTTATCAACATCTTTGTCCTTGGTTTATTACCAGATCTACCAGAAAGTAGGCTCTAAGAATAAGACAAACTTAGGAACTTTCAAGTCTATAATCTCCCAAGTGTGAAGAAGAAGTCAAACATGTTTAACAATTTACAAGCCATGTAATCTCTCTCAGGGTCAATCCTACTGTTTTTATTGTAGAAAATACCATCTGGAATAACTGCCATTGTGGCTAGTTTTATGTCACAAACCAAAGTCATCTGAGAGTCAATTAAGAAACCGCCTCCATAAGATCAGGTTGCAAGCAGGCAAGCCTGTTGGGTATTTTCTGTCTTTCTTTTTTTAAATTGAGACAGGGTCTCAACTATGTAGACCAAACTGGTCTCAAACTCTCAGAGATATGCCTGCCTCTGGTTCCCAAATGTTGGAATTAAAGGTGTGTGCCACTATGCCCAGCTTAAAGGGCATTTTCTTAATAAGTAATTGATGGAGGAAGGCCCAACCCATTGAAGACAGAGCCATCCCTGGGCTGGTGATCCTAGGTTCTACCATAAAGCAGGCTGAACGCGCCATGAGAGCAAGTCAATAGCCAACATCCCTCCATGGTCTATGGATCAGCTCCTGACTCCAAGTTTCTATCCCATTTGAGTTCCTGCCTTGGTTTCCAATGATGAACTGTGGTAAGGAAAAGAAAAACAAAGCAGCTTCCTCCTGGAGCTGCTTTTGGTCATGATGTTCCCACACAGCAATAGTGACCCTAACTAATACAACTGCTAAAAATGATACTGAGTGTTGACTATATATTAGATGTACCTCAAAGTTTCCTCCTAACAACCTCCTAAGAGAAAATCTTAAATAACCCCTAGGTCAGATGAGAAACTAGGTTTAGGTAGAAAAAAAATAACCTAAAGTAGTGGAACTTAATAAGTAGGTAAAGACCAATTGCTAAGAACCTGAGTTTGGATTCCAGCACTCATGTTAAAAGATGGGCATGGCCACACATGTTTGCATGAGTGCATAGGAAAAAGCATATATAACATATATATGGTCTGATCCTATCTGTAGTTTCGGGCATCCACTTGGGGGCACAGGATACATCCCCCAAGGTAAGTAGAGGTATTATAAATGATCCCTAAGGCCAAAATCTTAAGTCAGTTTTCATGAGAATAAAACACCAGTAAGGAACACACTTCTAAAGCTATAAAGAATATGAACCAAATACCAACACTTATAACTTAGAAACCGTTAACTTCTGTTGTGAGTTTATGTACATGTGAAACAGAGAACAGCAGATCTTGTTCGTAAAGTGGCTGTAAGTATTTAATAAGTAACTATAATTCAGAGAGTTTACAGTGTCCAGTGTTTTCCAAGCACTGTTCTACGAACAACCAATATCATAATGTTAATATTAAACATATATAAAGAATCAACATATAACTTACAGGTCTTCTCTGACCCTACCAATCATTTATGTTCTGCTATTGCTACTATAAGTCAGAGACTGTGGACAAAGGAAAGAAAAAACAAAAGCAACACCAAGGCACAAACAAGAGAAATGTACTCACAGCTCAGAAGGCAGCAGTGACTTTGAGAAGAAACCAAATAGCTGTTTTAAAAAATATTCCTAGTATCTGTTTCCTCTTTTCATTGTAGCCCAGAGACCTGGAAGAGACAGAATGTACACATACATAAACATCTTTATTTCACTGCTATTTACTTATTTATGTAACAGAGCTGCTTGGGTAAGTATTCTAACACTAAGCTTAACTATCAGTCCATTTTACTTCTCTTATAAAGTCTTACCATGCTCACCCTCTTGAGCATGTTACCATCATGTGTAACATATAAAGTGCTAGACAATGAATGAATTTAAAGATAAACACATAGTGGGCTGGAGAGATGGCTCAGCAGTTAAGAGCGCCAATTGCTCTTCCAAAGGTCATGAGTTCAAATCCCAGCAACCACATGATGGCTCACAACCATCCGTAATGAGATCTGATGCCCTCTTCTGGGGTGTCTGAAGACAGCTACAGCAAGCAGAGCTGGAGTGAGCGGGGCCAGAGTGAGAAGAAAAAAAAAGTGTCTGAAGACAGCTACAGTGTACTTATATATAATAAATAAAATGTTTAAAAAGAAAAAAAAATAAACACATAGAAGCTATTTGCAAACCAGCACCCACTAAAAAAGGATGTATACAAATAACTGAAAACTATTAGGTAATTAACAAGCATAACCTGCTGAAGCAATGGCAAAGTTTAAGATAAGCAGCAACACACAAGCCTGCTTGTTCCCACTAAAACTATGCTAAAGACAAAGTTCAAACATCAAACACATATATGTGAGAACTAAGAGGAGTGGAAACTGAGGGACTGAAAAGGCTTCTAAGATAGACATCAAAACAAATAGGAATACTGAAGGAGGGGCAATATTCTGGACAGAAAAGAGACCAATTTAAAATGGGAAGCACAGCCAATGACTTAGCAGGCTATAGGCCAGGAACTGAAAAGTTGAAGTACCAATTCCATTTTCACAGCTGAGTGAAAAAAGTCTCAGAAGCAGCAGCACTGAGTGAGGTGACCTTAGAGTATGTAGATGCCCAGCTGCAAGGAGAGCCCTAGCAACCTGCCTGTATCTGGTCCCCTCTACCCACCTGAGAGCAGACCAAGAGCCACTCTCAGGAAAAAACAGAACACCTTTCAAACAGAGGTAGGGTAAGTCAACTCCAGCTCACACAACATAATGTAGTCAAGTGCCAGAATCTGGCATCATATCTTTTTCCTTCAGGAAACTGTTAGCCTAATAGGAAAGACTAAAGACACCAACACAGCACTCCCTGGCAAAAGGCCTATACAGAATATCCTGATGCAAAAATCAAAGGCCCACACATACACTTAAAGCTTCCTAAGAAGTTCTGAATCCATCACAAGGGAATAAAGACATGAGAAGATAGAGACAAGCACAACAAAGGGAGACCAGAGTAGACAGGGCAACTTGGAGGAAACAGAAAAGACACAAACGTTCGGTAACCTAGAAGTAGGACTCTATCATGAAACGAAGATATAGAATGTTCTTTGCATGAGCCTCTCCACCATCCCTACTAGGAGTCTAGCCTGCATGATCTTCTATATGCAGGTACAATGTACAACAGTTCATGTGTGCAACAGTGCAGTCATGTCCAGCAAATACTGTTTTGCTACAGCTGTCCACTACCTCTAGGTTGCCTCTTAAAAGCTGCTACCTGCTCCAGTAGCTGGTCCTATACCCATGCATACATATACTTGCAACATTAAAAGGTTTTTTAAGAAAAAAGCACGCTATAAGTTATGAGGGGAAAATGGGAGGAAGGGAAAGAAACAAATTTGGTCAAAATACATCATATACATAGATGAAGGTCTCAAAAAGAACTTAGGAGACTAATTCAACATAAAAAAAAAAATACCCTTTGAAGTTTTTTAAAATGATCTAATAATCAGGCACTAAAGAAATGGTTCAGCGGCCAGGCAGTGGTGGCGCACGCCTTTAATCCCAGCACTTGGGAGGCAGACAGGTGGATTTCTGAGCTCGAAGCCAGCCTGGTCTACAGAGTGAGTTCCAGGACAGCCAGGGCTACACAGAGAAACCCTGTCTCAAAATACACCAAAAAAAAAAAAAAAAAAAAAAAAAGGCTCAGCAATTAAGAGCACACTCTTTCAGAGGACCAGGTTCCATTCCTAGCACCCACATGTCCACCAACAACCATCTGTAACTACAGTTCTGGGAGATCAGATGCCCTATTCTGGTTACAACAGACACTGCTCACAAGTGGTACACAGACAAACATGCAGGCAAAACATTTATACATATAAAGTATTAAGTCTTTTTTAAAAACTGATAATCAAAATACAACCTTTCCCAAACCCATTGTCAAAGACATAACTCAAGTAACATTATTCACACTTTGAAACTATTCTCCTTTATTGTTACTATAGCTCTTTCAATTCAACTTCTATCTTAGAGTAATAAGTAAATTATTGGCTTTGTGCCTTAAGCTTTTATATTTATTTTTTCTTCTTTTATAAAAAGCTATTTATTTTATGAGTGTTTTGCCTGAACACATGTGTGTGTACCACATGCATGCCTGGTACCCAAGAAGGCCAGAAGAAAATGTTGTATCCACTGGAATTACAGGCTGTTGTGAGGCTCCATATAGGTGCTGGGAATCAAACCCAGGTCCTCTGGAAGAGCAGTCACTGCTCTTAGTCACTTAACTATCTCTTCAGTCCCCTATTTTATAATGTAAAACGAGCAGACATTAAGCAGTAAAAGCACTCCATTCTAGCAGCACTAAGTCCACTGATTACTTACTATTTTAGCAAAGGGTAACTTAAGATATATTATGTTCTAACTCTTTCATAATCCAAACTTATTTAATTATATAAACCAAGAGAGGTCTGCCCACCACCATGCTGCTCAGGCAGATGAAAGACACCCAGAGGCCTGCCTGCAGTGGAGATGACTACGATGTGCAAGTATGTGATGGACAGATGGAAGAGAAAGAGAAGCAACAGTTGAGCACTATGAAGAAAGGTGGAACTGGAGAAAGGGTGAAGAGCAGCCAGATGTGAATAGCCTGCCCTGACACCTGAGGCCATGATGAAGTCTTGGCCCATACTGCCACTGAGGGCCACGTATGAGTCTGTGGCCATACAGCAGGAGTCTGTGTCGAAGTTTATGGCCCATATTACCACCAAAGGCCATGCAGATGTCCCTGGTCTGAGTTGCAGGGTGAGTTCATGTTGATGTCCAAAGCTGTGCAGTGAGGGTCCTGCCCCTCACTGGTTTTGGCATTCAAAAGAGTGCCTGAACCTCACCTGGACAGCACAGTAGAGTTGGCCCTGGTGGTGTGTATGAGGGGTGAGCTACCCCAAGGGCATGAGAGCAGGAGAACTACCCTACCCTTTCCTGGCTGCAGCATTAGGTGAGCTAGCCAGGGCAATGCTGGAGAGCTCACCCTAGTGGTATGGATACAGGAGAGCTGGCAGCCTGACCAACTCAGCTACAACCCAGGCCCAGATTCAGGGCTTTGAGTTGGCCCACCCCAACATCTACCCCATCTATATAAACTGCTGGAATATGGTGAAAGGACAGGTCCTGCAGATCCAAAGCTGCAGGATCTCAATGACACAGGGCAACAACAGGAGATCCTAGAGGAGTCACAGTGAGGATTCAGTATTGGCAGTGTAGGAGAAGCCAGTGGCCCTGAACCAGATCAATGACTCATTGCATCAACATTTGCAAATAAATACGTGTGGACAAAAGGGCATACTGTGGGACACACTGTGACATATTACAGCTTACCCTGTTTTGGTTTTTTATTTATTTTTTTATTTTGGGGGTAGGTTACAAGAATGGAGGGTAGCTACAAAGAGACAGGAAGATGAGTGGGACTAGGGTACATGATATGAAAGTCACAAAAAAACAATCAAGAGTTTTTTTTAAAAAAAGAATATAAACCAATATGATTTAACTATGAAACTGGTAAAAATGTCAGCATGAACTAGTTCAAACAGGGCCTAAAGTAGATAGTCTACAAACTATATAATTAAAATACTTAACATTCTTTTGCTCTAGATGGATAAAGAAAAACTGAAACTTGACTTATTACAAAATGAAATACATTTTCAACTCTCCAAAGCTATCTGTAAAATGAGACTCCAATCTTTTTGGGCATAAACAAATATATTTTGAGATCAATACAAGCAGATAGGCAGAGTCTCAAAACTCTTCTCTCTCATACATACGTTTCTGCTATTACCACCATGCTTCAAAAGCTTCTCCCTCTAATGTGTAACCCACCCCACAGTGTTCCTACCACCCACTCACCACTCACTACAAGTAACAACTAGTGCCCACCATGCTGTATTCACATGTTCAAATAGTTGGCATGTTCAGCTAACACTATTTGCATTTTACACAGAAGGAAATTTAAGTCTTAACAATATCAGCAAATTATCCAAGGTCTCATGATAAACAAGGAAGAAATTAAAAGATAAAAGCACTGATTTCTTAGCACTCTTATATTTACACTGCTATTCTGAGTCCCTATAAAGCCACATTAACATTTCTATTAAAACAAGTATGAAATGGGAAAATGGCTAAGCCCTGGTTGCTCTTCCTAAGAACCCAAGTTCAATACTCAGCACCCACATGGAAGTTCACAAACACCTGTAACTCCAGTTCCAGGAGATCTGATGTTCTTCTGGCCTCTGTGGACACCAGACAAATACATAGTGCACAGACATGCATGCATACAAATGTGAATTAAAATAAACCCTTTCTCCTCTAAGTTGCCTTTTTGTGGTAAAACACTCTTTTACATTGTAAGAAACTGCAACTTCTATTTAGCCTCACAGCACAACTAATAATACTTTCAGATCACTTAGACTGCTATCCTGCTGTGTATACACAGCCTGTTTGTTTACCTTGCTTTTAAGACAACAGTGTAACAACCAACATTGTTTGCCTTGGATTTTCCATATAATTAATTTTTATAACATAAGCTAATACATAGGTTTAATTTTAAGTCACTTACTGTTCCTAGTCCCTGACCAAGAGTAGAGTGTATGTATGTGTGTATGTGTGTGTTATGGTAATAATTTGCTGAAAACAGCAAATGAGTCCAAAGTGAGTACAATAAATATCCACCATAAGCATTGAAAGCAGTATGGACATAGTCTGTTTGCAGTGATGTTTACAGCATTGTTTCTTATCTGGATCAGTGGGAATCAGTAAAGTTTTAACATCTCTTATGAAACTCTGTTAAAGGTTTTTGTAAAGTAACCCTCATTCCTTTCCATGTGATGCTTTCTGTGCTGTTTAATAAAAGAAATAGCAAAGTACTTTATCAGGGACACAAGACAGCATTCAGGCAGGCATAGGCAGATGGGTCTCTGTGAGTTCAAAGCCAGCCTAGTCTACAAAGAGAGTTAGTTCTAGGCTAGTTCAGGGACACATTGTGAAACCTTATCTGAACCCACCCCCAACCCCAAAATCAATACTGGTACAATTATAAAAATCACCTGGGCAAACCAAAAGTCCTTTATATTTCAAAATTAGCTCCTAGCCAAAAATATTTTATTACTAGAATGTGGAAATGGCCATGGTCAGAATACTGTGTGTCATTCATCATTTGCCAGGGTTGGTACAGGGGCTGCTGTACAATTGGTACTGAGCCACTGACCAAATAAATATCCTAAGTCAGAAAAAGTAGCCATGAACTTACTGACTTCTGAAAAGGGAGTATTAGCACAAAGATGTTTATTCTGTATGCAGAACCAGTGACATAGAAACTGCTTTCTAGTCCCTAGAGTAATAAGGAGAGTCAGGACGCAACTAAGATTAGGAGCTCCTCTTGCGCAATACAAGGAAGATTCTGCCCTAAAAGCAATTTATTTATGACTATCCACAAACTAAGAACTAAATCCATTTATTTATATGAGTTATGAAAATGTCTACATAACATGTGAGGAAGAAAATCACCTTAAAGAGGGTTCAAATCTGGAAGCAGGACCCACGGGTCTGTCTAATCTGATTCTTTTTGTCTCATGGGTAGGTGAGTGGGTAGGTGGACTGGTTGGTTGGTTGGTTGGTTGGTTGGTTGGTTGGTTGGTTGGTTGGTTGGTTGGTTTTTGATTTTTCAAGACAGGGATTCTCTGTAGCCTTGGTTGTCCTAGAACTTGATCTATAGACCAGGCTGTCCTCAAACTCACAGAGAACTGCATACCTCCGTGCCTTGAAAGTGCTGGGATTAGATGTGCCACCACCAGCTATTTTCTTTTAAAATAGTCTCACTTTACAGCACAAACTGGCTTTAAACTCCTGCCTCAGAGAGCCAAGTTCTAACACTAGAGGTTTATACCAAATCTGGCTTTCTGATTGATCTATCCACCACAGTTTCACTCTGCACTTCAAGTAAAGAAACACTCTCAGGCAGGGCTAGTGGATACAACAGTAACCCCTGTTACTTGGGAAGCTGGGGCACAAGTATTTAAAGTTCAAAATGTGGTAACAAATGACTAATCCCAGTGCTTAGGAAGTGAAGTCAGGAGAATCAGGTTCTAGTCTGAACAACCCTGCAAGAACTTATCTCAAAATAAAAGGTAAAAGGGAAGCTGGAGTATGATACCAAGCACCCACAAAACCCTAGGTTTGATCCCTAGTTCTTAAAAGAAATGAAAAGAAACATCTTACTAAAGTAATTAATGCACACAGTATGTTGAAGAAAGGCCATTTTTTGAGCATATTCAAAAGACCTAATTGCTGTCACAGTATGTGATAAGGGTGATGCAATCTATCCGAGAAAGATTCCAAATAAAGCCTTATGAAAAGAGACATCAAAAGGATACACTTAAGGATCAGATTTAACAAGTAACCTAGAGGACCTCCTGTATCAACTGGGGAGGAGGCTGATACAGTTACATCATCAAGGGACACACACGGGTCATTTGGGCATCAAGGTCTTGCTGAAACTGGAGACCAGCACTGAGCAGTGGAACAGCCTACAAAACAAAGGGCTCCAGGTCAAAGTAAACTGGTAAGCAGGCTCCACCTGACACTTCCTTGAAAAGCAAGGACAGAATGGATAGTATGACTAAAAAGGCTACTTTTTATGGAAAACTAAACAGCAGCAGTGAAGACTGGAATTCAGACTACCACCAGATCACCAAATTTAAACAACTCATAATCTCCTACCATGATATTCAAAACATGAGAGATATACAAATTCACTCTGCCTAGGAAGAACCAGAGAAACTCAATTCCCTCAGCAAAGGATGTCTAGACAAGTCAATCCTGTAATACTGCAAATATAAGAATTATCCTGGGGTTGGAGAGATGGCTCAACAGTTAAGAGCACCGACTGCTCTTCCAGAGGTCCTGAGTTCAATTTCCAGCGACCACATGGTGGCTCACAACCATCTGTAATGGGATCTGATGACCTCTTCTGGTGTGTCTCAAGAGAGCAATGGTGTACTCATATACATAAAATAAATAAATAAATCTTAAAAAAAAAAAAAAAAAAAGAATTATCTCAAAGACATTATAACAGTTGTGACACAAATAATCCCATAAATATGCACACACACAATATGCTCAACATCACAAACTTTCTTCCATGTATCTCTTCAGTCCAACCATGAGATCTCCCACTCAAGATTACTAAAGAATATAAGCCCAACGGATGCTATTCAATCTGTCATCTTTTCTGTTCCATCCTTGTTCCATCCTTCAAGTAGTCCCTCCTCTTCTCCCAAAATCAGTTCTAGAGCTTCCCAAGGCTCTATTCTTCCATCCCTATCTCTGCCTGCTTCCTAGGCATTACTAGTTGACATGCTATCTGCATGCTTACTCCACCTCAGACGTCTCTTCTGAACCCTATCTGTAAAACCAATTGACTGGCTGTCAGTCCTACATCAATGCTTCACCACTTGTAGCATAGAGACATGGGAGCCATATCCCAAAAAAATTCCTTTTTATCACCTAGAAAGATAACCACCTAGAGAGATAACAGAGAAAGAAACTTTTGCAAGACTGGTTTAACAAAAGAAAACTCTGTGCTTAGATTGGTCAGTATATAGAAAGGAAATTATAAAACCAAGACCTTATATAGCCTCTAAAAATTCCCAGCAGCCTCTGAGAAATATCCAAGAAATCATGGCAACCAGTAGTGGCTGACTGCCCAGGACGACTAACCCCCAGAGAAACTCCTGGAAAGTACTCATTCCTTGGCATTATCACCTCTATCAAGGGAGACCTAATTCCATATATTTAAAATAAGTCTAAGGTAGTTTCTATTTTCCTGACTAAACCTGAAAAACTGACTCCATTTATAAAGACCATCTTCTAGACTCCTTAGAGAGAAGCATCTTTAATAAAAGATGGGTGGACAAAATGTTCAACAGATGTCTCAAAGATCAGGAATGATCTTGCCTTCCAAATCTTTATAGTTCACAACAAAGCCACATAGTAAGATCCTGTCTCAAAATAAATGAATAAATAAAAACCTTTACAGTTCACTACCTCAGTTTACAATGTCTCCTCCCTATTTAGATGCTCAGTCCCAAAGCCAACAATGCCATCCTTGACTCATCTCTTCCTCTCATATTCCCTATTCAACCTTGTCAGCAAATAACATTCTTCCTGCTGAGCTGCCCAGCAACTGTCCTTTGACAGAAGTCCACACCCGTATCATAATGAGCCTCTACCTCTGTTCACGGAAATGAATCCAACAACATCTACTACAGGTAAAGCTGACACTTAACATTTTCTCTTTTACATTTATGCTGGATAATTTTTACCTAGAACTATCACATTACAGCCTGCCAAAATGTTTTACAACTCCCAAAAAATGAGCCATTTCTCAGCATGAAGCCTGTTATTTAAATCTCTAAAAGATTTATATGTTAGGACAGATGTCAAAAATGACAGACACACTTAAGAGTTGTGCTCACTTGTGTTTTTAAAAATGTAATTTTTTCATTTTGGGAGGTTTTATTTTGGTGTTTACTTGTTTTGAGGTAGAGTATCATTCTGTTGCCTAATCTGGTCCCAAGCAATTCTACTGCCTCGACGTTCTAAATATCTGGGACAAGAGTTGTGCATCACTATACAATAGCTTCACTTTAAATGACACTACACATAGATATGACAAATGCTCTACCCAAAAGAAACTGAATTCTTTAATGACAAAAATAAATTACTTCTCTAGGTCTCATGCACTAAAGAATTGTCTATGTATGTGGGGGTGGAGGGTATTTTGCCTGCATGTTTGTGTATTACTTGCATGCCTAGTACCTGCAGAAGCCAGAAAGTGGCCTCGGATCTACTGGAACTGAAATAACAGTTATGAGCCACCATGGGAATGATGAGAATTGAACCTGGGTCCTCAGAATAGCTGTCAATGCTCTTAACCCCTGAACCATCTCTCCCGCCCAGAAAGGATTATTTTGCCCAAAGAAAGGTTGGAGTCTTTGCCTAACTACTAAGAGGGAACATTAAGAACTCGGAATCTCCTGCATGGAAAGGATATGTCTGGCTGTATCTGGTGGCACACAATTTTAATCCCAGAAATCAGGAGACAGAGGCAGGCAAATCTTCCAATCTCTGTGAGTTCTAGGCCAGTCAGGGCTACATAGTAAGACACTGTCCAAAAAAAGAAGGGGGGGAAGGGGGGAAGGTTGGGACTGTATGGAGGAGCTTCAAATGCCTATTAATTTAAAAAAAAAAAAAAAAAAGTTTGCAAAAGCTATAGTCAGTGCCCTGATTCCATTGCATTGTGGGAAAGACAAGACCAGAGAGATGGTAACCAGGCCTGATGGGGAGGGAACAATGAGAAAACTGCAAAGGACTCTGGAAAGCCATAGTATGATCTTGTAGGACTCATGGGTATGTGGTGCTCTGCATTTGTTAAAACCCACACAGCTTAAACTTAAAGGGGGAAAAAAAAAGTATCTGTTTATCTGAGGACCTGTAAGGGCAGGATTCCAGACCTGCTCTCTGAAATGGTAAGTCAGCTAGTGCCAGACTATATGACTCGCTTCCCCAACAGAAACCCTGGGTACCGTATCTCAGATGAGCGTCTAAGGCAGGCAATTCCATGTGTGTTGCCATATACTGATATGAGTGAACAAGCATCAACCAGAGCCCATTAAGAGAGCAGAAGGGGCTTACACAGGTCTCTTCTGGAATCTCCCTGTATGCTTTCCATTCCTGATTTTAGTCTGTATCCCTTTGCTATAATAAATGGTATAATACAAAACAACCCTGTACCTTCTTAGCACAGTACACAGCCAGTCAAGGCTCATATCTTGAAACCCTAAGGACAAGGGCTTTTTTTCTTTAGCTTTGTGAATAGTTTTTGCAAATAATTTAATCTGTGGAGGTTTGGGGGACCTCCAAATTTTACAATGCACAGCACTAGACCAATACTCTTACAATGCAGGGATGTTCATTTAAAATTGTTAGGAAGAGTAGTGCATACCCAGGACTCAAGAAGCTCAGACAGAAAGACTACAAGGGTTGGAAGTCAGCATTGCTACAAAGTGAGAGCTGTCTCAAAAACACACACACACACCCCAAAAAAAAAAAAAAAACAAGCAAACAAAAGACTGTCAGGCATGGTAATGCATGTCTTTAGTCTTAGGACTCAGGAGGAAGAGGCAGATGAGTTCCAGCCCAGTCAGGATCACAGTGACATCCTGTCTCAAAAAAAAAAAAAAACACAAAGTCAGAGTCAGAACACATATTAAAATAAAATGTAACGTAGGGGACTTGATGCTACAGCAGGTATGAAATGTGACAACCTAAGGGTGGCTGCAGTGTACATACTGCTTTTCATTCTCCCAACAGTAAGTATCAAGTATGCTATTTTCTAAACCACTTATGAGCCTGAAAGGACAGGAAGCTGTTCTTACTCAACAATCCCCAGCTCTGAGCACTAGAGCCCTTCATGAAAATCCTTTAAACTTGACAGACAGATAAGAGGATCAGAAATAGGTTTTTTTTTTGGGGGGGGGGGTTGTTTGTTTGTTTTATTTTTAAGCAGGAAATTAGGATCAGAAAGATGGCTCAGCAACTAAAGGCACAAGCTTGGCAACCTGAGTTCAATTCTTGGAGCCCACATAAAGGTGGAGAGAATCTATTCCATAAAGTAGTCCTTTGACAGCCACATGCATGCTATATAGTACATGCCCACAAACACACAAAGACAAAACAATAGGGAATATATAATGTCTTGTCAATCCTCATGTCTTCAAGATAATGTGGAAATTAGTATCAGGAATTAAGAGGGCCAGGCAGTAGTGGCGCACGCCTTTAATCCCAGCACTTGGGAGGCAGAGGTAGGCGGATTTCTGAGTTCAAGGCCAGCCTGGTCTACAGAGTGAGTTCCAGGACAGCCAGGGCTGCACAGAGAAACCCTGTCTCGAAAAACCAAAAAAAAAAAAAAAAAAAAAAAAAAAAAAAAAAAAAAAAAAAAAAAAAAAAAAAAAAAAAAAAAAAAAAAGGAATTAAGAGTTCAGCAACTGACTCTTATGTTTACTTCTGTCTACTGCCAATAGTAGCCATGATTCTACTCCTCTCCACATTTTCCAGGAAACTGCATTTCACAAACTGTGTCATACCCATCTCACCACTAACAGGCTCTGGCTGAGCTGCGAATGAACAATTAAGACTATCTGAGCAATTTCCCCCTAATTCACATTGCCTTCTCTGGTTATCACCTGAACTCACAAGAAAGAGCTCTGGACCCTAACATTAAATCTATCTCCACAATTCTAGACTACCTACAGTAATTTGGATACTGAGGGACAAAATAAAACTAGAAAAGTTAGAATGGTTTCCTATAAACTAGCAAAAAGCAGAGTTCTAGGACAGATGAAATCAAAGACACCAACTCTTTGCCAAACACAGAATCAATCCTGAACTGTCAAAAATAGTTTCCACATAGACAGTATCAACTTAAAGGAAGTTACTTCAGCTCCCTGGCTCAAGTGTATTACTTCCTATAAATAATGTTTCTTCTTCCATATAAAAAGCAAATGCAAATTAATTTTCCATCAGACTAAGCAGATTGTCAACTTTTTACTAGCGCTGATGTCACAACTAAGCCTAGACTCAAAATCTGGGGATGACATCTGAAACCATATAAGTCTACCGTGATGTCTATGTCATCACAGCATTCAATCATTCATTCTATCTCTGTCACTCATGATTCTTTGCCCCTAATAGGAGTCAGACAGAGTCTGAGATAGTCCATTTCTAATATCTCCTCCCTAAATTCTACCCCAGGTACATCAGATATCTCACATTTCTGCAGGGACAGCTATGATCTGTGTTCCAATCCAGTCACTGAAACAGCTTGTATCTCAACAATCAGCCCACAGCTGCCCTACTGTCCTGCTCTAATCTAGGTGCTCATCAAGACATCACAATGTGCTGTTTTATATTTCACTTCTAACCTAATCCAAGGACTTGGCATAGCACTCCAAAAGAGACACTGTCTCACAGCCATGTAAAAATTTCCTCCCTTCCATGTAAAATCAATCCTCCATTGTCTCCCTAATTAAGGCCTTTTTTCTGGAGAACATAATTAGAATTAAACTACACTTAACAGTCTTTATAACCTTTAGCTTTGTCTAATGTTAATTCATATGCTGAAGATATGAAAGTCCAATTAAAGTCCCAAACACCTGGCTGGCCTATGAGGCACCCAAGCTGTGTCCTTTTATCCTTTCACCTTTAAGGGTAGGGGCCCAAAGCAAATTTTAAAAAAGAAATTTTTATTCTTTAATTGCTGCTTGATACTCTCAGGACACAATGTATATGAGTTTACCTGACAGGCTGGGCTGCATACAGATGGCTGTTTTAAATGTAACTAACTGTTTTTTCCTTCATTCCAGTGTGTCAGGTACGTACAGCCTAACACCAAGGAAAGCCGCATCTCTTCTCTGGGTCCCTCCTGATGAATCTTGGGGCATAGGAACCCACTTATTCATACACAGTTTTACTTAAGTTTCAGGAGTTCATGGTTGTAGGAGAGAGCATGCCTGACGCAAATCAACAGTTGACAGTTCAGTCTATGGAAGAAAGGAGCCAGAAGAATTTCATAAACTAGTTACCAAAGAGAGGACCAGAAAGCTGCTCTGCTGCCCCCTGGACCATTGGAACCTCATGGCTTTCTTTTCATGGTCAGCTTCCACAAACAGGCTTCAAAATCAATCCTCCATTGTCCCCCTAATTAAGGCCTTTTTCTGGACAACATAGTTAGAATGCAGTAAGAACATATCAGACCTCAACTTTGTCCCCTTTGTCTTGCTAACTAAGCCATAGCAGAGCAGCTATTTACTCTATGAGGATGATGACAAAGTATGGGTCCTTCCCCCTTCTGAGGTAGATAACTGTGACACCTTCCTTATGAGCCCTGTGACTCCAGTGGAACCATCCTAACATATAAACCTGTTCCTGTCACTCTGGGACCCAAAGTTCCCATCAAAATCAACTGCAAACTGCTCTGATCCTGTCTGATAGAAGCTTCTTCTCAACCCAAACCAACCCAACCCAACCTGTACTACTCCAAATATGACTAAAACTTTCAGTCCATAACACCCAACTTCTTACACCTCCATGTCTTCCCCAATTCCTTTCTCAAGGGGACTAATTTCCCCATATGGCCTAGTCAGTTTCTGTATGGTTCCTGGGCCAAGAATTTTTCACATTTGAAGGGGTTTTTGTTGTTATTGTTTGCTCATTTATCTGTTTTTTTAATAGGAATACATGGTGGCAAAAAGAACAAAGAATGTATGCTGCACAGCCACCTCACACATCACATCGCAAAGCATGGCACACTGGCCACTAAGCTGTTCCAGTCTTACTCCTTACAGATATACCTTCAGGACAACTTCTGTTCCAGGCACAAAACTGCATTTAGCAAACATTCTTCAAATAAATTAACAAATAGACCACCTCAAGAACAAGCTGGAAAAACCCAACAAGGGAAAAGAACAAATCTTTAGCAGTAAAATACTAAGTGTGGGAAAGACACTAACTTTACTTATATACCACTTCATATAGTAACTACACAATAACTTCAAAATCTGGCATCATAAATACTGTACAGAAAAGGTCCTGAAATGAACAGAAACCCAAATTAACTTAGGCAAAGTCAGGCTCCAGGCCAAGAAGTGTTTAAACAACCCGGCAGTAATGATGCACACCTTTAATCCCAGCACTCAGGAGGCAGAGGCAGGTAGATCTCTGAGTTTGAGACCAGTGGTCTATAGAATGAGTTCCAGGACAGTCAGAACTACACAGAAAAACCCTGTCTTGGGGGGGGGGGGGGGTACAGACAGCCAGACAAGAAAGACAGACAAGAGAGAGACACAGAGAGACAGACAGACAGACACAGCAAGATGAAGAGAAGGAAGGAGGAAGGAAGGGAGAGAGACTGAACGGAATACTTACTTAAACTCAGGTCTATAGAAACACTTTTTCTGGTCAGGGGTAATAGCTAAAATGTATGACCTCTGTACTTTGGAGATGGAAGCAATAGATCAGGTGATCATGACTAGCCTCAGCTATAGTGAGGCCAGCTTAAGTTACAGAGTGAGATCTTAAGAAAATGAGGAATGCTTTTCCTGTTGATCCTAGTTTCATTTCTGCTGCTATGAAAGAATGTCCTGACAAAAAGAAACTGAGGGGAGAAAAGGTTTACTCAGTTTACAGTTCCCAGTTACAGTCCCCCTGAAGTCAGGAAGTCAAAGCAGGACTTGAAATGGTCATATTCAAAGACAAGAGCAGAGAAAAAGAATGAATGCATATTTGCTTATTGCTCAGCTTATTTTTTCTACTCTTAACCCAGACAATGGTACCACCCACAGTGAGATGGGTCTTCCCACATCAATTAACAATCCCTTATAGACATCTCCACAAACCAACCTGATCTAGACCATCCCTTCCTGAGACTTCTGACTGTGTCAAATAAATAAAACTACTCATACATTGTTACAGATGAAGCATGATGTCTTCAATTACTATTGTCTGTCATGGGAGTGAGGTGGGATTTAATTTCTAACCCATTACTTAACAAAATTTTCAAGATAATGCTACTTCTTATGGGGAGGCATACAATGGATACCACTAGGCTATAGCTTTAGAGTAACTACAAACTAAATAGTTTGTCTTTTCTTTTTTTGTAAGCGTCAGTCCTTGAGAAATCAACAAAGAATAAACAGCTTAATTAACAAATGCCATTGAAAGGCAAGACAGCTGCACCCACAGCATGACCCTCACATGCCAGCTAAGCTGACACAATGCCAGTTGAGGGAATCAATTTTTGAGCTTCAGTACAGGTAGAATAGAGTCCAAAAGCCAAAAGGGCATATTAACACCTCAGCTTCTGCCAGGAAAATGCACACATACTTTCAGGAACAGATAAAAATATAAGGAAAAACTCTTATTAACATAAAACAACTAACAAGTGGTTTTGCACAGTAAGTATATGGGGTGTTGTCTATTGCAGAGCAGCAAAGCACTACCTGCAGACCAACACAGCCTCACTCTGTACAACCCATGGTTATTAGATTTTACAAGACTAAAGGAATGATAATAGTGTGTCATTCACGTGAAAATTACATGAAATTTACATTTCAGAGTTCAGGAATGAAGTCTGGTTGATCACAATCAGCTCATTCCTTTATTAGCACCCTTCTGCACTCCAAGAGCTAGGCACTGGTGATGCAGATAGTCTATGGTCTAGAAAGCCTGAAATACTCATTGTGTGGCCTCTCACGCAGGCAGTCTATTAACCTATAACATAACTGGGAATGTAAGCTGACACAGCTTCCTTCCTCTGAGTTTTCAGAGAGGGGGAGGGGGGACAGGTATGGTACATCCTTTAATCCTAGCATTCAAGAGGCAGAGACAAGTGAATCTCTGTATTGACGGCCAGCCTGATCAACATAGTGAGGCCCTGTCTCAAAACAACAAAAAAGATTTATTTTATGTATATAAGTGTTTAGCCTGCATGTATGTATTTGCTGCACATAAGTCCCTTATGCCTGAGAAAACAGAAGAGGGCATCCAGATCCCTTGGAACTGAAGTTACTGACAATTATAAGCCAACACGTGGATGCTGAGACCCAAACCTGGGTTTTGGCAGTGGTATTTGGTTTTGGCTTTTAGATTTTGAGACAGGGTCTGGCTATGTAGCTGTGACTGGTCTGGAACTCAGTATATGAAATTTGCCCACATAAGCCTGGTATGGCAGCAACGCATTTACCTATTATCCCAGAACTTTGGGAAGCAGAAGCAGGACCATCAGTTCTAGGTCAACCTGAGCTACGTGGTGCCTTATCCAACCAGGGCTACAAACTACACTTAGAGTAGAAACATTTCAACTCCCTCTCTGACCCACAGTTTACCTTCTCTTTATATTCCCACCCACTGTACCTTAGAACAGCTCTAGGACCTTACTGGAAAAAGGGAAAGAGGGGCACTTTACAAATGTTGTATGGCTATTACAACAGTAGGGGCAACTCTCTTGAGAAGCACACACTCATAGATGGTCTCCATCTATGCTGTTTCTTTAAAAACTCCAATTCTACCCAGTATGAACTCATCCTGAAATTCTCTGCCTGTGCACAGTCAAGAAAGCAGTTTTGCCTGAAACTGCAGATCCCTGAAAGAACTACTTAACCACAAAGGAGCATGGAGCTATGCCCCCCTGACACTCCTGCAACCAACAGCAGGGAAGGGACGGGCACCAAACAAACAAGGCCCTAGGTAAAGCTCCAAATCTGTTTAGGGACCCACTGACAGTCCTGGGTCATTAAGACCCTGTGTGCCCAGTGGTTCAATTTTTCCCCTCTCCTTTCTAAAGAAAGGTATCATGAATTATTGTGTCTCATCTTAACAGGAGTACCAATGTTATAGCATGTATGCTCCCAAAGCAAGCTCCTCTGCTATATATCTAAGTAACAACTCAAATCAACACAAAGAGCCAGCAATATCGAACAGTAAATAGGGATGATGGTTGAAGGTGATGAATCCACAGAAAGTATGTTACAATATTCTGGGGTCTTTGTGCGCTATGGGGAGGAGTTGGTTTTAAGACCAGGTCTCATGAATCCCAGGCTAGCCTGGAAGAATGCAAATATCCACTCACTTTGAGCTGCAATTTGACAGAGCATTGAGTACTTTGAAAACTAGAAAAACTTAATGTAAACATTTATTTTTAATAACTGTTATCTTTTGAGAAGCATTTAATTAGGCTAAGCACTACACCATCCTGGAGTATGACACAGACTGCATCATTTAATTCTCTCAACAAATAGCCTAGGGCTCTATTATTTGGCCCATTTAACTAACAAGGAAATGTAAAGGAGAAAAATCAACAACTGAACCCAAGATCAAGGGCTGCAAGATTGAGCCCTTTATCAAAGCATTCCCAATGGTTATTCCACTTCCAAACAGATTCCCCTCAACACCCTTGCCTTCAACAGAAATCTTGCTACTCACAAGGTAGATCCACAAGCCAATGGCTCTGGCACTGTTCTAGCTGTGTTTCTACTGCTGCAATAAAAACCATACCATTAAAACAAAAGCCGGATACCTCCATAAACACGCTGAATTGGAGCCTCAAATGAAATAAGATCTACAAGGGATATATGTACATGCACATTAAAATTTGAAAATCCTAATTCAGCACCTGTATATGCTATCTCGAAATGTTTCTCCAATACAAATGCGTATCCTTGTACAGAGCCTCCTATTTGTTGCTTGAAGCAATCCAGCTTTCCTTCTGTTCTAAGTCTGCTCCTTCATTACCTCTTTACAGAATCTAAACCACAATCCAGCTTTCTGAACCCTCCTTCAAAGTAAAGAACAACTAGGCAATTAAGAATGTCCCAAGTTCCTTAGAATGGGGAAGTACAATAGCCACCAAGAGCAGAAGGGAGAGAAGGGAGTGCTTCTGTTACGTTCTCAGCTCTTAACCACCAGAGACTAATTCCAAAACTGGAGGTGTATGTGTTACAAAGAGTCTCCAACACATCCCTAACAGCCCTTACTACCAAGCAATAGGATACACTACGTGAGTTATCAGAGGTCTTTAGCTTTCCTGTCAGTAGTTTGTACTTCCACTGCCTCTGGGTTATTAGAAACTTAACTAGAGATGCATCAGTCAATCTGTACACACCACCAACACCCAGGCTTACCCTTGCTCTATCTCCTCATTCTTCCTTTCCTCTCCACCAGGTTATTCTCCCTTTGGCCCCTCAAAGTGGGTAGTATGGATTTTCTGCCAACCAAAGCACTACACAGCTCTGCTCAGCAGTTACACCCAAAAGCAGGAACATTAGGGGCAACGAGTCTAGAACACAAATCAATACAAACTGAAATGTTTTCACATCTTTCATGACTAATTAGTATTTATAAGTGAAATACACACATACATATATACGCGCGCGCGCGCGCACACACACACACACACACACACACACACCATTTGCAAGCATGATAATCCACAAAGAGGCAGGCAGATCTCCGTATCTGAGGCCAAACTAGTCTACCTAGTGAGTTCCATGCCTGCCAGGGGCTACACAGAGAGACCCCGTCTCAAAACAAAACACTGACAATAGTGTACTAAAGGACACACCACAGCTTCAGTCACCATCTTTATCTCTGGGCCTCCCAAGAGTCCTACAAACCACTCAGATTCATAGCTTACCTTACATCAAAAACAAAAAACAAAACAAAAAATAACTCAAAATAAGGCTGACAAGATGGCTCAGTGAGTAAAAACTGACAATCTTGATTGGGTCATAGAACACAGTTAAGGTAAAAAGAGAGACCCAACTCCACAAAGTTTCCTCTCACTTCCACATGCATACCATAGTACACATGTGCTCTCCCACATACAATTTTTTAAATTAATTCAAAATGAATTAAACCAAATGTAAAACTAAAGCTCTTTAAACTCCTATGAAGGTAGGGGAACTTTTTGAACTAGAATTGAGCAATTCTTGGCTATTTACAACCAAAAATACCTATATGCCAGGCATGGAAGCACATACTTTTAATCCCAGTACTCAGAAGGCAGAGGCAGGAGGCTAAATTGGCCTACATAATGAGTTACAGGCTAGTCAGAGCTACATGTCTAGATACTGTCTAGGGTAGGGGTAAATCCAGTACTCAGACTAAGAAAGGAGAAATCAATGTTGGAAACTAACCTGAGTAACTGAGCAACTGCAAAATAAGTAAGGGTTAGGAATGTAGCTTTGTGGAGAAAGAAAGGGAGAGAAGGCAAAGAAGAAAGGAAGAGAGAGTAAGAGAAGGGAAGAGATCAAAAGAGGGGACGGAGGAAAAGCCAGAATCCCAAGCATGCCTGGCTGCAGTGTTTCCAGGTCTACCTAGACTACAGTCTGTGAGGCCACCTCACTAACTGTGAGTTAGTTTGTTTGTTTGTTTGTTTGTTTGTTTGTTTGTTATGATGTAAGGTAAAAACAACAAAAGGATGAAAATTAATTGGGTCCCTCTTTATACTATACACCAAAATCAATTCCAAAGTTATTATAAAGTTAGACATGAAAACCACAATTATACATCATTTGTAAAGTAAAAGTTTTGTTTATACCCTCAGGATAGGGAAAACAAAGAGCACCAAATCTAAAGAAAAAGGCTGAAAAACTAGACTCCATTAAACCTAACTTCATTTCACCTAAAAACAGCGAAAGTGGCTCAATGAAAATAACCAACAGAGAATATACATGCATAGAATGTGCAAAACAGTCTATAGCTCTAGTTCCAGAGGGACCCAACATCCTCATACTGACATACAGGCAAGCAAAACACTAATGCACATGGGGGGGGGGGGGTGCGGACAAGGGCCAGGCAGTGGTGGCACACACCCTTGATCCCAGAACTCAGGAGGCAGAGGCAGTTGGATCTCTGAGTTTGAGGCCAACCTGGTCTACAAAGTGAGTTCCAGGGCAGTCAGGGCTACACAGAGAAATACTGTCTCAAAACAAATAAACAAAAACAAAGAAAGAAACAAAGAGAGAAAGAGGGAAGAGATAAAGAGGGAAGGAAGGAGAGGAGGAGGAAGGGAAAGAGGGAAGGAGGAAAGAGGAGGAGGGAGAAGACAAGAACCAACTGAAAATGGGCCAAGTGGCCAGCAAATGAATAAAAAGATGTACAGCCTCATTATTACCAGGAAACGACTATTTAAAGCCTCAGAGCAGCAACACCACAGAAACCCACCAAGGGTACAGAAGAGAGGCCAGCCAGGAGCAGAAATGAGATCAGGGAAGAATGGCCAGTGATCGAAAGGAACTTAAGCACAGAGCCACTAACTCAAAGTTATTGAAAAGCTCTCTGGAACAGGCATTCTGAGAATATTCACAGGGGCCACTGGCTACTACTGACTGTAAATTATAGCTTCAACTTCACTGAATCAATTTAGACAGAAAAAGGCTGTTCCAGATGTGTTTCTCTTGCTATTTCATTTGTTATTTTTGCTTTCACAGTTGATGAGAGAGATGAACAGGCATTTCACATCTCACCCATTGTTTGAATTTGGGATTGCATGACCATTACCTCTGCTCCTTCTCTACCTCTGCAACTACCTTTATATTCTAAAAAGTCACTTAGAACAAAGTCCTCTAGTCTTTCTGATAGACTCCCTCCAGACAGATGGTCCAACTTACCACTGTTCTCTTTATCTTTATTCTCCAAGTACCAACACACTGACAAAGACCCTTGCCACACATCGTTTCCCAACCACCACCAACCACAGTTCGTGAGGATGCTCTGAAGCACTGAAGAATAACAGAGTCCCTGCCACTGAGCTTGCAACAGTCCCTTCAATAATAGATGCACTTAATTCTACATAGGGCATACAGATAAAGGCAAACCATTTATTTTCATCTTTGCAGATTCTTTACCTTCATTTAGCCTTTTATCTAAAAAGAGGTGACATGTGGCCAAAAGGCAAAAGAAAATGTACTAAACCGTGTGCCTGCAATCTCAGCACTGAGAATAGGAAGACAGGTGACATAGGGAAAGAAATGGGGAGGAGAAGGAAGAAGATAAGTGGAAAGAGAGGACAAAGGAAGAGGAAGGACGGATGGATGGTTTAATTAACCATACATATGAATTCAATGCTAAACCTAAAATCAATTTATACAATACTGCTTCATTAGTCACCCAAAGGCTTGGCAATCACCCTGACTTAGTAAAAGCCAGTCAAGCTTTTGGACCAAAACAAAACCACCAGGAACTTAAAACTTTGCCTTAAGCACCAACATGTACATTCTATCCAATTTGCCAAAAGCCATACACCCAGGAACCACATAACCTGTTCTTTCAAATGCAAACTGTTCGTTTAAATTTCAAACCAAGACCAAAAGACTTAAGTGGTCTCAGTATAAAACATGATAAATTAAAAAGTAGTTGAGGTGTTCTCAAGATTCTCAGAAATACTAAAAACAGGCAAGACAGAAAAACTGAGAGCAAACTCACTGGCATACACATATTTCAAATAAGGACCAGCAGTTCAAATGGCTCTAAAGCTGCAGCTCACAACCTTATTGTCCATCTGAGCTCCCAGGCAGTAAGCTCAAGCAACTTAGGGAGTACTTCATAGTCTGACAAGATTCTGGGCGAAGGTAATGTTTCCTGCTGTCACTCACCACTTGAAATCAATAGAAGACCTAGAAGAGGCTGGAACACATACCTTTTGAGTTTCCTCTGCATGGTACAACAAGGCTAAAAAAGGAGGCCCTGACTGACAAAGAGCAGACAAATCAGGAACAGATTCTGTACTCAAATGCTAGTTTCTTTTACCAGTGAGGACACTGTCACCTGTGACTCAAAACGTTGCACCTGGATAGCATCCGTGCAGTGAAAAACTGTGAGCAAGGAGGTCACAGCAGATTTGTACAATGTGTAACTGCCACTTTCCTGTACATGGCTTTAGGATATATCAAGCCCCTGTAAAAACATCCAGTTGATTAAAACAGACTATCCTAGAGCTTCTGGCATCACAGACCCTTTTATTTTTTCATTTTCTTTTTTTTTTTTTTTTTTTTTTGGTTTTTTGTTTGTTTGTTTTGGGTTTTTTTTTGGCTTTTCAAGACAGGGTTTCTCTGTGTAGCCCTGGCTGTCCTGGAACTCACTCTGTACACCAGGCTGGCCTCGAACTCAGAAATTCGCCTGCCTCTGCCTCCCAAATGCTGGGATTAAAGGTGTGCGCCACCACTGCCCGGCTCATTTTATTTTCTGAAGTGCTAAGGATTGAACCCAAGCCCTTGCACACTCTTGGAAAGTGCTTTATTACTGACCTACACTCTCAGCATGGATCCTTCCTAAATCCCACTCATTTTGCATCACTTTGAACAACTGCTTCCCTCAAACCTGAGTTGAATCCTAATATGTAAGACTAATTCCTATAAAATCAAATTTTATGAAAAAAGAAACTCAAAACTGTCAAACGACACAGAAGCATTTTTTCTGATCCCAGTAGCCTGAGTGACCCAATTCTACAATAATTAATACACCTAGGTTCTTCCAGTCATTTATTCAAAAAGACTATGTGACAGAAACTGGGAGTACAGTGGGAAATAAAAGGGCGCTTCTGTCCTCTTGGAAGACACTGAATCCTCTAATAATATAGAACACACAAAATTGTTTACAAAGATGATCATATGGCACTCTAGCCAAGTAAAAGTAGAAACTGTAAGTGCCTACAGTCACAGTGGAATCCAAGATACACGATGATAGGAATTTTAACAAAAACTGTGTATGAAAGGAAACTCCAGACACAGAAAACCCACAAGCAGAACTTCTGAGGTCCTTTTGAGACTGAGTTTTGGTCCAGTGGCCCCAAATAGTGGAATAAAGAGTAAGTCTTTAAAAGGGGATGAAAAATTCCAGATTCATAGAATGAACAAATTCCCCTCAGAAATCTTTTTTTTTTTTTTTTTTTGGTTTTTTCGAGACAGGGTTTCTCTGTGTAGCCCTGGCTGTCCTGGAACTCACTCTGTAGACCAGGCTGGCCTCGAACTCAGAAATCCGCCTGCCTCTGCCTCCCAAGTGCTGGGATTAAAGGCGTGCGCCACTACCGCCCGGCCCCCTCAGAAATCTTATTCCAGTGGTTCTCAACCTATGGGTCATGATCCTCTAGAGGCCAAATATCAGATATGCTGCATATCAAATATTTAATTATGATTCATAACAGCAATATTACAGCTACAAAGTATTAATAAAATAATTTTACGGTGGGGGGTCACCACAACATGAAGAACTGTATGAAAGAATTTCAGGGCTAGAGAAATGGCTCAATGGTTAGGAGCACTGACCGCTCTTCCAGAGGTCCTGAGTTCAATTTCCATCAACCACATGGTGGTTCACAACCATCTATAATGGGATCCGATGTCCTCTTCTGGTGTGTCTGAAGACAGCAACAGTGTATTCATAAGCATAAAATAAATAAATCTTTAAAAAAAAGAAAATGGCATCTTAAAATAAAAAAGACATCAAGAAATGTTGAGAACCACTGCTTTATAGGAACACAGTATGTTAGAAATTATAATTTCCACCAGGCAGAGGAAATTACACTCCAGCACTCCAGAGGCAGAGGCAGGTGGAACTATGAGTTCAAGGCCATTCTGATCTACAGAATTAGTTCCAGGACAGCCAGGGCTACACAAAGAAACCCTGTCTCCAAAGAAAGAAATTATAATTTCCACCTGGTCTACACAGAAAGTTCTAGGACAGCCAGGGCACACAAAGAAACCCAATCTTAAAAAAAAAAAAAAAAAAGAAAAGAAAAGAAAAAGAAAAATTTCCAGGGGTCACTATAAAGGGGAGCTCATGCTTCTGAGAGAAACACAGCTTTTCTTTGCTTTCCATAAACCATTCCACTTACACGCAATAACCCAAGAAAAATCACTAACAGAAAGCTGTGTCAGCTACTAAAACAAATAAGCAGCATCAATCACTGCTTCACTCTTATCCATCTGTACTTAACTAATTCTTAACTGACTCCAAATAACCAAAACTTTGTTAGTCAATGGTTAGTCTATATTGTGCTGTTTAAGTCAGAAGCTCAGGTCCTGAAAGTGCCAAGACAGAATCTACTTATCTAAACTTCCCAGGTACCATCACTCACGTTCTGAAAACCAGTTAAGCTTTGTCCAGTCCCACAGACCCTGGGTGGCCATTTCCCCTCCAGAGCTGCCAACATGGACCAGGCAACTCCCACAAGTTACTCTTAACTTCAACGTCCAGATCTTCTGTATACACTGAGGATGGTACAGCACCTGCAGCCCAATGGTTCTCACAGGAATAGAAGATTGAAGCAAAACCCCCATTCAGGGTTGGGAAGGAAGGAAAACTCTCCCAGGTTTCACAAGAAGGCAGTGACACACACAGGGGCCCCATGATAAGATCACTCCCCTATTATAAGATGATTCCAGTCGTTTTCTTTCTAGCAAGGGGAAATATTCATCAGTAAGTTCTGCATAGAACTACTTTATTTTAAGGTTGGTAAGGAAACATCTTCATGTCCATAAACTCTGGTCAACACTAGTAATGCTCTCCAGGCTTCCAGCCCCAGCAGCACACTCACACAAATTCTATTTCCCACTTCCAAGATTGCAGATTAGATACAACAGCATCCACTAAACTCCACTTAAATTGAAAGCAGAACCATATAGACTTCTCTGAATTATATATTTTCATACTAGAACCCAGTAAAAATAAAAATTTTTAAATATTATAGATTATAGGCTTTAAAATGAGCAATACCTTTAAGGACTTTTAAACACAATCTAGCACAATTCCTAGAAATTAGTATCAGAAACTGGGATATATAAATTTCATTTCTTGTACATGAGGCTGCTTTTCTTCCATAGTCATAAACTTTTGCCAAAATGATGTAGAGGAACAAAGCCAAAAAAGGCTCAAATGTCCACTGTTAATACAGTCCAGAGACAGTGGTCAAACACACCTTCTCAATGTAGTCTAGTGAGACCAGTGAGTCTCAAGGGACAGGGAGGAACCTGACAGCTGCACTCTTAAGGACCCTGGAGTATATCACCACCAACACAGAGAGAGAGAGAGAGAGAGAGAGAGAGAGAGAGAGAGAGAGAGAGACATTAACTTTGCCAGCCTTTTAAATTTCTTGAATTTGAGTAATTCTAAAACCATCAATAAAAGATTTCAATAACAATTTATTGCTGATTATTTAAGGAATCTTAGTAGAGGAAATGGTAATGAAAATATGTATTCAAGCTGGGCAGTGGTGGCACAGGCCTTTAATCCTAGCACTTGGGAGGCAGAGGCAGGTGGATTTCTTTTTTTTTTTTTTTTTTTTTTTTTTTTAAATATTTATTTATTT
>CM052718.1:27529643-27543171 GCA_028551405.1 Uromys caudimaculatus | reverse complement strand
GGGATTTGAACTCAGGACCTTTGGAAGAGCAGTCAGTGCTCTTAACCGCTGAGCCATCTCTTCAGCCCGGCAGGTGGATTTCTGAGTTCGAGGCCAGCCTCGTCTACAGAGTGAGTTCCAGGACAGCCAGGGCTACACAGAGAAACCCTGTCTCGAAAAACCAAAAAAGAAGAAAAAAGAAAAAAAAAAAAGAAAATATGTATTCAAAGTGGTAGACTCCAAGATTTAAAGCAAAGTCCACAGAAATCATAATTGTCTGACTGTTTTGATCTTTGCAGTGCTAGGGCTCAAACCCAGAGCTTCATGAACACTCACTACCACTGAGCCAGACTCTATATGCTTCTCCAATTGCGGTGACTAACACCATCACCACCACCACCACCACCACCACCACCACCACCACCACCACCACCACCACCACCACCACCACCATCAACAAAAAAACACTTCAAACACTAATGCAGCAAACCTTTTCATGTGGGCTGGTAAGATGTCACCACAGGAAACAGCACTTGCCTGTAATAAGTCTAGCAACTTAAGTTCAATCTCTGGTAGAAGGCAAGAAGCAACTACACAAAGCTCCTCTTACCTCCACACTTGCTCTGTGGCACACGCCAACTTGCACACTATCATACACACACAAATAATGAAAACAAAAATCTTAACTTTTAATGTGTCTGAATTTAAAACAAGAAGTGACCCGGGTAAAAATTCATCTAAACTGAAAATGTCTAATCCAAACTAAAAAGATTCGCACTCTATATGAACATGTTGAGTCACATCTTTTGAAACTCATTTTAAATTATTTTCTCAAAATTAAGACACAATGGGGGGAGGGAATCGACTCAAAATTTCTGTGAACAAAGTTCCTACTTCTCTTACTCAAATTAACATCCAAGTCAGGGCAATGATTTCAAAACTAGTTTTATTACATTATACAATGTAATATTAAATCCTTTCTTTCACATGCTCAATCATCTTTAAAGCAACTGGGGTTAACACCGTTGTCTTCTTTAGTTTCATGAGGGGGAAACAGTGCCACCGATCAAACTCGGAGCCTTTTACACTTAGCACATATCAGCTAACTCTCCAGCCTACAATTGTCTTTTAGATACTTCTCCAAATTCCTAAGGAGAAGAGTTATCTAACCAGCTCCAGAACAGGGTTTTGAGGACTGAGGGATTATGTAATTTCCAACAACAGGATTAGAGCTCCAAACTACTTCACATAACCCCCCCTTTCCTCCGTGCTGCCTCCTCCCACTCTTCACAGCTACAGCTGCAACTCCACCCCCAACACATCCTTGTTTAGTGGGCTGCCAGCCTCAAAAACAGTAGGTCCCATCCACTCTAGGGAATTTGCCACTGCACTCCTGGCCCCACACTATGGATTTTGAGCCAAAAGGACTTACCTGTCCAGGCATCATCTATCTCTGCATGATCTGCACAGTCCTAAAAGCTATGACTTGTGGGTCCTTCCCAAACAGAAACCACCTTTGCCTGTAGATCACGAATAAGTAAGATTATATGACAATGTCCCTAATAAAATTCTTTCTAGGAAAATGCCTTTTAGTAAGCTCAAGTGTCTAGAAAGGAGGCCAGGGATTGGCCCACCTATGACAGCCACAAACATAAAACAACTAAATGCATAATGATGCTGGGAACCGTGTCCACCTCCATTAAAGTTTCCTGTTAGGGCTGGGGGCGTGGCTTTGTGGCTCAGCACTAACCGTGAGGGAAGCTGAGGGTTTCATGCCCAGGGGGAAAAAAAGTTCACGTTTACTACACGAAACTCAACAGTATCACTGAGTGGAAATATTATCTATAATGTAGCTCCACAAAAATACGTAGAATGCTAATGTTATATGAATACCTCTTTTAATGTCTGCATTCACAATACTTCTGTCCCAGGTCACTGCTCAGAGACCTGTCTTTCAAAGGAGACTTTTCATTCCTCGATTTATAAATACACACCACTACACACTACACACACACACACACACACACACACAGTGAGGCGCTGCTATTTCACTTCAAGTAGTAATAATCTATTACCATAAACATGATAAAGCTTCCATTCTAAATAGAAATGCCAGCGCTGGTCAGAATTTAAAACGAACCCGCAAACTCTTGCAGCGACTTCAGCTCCAATCTATTTCAACCAGTTCCCATAATCATTACAGTATTGCTATTCTCTTGGTCCCACTGCCAAACACCCAGCTGCAGTCTAACTATGCAAGAATGAGACACTGTTGAAATGGCTTTCAAAAAAGACCAACTTTCTCCTCAGTGCATTTCTCCGCAAAAACCTTACAATTAAACGACACAAGTGCGCATACACAGACACCCTCGCTCCTCAGAGCGGTGCCACAAAAGCAGCCGGTGAGGACCGGCGGGGACAGGCAGCGCGCCGTGGCGGGGCTGGGTCGGGGCGGAGAGAACTTGGACAGCACAATGACTCCGGGGTTCACGCGGTCGCATTGGAAGCCCCGCGCCGGCCACCCCGCGGCTGCTCGGCACTCCGCCTGCCACCTCTTTTGTTTTTCGGCTTTCGGGCCTCCGGGTCCCCGCCGCGCCCGCCCCGCCGTCCCGGACCCCGCGGCCTCTCGCGCCCCAGCCCCGCGGCCTCCTCAGCCCTCGGAGCCCGGCCTGACGAGGAGCGAGGCCGGGGCGCGGTGAGGGCCGTGTCCGCCGAAGCCCCGCACCACGGCCCGCGCCGCCCAACGCCCAGAGCCCGCGCCTCCGCGGCCGCGGCCCGCGCCCCGCACTCACCGGCCGCCACTGGGCGCGCGAGGCTGAGGCGGACAGACGGCAGCGGGGCGGCGCCGGCACCGGCGGCCGCGCTCTCTTCCACGCGCACGCCCGGCGCACGGCGGTCCGGCCGGCGGCGGTAGCGGTGGCGGCGGGCTCGCGCCCTCGGGCCGTGCTGAGTCGGCGCGGGCCCGCGCGTGCGCCGTGGCTGGGAGCGCGCGCCCACACCTCGCAGCGCGCAACGCCTCACCTCAGCGCAGAGCTCTACGCCTGCGCGATGCGAACCGCGCCTGCGCAGAGAAGTCCGGCGCGCCCGACTCCTGGTGAAGTGTATCCCAGCTGTGCGGGCGTGGCGACGTCCGCGGAGAGCGCTGTTCCGGGATGACGAGGTGGCCCCTGTGGCCGCAGCAGGGTCTGCGGACTAGGCCTGGGTCGCACACGGTCACAGGAGCTCTTCAGCCTCACACACGCCCGTCCTGATCTTCTCCAGGCTTCACCGCTTCAATAGAGGTTCATGGGCTTCCTGTAGATGAGGAAACTGAGGCACAGAGAGTATTTTAATGGATCTCTGAAGGCAGTCCGAAAGACCGTTTAGGAGTGCCTAGGGCCACTCACTTTCCAGCCCCTTCGCTCACCCCCTGTAGATCTTAAGACTAGGGAAGCCTTCCGGGGACACTGGGGAACAGGGGGGCGAGAACTGGAGAGCCACTGTGCCTGGCTGCTGGGATAAGAGCCAGTTCCAGCGCGAAACTTACCAGGAAACGTGAGACTATAAGGGACACCTTTGCCTGAATCAGGCTGGTGGCTCTGTCCTTCTCAGCCGTGCCTGAGTTTGTTTTTATGCGCAAGGACCTTACGGAGAGTCTTAAGCAGGAAGTGGTGACTGATTTGTGTTCTCTGAAAAAAAAAAAGAAAAAAATCACTGGCATCCTTGCGGTAGGAAATGAAACCAGAAGCGGGGGAACTTTCATTTTTAATGGTGTCATTTTGATCTTCGACCACAAGCCAATAAGCAAGCAGGACAGGCAGTGAAAGGTGAACACGGAACCACCAACTATTACATACCTAGGAGCTGTAATTTACTCATAGCAGAATCAGGTATAATAAAACGAGATTTTGCCGTATTTTAGTGCCTTTTTTTTTTACTTTTTTTTTAATGAAGTGTATTAAACTTAGATTTGGACTAGTAGTGGTGGTTATGTTTGGGGAGATTCCCCCCCCCCAGATTTATTTATTTTATTGTATGTGTGTGTTTTCCTTGGATGTATATATATGTATCACACACATGCCTGGTGCACGTGGAGGTCAGAAGAGGGTATTGGATCCCTCTTCTGAAATTAGGAATAGTTGTGAGCCAGCCACCATGTTGGTGGTGGGAACAGAATCTAGGCCCTCTCCAAAAGCAGCAAGTGCTCTTAACCACTAAGCTATCCCTCTAGACCCAGTTTTGTTTTGTTTTGTTGTTGTTTGTTTATTTGTTTGAGACATAGTTTCATGTAGCCCAGAGTGGACTATGTAGCTGAGGCTGGCCTTGAACACCAACTCTTTCTACTTCCATCTTCTGGTGTTAGGATTACAGATTGTGTCACTATAGCCAACCTATGGTGTTTTTCTGCACTTAAAATTATAAAGGATTATGTCTCTGCATCACCTCAAGGCCCTTGCACTTCTTCTTCAGCCGTATGTTGTCACTTCAGTCATGTCAGCTGACCTCTTTGTAACCCAAGCCACCCATTGCCCTGCTGTCCTCCCTGGAATCTAGGCTCCTGCCTGCCCACCGGTACTGTTGTCTCCAAACCTATTGTTCAAACCCGCTCAACACTGCTTTTGTCTGTTTCTTGATTGTCTCTGCTCTGGACTTGTAGATTCATAGAAGAGGGACTTTGTTTTGTTCACTAGGCAGTCCCTGGCACACAGTAAATATTTGTTGAGTGGGTGAATGAAGCTTTGCATGGTGTAAAATGAGATTATTATTTAAAGTATCAGAAGAATAGGTGGGAGGAGACTTGGAGTGGTGACACAAAAAGGGGTGACTTGCATCAAAAATGGCCTCGTGAGCAGAGGTAGCACTCTATGGTGGACTAAAAAGGGTCACTGAGTCTTTGACAGGCCTCCCAACGAGAGGCAGAATCTGGTTTTTACCCCTTGAATCTGAATAAGTCTCATAATTTTCTTTGATCACTATGATACATCATAGGTGACATGGTGCAGATCACAGGATACCCAAAGCTGTTTCTTCTTAACTCTGCCAAAGGAGCCAAAGTTAGCCTCCTGAACAAGCCTTGTGGGACCCTGACAACAAGCTGCCAGCCTCCAGGCTTGTGAGGGAACCTATGCTGAACCACCCAGCTCTAGCCAGATGGTCAGCCAGTAGCAGCCACATGGGACCTTCAGAGGCCAGGAAGTAATGTCCAGCTGAATCCAGTCCACACCTCCAAATTGTATCTTACTTTGTCAAAGCACTATGACCAAGGCAACCTATAAAAGAAGGCAGTGGGGGCTCACAGTTCCAGAGGGCTAGGGTGGGTGACCATCATGCCAAGGAGCAAGGTGCTGGAGCAATAGTGGAGAAATTACCTCTTGATCCACAAGCACAAAGAAGAGAGAGAGCTACATGAGAATGGTACTGGCTTTTGAAAACTCAAAGCCTGCCCCCAGTGACACACTACCAACAAGGTCACACCTTCTAATCTTCCCTAAACAGTTCTTCATTCAATGCACCACAGTGAGGGAAAAAAAAAATGTACTTTAAGCCCCCAGCCTGATGTAGTTTGCTACACAGCAGTAGCTATCAGAAACATTCCTCTCCCTAGGCTTATGACATCTAAAATTCATGTTCTTGAAGAGCAACTTTGCTTATTTTTAACAGATGAAAATGCAGGTGATGCAAATGAGACAGGAAAACAAACCAGAGAAAACCAAGGCAAAGCAACCATGGGTTATCTTCTTGGCATGCCCTGGGTGCCTAAGAGCTCGGGTGGAAGAATCAGGCGACCATCAGTTTAGACTCAGCCTCAAGCTCAGCTATTCACCAGCTAACCTTTGAGCCCTGGGCATGTGCCAGAGTGTCTCCATCTTCAAAATGGAGCGCATACAGTATCTATAAAAATAGTATTACCCGCCTTTAATCCCAGCACTTGGAAGGCAGAGGCAGGTGGATTTCTGAGTTCGAGGCCAGCCTGGTCTACAGAGTGAGTTCCAGGACAGCCAGGACTACACAGAGAAAACCTGTCTTGAAAAACCAAATATATATATTATTACCCTGGGAAGAAAAGAGCTATTACAAAGCAGCAGAGAGTCTGCTGTGTCAGTGTGGTGGCGTGGCATCACAGTGCGGCTGACAAGGCATGATGGCCAAGCAGTGTCAGGAAGGCTGCCCTCATACATCTATCATAGCCTCGGAACCCTGCGGAGGAACCCCTATCATCACTATCCCCACTTCTCACATGTGAAAGCTGTGTCTCAGGATAAAAGGCATGAGTCAGGTAACAAGGTGAAAATTCAAGGCTGCTTACTTCCGACCCTCAGTCTCTGAGCCTGCTTTTCTCTCCCTAGGTAGTCAGCTGCACTCAACACCCCACCCCCACCCCACCCCAACCCCCACCCTGCTCTTACCCCCAGAGCAGTCTGCTGCACTCAAACCCCTTGCAAGAAAACAAAACAGCCAGCACAACTTGGCTTCTCTCTTCCTGCACTACATCAGATGGGCCAGTGCTTTCCTGGTGTGGGAAGTCCTCAGGAAGGGCTTCCTGTATTCTGACAGAGCAGCTGCACAGTCCCCCCAAGCAATTCCACTTGAAATGCCCACCCTCCCCCAACTGCCCAGAGCTCCCTCCTAAGAGAGCTCTCTCACATTGGAGAAGCAGAAACAGACATTTAAAACTACATGCACAGTCGGGCGAGGCGGCACACACACCCTGGAGGCAGAAGCAGGTGGATCTCTGAGTTTGAGGCCAGCCTGATCTACACAGTGAGTTCCAGTACAGCCAGGACTGTTACACAGAGAAACCCTGTCTCAGGGAAGGAAAAAAAAAAAAAAAGCAAAAAGAAACTAGATGCATATTGAGAAGGGCTGAAATCCGATATAACCAAGGACACTTAGATAGACACTGAGCCCATCACAGCACTGAGCAGCCTGCAGTTTGCCCAAAGAAGCTGGAATGAGAGAAAGTGAAAAATGAGGATCAGGTGTTGGATCACAGTTTGGTCTAGTAATGACAGTAGCCGAGGAGGCTAGCCCTTAATATTGACAAACTAGGGGGAAGAGCAGGAAGCCGGGAGGACGGAGCTCAGCAGACCTGGATTGCAACCCCACCTTCCTCATGTGACAATCCAATGGCCCTGCACAGGCTGATCACCCTCTCTGCTCACTTTCTCCTCTATAAAATGAGATTAGAGAGGGAGGCTACAGGCGCTGGAGCTGGCAGCTTTGGGATGCCGTTGCAGCAGTTTTTAAAGTTCTTTGTTCTCACCCTTGCTTCGTTAAGGACTGGTACCATGTCCAGGCCCAGCTGTGCTCCGTGCACCTTACCATGAGCAGCACCACATCCCAAAGATTAAAACACAAGAAGTGGGGCCGGGAAGGTGGCTCAGTCAGAATGCTTGTCAGACAAGCTCAAGGACCTGCGTTTGATCCTTTGTTACCCATGTCAAAGCCAGGCAAGGTAGCACCTACTTTTACTTCCGGTGCTGGGAGGCAGATACAGGGGACTTTCCTAGAGCTGGCTGACTGACCAGCCAGTCTGCTTACTTGACAAGATCCAGGTCAGTGAGACACTCTGTTTCAGAACACAAGGTGGTCAATGCTTGGTGAATGACACCAGACACTGATTTCTGGCCTCCATATGTATTTTCATACACATTCACATGCACGCGCACGCACGCGCGACACACACACACACACACACACACACACAATTAAAAACCAAAGTTTGAGTCTATTCAATATGTACACATCAGAAAAGGTTTCCACCAAAGGAGGGTACATTAAAGGCAATGTGATTAAGAGGATATTTTCTGGCCAGGTGTGGTGCTATACACCTTTAATAACCCTCACTCAGAAAGCAGAGGCTTGCCCGATCTACATAGTGAGACCCTGTTTCAAAAAGAGAAAATTCATTTTCCTATGTTTATGAAATAAACAAATGTCTACTTAACAAAAAGCTAAGTAAAACTATCATCTTTGAATATCAAAATCCTGTTAAATATGAATAAGGCTAGAGTTTTCTTTGAGACAAGGTCTCGAACTTCTAACAATCCTTCTGCTTCACCCTTCTAAGTATTGCTGTTACAGCTCTAAGCAGTTCCTGTGGCTCCTTCCTATGCAGCTGATGCTTACAGACATGTCTGTAGCTCACAGAAAAGAGGCAGAAGAACTAAGTTATCTCTAAGGACACCACCCAGCTTGCCAGCCCCCCCCCAGCCCCCCTGGCTGCAACTTCCTTATAAGAACATGTCCAGTGTGGTTTTGCTTTTTGATGGACTATTAAGGAGCCCTGTTGGGGGCTGGAGAGATAGCACAGTGGTTAAGAGCACTGACTGCTCTTCCAGGGGTCTTGAGTCCAATTCCCAGCAACCACAGGGTGGCTCACAACCATCTATAATGGAATCTGAAGCCCTCTTCTGGTGTGTCTGAAGACAGCTACAGTGTACCCATACACATAAAATAAATACATCTTTATTAAAAAAAAAAAAAAAAAAAAAAAGTCCTGTTGGGCATTTCCTATGGCAGCCCAGGATTGGCATTTGTCTGACATTCTGCCAATGAAAAGACAGGTGTTATAGGCCAGTATGAAGAAGACTCCAAAGAAATTACCATTGTCACAGTATCCTGAGGACACACTGTTGACATGACATATACCAGTCGATGTCATATGTGGCTGCCTGGAGGTTGGTCATGTCTGTTACTCTCCCCTGTCTAAACCTTATGCTTTGGGAGGAAGTCACTAGTGTGGCCACACTTAAGCTTGGAGCAAGCAGACTGATGGAAATGAACCAACTTCATGCTCCTCCCCAATGCGTTCATTTATTCAGCCTTTTTTATCTGGGCTGGTAAGGAGGGCTTGCGTGCGTTGGGAATAATCGGTCACTATCCTATTCATTTATTTTTGGGGTAATTGTGTTAGCATCCAGAGCACCTTCAAATCTGACACCGCCCATTCACAATCAGGCCTGTGTTGGCATATATGAGGGGAGCCACTGTCTCATGGCAGGAAATTGCTCTGTAACACATGGCCCTCTCCCCTGCATGAGAAAAGAGCCAGGTGGGCAGCAGCTGGTGGGAAGAGACTGATGGATCGAGTTGCAGAGTGTGAAGTCGCTCCCACCTCCTGAGTCTGCAACATCCATTCTTTCCCCCATGCATCCTGCAAACCCCATGCACCAAGCCCGAGCACACGCACACACACACCTGGAGCAGATGGGAGCAGATGCTAAATATCAGGTTGTACCTGTCTGGTGGAGAACAGACAAGTAGACAGGTAATTATGACATGGAGCCATCCAAAGAGACAAGGTTGGGAAGTGGGGGCAGAGGCACAGCGTGACAGGCAGGCTCGAGTGGATCATGAGAAAAAGCAGACAAGACGTGTCCCTACACATGCGGCAGGAGACTGTGGTGAGAGCAGCAGAAGGGCAGTTCCTGAGTCCACAGAAGCCAAAGGAGCTTTACTGCAGAGTGTCTCTATAGGATTCATCTACTACAAAGGGTGTAAAAAAGGGTGCAGAGCTCCAGACACCGCCGTGGCTCTTCTCTGCTGTCCATGGCCTCCATCCTCAAAAGCAGCTCATGTTCTGCCTTGCTGGGAAAGTTCCAGCTCTCATTCCCGAACTTCCTGAAGCAAGAAGGAAGGAGGGAGAATTAAGTGGTACATTCTCTTGACAGTCTCACCGAAACTGAGACAGAGCGTGAAAAATGAATCAATTGTGGGTTTGGAAAATTAACAGGGACAGATAAAGATCACAAGCACTCTGGGCAGAACATGATAAAGAATAGGGGCTATCTCCTACTAAATCCAGTGTTCATTGAATGACTGAATAAAGGTTTCCCTAACAGCCCATTTCACCACAGTTATGTGAACATACGTTACTTTTGACCTGGACTCTATTCTGTATCTCTTGACTTATCTGTATAAACTATACACTCTTTATAATAAGAATCTAATTTAAATTAACAGCCAGGTATGGCTCTTGCCAGTAATTCTAGCACTTGATAGGCTAAGGAAGGAAGACTGTTGCAAATCCTAGGCCAGCCTGGGCTACAGAGCAAGAATGTGTGTGTGTGTGTGTGTGTGTGTGTAGGGAAGGAGAGAGAGAGAGAGAGAGAGAGAGAGAGAGAGAGAGAGACCTATTCCTGGTGTTTCTCTTCACAGGAAAACTGGCTGGCAGGAAGCACTTGAAATGTTTGCTAGCTGGAGAGAACAGTGCACAAATGGTAATGCTCACTATTCCAACAGGAATACCTGGCCATGGTCTGTAATTCACCCACTATGCCAAGACTCAGAGCATTCTACAAATAGTCTCTGTGGACACATTCATACAGGTTTGTTTCTAAATTGACTGTCCAGAACCGCCTCCACTAGAGACAAACTCTGGGTTCACCACGCTGTAACTGCCACCTCCACTTGGAGAGAACCCAGATGACTCAGAGGGTGGAAATGCCACCTATGCCTTAGGGACAGGAAAAGCGCTGGAGCATGACCAGCACCCACAAGGCGTGGCTGTCTGGTTCTCTGTGCACGCTCCACCTGAGCTGTTTGTACCTTACATCTCACCCTCTTCAGCCCACCTGCTGATCTATCGATGACAAACTCAAAAGGGGGTTGACAGCATTTAGTCTGTGACAGGCATTCAGTAGTCCCCTCCAGCCGGTCTTTGATGACAAAGACAAAGCCTTGTGCTCACACAAATGGCAAAGCCTTCAGTGGGTAATCAATAGCAAATCACTCTCCCTGTGTAGGAAAAGTCCCAGCCTCTAGCAGGAGGACCAACTGCAGGGTGGGCTTTGAGGACAAGCAAATTGTGAGCTGGTGTTGGAGACTAGCTGAGGTTTTGTGGAGGTGAGTCTAGACCCCTTGGCCAGTCTCTAGAAGCAGGCCTGGGGCTAGCCATCACGATAAGGACATGATGAGGAATTCTCAGTTAGTCCTATGACAGACACCAGACGTCACTGAAGGATGCCATTTGAGCCTCCAAACAGCACTATGGGGTAATTACTTCTCTGACTCCCATTTAACAGATAAAGACATTTAGGCCAGAGACATTCATTTGCCCTAGAGTCTACAGACACTGGTACAGAGCTGGGATTTGAACCCATGTGACCTGGCTCCTAACCACTACTGCAGCATCCATAGCTCCTGCCCGTGCATGTTGCTATAACTTCAGTCCAAGAAAGATGGCAGCCTATAAAATATGCCAGTCTCAGATTCCTATTTTAAGACAGAGGAATGGCTGAGAGGAAACAGATAAGAAGGCTGTGCTTTCAGAGCTCAAGTTCAGCCAACTCTCCCATAGGTGTGAATGGGAGTGACCATGAGGAGACAGGAGCATCCTAAGAGAGGCTATCAGAAGGGTGGGGGATGCTCTGCTCTGCTCTGCTCTGCTCTGCTCTGCTCTGCTCTGCTTTGCTCCACTCTGCTCCGCTCGGCTCTGCTCTGCACACTGGAGGCGGAAATTACTAACTAGACATGAAAATATACAAGTCATTGCAAACAAATTTAATCAACACAAGGAAACAGACAAAGGGGGAAAAAGGGAACAGGTGGCTACAAATAAAAGAGAGGCAGGGCAGGCAGCAGGCAGCAGGCTGCAGAATGTCCCTGCAAGTGTGTGTGCACATGAGATCAGTCTTCCAAATAAGCTCATTCATCTCTGTAATAACGCAAAGTCCGTTAGTGAGTGGCAGTGTACAGCAAAGAAAAGAATAGCAGGAGATCCCAAGCAGGAAGGAAGCTGGGCTGTGGCCTTGGGGGAGGGGATGGACCGTGGAGGTCAGCCAACATAGTTTTGCAGGGCCACAGCTCTGGGGTGTGGTCCAGCTTTTGGCCCTGAGCCTTGAGCCTTAGTCTCAGTCTGAGTAGAGGATCAGCTGGCTGGGGCAGCAGCTCTCAGAGGATGTATCTCCCTGGCCACAGTTATTATTTTACGTGTAAAGGGTGTAACTGAGAACATAGTAGGCCTGGCAAAGTCTTTCTATGGGGAACCTAGACTTCCTGGTTGTCCTCCTGGAGTAAGAATGACCCAAGGAAGTGCCAGCCAGTGTCATATGTAAGCTAAAGAGTAGCTGAACCTGGCTATAGCTGCCATCCTGGGGGGATAGGCAAGGCAGAGCTTCAGGAAGTGGACCGCAGGTAGGCAGTCTACACTAGGGGAAACTAATGGGCTTGGCTTCTGAGGTATGTGACCTGGGCATCCATAGAGAACCTTGGGCTTAGAAGTAGACATGGGAGCCTTGACTGTGACTGCAAGTTCAGCAGGCTCTAGCTTGAAGTTCTTCATGCTTTTTTCATCTAGTCTATGTGGCTGCACACTCTAAAACTTCAGATCCTTAGGTGTACATGCCTCTCTGACTACAACCTCTCAGTCTCAAAGGTCCTTGGACTGTGTCTAGCCTACTTCTTGCTCTCACTTGTCCTGGGTCTTATAGTGTTTGGGGTGGGGCACAGCAATGGCTGTCTGCATTACCTGTCATCAGTGATGCCCCTACTCTGATCTAGGTCCCAACAGGTCTGGATACATCCCTGATGAGCCAATGAGTTGATTGAGCTTACTTACAAGAGCATATTCAACCTCCAAAGGGCTGCATTATCGGAATATTTCTCCCTAGTGTAAGCGACAACTTCCCTATAGCTGTACAGATGGAGTCCCTCTTTCAGGAACTTTCCGTCTCCTGAGAGCACGATGTAGCTGGAACAGGATTACGTAGAGCTAGGAGAAGGGCCAAAGGGGTAGAAAGTGGCTAGACTCTCAGTTGAAGGTCTAACTCTCCCTCCCCACCCCCATTCCTGTTTCTATGGGACCATCTCCAGGCTTCATCACGTTTAAAGAAACTATAGCTTTTCTAAGATGTAATCCGCTGTTATCCTTGAAGGCAGCGTTTTCCAACGAGTCATTTTGGCAACATTCCTTTTGCTACAAAGAAAGGTCATGTAAAGGGTACACGCGTTATGGGCCATTGCTTTGTTTGCCACACAAAGAACTGGAAGTCAAAATGTGATCAGAGGCTCTCAGGCAAGTGAGACAAAGGGGGATAGTGGCTCTAAGAAGGGAGAAGTGGCTTCTGTGGGTCTGGGCAAACCCATTCAAAGAAGATGACACCTGAGCTGAGATGGCAGAATACACCAGGAACACAGGCAAGCCAGGGTACTACCTGTAGCACTGGGCAGATAGAGGGCATTGCCAGACACACCCATCATGTAGCCTGCATGTTCCTTCCCTTCTGACGTGCACTGTCTTTGGTAGTCCTCCAGCGGGATGGCCCTGATGTTCCCCCAAAGTCCCAGCTGGTGAGAGTCAGGTAGGAGGCAGCTCATGCTAGGACACAAGCCTGGGCTAAACCATCTCCAAAAGCCTCCTAAGTCCTTCTCCTCCTCCTCCTCCTCCTCCTCCTCCTCCTCCTCCTCCTCCTCCTCCTCCTCCTCCTAACTCAGGGTCTCACTAAGCAGGGCAGTGGTGGCACACACTTAATCACAGCATTAATGACAGCACTTGGGAGGCAGAGGCAGGTGGATCTCTATAAATTCAAGGCCAGCCTGGTCTCCAGATCCAGTTCCAGAACAGCCA
>CM052718.1:27507562-27529543 GCA_028551405.1 Uromys caudimaculatus | reverse complement strand
TCCTAAAACTCACTCTGTAGACCAGGCTGTCCTCAAACCCAGAGATCTGCCTGTCTCTGCCTCCTGAGGGCTAGGATTAAAGACATGCACCACCACTGCTCTGCAAAAGCCTGACTCTTCTTAAGAAGCTGCCTGCGTGACTGGTCAGCAGCAGGCTAGTCTGATCCAGGGAATTTGCACTGGGAGACAGTAAGATAGTATCGGGGATGGTGGTAAAGGCTGCCAAAACACAGGGTTACAAGAAAAGCCAGCCCTAAGGCAGAAGAAGCCAGGCAGCTACAAGGAAGATAAAGAAGTCAGCTGGAGGAAGCCATGAGTCAGCAAGAGGGGTGGGAAGCCCAGCTGTGAGTCAGCTACAGCCCCAAGCCTGCTGATGGCAAGAACAGAAGCAGAGCAGAAGAGAAGCTTGAAGGAGTCATAAAGACTAAAGACGTCGCCCGGCAGTGGTGGCGCCTGGTCTACAGAGTGAGTTCCAGGACAGCCAGGGCTACACAGAGAAACCCTGTCTCAAAAAAAAAAAAAAAAAAAAGACTAAAGACTTGGAGTCACTGCACATTGCATTCTGCTGCCCATTGCATTCTATTGCCCGTGGGGGCTAGAAGCCTGATAACCAGGTCCTGAGGCTCTATCCTATGACATTCCTGGCAGTACTATGTTCTGGTCCTGGAAACCAAAATATACAAAGTCCTGAAGAGAGAGACCAGGCCTAGAAGAAGAGCAGGGAGCAGACATGGGAGGTCCAGTCCCGACTCACCTACCAGCTCCTGCCTCTTAGGCATGTCCCTCATCAGTCCCCCTGCTCCTCTGTGGCTCTCTCATCCCTGGGAACTGTGAGTGTTGTTACACTGTCATTGCACCACCAAGGCTAAACAGCATAGTGGGTCAGCTTTCCGAACATAAGCTGAAAATGGGATGGTGGAACTCTATGCAGGGACTCCCCGAGTGTGGCCCAGCTGCTCCCGGGATCACTGTCTCAGTGCCCTCTAGAAAGCTGAGCTGGATCTCTCCAGTTGACCTTCTATGAACCACTTCCATCACTTCAGAACAAACCAATTCACTAATTCATGTATTCCATAGTCTCAGTGGCAACATGGAGACAGGGACTGAGCTTGCTGTGGGTGTGTGTATGTTACATACACAGAGCTGTAATTACATGGGTCAGTTCAGACACTAAAAAGCAATCTAGAGAAGCAAAAATAAGGCCTGGAGATATAGCACAATGGTAGAGCATTTGCCAGCATGGGCAAGTTCCCAGGTTCAATCCCCAGTATTCACAAATGAAACAAATATATCAACAGAAGGTAAAAATACAGCATTGCAGTAGTGTGGGCCTGGGGGTGGTACAGGAGTCAGGAAAGGAGTCTAAACTGATAGTTTCTGAAACAAAACCAGAACACTATGAGGAGCCAGCCATGCAGACAAGCTATTCAGTGCATCTGTGCATTTATCAGGGACATAGTGCTAAATCAGAAGTATTTCAACTGGGTGAGGGTGGCGCATACCTTTAATCCCAGCACTGGGGAGGGAGGCAAAGGCAGGTGGATCTCTGTGAGTTCCAGGCCAGTCTGGTCTACAGAGTCAGTTCCAAGGAACAGCCAAGGCTTCACAAAGAAAGCCTGTCTCAAAAAACAAAAACAAACAAACAAACAAACAAACAAACAAACAAAAAACCAAACAGATATTTCATTCTTGGACAGCATCTGCAGCAGCTTCAAGTCAGTAATGGAAACTGCCCAGAAAGTTTTCAAGTTTTCACACTCTATAACATTCAGACACAAAAGTATATATGCAATTATAAGACCAAAGTTACTGACATTCAAGTGATCCCGGCTGACCCCACTCCTCATGAAAAATTCTAACTTGATGTGTTCTCCTTCCTCCTCCTCCTCTTCTTCCTCCACCTCCTCCTCTTCCTCTTCCTCCTCCTCTTCCTCTTCTTCCTCCTCTTCCTCCTCCTCTTCCTCCTCCTCTCCCTCCTCCTCTTCCTCTTCCTCCTCCTCTTCCTCCTCCTCTCCCTCCTCCTCATCCTCTTACTCCTCCTCTTCCTCCTCTTCATCCTCCTCCTCCTCTTCCTCCTCTCCCTCCTCCTCTTCCTCATCCTCCTCCTCTTCCTCTTCCTCCTCCTCTCCCTCCTCCTCTTCCTCTTCCTCCTCCTCTTCATCCTCTTCCTCCTCCTCTCCTTCCTCCTCTTCCTCCTCCTCTTCCTCCTCCTCCTCTTCCTCTTCCTCCTCCTCTTCCTCCTCTTCATCCTCCTCCTCTTCCTCTCCCTCCTCCTCTTCTTCTTTATCCTCCTCCTCTTCCTCTTCCTCCTCCTCCCCCTCCTCCTCTTTCTCCTCTTCCTCCTCTTCTTCCTCCTCTTCCTCCTCCTCTTTCACCTCCTCCTCCTCTTCATCCTCCTCTTCCTCTTCCTCCTCCTCTTCCTCCTCTTCCTCTTCCTCCTCTTCCTCTTCCTCCTCCTCCTCCACCTCCTCCTCCTCCCCCCTCCTCCTCTTCCTTCAAGGTGGACTCCATACCTAGGTGGGTTCTTTAAGGTTTCAAAGCTGGATGAAAGAGTGCAGAGAAGAAAAGAATCAAGGATGCTTATGAGAGTTGTATAAGAGCCATCATGGATGATGGTCCATGAGATAAGAAAAGAATCAAGGATGCTTATGAGAGTTGTATAAGAGCCATCATGGATGATGGTCCATGAGATATCAGGAAAAGCCAGTACCGACACAAACCTGCTTAAGAACTCAATGTCACACGTGTGGTGAGTGACAGATATGGGGGAAGAGTTGAAAGGACTGGAAATTGCCAGCAGGTGCTGGACTGTGCTCCAGGACTGCACCTGTGAGTAACAGGTTTGTGCGTCCTTTGGTCAGTTGTTCATCACCACGATAAATACCTGGGAAGACCAGCTTCAAGGAGAAAGATATCTTTCGGCTCAGTTTTGGAAGTTTCTGTCTGAGGTCCTGTCACTCAGGATTATAATGAAGCAGACACATCAGCAGCAAGGAAAGATGCTCATTGCATGGCAGTCAGGGAGAGAGGGAGGAGGGAGAGAGGGAGGAGGGAGAGAGAAAGGAGAAGGAGAGAGACAGAGACAGACACAAAACAGAGAGGGAGAGAGACAGAGACAGACAGACAGGCAGGCAGGCAGGCAGAGAGAAGGAAGAAGAGGAAGAGAAGGAGGAAGGAAAAGCTGCTACTATCTCTCCCAAAGACAAGACATGATGTACCCTTTGTATTAATTACATTTCTATTACTGTGATAAAACAATTGGATCAGCTGAATGGTGGTGATGTACACCTCTGATCCCAGCACTCAGGAGGCAGAGGCAGGTGGATCTGTGAGTTTGAGGCCAGCCTGGGCTACAGAATGAGTTCCAGGATAGCCAGGGCGACATAGAGAAACCCTGTCTCAAAAAACAAACAAACAAAAAGAACCAAACACCTGGATCAAGACAACTTGCAGAAGAAAGAGTTTATTTGAGTTTATGGTTCCAGAGGGCTAGAGTCCATGATGGCAGAGCAAACGCTTTTGTGTGTGTGTGTGTGTGTGTGTGTGTGTGTGTGTGTGTGTGTGTGTGAGAGAGAGAGAGAGAGAGAGAGAGAGAGAGAGAGAGAGAGAGAGAGAGAGAGAGGTGTGTGTGTGTGTATGAATGGGTATGCATGGGAATTACACATGGAGGCCACAGGAAAACAACACGTCCTGCTCTACCACTCCGCCTTATTCCCTTAAGGCAGAATCCTTTACTGAATCTGGAACTCTGCAACAGCCAGCAAGCCTAAGCCATCTTTCAGTCCTGGCTACCCTCTCACACTACTGGGGTTCTAGGTATATGCAACTGTGCCTGCCTTTTAATTTGGGCACTGAGGATTTGAACTCAGATCCTCATGCTTGCATATTCAGTGGTTTAACCTGCTGGCCCATCTCCTCAGCCCTGACTTTAAATGTTGAATAGTAGTGTTGAAAAGTATAATACTGTGAAAAGCAAGGCCTGGCTAGAGGAAGTAGGTCATTCAGGCCATGTTATTGGGGCAATGCCTTACCCTGGCTGTCAGACAGTTGCTCTCTGCTTCCTCCCTACTGTGATATGAGCAGCTTTCTCTTCTGCATGCTTTCACAGACTTGATATTCTTTTCAGGTACACAGAACCAGCCAACCATGAAACCATGAGCAACAGATAATGAATTCCTCCCTTAAGTTGTTACCTTACAGATAGATATGACTAATACAACACATCTGGGTATGTCTGTGAAGGCATTTCTAGAGACAGGTCACAAGGGGTCTAACCTAGTCAACAATTTCATTTATGGATTTTTGGGGGAGGACAGGGTCCTACTGTGTATCTCTAGCCTCAAACTTGCTATGTAGACCAGTGAAAGAGTTTGTGGCCCGTGTTTGAAGAGCACTATGTGAGGTTGACCTCTGGCCTACACACATGTAGACATGTAGACATATGTGCACACACATGTACACCCATATCTGTACCCACCTTTACACACATGCAAACACACATGTCATCTAGAGCTGGATATAGTGACTTATTCCTTTAATCCCAGTACCTAGGAAGCTGAGAAAGGCTAATATGAGTCTGAGACCAGCCTGGGCTACATATAGAGTGAGCTCCAAGCCAGCCTGGCCTACAAAACCCTATCTCAAAACCAATAAACAATAAACAAAACATGTCATCTGGACCGCTGCATGGGGAACTAGCTGGTGGGGCATTGCAAACATAGAGCCCCAGACTTCTGTCCCACTGGCCCGTGATGCTAAGGCCCACCATGCCTTACAACTGTCCTTGTCCAGATTTGTACTGCACTTCCAGCCATACCTCTTCTGGCTTGAAAGCAGCCTAGGCATTTCTTAATTCTTCCCCAGCCTCTTTCCTACAACATGTGGGAGCCCAGAAGGACCCTCTCCCACACTCTGCAGCCTCCTCTATTCTGTCTGCAGATGATCTCCCCACCACCCTACTCTGAGGCCCTGGGTGACTGTTCCAGAAGCTGACAAGATGCATGATCGTCTCTCTTGCACACAGAAACACCATGGCAACAGCAAAGGAAGCCAGACTGGAAGTTGCCAGCCCAGAGTGGCAGACCATCTGGGAGGCCACTCCTCCAAATGTCGACTGTTCTAAGCGCTCGTCTTAGCCGGGCTCTCATACATAGCAGGGTGACATTTAAGTGCCACGAGAACAAACCATGGTGAACACGATCTCCCTCCCTACTGTACATTTTTCTGCCCTGATATAATGGAGACAATGAGTAAAGGAAGCCAAAGAAGGCCCTAGGTTGGAGTGAGCAAGCACAGTAACAAGAGCTGTCGATCTGCACAAGGGAGGAGCCCTTCATACACCCAGTGGGCTAGTCTGTGGATATCCATGATTCCATCTCTGATGTCATCTTAGAAGTTTGTTTTCCATGTAGGGAAAAGAAACATGTGTGTGCATCTATTAATGAAAGCCTCCATAACCTGAACCCTCTGGTGCATAGGTTTCCATGAGCTTGCCTTTCCTTCCAAGGACAGTAGTTTCCCAGAAACATATAATATCTGCTAAGAGCTATGTTATGCTCAGTCACATGTATTATCTCATGTAGTCTTTGCAACAAAATTAATAGATACAGTCAAGACATTAGATGCAGAGCGCTGCTGGAGTAGGTGTGCATTCTTGTCAGAGTTGTCCTAGGTATCGTTTCAGGTACTCCTAAGGAGTCCAGCCATGGGCAGGGGTCAGTCCGTCCTGGAAGGGGCTGGAGCAAGGCTGTTGGAGTAGAGTCAGCCAGGACATGCAGCTGTGGTTTTCCTCCAACCGTGTCAACAGCTCCCTGTCTGCACCACCCATTTCCCACACAACTGTCTTATAACTCTTAGCCTGGACCTATGTCAGGGCCATCTCAGAGCATCTCCTAAGATACAGGCTGCTGGAACTCTGGCTCTTGGATAGAACGAATGAGAACACATGCCAGCCCATTGGGGGTCAGCCAAGACACAAAGCAAGTAGAGTCTTAAGATGTATGGAACTAAAAAAGAGTCTAGTGGGAGCTGTTAGGTCTCAAGCCTGGGACGAAGAGCTAACTAAGTTCCTATTTAACCTATCAGAGTGGACCTGGCTGCCAAGTTCTCCCAGCATTCCTCCAGTCCCTATTTGTGTCAGGGTATGGCTAACCCACAACCTTAAACTTCTCCACCCAGGGGCTGGGCTGCCCTTCTCCCAGATGCCCTTCTTTGTAATCCAGCCATTTTGGATACCAGATTCTTTTTTTTTTTTTTTTTTTTTTTTGGTTTTTTGAGACAGGGTTTCTCTGTGTAGCCCTGACTGTCCTGGAACTCCCTCTGTAGACCAGGCTGGCCTCGAACTCAGAAATCCACCTGCCTCTGCCTCCCAAGTGCTGGGATTAAAGGCGTGCGCCACCACTGCCATGCTACCAGATCCTTTTTGGTCTAACCTTTACCCTCTTGGCCTCTTGGCCTCCTGGCTCTTCTCTTCCCATCATCCCCATCTCCTCACATGAACTGGCTTTTAAGATCGTGCTCACTCTGGTCTCTCCCAGATGTCTCTGTCTCTGCCTCTGCCCTCCCTCATATCTACCATACCTAGGAACAGTCATGTCCTTCTTTTTTGTTTTTTTATTTTTTTCTATTCAGGAGCCACCTAAGAGCACCAAAACTAAATGGGGTGGGTTTCCAGAACGGAGAACCCAGTGCAATGGTAAAGCCAGGGTCAAGGGTGGGCTACCGGCACCTTGTGCAGAGATAGACTGGCTGAGGAAGATTGCTTGCTTTCAACTGCTGCCTAAATCCATGGGCACTGTGATTTAGGGGACACTGGGAATGAGGGTAGACACAGAGTGCAGTGGGGTTTCACAAGTAGCAGGGTTAAGAGAAGATGGGGTCAGAAGAGGCCAGGGACTAGGATTGGAGGAGTCCTTTGGAGACTGAGGCCCGTATGGTAAGGCTGGGGGTAGCACTGAAAGAGGGGTCTGAGTGATGGGTACTCACAGCCTCAAGCTTGGGAAAGATCATTCCGGCCAGGCTGGGAGCTGTCAGTCTTTGAAGACTGTCCTTGACATTCTTTTTCCTTCTTTCTATTGTGTTGTGCTGTGTTGTGTTGTGTTGTATTGTGTTGTGTTGTATTATTCTTGTTGCTGTTGCCGTTTGGTAGTACCAGGGCTTGCACACGGGGTCCCACAGATCCTCAGCAAGCCCTCTTCTACATTTGTAACCCACTTTTTGTTTTGAGGTAAGATCCTATTGAGCTGCCCAGATTGGCCTCAAACTTGCCATCCTCCTGCCTCAGCCTGCTGGGTAACTAGGGTTACAGGCCTGCTATACCAGGCCATAGTGGACATTCTTAATCCTGCTGACACTTCTCTGGGGTCTGCCCTTCCTGCTTAGAAGGTTTCAGCTCTTCCTGTTCCATGGGGAAGGCCTGTGTATTGCCATGCGGGGCCAGCCTAGGTTTCCTTCCGGTTTTCCTTCCTCGCCAGGAGCTCTGGGAAGCCTTAGTTACTGGCTAGGACTATCAGCCTCTGCAAGGGTATTTCAGAACTGCTTTGGAACTAGAGGCTCCTCTGCTTTCCACCCTCCAATCAGCAGCAGATCCCATCTGTTCTGCCCCCAGTGTGAGGTGAATCACACCCTTGAAAAGAATTATTGGAGCCCTCACTGCCTCCGACTGCCAGCACTTGCTTGGAAATAGCGTCTCGGTTACACCAGCTTCTCACAACCTGAAAGGATCAGTGTTTCGTGAGAAGAGAAGAAGACATATGGACACCACGTGACAGAGGAGATAGGGCTGCCTACACTGAAGGGTGCAGATGCAGGAAGCCTCTGGGACAGAGACCGAAATGTCCTCCTGCCATGTAGCCTCTGACAGTGTAAACTTCTGGCTTTCAACACTGTAGCCGTAAATGTCTGCTCACTAAGCCAGCCAGTCTCATGATTTGCTTGGGGTGGACTGCCTTCTTGAACTGTTTCCTCTCCTTGTGCAGTCCTCTTATCTACCTAGTGTAGGCTTATCCCTCCCCCTCCTCCCTCTTCTGCAGACCAGGAAGGTCAAGTTACCTGGAGCACAGAAAGCTCTATACAGTCCTAACCTTTGCCCAACGCATTGCTGTGTTATGAGGGTGGTCACAAAAGGGCCCAGGCTATAGCTTGCTGTGGCAGAGACTTCTACTGAGAGATCTTGAAGGCAGGGAGTGTGTCTCCTGGCAGGAATGTCATATGTTTGGTAGTGTACACAGATGGCTGCAAGAGCTGGCCTCTGGCTCGGTATGGACAGAAGACTCTGAACATCTGGAGTCAGCAAGGAGAGACCCTCTGGAAATTGAGGGACCGATGCTTCCATTGCTGGATGATCAATTTCCTTTGAGAAAAACTACAGCTAGGGGTGGTGGCGGGTGGTGGCATGTTCCTTTAATTCCAGAACTCGGGAGGCTGAGGCAGGTGAATCTCTGAGTTTGAGGCCAGCCTGGTCTACAAAGTGAGTTCCAAGACAGAGAAGGCTACACAGAGAAACGCTGTCTTGGAAAGAAGAAGAAGAAGAAGAGGAGGAGGAGGAGGAGGAGGAGGAGGAGGAGGAGGAGGAGGAGGAGGAGGAGGAGGAGGAGGAGGAGAAAGAAGAAAACAGAAAAAAACTATAAGACCAAGTTCAAGGTTTCAGGAGAACTTTGGGTGTGTGTATAGAAGTGAGTGGGAGTATGGGCTACTGAATTCACCTCTTATTACTAGCAGTGGAGGAAGAGGCACAGCCCAGGGCTGGGCAGCTGCCGCTTCCTCTTCGCCTACAGACCGCTGACCACAGACAGCACTTTCTCTGAGATTGCTTCCCCTGAGGTCTGCAGGTCTGGGTGCAGCTTCCTCAGGCACTGCTCTGCTTCTGACTCTGCCCTGCCCTCGGGCCTCCAAGCTCCTAGTGACCTCTCTGCTGCCCTGCTGAATACACTGAAGCATCCAGGAGATTCTGGTTCTGTCACTTGCTCACAGTTGATGATTCTGGAACAAGTCCTGGTGTATTCATTTCCAGAGAGATTCATCACAAACTGGATTGGCTTATGCTATTCCAGAGCCATGTTTGAGATCAAGGTGTCTCAGGAGCCCCTCTGAAGGTATTGGGGGGGGGGGGGTCATTCCTTGTTCTAACCTTGTCTCTTCTATCTGTGTAAAAGGACACCTACCACTGGGTTTCAATAAGATATCTTTGAGAGAGCCATCATCTCTTAAAAAAAAAAAAAAGGGCCGGTCTGCTGGGAGCCAGCACCAAACATATCTTTTAGAGGTATGCTGTTCAGACCATTCCCAGAGGGACAATGATCTGACCCCACCTCAGGGAGGAGAACTAGGAGAAGCTAAACAGAGAAACAAGTGGCTGCCGGCTTGCTCCAAATAGGAAGTGGGGACTGCTCACTCCCACTAGCTACAGCAGCCCTCTCCAGGAAGAGTTTGCCCTAAGGACTCTTTTCCTCTCTTTCCACATGGTGGCCCTGCAAGCTCCTGGGTTACTTTATGTCACTTTTACAGCTGTGCAGTGACTGCACAGGCTTCCTGCTCCTCCCCCAATCCAGCTGCCTCCTTCATAATCCCAGGCCTCTAGTCTCTTCTCCCCTGCACCCCTGTCCCCTCCCCCTCGGGCTTTCTCTGCCCTCAAGCTGCAGGCAGAGAAAGATGGTAGGAAGGCCCTTTCCTGACTGAGCCCTGCGGCCTTCTGGCTGGGGGGGTGGGGGTGGGATGCGACTGTGTGTTCTCTGAGCCATCTTCCTCAGAGGAAAGCTTTGGGTAAAGCCTGGGACATGGCGGTCTTTGGTGAGAACACTGTGAAGGCCATTGACATCACTGACAACCCCAGAGGCCACTGTTACCTTGAACTCACCGACCCTCCTCCTGTGTCCACAAGTGTTGATCCTTCTCAGCAGAAAAGTCCCTTCTTACGGAGGACCACCCAATGCCCCTCATATTCTAGGCAACACTGGCTACCTCCTAGCCTAGCCCACACTCGTTTCTGCTCTAACATGTTCTGCCATGGACAGTGTTTCACCCCTCTCAGGTTTCATGGAGGTAGCCTGACTCTGTTCTTGGCTTTTAGGTCTTCAATGGTTCCCACCCCTTCCTTCCTCCTTGGGCAAAAGGACCCAAGGTCTCCCTAAGTGGCACAGCTTGCCTGTGGCTCACAAAGTGCTTCTCTGAGGTGGTCAGGCTGTGCCCTACTCTAGATTCCTCCAAATTATTTAAATGCTTGGTGTCTGGCTGCCCCAAGTGACTCCATTTTATAAAACAGCGCAGCTCTCTCTTCCGTGGCCTTAACTGCCAAGAACTCCACATCTTTTTTTGATTGGTTGGTTTTGGTATGTCGAGACAGGGTTTCTCTGTGTAGCCCTGGCTGTTCTGGAACTAACTCTGTAGACCAAGCTAGCCTTGAACTCAGAGATCTGCCTGCCTCTGACTCCTGAGTGCTGGCAGGACTCTGCATCTTTTTTTTTTTTTTTAAGATTTATTTATTTTATTTATATGAGTACACTGTCGCTGTCTTCAGACACACCAGAAGAGGGCGTTGGATCCCATTACAGATGGTTGTGAGCCACCATGTGGTTGCTGGGAATTGAACTCAGGACCTCTGGGAAAGCAGTCAGTGCTCTTAACCGCTGAGCCATCTCTCCAGCCCCCAGGACTCTGCATCTTGAATAGCCACCACCTGTCCAGTACAATCTCAGGCACATACAAATAAATAACATATTTACCAGGAGCTAGGGATAAAAGTCAGTTGTTAGAGCGCCCGCCTGGCTGGCATGAATGAAACTCTGATTCCCACCCCCACCCCCTGCAGAGCGTGAACAGTGTGGTAGTGTACACCTGTAATCCCAGCACTTGGGGGGTAGAGGCAGGAAAATCAGGAGCTCAAGGTCATCCTTGGCTAAATAGTGTGCTGAAAACCAGCCTGGGCTACATGAAACTTTTTTTTTTATAAACAATGATTTATAATAAGTAATTATTATTATAAACAATAATACATAATTAAATAATTCCTACTATAATCAGTCTGCCTTCCCACCAAACTTCACTATATCATTGTTCTCTCCCCCCTCCAGATATATTTATTCCACTTTATTTTTCCAAAATATTACTTACATAAGTACTATGATCTACATGAAACTTTTTAAAAAGTATTACCACCTATGGATTTATCAAGTGAGCATACAGGAACCTCAAACCATGTCAGAGGGTCTAAAAAGATGGCTCAGTGATTAAAAACATTGGCTGCTCTTCCAGGGGACCTGGGTTTGCTTTACAGCACCCACATGGCAGTTAACAATCCTCTGTACTCCTGGGGAATCTGTTGCTCTCTTCCAAGCCTTCTTCACTATATATTATATAGTGTACACATATACATGCTGGTAAAATGGTAAAACACCCATACACATAAATAAAAATAAAGAAAGTATACCAGTAAATTCAGGCCCATGAGCTTATCAAATACTCCAGACCAACAAATGGTATAGGTACCCTTAGCTGGGATGATGAAAGAAGGACATCCCAAGACAGAGTGTGGCAGACTCTGATCTCTCCCCTGTCACTCATCATGGGCCTCGGCTAGGAAAATTGTCACAGCAAGTAACCTCCTTGTCTGTTCTCTGCTCAAGTGGAGTTTCTCCTGCCATTGGCACACAGTCCACTTCAAACTGACTTGCAAAACCTCCTGGTCCGCCTGGCCCTGCCTTTGACAGCTTCATTCCTGAACAGCTCTGTGACTACCTTCTTATCCAGCCCCCTCCAGGGCTCCAGACACAGCCTGGTCTCTTTGACTCATGAAACTTCTTTCACCCTTAGCCCTGAGAGAGAGAGAGAGAGAGAGAGAGAGAGAGAGAGAGAGAGAGAGAGAGAGACTCTGTGTTCGTGTGTGTGTGTGCGCGTGCTCATGCATGTGTGTTCAAACGTAATCCATGATCTGAGAGTTAATAATAGAAATTAAGGTTGGAATACAAGAATCTGTGAAGGAGCCTGGGGCTGTAGCTCAGTTGGTAGAGTGCTTGTCTAGCATGCATAATGTCTCCCAGATTTGATCCCCAACACCACCAGGCAAGGTGATACTGTAATCCTAGCACTGTGGGGGTAGACGGAAAGGATCAGAAATTCAAGGCCATCCTTAGCTACACAAGGAGTTTGAGGCCAGCCTGGGCTACATGATACTCTGACTCAAAAATACTCTGTGATGGTCAATGCTCATGTCTACCAAATAAAACCAGGAGTTCTTTAATTAACTGAGAAAGTGTAGAAAGACTTTAACATGGCTGTCTATGCCACTGGCATTGGTCAGCTCTTAGAGTGGGCTTTCTTCCAGTAGACATGAGTCCTTGACTGCCTCCCCTGCCCTGCGGCTTCCTGGGGTAGTTATGTTTTGTACAGAAGGAAAGCACAAGAACCCATGCATCTCCTCTCCAAGGGCTTCTCATCTCCACTTCCCAGCAGCACAGCCTGGTAACCGTTGGGTCCCTGAATACAGTAGAAGAGTGAGACAGCATCCTCACCATGCCCCCTGCGGAGCCACCCTGCGGAGTCACCCTGGGGAGTCAATTGGTTGGCTATTTACTTCCAGGAGATTAAGAAGGGGACTGAGGTCACTCCTGAGCCTCAGTTGTTTGTGTAAACACGCACCCAGTGCAAGCTTGAGTAGCCCATGTATAGAGAAACGGAAGCCAACATAGCTTTGAACACTAGGCTCAAAACTCAGGACATCCAAGTATCCTCCTCAACCTCAATGCTTAGAGATAAAGGATGGTGGGGATCCAGGAATCCATTCCTCAGCCTCATCTTCCCTAACCCCTCTCAGCTTGTTCCCACAGGAAGCCCTCCCAGCAGGTCATTTCCTACGGCGGAAATCGCCTTTGTCCTGGAAGTGCAAATCTGGCTCCGAGAGAGGCCAGGCCTCTTGAGGGCTATTGTTTGATGCTTCCTTCTTGGCAGCTGGCCTTGGACTCCTGGGCCCCCTCACTGCCTGGCTGTCCAGTCCTGTCTCTCCCAGTGGCTGGTAACCTAAGGGCACCCTCTGAGCAACTGGTTATACAACTGGGACTTGGTTCCTGTCCTCTGGGACACAGAGTGTAAAATTTTTTTCAATGCAAAATCCCCAGAGTTATCTAGAATCATGTTACAAAGGCTTTCCCAAACTTCTCACACTCTGATAGTGGGAGACCTAATACAAAGATTGTAGCCTTTGTGTGTTGTGTGTGCATGCATTGTTGCATCTAGAGGGCAGCCTCAGGCACCATCCTCAGAAATATGGTCCTCAGTTTTTGCTTATTTGTTTTATTTATTTATTTATTTATTTATTTATTTATTTAGAGACAGGGTCTCAAACTTGCTATGTAGCTAAGGACAACCTTGAACAACTTCTTCTTCCTCTTCCTCTTCCTCCTCCCTCCTCTTCCTCTTCCTCCTCCTCCTCCTCTCCTTCTTCATTTTTAAATTCACTTGACATCCCGACCAATGACCCTCTCCCGGTACTCCCTCCCACAGTCCCTTCCCCTACCCCCCCCCCAATCCCTTTCTCCTCTGAGAGGATGGAGGCCACCCTGGCTATCTCCCAACCCTAGCACATGAATTCTCTACAGGGCTAGCTAGATGCATCCTCCTCCATTGAGGCCAGACAAGGCAGCCCAGCTAGAAGAATGTATTCCACAGACTGGAACAGCTTTAGAGATAGCTCCCGCTCCAGTTGTTTGGGACCCACATGAAGACCGAGCTGCATATCTACTACATCTGTGTGGGGAGGCCTAGGTCCAGTCTGTGTATGCTCTTCGGTTGGTGGTTTAGTCTCCGAGAACCCCCAAGGGTCCAGAGAGAAGACTGAGACTCCTGTTCTCTGAGAGAAGACTCTAGACTCCTGTTTGCAAGCATAACAGAGTATCATTAATAATGTCAGGATTTGGTACTTGCCCATGAGATGGGCCTCTAGTTGGCCGGTTATTGGTTGCCCATTTCCTCAGTCTCTGCTCCCTCCCCCATCCTTGCATTTCTTGTAGACAGGATAAATTTTGGGTCAAAAATTTTGTGGGTGAGTTGGTGCCTCTATCACTCCACTGGGGTTCCCGGCTGTCTATAGGAGGTGGCCTCTTTGGGTTCCATATCCCCCCTGCTGTGAATCTCACCTAAAGTCACTCCCACTGATTTTTGTGACCTTTCCCTATCCTCTGACAGATCCCCGAGATGCCCCCCAACACACACACACACACACAGGTCTGCAGATTCTCATGGCCATCTTGTCATCTCCCCTGTGTCTCCCCACACCTGATCCTGAACTACCCTCCTTCCCCTCCCCACCGCCCCTCCCACTTCCCTCCTTCCCTCTGCCTTCTATGACTATTTTATTCTCCCTTCTAAGTGAGAATCAAACATCCTTGCTTGGGCCTTCCTTCTTGGGTTTAGCTTCTTTGGGTCTCTGAAGTATAGCATCGATATCTTGCATTTTATCAGCCTTGAACTTCTAATTCTCCTGCCTTTACCTCCCAAGTGCTGCGATAACACATATATGCCAGCACACCCAATTTATTCAGTGCTATGGAATGAACCCAGAGCTTCAGTGCACCACAGGCAGGCACCCTACCCACCAAGCTACATCTCTAGCTAGTCTGAAACTTTTGAGACAGAGTCTCTCAATTGGCTCAGAGCTCACCAATGAGGTTAGGGTTGGCTGGTAAGAAGAGTCTCAAAGATCCTCCTGTTTCCACAGCCTCAGCACTCAGATTACAAGCATACTACTGCACCCAGATTTTTTACATAGGTTCTGTGAACCAATGCTGGTCCTCACGTTTACAAGGCTTTGACATCCCACCCACCAGGCCCTGCTTCCACCTCTTGGCTACTATGAATAATGCTGCTTTAACCTGTATGTATAAATATTTGTTCTGTATGTATAAATATTTGTTGGAGGTCCTGCTTCTAATTATTTGGGGCTCCAAAGCAAGAACCGGGAATGTCGTATCATATGCCAGCTCTATTTTTAATTCTTCGGGGTCTACCATGTTTTCCTCAATGTCTGCCTGGGTTTATAGTCTCCTTATGGTATGTGTGGTTCTGTTCTTTTCAATCAATGCTAGCACTTGTCATCTTCTCCCTTCTGGTAACAGTCGCTATCCTGATGGCAGTATGTCACTGTGGGTTCGTCTTACATTTTCTTGTCTTGTGGTGAGAGGTTTCATGACCCTGTGGCCTATTGCACATCTTCTTTGAAAAAAAAAAATGCCTGTAAATTCCTTGCTTGTGCTGTAATCTCATCTTTGGTCTTTCTGGGCTGGCTGTTGCTGGAAACTCCCAGGCTGCAGGGGTGGCTGATAACATGCTCTTTGTGTGTTCTACATCTTTCATGCTGAGCCCCAGTGAACCCTCTCATCAAATGCCTGGTATACAGGAACTGGTGGAGAAGATCCAGCGTAGGTGCCTACCCTGCCCTCAGTGTCCACCTGGGCTGCCCCTCCACCCACCTGTCTCTTTCCCTCAGCTTCCTCTGGCTGCCTCACTAATCCTCAGAGTTCTCAGTCATTTGGTGCTAGACTCAATCTAGCCAATATGAAGGAGACTCCCAGGGAAACACCAGACACTGGTGTAACCTGTCACCTTCTGTCTGCCTCGACCCCAGTATAAGAGATAGGCATTAAACATCCACTTCTTAGCCGGGTGGTGGTGGCGCACACTTTTAATCCCAGCTCTAGGGAGCCAGAGGCAGGTGGATTTCTGAATTCGAGGCCAGCCTGATCTACAGAGTGAGTTCCAGGACAGCCAGGGCTACACAAAGAAACCCTGTCTCGAAAAACCAAAAAAAAAAAAAAAAAAAAAAATCCACTTCTTGTTTTATTCTTCTGAGACAGGGTCTCTCAGTGTAAGCCAGGGTAATTGGAAACTTGTGATCCTCCTGCCTCAGTATCCCTAGTGCCAGAATTACAGGTGTGAATCACCATGCCCAAGGAAACAGATACAGAATCACCTAGGAGACCCACTTTTAGGGGTACCTATGAGAGTGTTTCCAGAGAGCTTTCACTGAAGTAGAAAGACTCACCATGAATATGGGTGGCAGCACCCCTGGGCACAGGTCCCGGGTTGAAAAAAAAAAAAGAAGCAAATTGAGCATAGCGTTAGGACTCTGCTCCCTGACTCGGGGCCTACTGGACCAACTTCTTCACATTCCTGCCACCATGCCCTCCCCACCAAGGTGGACTGTACCTCAAAGCAGTGAGTGTAAATAAACTCTTCCATAAACTGCTTTTGTCAGGGTTGAGAGATACCTGATTGATTAAGAGTGCTTTCAACAGCATATCCGAGAGGAGTGCCCGTGAGGATCTGGTATTGACGGTGTAGCAGAAGCCAGCGGCCTCGGGCCGGACCAATGACTCATTGAGATGAACATTTATTTGCAAGTAACGCTGTCTGGGCAAACGGTACACCATGTGACACACTGTGACGCACCACAGCTTCCAGAGTGAGATGTTTGTTTTTATTTTTTATTCTTTATTATTTCCTTTTGTGGATATGAGCTTACAAAGGTGGAGTATGGATGTGGAAGGACTGGGAAGTGAGTTGGATTGGGGTGCATGATGTGACATTCACAAAGAATCAATAAAAGATCATGGGGGAAAAAAGAATACTTACTGTTTTATCAGAGGACTAAGGTTCAGGTCCTGGCGCATCCAGCATCCCTTTCTGTCTTTCATGGCAGCTGCACATATCCACACTTACATGTGTGTGCGCACGCGCACACCCACACCCACACCCACACCCACACCATTTTTTAAAGTTTTGTCATATATTCTGTCTTAGCACTGAGCCAGCCCTCAGGGTCACAATTCGGAACCTGGAATCCCCCTCCACCTTGGAGCTCATGCCCAGTAGGAACCCCATACCTTACATGTCCTGGTCACCAATTCTCTACCTTTTTGTATCTGAAAGTCAGGCACCTTCCAGCTACTCTGAGTCTCCATCCTGGGATCCGCGCATGGCCCAGCCCTCCTGGTCTGTCCTGGAGACATGACCTGTCTTCAACATAGCCAGACCTCATAGGCTGCTGCTCTTCATCACTCATTCCATGGAGTCTCTGCCAGGAAAGAGGATAGTTACCCACTCCTGCCACAGGACTGGCTGGTTCCCTGGAATCCTCTCTGAGCTTGGACTCATGGCTCCAAGCTGTTCTTTTCCTTTCCCCTAGGGGGCCTGCTCCCATGGCCAGTCCTAGCCTGACAAGCTGCCATGTGTTCAGGCCTTCTGAATCACTCTGACTTCATACCAAACAGCATCTCCTGTGCTGGGGTTTCTTCATCCACACTGAGCCCTGGTGCAAGGTAGTTGCTACAGAGGGCCTCCTACCCCACACCTCTGCATCCCAGCCTGAGAGGAGCGGCAACTGAGGACTTTGCCAGCTCTGGTACATGTAGGTGTGGAGTGTTAAGCAGCTACACTCCCCAAGCACCCTTAACTGGGGTGCTGGAGGAATTGGGTATGGGTTCCCTGGCTCCACCACCTTAGCCATCCATCCTAGACATGTCTTCCATAACTCTCCCCAATAGATGCCCTGTGCTAATCTCTCTTCCGAGTTGTGGAAGATAGCAGTGAGGTAGGAAAGACCCTATACTCGGCCACTGTTAAACCTTGGGTTTAATTTTTGGTCTTGCTATTTGTAAGCCATATAGCTTTAGTCAAATCACCACACTCCTTTGTTTTTTTTTTTTGGTTTTTCAAGACAGGGTTTCTCTGTGTAGCCCTGGCTGTCCTGGAACTCACTCTGTAGACCATGCTGGCCTTGAACTCAGAAATCCACCTGCCTTTGCCTCCCGAGTGCTGGGATTAAAGGCGTGCACCACCACTGCCCGGCTCCCCTCACTCCTTTGTAATGGGATAATGATTGCCCAAGCATCTCCTTGCATTCACTGTGGAAGTTCAGACTTAAACCTGCACTAGTCCCTGGGACATTCTCTGACATTTTGCAAATGATCTAGGAGGGAAGAGGCCCATGTTGCAGGTGTTGAGTCACCTGCTCACCAGCAAGCTGGAGAAATGGGAGGCCTAAGCAGGTTCTAGAGGAGACCTGGTTTTCCCTGGCCCCGAAGAACGCTGGTTGTTAAAGGGTAGGAGCCCAGCCCTGCAAGATGGCCACGGTCCCAGGACGACTCACACTACCGTCTACAGCATATGCACTGCCTAAAGAGAAGCATAGGCTCATACTGGGTATGGGGAAGGCTGGGAGCGACATAGGCCACCGGTGCTGCTGCTGGGAGAAGCAACAGGAAGTGAGACCCAGGTCGTCAAGGGGCTGCTCCCAGCCTCTCCATTCTTTCAGTAGGAAGCAAGGGAAGTAGAGGGGCTGGGGGAGAGGGGGGACTTAAGCTTCCTGCCGATCTGGGAGCAGATAGTAAAACAGCAAGTTTGAGGCCAGCCTAGGTAACTTTGTGAGATCCTGTCTCAAAAGAATTAAAAACTGAAGGCTACAGAAATGGCTCAGTGGTTAAGAGCATTTGCTGCTCTTGCAAAGGATCTGAAATTGAAAGGATCAGCACTTACAATCACCTTTAACTCCAGTTCCAAGGGATTCGACACCCTCTTCCGGCTCTTGCAGGCACATACACCATGTGACATTCACTCTTACAAACACATATACATATAAATAAAATACATTTGGGGAACTAGAGAGGTGGCTCAATGGTTAGGGTTAGGGGTTAGGGTTAGGGCAGGTGGGCTGCTCTTCCAGAGGACCCATGTTTGATTCCTAGCATCCACGTGGTGGCTCACAATCATCTGTAACTCCAGTTTCAGGGAATCTGACTCCCTTTTCTAGACTCTGAGGGCACTAGGCATGTAGGTAGTACACAGACATACATATAGACACAACACATAAGTGAATTTAAAAAAAATACACTAAAAACAAAAACAAAAAGATGTCTTTGGTTCTAACACAGTGTCTAGAGCATTTACCTAGCATGCAGAAGGCCCAAACAAATTGCCAAACAAGAAGTGGTGGGAGGGATTTTTTTTTTTTTTTTTACTAATACCTTAAGCAGGTAGCATGGGTCAAAACCATTATCTTAGGCAGGGTTTCTATTCCTGCACAAATATCATAACCAAGATACAAGCTGGGGAGGAACGGGTTTATTCAGCTTACACTTCCATGCTGCTGTTCATCACAAAAGGAAGTCAGGACTGGAACTCAAGCAGGTCAGGAAGCAGGAGCTGATGCAGAGACCATGGAGGGATGTAACTTACTGGCTTGCTTCTCCTGGCTTGCTCAGCCTGCTTTCTTATAGAGCCCAAGACTACCAGCCCACAGATGGTACCACCCACAAGGGGCCCTCAGTCCTTGATCACTAATTGAGAAAATGCCTTATACCTGGATCTCATGGAGGCATTTTCTCAACTGAAACTCCTTTCTCTGTGATAACTCCAGCTTGCATCAAGTTGACACAAAACCAGCCAGGACACCCATTTAAGCATATAGACCTCTCATAGGCACATGTGTGACTGAAATCAAATATCTGAAGGTATCAAACTCAGAGCCCAACAGGTGGCTTGTCGTCTTCATCTTCATCCCTCCCTGAAGTGCCCCCCCATCCTGGAACTCTCAAACACAGGTTTCCTGCTTTGCTCCTGGGATGAACCCAAAGGCTCATACAGTCCGTGCTCAAGCCGTGGCTGGTGAATTGGGAGGACCTGCCTGGACATGGCTACTTTCCAAGTTACAATGGAGAGAGGCCTGGGGCCCTTTGGCCCTGTGCCTGGACTCTTGATCACACCTTGAGGCAGCCCAGGGCCTGGCTCAGTTTCTTTCTCTCGCCTGCTGGGCACAGGGTGGAAGAGAGCCTCTTCCAGCAACCCTTTCTGCAATTGCCCAGCCAGACCATCTCCCTGGACATTTCTCTGTTTTCCAGCTCCCCTGCTTGTTAGGCTGTATAGACAAGTGAGTCCTGTGTAGATCTGGGGTTGGGAGGAGGGATTCCAAGCCTCATAAAACGTGATGACACAGTGTTTTCCTACCTTCAAAAAAAAGTCAATGTACAGAAGTCAAACGCTTTAATCAGCACCATGCTACCCGGAGGGAGCTCTCTTGTGGTTAAGGTTGAGTTGGGTGCCTGCCAGGGGAAGTTCACGTTGTTATGGCTTAAGAGATGTTTATGTGCTTTCTGTGTGCATGTGCTTATGAGCTGCATGTTTGTACATGTGTGCAGGTACCTCTGTGGGTGTGGGTGTATGTGCATGCCTTGTGTGAATACATGTGTGTACACGTATGCAGCACATGTAGTGTGTATCTTATATATGTGTGTGCGCGTGCTTGTGTGTATATGTGTGTGCATGCCTACTGTCTGGGGTCCTCAATGAAGGAGGTGGCTCTGACTCATCCTTTCTCAGGCACTGATGTGGTGTTTGTATGGTAGTGCTTTTGGTCTTTTTTTCTATGAACTCTTTTGAACATTATAACACCCAGGTGATCAGAGCTATGGTAGTTTTAGTATCTTAAGGATACTAAGGACTGGAGCTCACACAGCTCAGCCCTCAACACTCTCCTGTATAGAAGAGATTGGAAATATTTGCCAGACACTGAGATACCCAAGAATGCCTGGGCAGATGGGATGGGCCTTGCCCATGAAACTTCCATTTTAGATGTTTCATAAATGTTTGTAGATGTTTGCTTGAAGATCTGTGGATACAGCCTATGACCTGTGATGACGGAAGAATCAAGGTCAAATCCAGGAAAGTTCACCAGATGAGGGCCCAGGATCTTCCTAGTCATTGCATACAACAACCAGACACAGTAGCTTAACCACTGGGGACTTACTTTTCATACCAAACAAGAAACCCTGGAGGCCCAGGGGTGGAGTAGCAACATAAGAAGGCCACTCAAGGCAAGGCTTCCTCTAGCTCCTGGCTCTTCCATCTTTAGAAAGTGATGCTTTCTTCATGCTGTAGTTTCCAAACTCTCCAAACTGAGCCACGTGTCCAGCCCTGCTCCCTCCCCACTTGAGGTCTGCCTGCCTCTGCCTCTGATTTGCTGGGAGTAAAGGCATGTGCTATCTGCTCAGCTTCTTTGTTTTGCTTTATAAGAAGTATTATATACTAGCTCAGGCTGGCCAAGAACTCAGTATTTAGCTCAGGCTAGCCTTAAACTCATACATTCCTGCTTCAGCAATGAGATTACAGATGTGCACTACATGCCTGGCAAAGAAGCACATCTGTTGAGTCAGGTGGAGTCTCGAGGCCCAGGGGCCACCCCTCAGGACACAGTTTCTTTTTCTAGTCACATGCTAAGACAGAGGAGATGAAGGGCATTAGGCTGGCTCTGCCTTGTCTTCTTGGCTGGATGGAAATCCTGAAATCAGTATCAGGAAAGAGGTAGAACCCAGAAAAGGCAGTAGTTGGGGATGGCATATAGAAACACAGAAATGGGGGATCACTGCAGAGGAAAGGAGGCAGCTGTTCTCAGTGATTGTCTGTGTACATGTGCACCACATGTCTGTGCAGACAGGCATGCCTCTAAGTGTGTCTGTACATGTGTGCATGCGCAGGCGTATGTACGTATGCACAGGAGAGAAGATACTGGTTACAGCCGTGTATAAAAGCTTAACCATGGAGCTCTTGATTCCATGTCAGCTGTCCCCAGACCAAACGGGACTGAATAAGTGACGTGGTGAGATAGGTGATAGGCAGGACAGTGGAGATGGGAGAGAAGGGAGAAAGCCCTGTAGCACACGTCTCAGACTGGGAGGAGAGGCAGCCTGGAGCTACAAGGCTAATACAGATTTCCGCAAATGTGACCCAGGGAGGGGATTTGTCAGCTTTCCTAAAGGAGAGCTGGCGGAAGCTGTAATTGGTGGCTACATCTGGGCTTAGGTTCAGACCCCTGCCCTGTCACTTCACACCTGGCCACTCATTAAGTTCTCCCTTTGTGAGAGTGCATCAGAAATGGTCTCACCGGTGCCTGGCAGATGTTGGTGTTATAACTTGAACAGAAGAAAAGCATGGCAACGCCACTGA
>CM052718.1:27482877-27507462 GCA_028551405.1 Uromys caudimaculatus | reverse complement strand
TGGCACCTGGCCAGGATGCCCTGAGAAGCTGCTTTCACAAGTCATTCATAAAAAAAAAAAAATCCAGAAGGCTGGCTCAGTTCCCTCAGCTACCCACAGTTACCACACAGTGTCCTCTATGCCCTGATGGATGGCTTCTTATTCCCAGGAGCCTGTAGCTGTGGGGTGTCCATAAGAGTGGACAGCAACCAGTGCTAGCATTCTGGATCTCAGACAGAGCCCAAGGACAGCCTATAGTGGGCACATCTGCTCATAGTCTCCTGACCTCACATCACTCATGGTGGAGGAGAGGCCAACAGTTAAAAGAGCAATGGCCACTGGCAGGATTCATATTAAAATATTGTTGCGAAGAAGCTTCAGGAATGCAGGAAGGCATCCAAGTCAGCCAGAACTCAGAGAAGATGATGCCTACCCTGAAGAATAAACTGTAGAAATGTTTGAGTAATGGCCAGGTTCTTGCACATGGACAACACAAGAAGCCACAGATACAAGAAACTTCAAAAATGCCAATTCCAAGATAGATACCAGCCAGCCCTGGGTGTGGTGGTGCATGCTTTTAATCCCAGCACTTGGGACAGGTGGATTTCTGTATGTTCGAGACCAGCCTGGTCTACAAAGGGAGTCCAGGACAGTCAGGGCTACACGGAGCAGAGAGGAAACCCTGTCTCAAAAAACCAAAAAGAAAAACAAGAAGAAGAGGAGGAGGAGGAAGGAGGAGGAAAAGGAGGAGGAAGAAGAGGAGGAGGAAGAGGAAGAGGAGAAGAAGAAGAGGAGGAAGAGGAGAAGGAGGAGGAGGAGGAAGAGGAGGAAGAAGAGAAGGAGGAGGAGGAGGAAGAGAAGGAGTGGACATGTTTAAACCAACTAGTGAAAAAAATTGTAAGAGGAGGCTGTAGAGCTGGCGCAGTGGTTAAGACCCACTTTCTACTCTTACAGAGGACCAGGGGTTGATTCTCAGCACCCGCATGGCCACTTGAAACCATCTGTAACTGCATTTCCAGGGACTCTGATACACCTGCTTCTGGCTTCCATATACACCAGGCGTTTTTGTGGTTCACACACATACATGCAGGCACTCACACAAACATATTTAAACAAATCTTTAAATATCAAAGCATGGTGATGCATACCTTAATCCCAGCACTCAGGAGGCAGAGGCAGGAGGGTGTCAGGGAGGCCAGCCTGGTCTACAAATCAAGTTCCAGGACAACCAGGACTGATACACAGAGAAGCCCTGTCTTGAAAAACAAACAAGAAAAAAAAATTAAAAAAATTAAAACACACACACACACACACACACACACACACACACCATCATCATCATTATCAATGAGCACTTACAAATTTCCAATGGGTGGCTTGACTAAGTATTAATAAGACAAAACTTGCATGCTCCTCAACATAGCTATACCTACTGCCACCTAGGGACAAGATGCAACAATTGCAGGGGAAGTACCCAGAAAAAAGTTTTCAAGAGTAGTAAGCAAACCCCAAAGTTATAAATGACAGTTTCCATTGGAACCTGTCATCATGCTGTTGAGGAAGTATTTGTTGAATGAATAATTCATTGCCAAGCTGTCTTCTCAGCTGCTTTGGTCTCACAGTCTCCATGATTTCTTTATCCTTTTCTTTGAACAGTAAAATAAATAGTTTTTCTTTTCTTTTTTTTTTTTTTTAATTTTTATTTTTTGATACTTTGTTTACATTTCAAATGTTTCTCCTTTCCAGGTCTCCACTTTAGAAACCCACCATCCCCTCCCCCCTTCCCTGCCTCTCTTCCCCCACCCACCCACCTACCCACCCACTGCCGTCTTCCCACCGTAGCATTCCCCTATACTGGGGCCTCTAACGTCCTCAGGTCCAAGGGTCTCTCCTCCCCCTGATGGCCAACAAGGCCCTCCTCTGCCACATACGTGGTCCGAACCATGGGTCCCTCCATGTGTGTTCTTTGGTTGGTGGTCCAGTTTTTCTTTTTAGAATTAAAAACAAAATTAATTACATTTATGTGTGTGTGTGTGTGTGTGTTCTGATACAGGGCTGAAGGTAGCCCAGGATGACCTTGAATTCCTGCTCTTCTGCATTTACCTCCAGAGGTAGACTTCTAGCCATGTTCCACTACTCCTCGCAGGTTAGTTAATTACTTCATTTACTTATTGAGTCAGGGTCTCTCTATGTAATTCAGACAGGCCTTCAACTGAGAACCACCTGACTCCATTTCCCAAGGGCTGAGACCAAAGTCATGCCGCCACTAAGCCCAGCTATTTTGATTTCTGTCTTTGAGAGACAGAGTCTCACTGTGTAGTCCAGGCTGGCCCGAACCTTGTATCAATCTTCCTGCTTCTGCCTCCCAGTGCTTAGATTATAGGAGTGGGCTATCATATCCAGCTCAAAACCACTTTTTAAAAGTCAAAGTGACACCTAGATGTTTCACTGTGTGATGCCCTCGGGGTCCCGATGTAGCAAGGGGGCCTCCACAGATGCCAGCATGTGATTTTGGACTTTCTAGCCTTTGAAACCATGAACAAAACAAAACAAACCTCTATTCTTTAAAAAAAAAAAAAAAAAAAAAATGGGGCTGGTGAGATGGCTTAGTGGGTAAAGGTGCTTGCTGCCAAGGCTGACTGTTAAGTTTCAAACCCAGGACAAGCTAAAGTGCCTATTTAACAAAATGGACCCAGCCTCCAAGTTCCCCCAGTTCCTACCTGTTACAGGGAATGGCTGGCATACCCCGCCCTCTACCATGAACTCTGCGGCCCAGGGGCTGGGCTGCCCTTTCCACAAAGGTTTTTCCTTATATAATTCTCAGATTTTGGTCACCCGCTCTCCCAGATGTGTCTGCCTCTGGCTACACTCTCTTATATATCTATAATAAACCCCTGCACCGTACCTAGGGGCGGTCAGGTCCTTTCCTTTCCTTCTTATTTCTTTTTTTCATTCACTGACAATCTGAGTTAGAATCCCAGGACCAGCATGGTGGGGAGAGAACTGGTTCCTGCAAGTTGTGCTCTGACCTCCACATGTGTGCTGAAGAATGTGCCCACGCATATATGCAGATAAAATAAATGTAGTAATTTTTAAAATGTAAATGATACTTGTTCATGCTAAAAAAATTCAAAACATGATGAAAACCCCAAAGAAAGTAGAAACCCAGCCTGAATCCCACCAGTTAGCAAAGTAAGCTGGGTGTGCTGGTGCATGCTTTTCACCCCTGCACTTAGGAGCAGAGTAAAACAGACAGATGTCTGTAAATCTGAGACCAGTCTGCTCTACATAGTGAGTTCTAGGTCAGCTAGAATTACATAGTGAGACCCTATCTAAAAAAACTCCAGGCAGTGATGACACACGTCTTTAATCCCAGCATTCAGGAGGCAGAGGCAGGCAGATCTCTGAGATTGAGGCCAGCCTGGTCTACAGAACAAGTTCCAGAACAGACAGGGCCACACATAGAAACTCTGTCTCAGAAAAATAAAAGAAAAAAGGAAGGAAGAAAGGAAGGAAGGAAGGAAGGAAGGGAGGGAGGGAGGGAGGGAGGGAGGGAGGGAGGAAACAACATTATTAGGGAAACAGGCTGTGTGTTCTACAAACACATCGAGAAACAGGTGATGAAAATATGTGGACAAAACCAGAAGAGTCCTGAAGTTGGGAAGGGGACATGTCAGGAGAGGTGCACGGAGACTCACAGGAGGGGAATAAGGAGCAGATATGGTCATGCTTCCTTGTATACACATATGAAATTCTCAGGAATAAAAAATAAATTATAATAAAACCCCCAGAAGAGTGAGATTTTGGGTGGTATAATTTAAATTTACCTTTATTTGATTTTTTGTTGTTGTTGCTGTTGCTTTTGTCTTTTTGTTTTTCAAAACAGGGTTTCTCTGTGTAAGAGCCCTGGCTGTCCTGGACTCACTTTGTAAACCAGACTGGCCTCGAACTCACAGAGATCTGCCTGCCTCCATGGTGCTGGGATTAAAGAACTGTGCCACCACAGCTGGCTCTTTATTTCCATGTAACAAGGGGGAAAGAAACGGACATTAATGGGAATGCTGGATTCACATAAGATTTTTTTTTTAATAAAAAAAGATTTGTTTGTTTATTTCTTTTTAATTTATGTCTTTGTGAGTTTATGTGTACATAAGTTGTGAACTGCCTCTTGGTACTGGGGTCAAAACTCAGACCCTCTGCAAGAGCAGCAAGTGCTCTTAAACACTGAGTCACTTCTCCAGTCCCTTAGTATTTCTTCTATATGAAAGTTTCCCCCAAAATATCCTTTTAAGTTCAAGAAAGAAAGCCCGAGGCATTGTCCAGGATGAAGTCACCAGAGCTTTCCTAAAGAAGGTGTCCTGGTGTTTGTACACACTGACATCTTGCTGTGAGAGATGAGTCAACCGGTTTTGCTGGCCAGCACTGCCCTAAGGGCCTTGCCCTTACACACAGTTCCTCTGCTGCAGGAACCCTTGCCAGCTTCCCAAGCTCCCTCCGTTTTGCTACTCACCCCATCTCACTCCCATCCCTGTCTCTCTAGTGTGTACAACTATGAAGCAAATAGGGTTCTGGTCTTATTTCCAGGTCCCCCTAGACTCCAGCTTCAACGGAAGCCACTCGCTCGGCTCTTATCTGCTTTACATATTGGGTGTTTTCATAAGGCAAAGAATTCAGCAAGCAGGCAGTAGGTTGACAACTACTGCTCCAGGCTGACCCCCAGGCCCTTCTCGTAGAAAAACTACTACTCCAGGCTAGCCCTCCGGCCCTTGATTCTATGTGAGAATATTAGCTTCCTTTTCTGCCTAAGCAAGCTTAGAACATTAGTAGTTGGCCAGGTTCTGGAATTGCAGGGTAATTACCTGCCCCCCTAACTGGCAGCTGATGCAGGCCTTTGGGCATGGTAAATTCCTGGTGAGCTGGCTCCAAACTGGGTAAGGCAGAAAGTGTCAGAGGGAATGTGTTTCTCTCGGGTTCTACCTGTGCTCGCCTGGTGCCCAGGGCCTCAGTCCCATGAGGGTCACCTTTTTTTTTCAGAAGAGGAAATTTGGGGAGCCATCTCATAGTGAAGGAGTTGTCTAGCATGTCACAGCCTGTGCTGCGGTCCCCAGCACTGCCAAAGAAACAAGAGGAACCTAGGACTAGCAGTATGTGCTTGCCAGCCATCCTCACAGCACAGACTCACAGGACAACCTGGCTATGTCTTGTTGCTCTACCTCAGACTTCTGAAGGCTTCCGCCTCAGGAGAGACAACAGCCACACTGGAGCTGGTACAGTGTGAGTTGCCTGTGGAGACACTCCCCAAGCACCAGGTACCTCTAGTGCTGTGCCCTCAGAGACACGGTCTGGAAGTCCTGGAAGGGGATTTAGAAAGAACGTCCCTGGTTGGTGTGGAAACAGAAGGCGGTCGGGAGCCGAGGGAGGGTTCGCAATCAGAATGATTTAGGTTCAAATCCCTGTTCTGCTCCTTACTCCAGAGGCCACCGGCAGATTGTTGCTTTTTAGGTCTCTTCCTCTTGAAATATGTTATCACATTTAGTACTTCAGGTAGGGGATCAGCAATTCGATGAGGACCCCAGCTGGGGCTCAACCCATGGGAGAGAAAGAACAGAACAAGCTGCCCTTCAAACTTTGACCTCACAGCTCTTGTCTGTTTGTGCACATATGCATTTAGCAGTGATGTCTGACTCCACCAGACTCCAACCAGGTCTTCCACTTGGGAAGTGGCTCTTTTGTGGTAAGAGAAGACTACAAGCAAGGACTCCACTGGAGAAGCAGAGCCTCTCAAAAGGACGAAGGCGAACTTGGCAACGTGTGTGTGCACACACACAGAACACAAGATCTGACCTGGGTCTGGCACCAGCCAGGTTATGGTTGCTGTCCTGGCCTCTAGCCAAAACCTAAGGTCTATGGCTCAGGGCTGACAGAAGGCCATCCCAGCTGTGCCTCTTACCCCTGCCCTTTGTCATGCAGATAAAGTACTTGTCCTGCCCAGGATCAGATAAGGGAAAGGTGTGCTCACTATCCTCACAATGCCCTTAGGAGCTGCTGGTTCTAACCACAAACCTCTAGGAACTAGGAGACCCCAGGTGCCGGTGCCCCACTTTGATTTCTGTAACCCCACCCCAGACAGGGTTTCACTGTGTAGCCCTGGCTATCCTGGAACCTACTCTGTAGATCAGGTTGGCCTTGAACGCATAGAGATGCACCTGCGTCTGCCTCCTAAGCACTGGGATTAAAGGTGTACGCCACCATGGCCTGCCTTCAAATTTTTTTTCTATCTTCAGACAAACATCCAAACAAAAGGCAACTCATGGAGAAAGGATCCACCGAGTCCGAATTGTAGGCTATAGTCTCTCAGAGAGGAGACGCTGCACCAGCAAGAGCTGGAAGAAATAAACCCTGCATGCTTGGTGCTGGTGCCTCGGAAAAGTGGGCTGGGGCTTTCCACAGTAGTTAAGGGAATCAAGACAATGCCCCCCACAAGCCAACCTGACTTTCACAAGTGCTCACTGAGACTCTCTTCACAGGTGGCTCTAGGTTGCATTAAGTTGACAATTAAAATTAACCTGTAATGGTCTGCAAATCCTTGAAGGAAGACCCCAGACTCAGTATGCAAAGACAAAGAACATTTATTCTACAGAAACAGCCAGCATGCAGAGGCCAACCATTCTCCAAATGGCGACCCTAGACAAAGGCTCACAGGCTTTCTTAAAGAGAATTTTCTAGAAGGATTAGATAATTTAAAACTTCATTGGTGGAAAACAAAACAAACAAACAAACAAAAAACATTTTTTAAAAAGCCGGGCAGTGGTGGCTCATGCCTTTAATCCCAGCACTTGGGAGGCAGAGGCAGGCGGATTTCTGAGTTAGAGGCCAGCCTGGTCTACAGAGTGAGTTCCAGGACAGCCAGGGCTACACAGAGAAACCCTGTCTCGAAAAACCAAAACCAAAACCAAACAAAACTTCATTGGTGGGTGCTAGGTTAGTTACAGGTGGTCAGAGATCTGCATTCCTATGTCATGAACGTTTCACCATAGGATGAGATAGGACTGCCCAGCACAGATGACCCATCCTGAGAGAAGATATTTTCCCATTTTTGTGGTTATCCCCAGGCTGTTCTTTGGGAGGGGGTTTTATGACCTTATCCCTGGATTTTATGGTCTGTTCCTGGAGCTGGTGCCTTATAGTCTCCTTTTTGAAGGGCTGGTCCTTAAATGGAAACAAATGTGATTTATGTCATCCTTTCAACCACCAGGGCTGGAGAGTTGGAGAGATGGTTTAGCAGTTAGGAGTGCTTACTGCTCTATCAAAGGACCAGAGTTCAGATCCCTGCACCCACACCCACAACAGGCAGCTCACAAACAGCGGTAACTCCAGGTCTACAGTATCTGACGCCCCCTTCTGGGGTGTGTGTGTGTGTGTGTGTGTGTGTGTGTGTGTGTGTGTGTGTGTGTGTTTTATTTTCCTGAGACAGGGTCTTACTATGTCACCCTGGCTGTCCCAGAACTCTATCAACCAGGCTGGCCTCAAACTCACAGAGATCTGCCTGCCTCTGCCTCCCTAGTACTGGGACTAAAGGCATTCCTCCCCACACTTGGCTGTCTTCAGACACACCAGAAGAGGGCATCGGATCCCATTACAGATGGTTGTGAGCCACCATCTAGTTGCTGGGAATTGAACTCAGGAAGAGCAAGCAGCCAGTGCTCTTAGCTGCTGAGCCATCTCTCCAGCCCCTATATATTTTTAAAAACAAAACAAAACAAAACAACAACAACAAAAGCTAACCATTATACCAGCCAAGGGACTCCAGATGGGAGGTGACACTCCATTCAGCAGCAGGGCTGGAGTCCCAGTAGTTCCTTTGATTTGTCTGTGGGGGTGCTGAGGGTACAGTTGGGGCGCAGAACTAGCGGGCTTAGTGAGCTTCGTGTGTCTGCCCCGCCCCACCCCCACCCCAGACCTTGTAGGTCTCTACTTTGTTTGCCTCTATCACATTATGTCCCGCTCTCCCCAGCTCTGGCTCCTTCCTCAGCCAGGTACTGCATCTGGCCTCCTACGACTTGTTCCACTTGATGACTACAGCGAGAGCCTATCAGTTCCCTGTTCTGTGTGCTGCTCCAGCAGTGGCAGCAGATGTCCATGTGGAGACTCTCAGAATCTGCTGGGAACTTCTAAGGACCCTATAGTTCCAGCCCCACCCAGGCTCACTAGGTCAGAATCCAAAGCCAAAAGCCCTGGCTCCAGCTGAGAAACCATCCTACCTCCATCTTATGCTTGGAAGTCATCTTTTTTGTTTTTGTTTTTAAGACAAGGTTTTTCTGTGTAGCCTTTGCTGTTCTAGAACTTGCTCTGTAGACCAGACTGACCTCAAAATCACAGAGGTCTGCCTGCCTCTGCCTCCCTGGGTGCTGGGATTAAAGATGTGCACCAGCACCTCCCGGCTGAAAGCCATTTTATAGTAAAGATAAACTAGGTTCATTCCTGTTTATGATTAAATTTGTTTTCCAAGGATTGGGCTGTGCCCCACCTGTAACTTTAATGACTAGTGGTTCAGTACTGCCTGTTCCAGGAAAAACAACCGTATCTTTGTTTCAAAAGGTTATTATGAGCCAGGCAGTAGTGGCCATGCCTTTAATCCTAGCACTTGTGAGGCAGAGGCAGGTGGATTTCTGAGTTCTAGGCCAGCCTGGTCTACAGAGTGAGTTCCAGGCACAGAGAAACCCTGTCTCAAAAAACCAAAAAAAAAAAAAAAAGCTTGCTTTAATTAATTTCTTGCTTTAATTAATCTGGCCATGATTTGGGTTGGTGGTCTTTCTTCTCCCATCTACGGGATTAACAAAGCAACAGGTAAATCTAAAATCATTGCCCAGAGGAAAACTTCATGCCCCTTGCTGCCTGTCCAGGCACTTAGGAACTGAGGTTCTGCACCCCATCTTCAATTTGATTTCCTTTCTCCCCTGACACCTCATGCATCATTTATTCCAAACTCCTGAAGCATGGGTCACCTACCTCAAGGTTGTTTACAATTTTCCTGCTATCAGAACTCCCTCCGTCCCCCAAGCTATTTTCCTCCTGGCAAACTCCAACTCACTCTCCAAGATCCCACCCAAAGAATGCATCACCAGGAAGCCCTCCCTGACTGCTCTCCAACCAAATACCTCACAAGACACACCACATATTACTTAGCAATTTTGAGTGGATGTTTTCCGGGGAGACATAAAGGAAAATCTTTTCTTCTAGGGTGCCAAGGTCAACCCAAAGTACAGTTCTCCCAAAGTCCAACTTGAGGTTTATTAGACCTACAAAACATGGGCAAGGGGTTGCTTACAGGAACATGAGTGACCCCCAAATCAGCTGCACAACTGGAAAGTCTTATGGTCTTCCTGCTTCATTTAACATCCCACAATTGTATCCCAAGCACTTCCTGTGAGGCAGGAGGTCTTGAGCAATTAAGGCAGAATTACACACAAATGGCTGGGAGGTACAGGACGCAATGATTGACGTCAGGTCCACGATGCATGATTGACATCCATCAACCCTCCTCACTCTCCTCCTTCTGCGAGGGCACTGTTGCAGTCCGTGAACTAGATCTTGAGGCAGGTCCACAAGTGGTCACAGCTGCTCTGAAAACAATGGCCATTATGCCTGGGAGACAGTGCTCTATAGAGGCTTGGCTTTGGGCAGGTACCCCAAGATGGCTGAAGGCTGGTGGAAGACTTGTCTGGGAACTTTGTAACAATTGCTCTGGAGGGACACAAGGTGACCAGGGTTCATTCATTTGCTTTTAAACTATAAATGGGATCTGTGTTCTTGGGTAAAAAGTCACACCATGGGAAAATGTGCAAGGCAAGCACATGATCCTCCCACACCCAACCCTGCTCTGCTTCACAGCTGAAGCCTGCCAGGACACTCCATTCCAACGCAAAGCTTGGGGGAACTTGAAGCATCTGACAGGTTTCTCTTCCCACTTGGGGTGTGACCCTGCATGGTCATGCAAGGGCCTGTGGCCATGGTCTCACATGTCTCTAGTCACTAGGCCGCCTCAGCACTATCTGTGCCTCTGTCCCTGAATGCCCAGGTGACTGGGATCTGTCAGGTGGATTCCAAGTCAGCACTGTGACCAGAGTGTGTGCAGCCTGTGACCACACCTGTTCAGTTCTCCACGTTTTGTCTTAACTGCCACGTGGACAAAGCTTGCACAAACACCTAGCCAGGAACCTTGATGACTATCTGTCCTTCATTTCTAGTGTGCCAGTAACCCTGAGCTACCTGGGCTCCTGGTCCCCTGAAAATTTAGACATGCAGGTGCCTTTGAGATGACCTTCTGAACCCAAGATGAGCCTAGCCTGCATTAATTCATTCATTTCCTCTTACGCCCTGGGTCTAAGCTGGGACCCTGGAGCCAGGCTACAAAGGGACTCCTGAAACTTCAGAGGATCCTTAATCTGGGTTGGTGCTGGTGGAAGACAACTGGGATGTATGGGGGAGGGGCTATATCTTATCAGCCTCTCCTTTCTTTGCAATATCAGGCCCACTAACCACCTAAGGCACCTCAAAGGCTGCAGAGAGGCTCCAAGTGTAGCAACGGCTCCCGGAGCAAGCCTCACCAAGGCTGGAGGACAAAAAGGGGGCCCCCCTCTGTGGGTCATGGGAGCCCAGGAAGTTAAGACCCCCCAGCTGGAGTAGGGTCACCTGACTCATTTCTTCAACCCTCTGCTTCCTGGGTTCCTTGGTTACAGAGGAAGCGGCCTTGAGCTGGGGGCGCTTATAAAAGGATACTTTGACATTAGCTCAGGGAAGGGTGTGAGGAAGGAGGGTGGCTGAGTATTTTTGGATGCGGCTTTGGAATCTGTTCCTCCTCCCCCAGCACCATGGCAACCAGCAGAGCCTGCAGCTGCCTGCTGGGGTGGGGCAGTAGCTCAGACTACATCCTCCCTGTCTTAGCCTGGGCAATTACAGGAGTCTGCTGCCCTGGCCACATTGCTTCCCCTCTCTGAGCATCTGTGATGGGATAACAATATGGGTAGGTGGCTGTGGAGATACATGAGACCAACCTGGCCCAGGGCAGGACTTGCAGGTTCTCACAGGAGGCAGATGCCCAAAGTGATTAAGGGACTGCTGGAGTGAGGGAGGAAGCTGTGGGGAGTCCTTGGATGGTCCTCCAGTCAGTCTGGAAGTTTCCACAAGGCAAAGTAACCTGTCAGAATGAGCTGCGCTTGTCAGTCATGAGCTTGCCTCAATGTCCCTATGATGCAAAGTCCTGGCTAACAGTGTGACAAGGATTTTAGGTTAAAAGCTCTACTCTGGCAGTCCCAAAGGCCACTATCCCAAAGACCAATTAAAAAGATAGTGATAAAGGCAGGGGGAAGATATTTAACAATGTGGCCATGTTGGAAGGACAAAGGATCCAGTGAGCTTTAGGTTTGAATAGAGTCTCTGGGGTGGGGGCACAAAAGGTGTGTATCACTAAGTTGTACTGTCTAGATGTTGTCCTGCCCACCACTGTCCAGTTCAGGCCCTGCAAGGTGGTCTGGAGAAGTCCTTATTGCTGTGGGGACACACCAGACACAAGGCTCCAGCCTTGCCCTCTCTGACAACTGCCCTCTCTGAAGGTGGGCCATCCATCCTGTGAAACTCTGTAGGTCCTGGACTCCAAGGTGACTACAGGTTTGGGACCCCCACTGGAGGCTTTAAGGCGTTTTAGGGATTCTAGATCAGGATGATGTAGATGACAGACAACAGGCACCTCAGTAACTCCTACTGCTGTGACTTCTGTCCTGAAGAGAGATGAAATAGGTTACAGAGTAACTAAGATGTTGAGCTATACAGGTAAGCCAAAGTAAAGGACACAGATCCAACACACAGGCGGAGAGGCCACACCCCACTCTGCTGTCAGTCACCCGTGGACCCAAGTGAGGACTCAGTGCATTTTAAGCAAAAAATGGCTTTTAGGCCAGCGAATGAAGCGCCTAGTGAGGCAGGGAGAAGTGAGGGAGATCCATTGTAGGGGAAGGGTTTGAGTCTCTACCCTCAGACCCTTCTCTTTCTACTGCACAGCCCTCAACCTAGGACTTTGTGCTGTTTTGAAAAGAGTCAAAGCAGGAAATCACCTGAGCCACACATTGCTTTTACAGCTGCTGTTAAAAAAAAAAAAAGTCTCAACCACAGACTGAACACAGAAATTTATTCTCTGTAAGGACAGAAATGTGAGGCAAAGGACTGGGCCTCCCTCCAGCCTGAGGCTCTAGGGGAGGCTTCTTCTGTCTCTTCAAGCTCTGAGAGGCCCAGGGCCTTCCTAGACTGTGGCTGTCGCTCTGGTCCACATTTTACCTTTCCTCTGTGGAGTGTGTCTCTCCTCTTCACACAGGGTCAGCAGCTATTGGACACAGGACACCAGAATCCAAGGTGGTCTCAGCTTAACTCACTGCAGCTGAAAAGTCTCTAGTTCCAAATAAGGTCATGTTCCAAGGTCACGAGTAGACATGGTTTCTGCAGACAATTATCGAGCTACTATAAGCTCCTTTTGTCGCTCAGGGGACATCCCAAGGGCAGTGATCTAAGAGTGGCCAGACTGAGTCTAGGTGAGTCCTGGAGAGAGTAGAGGGCACAAGATGTACCTTTTAGGCAAAGGTGTGGGTGGATGGGTGGGGAACCATTGGCGAGGCCTTGTCCTTTTCCTAAGGGCTCCTGCCACTGCCTTGTACCCAGAGAGCTTTGAAATCCAGGCCTAGGCTGTGGTTGAAATGTGGAGTCAGAACTAGCTGTGTTAATTATTTCGTTTGTTTGTTTTGTCTTTTAAGACACAGTCTTACTATGTAGCTTTGGCTGACTGAACTCACAGATAGCTGCCTGCCTCTGCTTCCTGAGTGCTAACATTAAAGGCATACCCCACTACTCCTGGCTGCTGGCTAGTTTTAAATGTCAACTTGACACAACCTAGAAAGATTTATTTACTTCTATTTTATGCGTATGAGTGTTTTGCCTACATACTGTGTACTTTCCTGGTTCTGGTGGAGACTAGAAGAGGGCACTAGATTTCCTGGAACTGGAGTTTACAGACAGTTCTAAGTCTCCATGTGGGTCTGAGAACAAATCCTGGGTCCTCTGGAAGAACAAGCAGCCAGTACTCTTAACCACTGAGCCATCTCTCCAGTCCCATGGGAAGAGAATCTTAATGACACATTATCTGGACTAAGTTGGCCAGTATGCTTGTCAATATAGGAAGACCTAGCCTATTGTGGGCAGCACCATTCCCTAGCAAAGGGTCCTAAACAGTATAAGAGGAGAAAGCTAGCTGAGAGCAAGTGAGCAAGTGCATATGTGTTTATTCTCTCTGCTCTTGACTGTGGATATGGGGCCTAAGTTCCAGCCTTGACTCCCTCACAATAAGCGGTAGAGACCTGGAAGGGTAAGTCTCATAAACCCTCTCTCCCCTAAGTGACTTTTTGTCAGGATATTTTATCAATGCAACATAAATGAAGCCCAGGCACCAGCGTTTCTCTTGGTTGTTCTCCCCTTGATTGTCTCTTCCTTCCCTGAACTGGCCCCAGCTGCCATAATAATGCATTCAGGCTGAATGGCTTAAATGACAAACATTTGTTCTTCACAATTCTGGGGACTGTAAGTCTGAGGTCAAGATCCTACTGGTTTGGTTCCTGGTAAGACCTGCTTCCTGGCTGGTGGTGTTGATGGTGGTCTTGTCACTGTGTCCTCACGTGATAGAGAGACTGAACTCTATCATCTCTTTTTTTTGGTTTTTCGAGACAGTGTTTCTCTGTGTAGCCCTGGCTGTCCTGGAACTCACTCTGTAGACTAGGCTGGCCTCGAACTCAGAAATCCACCTGCCTCTGCCTCCCAAGCGCTGGGATTAAAGGCAAGAAAATAAATCTTACAAAATAAAATTTTGAAAAAAAAAAAAAGAATACTCATCCTCTGGGATCTGGGCCCTACCCTTAGGACCTTGTCTAATCCAATCATTTCCTTTCACTGCAGCCTGTCTGGGGTGAAGGCTGCAGTATCATTGTGATGGTGGGTGCAAAGAGCTATTTTCCTCCTCTCCTTTCAGTTTGGAACCCACTCATGTATTCTATCCATGCCATTAAGCACCTTCTGTGCGCAAGCGCTCTCTGGGTGGCAATATAGACTGATTCTGCTGAACCCCAGGCTTCATTAAACCCCAGGTTAGGGGCTGTCCACACACCTGGCCTGCCTGCCTTCTCTCCCAAGCCTGGACTTACTCTCAAGCTCTCAACTTCTGGAGAGCTGTTGAGCAATTGCTGACACAGCAATTCCTTAACCGAAAACCAACTACTAGATGAGATGACAGCCTTCTGGACTCCCTGTGAACTGCCCAGGCGACCCTGGGTGGCCCTTCTTCCTGGGGTGCTGCCTCCTCAGTTGACACTCAGTCCTGCCAACAGTCCCTTCGCCAAAGTCCTTCCAGAGCCTCGTTTACATATGCCATCTGTTTCCCCGCCGTGATGGTGACAGACACAATTTGGAAAGCAGCCAAGAAGAAGAGCAAGGGCCTGGTCCCTTCCAGCGTTCATGGAGAGAAGGATAAAAAGACAGACTTATGGTCGAGGACCGGAAAGGTCTGGGTCACGTGGGGGCAAATCCTCACCCACTCACCCTGTGTCCCTGTTCTCATCATGAAGGACTCAGGCTATCAGGTCCAGATGAGGAACCTTGGTCCTGCAAGGAGACATCACCTAATCCTCACATATGGGTATTCACCCTCTACCGCTCTTCACTTTCCTGGTCTCTGACCTTGGTGAGGGTCTTGCCCAATGGGGGTGGGGCTTCTCTTGCCGGTTGTTTGAGGCTGGATTACAAAGTGTGAGCTGTATTCTTTGTCTGGCTTCTTCCTGCCTGCTTTCCCGGCACCTTTCTTTTTTTCCCCACCTTGAAAAGAAAATTGATTCCATCCTTTCAACCAGCTTCCTGAAGTCACTCGCAGAAGCCACCCACCCCTGCTGTGACTTCATCTGTGCCATCATAGCCCCCCTCAACTGCCTGCAGCCTTGTGCTCTTAGGCCAGCCTGGGGGCACAGAGGCAGGTTGCATAGGTGGGCTGACAGGTGGGGGTGTGGTGCATGGTGTGTAGTCTGGGCTGACAATCCCTTTCCAGCCCAGTTTGTGTGTGCTCCTGCTCCACGAGGTTCATTTTGGGAGATCATGGGTGGGACAAAGCCAAGCCGGATGTGTCTGACACGTCAGTGACTCAGTAGAGATTCTCTATGTTACCTTGTAGATTCCTTTCAGTCCCTAGGTCTGGACTTTAAAACCTTACATTCTCCCTACAGTGAGGAAGGAAAATGCTAGACAGTCCGGGTCAGGCTGGGACAGGGTGGTTGCCCAAGTCAGCAGGTCTTGGGACTAGGGAAAAATGTCCTCCACTCCAGAGAGAAGGCTTGTGGCCAGAGAGCAGCCCCAGGCTCTGCACAATCGGAGCTGTCCCCTTGCCCTTCAGTGTAGGATCGGGGTGTGCTTTCTCCATCCCTAAGGAAATGGGACTTCCTGAAAAGCAAGAAGTAGGTTCTGAAAAGGAAGCAAGTCCGGTGGCATCACCATGTCCCTGAAGAGACAAGAGCAGAAAAGTACCTAGCCTTGGACCCTGCACTTGCTCTCTAGTAAGGAACTTTGTGCATGGCCACCACATTCCTTGCTCTATTGCCTATGAAGTGGACTCCAGTCACAGGATAGGGTTAGGAGCCAGCTGTGCAGGAGGCAGGACCAGGAGAAAGAATAGTTGATGGTGGCTGCTTTCAGCAGTTTCTGCAGGTGGATACCCTCCCTTTTTAAGATGAGGAGACACATTGCTGAGTTAAACATTCTCCCCAAGGACACATGGGTCACAAGTTTTCTAGTAAAAGTGAAACTCCCCAAATCTGTAGGTTGGGCAGAATGCAAAGCTGGTTGCTTGCTTGGGCTTTGTGGCATCAGAGGGGGCAGCTCCAATCTGGCTGCTGTCACCAGGAGCCCAGCCCCCGAAGCTGTGTATAGCTAGACTTCTGCACAGGGTGGCTGCCTAGTACACTGAGTAACAGTGACTTGCCCTTCTGCAAGCATAGGCCAGGGACAAGAACCACGTGGATTCCCGCATGTTCCTCTCTGGTCCTTTGCTTTGGAGCCCCTTTCCATAAAGAATGCCAGGAACTCATGGCCACCTTTAACAGAGCCAAGACTGGAACAGTCACTGATTGTCTAGAAGCCCTGAAATGTCCTCTGCAGGACCACAGGGTAGCATAGCAAAGAAGGACTGGTATGCCCTGCCACCAGGCCGCACCACCGCACAGGTGGCATGCTCTAGAGAAACTTTCAAAGCAGAATAGAACGGGTGTCTTCTGGCCCCAGGTGTCAGACGTAGTTCCTGGGGGTAGGGGTGGGGCATTTGGTCTAGCTTCATCTGTGTTTTCCCCAGTGGTCCTTAGACGTTTGTCTGACTCCATCCTCACTAGAATGGTCCCGTGAGAAGAGTGCACAGAGAAAGCTGGGTTCCAGGGTGACCTCTGACTAGTTCCCAGTTAGTTCCCTGTAGGCCTGCTTTGTGATCACCTTTGGGGTACATCAGGACCCCTCTCTGCATTGCCCTGCTGTCACTCACCAACAGAGGCCTGGCTGAGGAGTCATCCCTCCCCCGCCCCCCCCCCCCCCCGCAACTCCCCAATGGCCTGAGCCTCCTGGAGCAGGTACTCGCCTTTACACTGACCTTTTTTCCCCTAGTGACATGGGAAATGCCAAAGAACACCTGGTCTCTCGGAGGTCAGAGTCCCCAAAGCATGGGTAACACTGCCTGTGACCCTGGGAGGTGGCTCCTAGATGGTAGCCCCAAGATCACAGCTGCTCTTGTCTTGTACTGTCCCTGGGGACTGGTCTGCTCAGGGCTCAGCTCCCAACCCTTGTCCAGCCACTTCCTGGGACTCTGGTGAGGCACTTGGGCCTAGTTTTCCTAGGCAGCCACATGGTGCCCCCTGCTGGCCAGGGCTGTCACTGCCAGGGAGAAGGTGGAAGTCTGGAGGCCAGGACACAAAGGGGCTTGCCTCTTGTGGAGGAAGGGAGAAGGGGTGGGGTGGGGGAGAGACCAGGGCAGTGGGGCTTGTCATTGTCACCATGCTACTTGAGTAGCAGAGCCACTGGGACTTGGAGCTAGCTGCATCCCACCAGCAGTGTGCTTTGACAAACATAGGGCCCCACTGTCACTAACCCAGGGGTCCCTCTGCTCTCCTGATAGTCTCCATCCAAAGTCCCACCAACACTTAGACAAACCCCGACTCACAAATCTGTATGGAGCATAAACTCAGGCTGAGACTGGGCCAGGGACTAGGAGCAAGACAGATAGAGATGACTGAGGTACGCTACCCACAGGGGCCACATTCTGGCACCCAAGTAAGTGCAAAAGTTGCCTAACATACATGTGACAAGTGGATACATCCTACATCATTAAGGTAAGGAACCCAGACAAGGAGATGAGGTGGTCAAACTCTTAGATATCTGGAAAATTCTGACTCATCCTTCAAAACCCCAATTAGGCCAGGATGGTGGTACACGTCGTAGTGAGACAAAAATAAAAAGTCAAAAAGACTTCTTGCCTAGCACACACAAAAACTTAGATTCAATCCCCAATGTTACAAACTAACCAACCGCCATGTTCAGGCTAAAAAAAAAAAGCATCTTCTAAGTCCTTCAAGAAGATCACTGATCACCATGCCCAATTCACTTCGGGTCAGAGGACAGGGCATCTTTTTAAATTACTATTTAATTAGTTAGTTAATTAATTACACAGGTGCATGTGTAGAGGCCAGAGGACAACTTGCAGGACTCAGTTCTGACCTTTCAGCATGTTAGCACTGAACTCAGGGCATCAGGTTTGGCAAAAGTACCTTTGTCGAGCCTTTAGCAAGTCCACAGTGCAGTCTTTCTAGCGAACAGGCTGAGTGTGCTTGTGTCCCGGTGAATTACTGACTTTCCTATTGCTGTGATAAAGCACCATAACCAAGGTGACTTATAGAACAAAGGATTTATTTGTGCTTAAGGTTCCAGAGGGAGAGGAGACCATCACCATCACAGTGAGGAAGTGTGGCAACAGGCAGGCATGTCCACAGGGACAAGAAGCTGCCGCTTACATCTTAAAGGGCAGACACAAAGCTGAGAGAGTAAGCTGGAAATGCCTGAGTCTTTAAATTCTCAAAGCCCACCTCCAGGGACCCACTTCCTCCAACAAGACCACACCTCCTAAGATCCCTTAAACAAATGTTCAAGTGTCAGAGACTGCCACACCTGGGAATGGTGTATCCATGCATGCATTGCGAACTTGACTGAGAACAGCAGTGTGCTCCCTCCCTTGTCTAGAGGTGATGGGGGAAAGGATGGACAGGCAGACACTTTTACATTCTGTATTATAAAGACAGGCATTCTCCACACTGTAGGAAGAAGCAAGCAGATGCATGCATTTCCGGCTTAACGTGTAATGATGGCAGCGATCTGTTTGTTCTGAGTTAACTCCTCCCAGCCCGGTGCCCCAGAGTGGGCACTAAGTAGGCATAGAAAAGCCCCTAGAATTATTTTTACAGCTCTGCATGTCAAGAAGTTCCTGAACCCCAACATCTACAAAAGAAATAAGGAGAGAGCTCCAGAAACATGGCTGAGCACCTAACAGGAGGGGTAAGGCTAAGCTCTAGAGAGACTGACCCATCCCACCCCTGGATGATCTGCCAGCTGGAATGAAGTGGGGCACACTTCTTAGGATATCACTCTGCTGGCTTCTCAGATTGCCAGCTCTCAAAATACAACGATTCTGGTCCTGGGCCTGCCCCATGACATCTGCAATGGCAGGGAGCAGGGAGTGCTGGTGCTCCTGTTATGGAGGCCAGAAGAGGGTGACTTGCTCTCCACCTTACATATTTTTAACATTTTTATTCGTTTGTTTTATGTGCATGGGCGTTTTGCCTGTGTGCACATCTGTGCACATGCGGGTGCCCAGTGCCTGCAGAGCCATCTCTTCTGTCCTTTTCACCTTATTTTTTGACATATGGTCTCTCGTTGAACACAGACCTAATTGTTTCTGCCAGACTGGCTGGTTAGAAAGGTTCCAGGATTCACTTGTCTCCACCCCATAATACTAGGATTATGGATACATATGGCAATGCCTAGATTTTATGTGGTACTGGGAATTTGAACTCAGCTCTTACCCCCCGAGTCATCTCCCTAGCTCTCTCAATTGAAAAACAAAAATTTCAATCTTTAAATGTGTGGGTAGGTATGTGCACATTTGTGCAGATAATAGGGCATCAGATCCCTTAGGGCTATAGTTACAAGATGCTGTGAATTGTCAACATGGGTGCTGGGAACTGAACCTGGGTTCTCTGTAAGAATAGTATTCACTGTTAACCACTGAGCCATCTCTCCAGCCTCTGGAAGCACTCTTAACTGTGAAAGCCTTCTCTCCAGCTCCTTTCTCAGTGTTTTTGTTTTGTTTGGTTTTTCGAGACAGGGTTTCTCTGTGTAGTCCTGGATGTCCTGGGACTCACTCTGTAGACCAGGCTGGCCTCAAACTCACAGAGATCTGCCTGCCTCCGCCTCCAAGCGCTGGGATTAAAGGCATGCGCCACCACTGCCCGGCTTCCTTTCTCATTTTAATGAGACTTTTTTTTTTTTTTTAAGTAAATTCATTGTATGAAGTAATGAGTCTCACTGGACATTCCGTGCAGATAAACTGTACATGTCCCCAATATCCTCCCTGGCCCCCTCCTCCACTTACAAATGTTTCATTTCTCTTCTGAGTTAGCGTCCCTTTTACTTTAATGCCCTTAAAAAAATCTAGATTTCACTATAAGGAGACATTCAGTGTTTGTCTTGTGTGTCTGACTTACTCAGCTTAACAGTCACCTCTGGTTCCATCCATATACTCACAAAGGACAAGATTTCGTTCTTTATGCCCAAGGACCTTATTTCCTTTCTTTGTTTAAAAAAAAAAACACAAAACCTATGCTATTTGTTTATTTTAAAGATTTATTTCTTTTATGTATATGAGCTTGCATGTATATATATGCACTGCCTGAGTGTCTGATGCCTCAGGGGATCAGAAGAGGTCACCAGATACTCAGAACTGGAGTTATAGATGGTTGAGAGCCACAATATGGATGCTGGGAACTGAACCAGGATCCTTTGCAGGAGCACAAGGGCTCTTAACCACCGGTGAGCCTCAAGTGCTCAGCACCTGCCGCCATCCCAGCGGGTACAGAGATGTCCCTGTAGAGAGTTTGATGACCACTGGGGCTTACATCTTTTGTCTTTTTCTTTCTTTTTCCCCCAAAGATTTGTTTTTTACTTATGCACATGTATGTGTACCTGTGTGAGTTAATGTACTGCATGCTCTAAGGAGCCCTCAGAGGTCAGTCCAAGGACATCAGACCCCCTGGAGCAGACTTCTTGGCAGTTACAGGCTGCCACGAGGGTCCTGGGAACCAGACCCAAGACCTCTAAAAGAGTAACCAGTGCTCTCTTGAGCCTCCTCTCCAGCCCCATCAATGGCTCCATTCTGAAGCTGTTTGTAGTTTCATGATTGCTGAACGACCTGCAGTAGTTTCTTGGTTGATGGTGGTGTTGACAGATAGGCCTCTGGGTGACATCAGTCATAACTGCGGCCCACTGGCCTCACCACAATATGAACGTAGCTCACCTCTTCCCTGTCCTTCTCCTTCCTACCTACCTTCCCTTTCCTTCCCTCCCTCCTCCTCCCTCCCTCCTTTCCTCCTTCCATTTCTTTTCTTTACTTCCATGTTGTTTGTTTGATTTTGAGACAGGGTCTCACTATGAAGTTCCCGCCTACAACTTGCTATGTAGACCAGGCTGGCACTTGAACTCACAGATAACCATCTGCCTCTACCTCCCGCACGCTAGGATTGAAAACGTACATACGCCACCATGCACGGCTATTTGTTTGTTTTGTTTTGGAGATGGGGTAATTTCAGCAGGACCTGAGCTTGCTGGTCAGGCTAGGCTTGGATGCTCAGCTCCGGGGATCTGCTTCTCTCTGGCTCCCCAGCCCTGGGATTCCGAGTGCACACCCCTGCTCTTGACTCTTACTTTGGTGCTGGGGATTGAATTGTGGTCCTCACACTTGAGCTCTCCTCAGCTCCCTGCAGAAACTCCTTCTAAAGACCTTGTCTGTAGTACCTGTAGCGATGTGACTTGGGCACATATTTTAGGGGATGCAATTCAAGCTGCAACAGTGAAAAGGTACAGGCTGTGGCAATCTGTTCACATTTGGGAAGAAGGGAGACAGAGGTTCCATTTCAGGGGTTCCTGGGATAGGGGAGTTATAAGTGAAGACGCTGGGGCTTGTAAGTGGGCAGGTCACAGTGTCCAGGATGACGCCCACAGTGGGTAGGTTGGGTAGCTGGAGCTGTCTTACCGGTGTCTGCAGCCCAGGGTAGAGCTCTGTGCAGGCAGACTGTATTAGAGGTCTCTTCCTCATGCCATTTGGTCCTCCTGACAGCCTCTGAGGCAGTGATGACAGTATCTCCAGGTCGAAGATGAGGACTCTGGAGTCCCAAAGGCAGAACCATCAGCTGAGTGGGCCCAGGTACTAAGTGTGGAGCTGAGACTTGAGCCAGGTCTAGCCATCTTCCCTGCCTGCCGCTGGACTGCTAGTCAGGTGAGAGAGGTTACCTGGAAAAGCTATGCTTTTTGTGCTTGCCTTGGGGGACGTGTCCTTTCACAGCCTTAGCTTATTTGTGTGTAGATGTGTAAGTGATGCTAGAAACTGTGACCGTCTCAGGACTCAGGCCTTGACTCTGTGACAGTGGAGATTGTTTGTCTTGCTGGCTGCAGTTGCAGTGCACACCAGTTGTGGTGTACTGTTGGTGCTGGGGCATCCCCTCAACAAGACAGTGATGCTGGGGAGTTGGTGAAGGGTACAGAGCTAAACCACTCCAGACACTGTTTTGGGGAACAGTGTCTGCTTTATTGTCCATGAAGAACTACTTATATAGCAGAAGCCTCTTGACTATGATTGGTTAGCACATTACCTTGGATTGAACGTTGAGTGCTCAGGCCACGAGGGTCTCTTTGCAGATGCAGCACATTAAGAGATGTGGGGAGCGCAGACTCATCCACAGGCCAGTTACTGGCTACTCACACTTCTTCAGAGTTCAGAGTTCTGACTTCCGATGCAGGGTGTGCCATGTTTCTTATTGAGAAGCATATCGTGCCAGGTAGGTGGGCTGCCAGGTCATGCCTGCATTTGCTCCTGTGATGGCATGTGACACTGAGACTCCTGAAGCCTGGGGGGCGGGGCAGTGCGTGTCAAAGACCTAGCTAGATAGTTCCTGTTGTAAGGGTCAGCACAGAACTGTGGCACCAGGTTCTGATGGATGTCAAAGTTAACTGTCTGTGAGCAGATGAGGCTAGCCCAGCCCAGCCGGGGCTTAACCCTTCTCGGGTCCTGTGAATAGCTAGGAAGAACTGCCCTGGTCATGAGGGTCACAAGACCTTTGGTTTCTCTAGGGGAAAACAAAACATTAAGTGTGCAATTATCAGTTTGGGCAGTGGTGGCGCAGGCCTTTAATCCCAGCACTCAGGAGGCAGAGGCAGGTAGACCTCTGAGTTTGAGGCCAGCCTTGTCTACAGAGTGAGTTACAGGACAGCCAGGGCTACACAGAGAAACCTTGTCTCACAAAAAACAAAAACAAAAACAAAAATAAAAACAAGAGCAATTATCTTTCTGGGTTTTTTTTGTTGTTGTTTTTTTGTGATAGTCTGGGCTGGAACTCACTACCTAGCCCAGACTGACCTCAAACTCCTGCCTCACCATCCTGAGTGCTGGGATTAGGTAGAGGCCCACATCACCACACCTGGTACTAAATGATTGTCACGCGACTGAGCTATCTCACCTCTCGATTTGCATTCAGTTGAAGGCGGGACTTCACATATCTACTTTTTTTGTTTTGTTTTGGTTGGGAAGGGGGTTGAGACAGGGTCTTATTATGAATCCCAGGCTGGCCTTGAACTTGCAGTCTTCCCCCCTCAGCCTCCTGAGTATTGCAATTACTGAAGTACCACACCTGGGTTTTGTGTGGTACTGGAGGTCAAGCCAAGAGCTGTGTGTATACGAGGCGCCGTACTAACTGTGCCACGCCCCCAGAACCCAGTTTCTCCTCCTAATGAAATCCAGCTATTCCTAATGTGTTCCCTTTATGCTGCCCAAGCTTTTTTGTTTGTTTGTTTTTTTGTTTTTTGAGACAGCGTTTCTCTGTGTAGCCCTGGCTTTCCTGGAACTCACTCTGTAGACCAGGCTGGCCTCGAACTCAGAAATCCACCTGCCTCTGCCTCCCAAGTGCTGGGATTAAAGGCGTGCACCACCACTGCCCGGCGCTGCCCAAGCTTTTGGTATCATTTTCAAGAAGAAGCCACAAAGATTCACCCCTGTTGTCATCTTAGAATTCCCTAGTTTTTGCTTTTGTGTTTTGTCTTCAATCTATTTGGAGATTTCTATTCGTTTGGTACGTAGTGTGAAATGGGAGCTGAGCTTCATTCATTCACATATCCAGTTGTCTCGGAACCATTTGTTGAAAATACTGCACCCCTGTTTGTACCCTTGTCACAGATTCATTGACTCACTGACAACCGTAAGAACCTAATTCTGACTTAGAACTCTTTTGTTATTTCTGAGACAAGGTCTCTATGTGTAGCCTTGACTGGCCTGGAACTCCATATGTAGACTAGGTTGGTCTTAAACACACAGAGATCTAACCCCACTGCTCGCCCCTTCCCCCCCCATCCTTTCCCACTCCCCTACCCCCCCACCCCCTGCCTTCTGAGAACTGGAATCAAAGGCTTGTGCTGCCACACCCAATTCAGGGTTCTGAGTTAGAATTCTACTCCATCAACCTATTTATTTACAATTCAGTCTAATAACTGTAGGGCTGAAGTGGACATCAGATGGCCCCCTTAGTCAAACTGCCCTTAATTTTTGCGGTAGAGTCTCTCACTGAACCTGGAACTCACTGGTTCAGAGATTTGCCTGTGTCCTCCCCTGTCCCCAATGCTAAGGTTACAGATGTGTCCCACAGCACTCGACTTTTCCCATGAGAGCTGGGGAACTGATGTCTCGTCTTGTGCTGACTTGGTAGGTGTTTTACTGATTGAGCCATCTCCTCAGCCCTGTTGTCTGTTACAAATAAGGAAGTGTGAAATCTACAACTGAAAACTTTTTAAAAACAATTTTTAAAAATTATTTTAGGCGTATATGTGTATGATGTAGGTATGCATATCACATGCATGCAGAAGCTTGCAGAGTGTTAGATGTCAGATCCCTGGAACTGGAGTTACAGATGCTAGGGAATAGAACCTAGGTCCTCTGCAAGAGCATTAAGTGAGAGCATTAAGTGTTCTTAACCTCTGAGCTATCTCTCTAACCCTGAAGTCCCCAATTTCTCCTCCTCCTCCCCCTCCTCCTCTCCCTCCTCCTCCCCCTCCCCTCCTCCTCCCCCTCCTCCTCCTCCTCCTCCTCCTCCTCCTCCTCTTCCTCCTCCTCCTCCTCCTCCTCCTCCTCCTCCTCCTCCTCCTCCTCCTCCTCCTCCTCCTCCTCTTCAGGGTTTTTCT
>CM052718.1:27466938-27482777 GCA_028551405.1 Uromys caudimaculatus | reverse complement strand
CCCTTCTCAGTGGTAGCATCACCAATGGGAACACGTCGTAGAACGATCTGGTGCTTGTGGGTGGCACACACTGTGAGTGTGTATATGTGAGGGTATCCAAGTGTGTGTGAGAGTGTATATGTGTGTGAGTGTGTAAGTGTGAGTGTGAGATTGTGTGTCTAAGTGTGTGTGAGCATGTGTAAGTGTGTGTGTATGTGAGTGTGTGCTAATGTGTGTATGTGTGTCTGAGAGTGTGTATGTGTGAGTGTGTGAGTGAATGTATATGAGTCTATGTGTAAGAGAGTGTGTATCTGTGTGTGTGTGAATGTGTGTGAGTGTGTATGAGTGTATGTGTGTGTGTGTGGGTACAGCCTTGCTGTGCTGTTGCTGCCCAGGATTCGAGCTCTTAGTTGGAGCTGGGCTCTCTGGGTGCCACTGGACCCCACCTGACAAAGCAATTTGACATGGTTTGCCATCTCATGCATTTCAGAAAGAATTGTTTCTATGCCAGGCACTGTGGAACAAGCCTGTGGCCTCAGTGACTCTGGAGGCTTTGGAGGAAGGACAGATGGAACCCCAAGTTTGAGGCCAACAAAACACAACAAAACTGAACCCTTGGTGACATTTTGTGACTCCCTGGGTGCATTGTTGCTATGTCTTCTTTTTGAGTCAGGGTCTCATATAGCCCAGGCTGCTTTGAACTCACTGTGGGACTAAGGATAACCTTGAGCTTTGATCTCCTGCCTCTGTCTCTCAAGCGCTGGGATTCCATGCACCCATCACATTTATCATTTTATTGGTGTTTAATTTTTAATTGAAATGTTACTATGATTAATTAATGTATAAAAACATGGTCTCACTATGTAGCCCTGGCTAATCTGGAACTTGCTGTGTAAACCGTGTTGACTTGCTTGGGATCTGCCCATCTTTGCCTCCTGATCACATTTTTTTTTTTTTTTTTTTTGGTTTTTCGAGACAGGGTTTCTCTGTGTAACCCTGGCTGTCCTGGAACTCACTCTGTAGACCAGGCTGGCCTCGAACTCAGAAATCCACCTGTCTCTGCCTCCCAAGTGCTAGGATTAAAGGCGTGGGCCACCACTGCCCGGCTCCTGATCACATTTTTAAAATCACATTTATTTGCTTACTTGTTTATTTGGGGGGAAGCCCATGCCACTGTGTTTGTGTGGAGGTCAAGAGGCGTTGGTCATTCTCTATCTTGCGAGTCTTGGGGATTGAACTCGGGTGTTTACTTTTGGCCATAAGTGCCTTTATCCCTGAACTATTTCTCTGGAGCCTGTTGTTGTTTTGAAACAAGATCTCCCTGTGTAGCCCTGTCTAGCCTGTTATTCACTATGTAGACCAGGCTAGCCTGGAACTTTTTTCGCCTCTCCAATTCTGTGGTTTATTTATTTAGTGGCAGCTTTCTCCATGTGCCTCCTCTGCTGTTTCTTGTGTGTTGTGTGTGTGTGCGCACAGGCGCGCAAGCGCGCACATAGGCGTGCACGATACATGTGTGTGATACATGTGTGAGTGGTACCCCCTTAAAGCAGAACGCAGTGTGAAGATATCTCTGTATGACCATCAGAGGCTTCAGAGGTGAAGCTCCCATCAACCCCAGGAACAAGACAAACTTTCTTCAAGGAGAAACAAGGCTGGGACCTAGTCCTGTCATTTCCCAGAAGTCCTCTAGGGGGCATGATACCATCATCTGCTGAAGGACCAAGAGAACAGAGCAAGTTAGGGGAGCTTGGAGTTTCCAGGCTGCTATTAGGTTTCTGTTGAGAAGACTGAGGGGCATGGGGGTGGGGGTGGGCCTGGCAAGCTGATGATTCGTTGTTTGTTTTGCTGTCTTCACTAAAAGACAGGAAGCTCCCGCCAGACTATTCGTGATCCAGGCCCTGTCTCTCTTCCTCGCTGTCTTGCTGTTGTTACCTGGCCTGCAATATCTTTGGCCTTAATCCCAGTGCCTGCTGAAGGTTGAAAGTCTGTGATTCTAAGTGAATTGCAAATGAACCAGCAGCTGAGTGTAATAAGGGAGTGGCCACAGATGCCTCCGCTGCTCGGTTAGGTGTGAGAAAAGGCTGATGGTTAACAGCCTTTCCTGTCCCCCTGGGTGCCTGAGCCCAGGGCCTGCAGGGGCAGACAGACCCTCCCTCATCCCCTTCTTTAATCTGTCATAGTGAGTTTTATTTAGCTGTGTGTGTGTGTGTGTGTGTGATGTTGTTTGATTGGTTGGTTTTTGTTTGTTTGTTTGTTTGTTTTTCAAGACAGGGTTTCTCTGTGTAACCCTGGCTGTCCTGGAACTCACTCTGTAGACCAGGCTGACTGTTTTTTAAGACAGGGTCTCATACAATTTAGTCTGGGATTACAGGTGTGTGCCACCATGCTTGGCACCGTGCTTTCACTTTCTTATGTAATGCCATTCTAAGTAAATACAATGTTATGTCATTCACATGGATTCTATCTCTGTATTATATGATGACAGTTTTGTTGGTTGACCAACTAACTGAATGATACAAGGCCTCATATATCCCAGGCTGGACTTGAACTCAATACATAGCCTTTATTTATTTATTTGTTTGGTTATTTATTTGTTTATTTAGTTATTTTGTTTGTTTGAGATAGCATCTCTCTACATAGTCCTTACTCTCCTAGAACTCACTATGTAGACCAGGCTGGCCTTGAACTCACAGAGATCCACCTGACTCTGCCTCCCAAGATGAGATTAAATGCATGTGCCACTGGCAATCCTCCTACCTTTACCAACCAAGAGCTGGGATTGTTGGTGTGAGCCACCAGGCCTGGCTTACCCAGTGCTGGGGTTGACCTAGGGCCCTGTACACACTAACAAGCACTGTGCCAATTGAGTTCCACCCTAAAAGCCCCATACTAGTTTTAGATGCAGAGTATTTCACTTGCCAGTCGCCTCGCTGGAACTCACAGTGTGTACTATGTGGTTTGTAAAAGTAAATGTTTTCCCATTTCAGAAGAACAACGGAGGGGTTGCGTAAATCTCATTCGTCCTTATTGGAGTCACCTTCACTACATCTTCCTGGAGCCTAGGGGTCCGCTGGAATTCAATGATCGCTCTCAAGAGGTGTAGTAAACATTGTGGGGAATGGACGCAAGCTAACGGATCATACTTTTGTCCCATCGGGCTTAGAAAACATGAGTCTAAAAATGAAGCTACTGATGGTTTTGTGTTGGCAGCAGAGCCTCTGTTTGTGTGGCGTTGTTCTCTTGTATTAAAGCTGTCTGCACTGCATATCCATGGAACAGGCCCCACTGAAGTATTCAGGAGAAATGCATGTGGGAACTGTTGCGGCTCATGAAAGGACAGTTTGGGGGTCACGGGCAAGTACATCAAGGAAAGGCAGCATACTGTGAGTATAAGGCACAGACTTCCTCTTCCAGGCAAGTAGGAAGGGTTTGGACTTTAAGCAGGACTCTTGTCCTGCTACATACGGACATCAACATACACCCATTGTGGTGGTTTGAATGAGAATGGCCCCCCCCGTAGGCTCATATATGTGAATACTTGGTCCCCAGTTGATAGCACTGTTTTGGAAGGATTAGGAGGTGTGGCCTTGTTGGAGGAGGTGTGTCACTGTGGGATGGACTATAAGGTTTTAAAAGGCAGTGATGGGCTGGACAGATGGCTCAGAGGTTAAGAGCACTGACTGCTCTTCCAGAGGTCCTAAGTTCATTTCCCAGCAACCACATGGTGGCTCACAGCCATCTGTAATGGGATCTCATACACTCTTTTGATGTGTGTCTGAAGACAGCTACAGTATACTCATTTAAATAAAAATAAATAAATCTTAAACCCCCCCCCCCCAATAGTCGGGCAGTGGTGGCACACGTCTTTAATCCCAGCACTCGGGAGGCAGAGGCAGGCAGGTTTCTGAGTTTGAGGCCAGCCTGGTCTACAGAGTAAGTTCCAGGACAGCCAGGGTGACACAGAGAAACCCTGTCTTGAAAAACCAAAAAAAAAAAAAAAAAGCCAGTGTCATTTCCAATTAAGTCTTCTGCTTCATGTTTGTGGACTGAGCTCTCAGCTACTGCTCCAGCGCCATGCCTGCCTGCTGTGGTGCTCCCTGTTGTGATGGTCGTGGACTTTTGCCCTTTGGAATCACAAGCCCCAAATGAAATGTTTTCTTTCATAAGTTGCCTTGGTTGTAGATTTTTCAAATCACAGCAACTGAAGGTAACTAAGGTACGCCACCTCCATCTACCTATTCACCATCCCTGTCCACCCACAGTCATCCAAGTGTCCTCCTACCCATTTTCTGTCCATCTGTCTGCAATGCTTGATCCTGATTGTCAATGGGATGGAAGAAGAATCAGCTTAGAAGTGTGCCTCTGGCCAGGCACGGTGCTGCACGCCCGTAATCTTAGAGAGGCCCTCGGGGAGCAGAGCAGGCGTCTCTGAGTTTGAGGACAGCCTGGTCTACAAAGCAAGTTCTAGGATAGGCAGGGCTGTTACACAGAGAAAACCTGTTGAAAGAAAAAAAAGAAAGGAAGGAAGGAAGGAAGCATGCTCATGGGTAGGCCTTTGAGGATGTTTTTAAAATAGATTAACTAAGAGGGGAACCCCCTCCCTCAGTGTGGGGACACTGTCCAGTGGGAGCCCAGATAGAAAGCATCCAAGAAAAATATAGCAAGCAGTACCCTCCTGCCTGTCCACTCCTCCTGCCTGTCCACTCCTCCTGTCTGTCCACTCCTCCTGTCTGTCCACTCCTCCCTGTCTGTCCACTCCTCCCTGCCTGTCCACTCCTCCTGCCTGTCCACTCCTCCTGCCTGTCCGCTCCTCCTGTCTGTCCACTCCTCCTGCCTGTCCACTCCTCCCTGCCTGTCCACTCCTCCTGCCTGTCCACTCCTCCTGCCTGTCCACTCCTCCTGCCTGTCCACTCCTCCTGCCTGTCCACTCCTCCTGCCTGTCCACTCCTCCTGCCTGTCCACTCCTCCTGCCTGTCCGCTCCTCCCTGCCTGTCCACTCCTCCCTGCCTGTCCACTCCTCCCTGCCTGTCCACTCCTTTGCTGGTTGAAGTGTCAGTCTGCTGCTGCCTCTACCATCTCTCTGCCATCTCCCACTACCTGAATCAAACTCCAACTGCTGCTTTTCACCTTCCAACATGGACTGAAGACCAGCAACTCTCCCAGAATTGTCTAGACCTTCAGTGCTACATTGGTACTTCTGAGACATCCAGCTCTGTGGACTGAATAGCTGTTGGTTTTTTGGTCTCTCCAGGGTGCAGTAGCAATTGCTGGGCTACCCAGCTCCCCACCCCTGTGGGTTTTAGTCCCCTAAGGAACCCTGCCTAAAATACCGTGCACCACCCACCCATCTACCTAACAAATATCTCTTGAGGTCTACCAGGAGCCAGGCACTGGTAAGCATTGGTAACCATGGCTTCTGTCCCCAGGGTCCTTTCGATGAGAAGATGACACTGTATAAAGAGGCTATAACAAGAACACCAAGCTGCTGCAAGGTGCTGGTTCCAGGCAGACACAAGGAGCAGGTCTTCACTGTCATGGCACCAGTTCTCTTGCTTAGGTACTCTTTTACAATGCTGATTCACTCCCTTTGGTTTGGGATTTTTATTTTATTAATTAACCCATTGAATGATTAACTAACTAACTAACTAACTAACTAATTAATTAATTAGAGACAGGATTTCTCTGCTGGCTGTCCTGGAACTCGCTCTGTAGACAAGGCTTGAATTCACAGAAATCTGCCTGCCACCTGGCTCTTAATAGTTTTCTTATCTTTTTCTATGTGCAGTAGAAGTGGGGGTGGGGAGTGCCAGAGGACAACTGGAGGGAGTGGGTTCTCTTATCATGTAGCGTCAGGACATTAAACTCAGGTTATCAGGTTGATGGCAATTGTTTTTTCCCACTGAGCCATCACCCCAGCCTGGCATGGCTTTATTTGTGGCCAGCCCAAGGCTTGCCAGGAGGGATAAGGAAGAGAGGAAGGCTCATAAGAGGGCCCCAGCAGTGGGATGTGAGATGGTAAAGTTGGAGGCCCAGGAACAGAGCCCTGTGTGGATAGCAGAGCTGGGATAGAGACTTAGGTGGACAGTTTCCTATGAGAGTAACAAATCATTTGAGGAACCTGAGGGGTAAGCACTCCTGTGGGACACAGAGAGACACTGTCTATTGATTTGTGTCTGGATTTAGATGGGGCTGGGGTGGAGGGAAGAAGCCCAGAGTTGGCTGAGGAGGCCTGGTCTGTCTCTTCACCTCCTCCCCCCCGCCCTCCCTCCCCCCAAGTTGGGCTGGCTTGGATATAGGAGCTTCTTCTCTTGGTGTTGTATGCCTTTAATCCCAGCACTTGGGAGGCAGAGACAGGTGGATTTCTGAGTTTGAGGCCAGCCTGGTCTACAGAGTGAGTTCCAGGACAGTCAGGGCTATACAGAGAAACCCTGTCTCGAAAAAACAAACAAACAACCCCCCCCCCCAAAAAAAAACAGGCATTACTTAAGTCTTGGTTCACACTGTGAGCAGAGGGTAGGAAAAAGGGAAGGAAATTAGGCTCTGCCATTTCTCAGAGTGCTCAGCCTAAGGCTGGCACAGACTCCTCCCAGCAGCTGGAGCCTAGATGGGGAAACTAAGGCTGCAAGAAGTGGAGGGAGTTGATAGAACTCTTATCCACAGGCCACAGTCTCCACAGGCCATAGCCACTATGACTGCCTCTCTTTTGTAGGTCCCTACTTTGTCCTCTTTCCTGAACTAGGTCTGGGTTCGAACCACAGCCCAGTTATGTGTATATGGCACCGTGGTAACTTTTGCCCCTTCAGAAAGCTGCAGGCTACTTGAGGTCAAAAGCCCCTTCAAAGCCTAGCAGCCACACTAGTTCCACAGTGACAAGGTTTTGAAATCACTTGTTTCTTCATGTAGGAAGTGACTATAAGCATTGCAAAAGGTTGTTTTTTTTTTTTTTTTGAAAGAAAAATAAGTCATGTGTGCTTCTGCTGTGGGAGTGTGCCCAGGAGAGCTACCTCTGTGTCTGGATGCAGTAAGCCTGATCATACTGTTTTCTTCAATCGGAGTGGGCTTGTTCTCTGCCCTGTGGCTATGAGGACTTCCGGGACCAGGGGTGGCTGAGCAAGCATGCCAAGGCTCAAGCACAGTGCCTGCCACAGAGGATATCCCCAAATGCTCCTGTTATTTGACTCACCACGACCATGCTCCATGTTCCCTCCCACCTTGAACAAAGCCTGAGAGGGCTGTGATCCAGGAGCTGGGAAGCCTGGGGCAAGACAGACTAAGAGGCAAGGAACTGTACCAGCTGTGTGGGAGCCACCAGCACAGACAAGACTTCTTAGGAGCCTCTGCTTCTAGCTGTGAGGCCAACATCCCAGACAGGAACAACCAAGTTTCCCCAATACACACATGTACATCCACACACAGAAAAGTGCTCATATAGCCACACACACACACACACACACACACACACACACACGTGAACAGAAACACAAAATAGTGCTCATACAGGCACATATACATATAGTCACATAGTATGAAGAGACATACATATATATGTACATACATGTGGGCAAATAACAACACAGTCAGACTTGGGTCCACAATCATACCCACACAGTTATATGAATATAACCTACACATACACAAGCACATGGGTACAAACACATCCATTCATGCATGCAAGCAGATATACACACAGAGAAACTAGAAGCACATTTTCCTGTCCCGCTGAGATATGCCCTTATTCTATGTGCCTCTCGCTGTCATCTGACCTACGCTATACGAATTGCTTGTGGACTCCAGGATCGGACCTCTTGGGTTTATAGCCTGGGTTTAGCAGCAGCAACAGCCCTCCCCTCTGCCTTCCTCTCCTTGTCTGCAAACTGGGGTCAACACTGCACCCATGTCATGGTGCTTAGATGAAAGTAACTTATCATGAGCACTTAGACAGCAGCTGGCGGCACAGCTGTTTTGAGGGCTTAGTCTCACCTGGTGTCTGACTCCGGCTGCCAAGGCGCTCTTAGCTCCATGTTAGCTGTAGCCACACCAAGGACAGCAACCAACACACAGCAGGTCCCACACCACAGTTAGTAAGTGTACTTGGCAGTTTCTTAGGATTTGAATTTAGTGTTCAAAGTAACAAGCTATACACTCTGACCCTGGGGGCTGGTCTGGCCCTGTGGAGTTTGTTTAGATGTTTCTCCTCCACTAGGCTTGGGATAGACTAGCAGAGTGGTAGGTGCTGAGGCAGGTACCTTTTTCATTCTTGAAACCCCTGGAAGGAAAACCACATGGCCCTTACCCATATGTAGATTTTACCCTGGCTTCTAAGATAGTCACAGGCCTCCTGGATCTAGGTTCCTTCAGGGGATTAGCCACTACCTTGTCTTGACTTCAGGCATGTTTGTTAAGCATATCCAGACCACCTAGGAGCTAGAGTGGGGCAAGACAGCAAGCGAGGGTCCTGAGGAGGGAACCGATGGGCTGGACTTAAGGCTCAGAGAAAGGCTGATTGAGACCCCAGTATCTTCTAACTCTAGCTGTCCTACAATGGGAACCCATCCTGCTTACACTGACCAAGAATCCAGTTCTGCAAATGTCTGTGTGTCAACCAAGGAGGACTGACTGGTGGCAAATCACGAACTGGCAAAACCACACATTTTTAGAGAAAGAAAAGCAAAAGGACAAACAAGAGTGACTTAAGTCAGCCAGAAGATGGAAAGTCCCATTAAAAACACATGAGAGAAGGTAGGCTGGAGACATCTGGACATTGATGGCATACACAGTATGTTGCAGAGGACTTGGGAAATATAGTTCCTGGCCAGAGAAACCTCAGGGTTCTATAGAGGAAGACCTGTGGTGCCCAGGAATCATACAAGGCTGAGACTGCACAAGACTATATAGCCAACTTGTCATCCAACCTAGTGGCAGGGTGGTTCATAAGGAGGTAGAGCAAGTGGCCATCCATCCTGGGCTGCTGAAGTCAGTCTTGTTACCAGTTGTAGTACCATGAGAGTATACCATTGGATGGTGTGAGTTACTGAGGAACTGTGCGAGGCTAGGGGTCACTACTCTTAGGTCCTGGGGACCAGAGTGCTAAGTGTGCAGGCTGGGAGGTGGTGACTGTAAGAGAAGTCACTTTCAGTTGTACCATTCAGAGACTCAACAGAGAGTGGCCTTATCCTAGGTGGCCTCATCAGAAGCGTCTCAGAGTTCAAAAGGAGGAGGCCTCCTGTACACTTGCTGTGGGATTAGACCTGAATCTGATGGAGCCCCTCAGCCTGCTGCCAGTTCACAGGAATGCAGAGGACAGAGGAGGCACCAGATCTCAGATTACTAATACAGACCTCAGACAGCAAGACACACTGAGAGACAGCCAGTAAAAAGGTGGGGGCGGGGGATTAAGCTGAGCATGGTCACACACACCTTTATCCTATCACTCTGGAGACAGAGGCAGGCAGATCTCTGTGAGTTCAAGGCCAGCCTGTTTTACAGAGTGAGTTCCAGGACAGCCCAAGGTACATAGTGAGATCCTGTAAGTAAGGAATGCCTCCCTAGAGAGTCTTAAATGCTTTAAGAGGACACCATTAAGCTGTACTGTCTAGGGTAGTTGGGCACCAGAACGATGTAGCAAAATCTACAGTGAGAGGATTTCTGCAAAAGTTAGGGCAGTGGTTATCTCAGGGTGGGCAGAAGCACAATGGGAAGCTTCTGGGACATAGGTATGGAGTGTGGTTAAAGGGTGATTGCCTTATGATAATTTACTCACCGTGTGTGTGTGTGTGTGTGTGTGTGTGTGTGTGTGTGTGTGTGTGTGTGTGTGTGGTGTGTTTAATTATTTTTGTTTATTTTAGACTCAGAGCATTGCAATGGTAGTCCCTCCTAGTCAAAATATAGGTTGCCACCACTGGCCTTGAACTGCCTATGATCTCTGCTTCTGGGGCATTGTTTTATTTCCCAACACAAACCTGAACACCTGAATGACTTGCAAGATGGGGCTCTGTTCTCATGTCACAGGGTTGTTGCTATACCTACTACCAAGAACATCGGAGAACCCTGATGGGCACCCAAAGGGCGATTGCTGGATGCTGAGCTGGGCCCTTGCAGGAGCAGGTGGAATTATAGCAGGAGCTGCAGAGAGGCGGTGCTCCCTGTAGATCAGGGTTGACAGCTGACTTGTAAGGCTAAGTCAGTCATTCTCTGTTCTGTATACAGAGGGGTGGTGAGCACCATCTCTGGCCTCAGGCATAGATGAGTTAAATGGTTCCAGTAACTATGAAATGGCCTGGGGACAAACTTCTGACAGGGAGCCCCAGGTTCAGAGAAGTGCACATGGGTAGGACACAAAGAGGCAGCCTCAGTCCTAGGGGGTGCTCTCTGCTGCTGCGGGTACTCTGCTCTTTTTTAAGTTTTGGGCCCATGAGAAACCAGCATAGCTGTGACTACCAAGTCTGCTTCTGGCCCAGAATCTCTCCTGATTTTGGTCTTCCAGTGGGCCTGGCTGCAGTCTAGACTGGGTGCCCACCATCCTGAGAGGCCCTTGGCTCAGGCTTTAAGCAGAGTAAGGACCCAGAGCCTTTTGGTGTTAGAACATGTGAGCCATCCTCTGCGGATGAGGGAAGTACCCTGCCCACACCCATACTGTGGTGGAAGCTGCATCACCTTATAGGACCGGGCTTATAGTCAGCAGCAGGAGAGTTAGTGTGAGCCCAGCAGGGCCTCTCTTTCAGTGTGAGGAATCTGAGGCCCCTGGGACAGTCCTGGCTGGTGACTGACAGAGCCTAAGCAGCATGTCCAGACTACCCAGGGAGATGGCATTTTATTATGTGTCTACTATGTCCTAAGTGATGTGTTTATAAAAAGATAAAGAGATATAAGAATATGTTCTATGGGGGTGTGGTGAGGTGTGGGGGCAGGTGCCTCAGCGGGCCCATGCCAAGGCATCCCTCCCCCAGAGAGACCAGCCACACCACGGTATAGTATAGAATAGAGTTTATTCAGGGCATGGGGAGGTGAGTTAAGAGGGTAGTAGAGGCAGAGAAAGGCAGAGAGAAGGAGAGAGTAGAGAAATAGGGAAGTAGAGTCCGGCCATGACCACATGGAGAGAGAGAGGGGAAGAGAGTGGGGAGAGAGGGGGAGCAAGAGGGAGCAAGAGAGCAAGAGAGAGAGAGAGAGAGAGAGAGAGGAGGGGGCAAGCACCTTTTATAGTGGGTCAGCCTACCTGGTTGTTGCCAGGTAACTGTGGGTGGAGTTTAGAAAGAATGAAGAAACCTTGTTTTCTGAAGCAGGCCTTGTAGGCTGTGCAACGGTGCCTGGACATATCTTTTCTTTAGGGTTTTTGAGCTCCCACAAATGGGACTCAGGCAGGGCAGAGAGGTTGGTGACCAGTCAGTCTGTGTTCAGGGGTGACAGGGACAGAGCACAAACCAGAGGCAGGCATTAGGGTATATGTGGTGTTAGATATCAAGGACCCTGTCCCTGTCCCTGGGACCTTGTTATCAACATCCATTATTATAGCAGGAAATTAGGGGATTCCATGTGGTCCAGACCAGGAGAACAGTGTGCCTTGGGGCCTTGTCTTCCTCTGCAGTCTGAAGTACTACCACATCAGGAGAGGGACAGGGAAAGGCCAGGCTCCCAGCTCCACTTGGACTTCTCCAGGCTTTCCTTTGAAATTCAGGGTTCCCCAGTTTACAAACAAGTTCTCAAAGCCTTTTGGGGGGGTCTCCTAGACTATCTGCAGGGCCCACAGCCCTGTTCTTATCACCTGCACCAAGGCATGTAGAATGCTAACAATAGCAGAGATCTCAAAGGAGCAAGGGATATACCCTTCCCAACCGCAGCCAAGCTGCGTCAGAGAAACACTTAGAAAGGGCCTGCCAATCACACACACCTACTGCTTCCAGGGAGCCAGAGCTGGGTCAGCCTGACGTCCCCAAGGGAGGGGTGGCCACAGACTACAAAGCAAGGAAGCCTGACCTCACCAGAGGTAAACTGAAGGACACTTCCTCTTTTACTGGCTGGGCCACCTCCAGAAGTTTCTTAAAGCTATAGAAACAAAATGTGTCCTACCCAGCCTGAACAGGCTGTACTGGGCATGCCTCACGTGTGAGGAGGAAAGAACTCAAAATGGTATAATGGTTTAGTCTGGAAGTGAAGGTAGGAGGATCAGGGGCTCGATGTCATTCTTAATTATGAAGGAAGTTCAAGGCCAGTCTGGGGTTAATGAGATCCCATCTCCCAAAACACCTAAACCCAAACAACAACAACATCAAGCAAGCAAACAAAAGCCGAAAGGTCTATAAATCAAGTGGATCAGGAGACATGATGGTGCTGCAGGTCCAGAAGGGGCTGACATCAGCCCCACCAGAGCCAGCCAAGGTACAGGGGAGCAAACTGAGTGACAGAGGGTTCCAACGACTCCTGACCCAAAAGCTCTTTGATACAGTAGACACCCTGAGCTGTACCCTGCTGAGACACTGAATCTCCAGCCAACAGACTTCTAGGTGGGAGGGGTTCCTCACCTGGGGAAGTGAGTTTACATCAAAGAGGGGGCTGATGGCACACATCCTGCTCCCCACCCCTCCCTCCCTGCTCCCTAGGAATCAGAGAGCCTGCCTACAGACTCCTGCTGTGAAACCACTTTGCTATCTTCAGAAAGGTTTTAGCCCCCAACTTCTGCCATAGGAGCCCTGATTTCCTTTCTTCTGTGTTCCCCCGCAGTGCTCTCTGTCCCTGTGTTGGGGCCTGAACTCCCCTTAGAGCCCCTGCCTTGCTCCTATCTCTCGGTCTGTCTGCCCATGGCATTAATAACTTTTCTAATAATAAACAGTCTTAGTGTCCCTTTGGAACACTGAGACCTTTCTCTGTCTCTTTTGTCACATGCTGGGTGGGAAGGACAACATTCTTCAACAGCATCAGGAAACATCCGTTCTGGCTTGGCTACTAAACAGTCCTGGATTGTAGCTTACTTTCTGGTGAAACAGACCATGACAGCCACCTGTGGGATGGGTAAGCACACTCACACCTTCCATTACTCTGCACAGAATGTCTCGCCTCTGGCACCTACCTGTGCACATGATCTCCCTCAGACACAGATAGTAGGCTGTCCCTTGTGCTTCTGAATGCATAGTTGTAAACCAGAGTTCCTGTACCCTCCCCATTTCTACTAATTTGCTAGTGTAGCCCACGGGACTCAGGACCCTCAGCTTCCTCTTGTCTGTTATTGTAAGGGAGATCACGGGATGCAGATTAATGCACATAAAAGATGTTCAGGGCAGGGCAGGTGGTAGAAGCCCCTCCCTTCCCAGGCTAGCCACCAGGAACTTCCCAACCTTGTCCTTTTGGGGTTTGTGATGAATTCATTACATGGATATGACCAATCGCACTTTTGGCAATTGATCAACTCAACCTTTAGCACTTCTCCGATATTCTGGGGTGGGGCAACTTGGGAAGAGGGTCACCTAGGGTCATGGGCAAGACACAAATGGGGCAAGTTGCTAGAGAGGCCTCATGGCAAAAGCATGGAGGGACAGGCAATGGGGAAAAACTTCAGTGGCAGAGTATGGATGCTTCACTGTGCCTCATACCTGGGTTAGGAGGTGTCCCAGTTAGGGTTTCAATTGCTTTGATGAGACACCATGACTAAAAAGCAAGTTTGGGAGGGAAGGGTTTATTTGGCTTAGACTTCCATATCACACTGTTCATCAGTGAAGGAAGTCAGAGCAGGAACTCAAACAGGGACAGAAACCTGAAGGCCAAAGCTGATGCAGAGGCCATGGAAGGAATGTGCTGTTTACTGTCTTGCTCCCCATGGCTTCCTTAGCCTGCTTTCTTATTAAACTCAGGGCACCAGCCCAGGGATGGCACCACTCACATGGGCTGGGCCTCCTTCGTCATCAATCGCTAATTAGGAAAATGCCTTCCAGGCCTGCCTACAACCCGATCCTATGGAGGCATTTTCTCAGTGAGGTTCCCTCCTCTCAGATGACGTTAGCTTGTGTCAAGTTGACACAAAACTATGCTGCACAGGAAGTCGCTGGGTCTCTGGAGGGAGCAAATATAGGGGCTCCAGATCCTCATGGATCACCTCCCATTTTATGGAGTGAAACCAATGGGATTCTCTGAGGGATGTCCTTCTGGGAAAGTCAACAAGTTCTCTTGTTCTAATTTTTCTTGTCCTATTTTGTGTAGTGGCATCTACCGAGTGTGGGCCAGGACTCCTGGAATTTGTGGTTCAGATAATGCAAGCTAGAGAATTCTTTATGGCTGGCTCCTCCCACCCATCTTGCCCTTCCTCCTCCTCCCCTTCAGGTAGAAAGAGCAAGGAGTGTTTCTAGGTTTCGGGCTGACTTTGGGATGAGGGACTCTAATTCCTCATGGGAAATGATGGGGCTTAGTGGGGAGGCATAGGCGGGAGAAAGGTGGGCAGGAGGGGTCTCTCAGTGTCCTTCAGTTCAGAGTCCCAAGAAGGCCCAAACGCTGTAGTTTAGAGGTGTGAACCCTAGCAATGGTGAACGTACACAGATTCTTCTAAGCTCATCAAATGACGCATCACCGACATGCCAGCATCCCTTCACATTTGATGCCAGCAGAAGCCCTCCTCCATATTCTGGAAATGCCAAGAATCTGTGCAGTCCTGTGTGGGCCACTTTCTCTTCCTCTGCGAGGCCGCCTTCTTCTTTCTTCTTCTTCTTCTTCTTCTTCTTCTTCTTCTTCTTCTTCTTCTTCTTCTTCTTCTTCTTCTTCTTCTTCTTCTTCTTCTTCTTCTTCTTCCTATTCAGAGTCATCAGATAGGACCTTGATCAAGTCTTTCAAGTACAGTTCAGGCAGGAAGTTTCCATCAGAATGTTGACTGATGCAGGAAGAGCAGGTGTTTAGATGTGAGAAATCAGAGCAAGCAGAAAATGCCTCTGGGGAAGTCAAGCAGCGGTTTCTGAATCTGTCCTTAAATTGATGAGTGACAAAGACAGACTTTCAGAGGAGTCTGGGGACTAAAAGTCTCGTGGAATCATCAGAACCAGGAAGCTCTTGGTCAAGACAAGAGCTTATTTTACATTAGCAATCTGAAGAAAGATTTCATGGTAAGGAAGAGGGAGGACCACAGAATGAGGCTGACTCAGCACTCCATTAGCATTTCTTTGAGAAGGACCTGGATGATGGACAGCTCAGTCAGTAAAGGTGCTTACTGCAGGCCGACAGCCTGCTTATGATGCTCAGGACCTTCATGGTAGGAGGAGAGAATCGATTCCTGCAGGGTGCCCTCTGACCTGCACATGTGCAGTGTGGTATGTGTTGGCATGTGCACACACACACACACACCACACACATAAATATGTAATAATAATTAAAAAAACAAACAAACTAAACTTAACCTGGGGTGTGGACAGGTGCCCTAGCAGTTAAGAGCATCTGTGGCTCAGAACACCCAAGCAGTTTCCAGCTGTTTGCAACTCTAGTACCAGGAGATCTGGTGCCCTCTTCTGGTCTCTGGTGGCACCAGGCACGCATGTGGTACACATACATACATTCAGGCAAAACACTCCTATGTACCAAAGTTTAAACGTCTTTTAAACAAATTAAAACAAAGCACTTAGCCGGGCAGTGGTGGTGCACGCCTTTAATCCTGTTGGCATCAGGAGCGCCAAACCGATGATGTTGCACGCAGGTAATATCATCCAGGCGACAGTGTGACCCGCCCACCTGTTGCTAAGGCAACGGCCACCATATTCCCAGAATTCACCTTGACCCACCGCCCACCTTTACCTGTGGCTACGTCATGCCACGTCACTTTCCATATATATTGGAGGATCTCTCTCCCCCTCTCTCTTCTTTCTCCCTCTTCTTCCCTTCTCTCTCCTCGCTGCTAC
>CM052718.1:27312970-27466838 GCA_028551405.1 Uromys caudimaculatus | reverse complement strand
GCCAGGGCTACACAGAGAAACCCTGTCTCGAAAAAAAAAACAAAACAAAAAACCCCCAAAACAAACAAACCAAAAACCAAAAAAAAAAAAAAAAAACCCAAAGCACCTAATAGTGCTAGGCTCAAAATGATTGTAAGAAAAAGAAAATCCATAGTAAATACAAAACTGCACAGGCTTTTTCTAAGCCCTCCCCCATCAATGTTTGAGGAGATAGACTGAAATGGGGGGTATGACTTGAGACACTCCTGGGATCCAGCACTGTGTAGGAACTTCTCACAAGGCTCAGTGTCCCCCACCCTGCTCGGGGACGCTTTTGACCTGGAGAAGCACAGTAGTGTTCGAAGGTCACCAGCCGGGTTCTGGTTCCTCGTCAGTTACTGCTGACCACGTATCTTCAAGAAAGGAAAACTAGCTCCATGCTCAGGAAGCCACGGACATGCTCCAGGCAAGCATTCGAGAACTCCCGAGATCCCAATGTGATTCTGCATCCCCTTGACTGTGAAACATGGTCCAGTCAGAGGTCTAGTGTGACTCCACAGCTTATATAAACGGTAGATCTCAATGTTCATGAGGTGAATGTAGGAACATGAAGGGCAGCCTGGTTGAGCTAAGGCTAGAAACCCTGGTGACCCTAAAGGGATGGTCGGTGTTTTGCTTGATTCCAGGACACCAGGCTCTTAGCACAAGGTCACAGCCCTCCATAGATTTGTGGCCATCAGAAACGTAAGGGCAATGCCCCCAAACCTCTCCACAGGTAGAGGACATAACCTGTGGTCCTGTAGACTCAAGATAGATCGCCATTTTAATGAGGTACCTAAAGGCCTGGAGGACTTTGCCAATAAACTCTCCTTCCCAGAGACTCCTCCCTGCAAAAGGTGTTTAACCTCGGGCCCACCCTGAGAAGTGGGGTATGGTTTTACTCATCCACTTTCCGCCATGACAATAAATGCCTTAAAACCATGGACTGCCTCTTTTCATCAGGATCCACCATGGGGAGCCATGGAGAAGGCTTTCGCCTAAAGAGCTGCCATCTAGTCTCCTGTAGAAGGCCTCTCTGCCCTCCCAGCCACTACCAAGCCAAGCCTACAGCCCACCTGCAGCCAAGTCAAGGACCTACCACTGCCAAGCCAAGAACCCACCACTGGGAGACCAGTTGGAGCTCCCCTCTTTTCCCCCTCAGCCTGGGGCTAGATCCAGACGGCAGGCCCTCACTCCATTCTCAGCTCTCCCACAGCATCCAGAGGTGCATGGGTTTCCACCAGGCAGTTCCAGCTGTCCCATGCCTCACCCCCAGAGTGGTGTCCCAGGGGCTGCTCTACAGCCTGACACCCCCCCCTCCACAGCATGGGGTAAGCTCAGTCAAAGCGGTCAAAACTCCCGCCCCGCGTGTCCCGCCTCCCTGGGGGGCGGGGCCCTGTGGCGGAGCGGACTCAGGACCCCATTTAACCCTACAGGTGAATAGGTAGATTTGTTTCTAAGATGTTCTTGCCATGAAACTCATCGAAAAGGGAGTAGTGTCCAAAGAAAGGAGGAGGTTAGAAGCCATTAAAACAAGCAAAATGAAATGAGTTAGCATTAATTTTAATTATGTTTTATTAAACTCAGACTACCAAGTAGAATATCACATCAATATGTGATCGATGAACAAATGAGTCCCGAGATAGCTAATCTTCCTGTTCCATGACAAGTCTGTTCAATCCTGAAGCCAGTACTCACTGACAGGCTGAGGATCTTAAGTCGAGTAGAGACAGAAGCACTAAGGCTGTGGGTCCCTGAGCAAAATTTCCCACCCTTCACCTGCACCCAGTGGTGGCTTGATGGGGCCCTAACCTGGACTAATCCATCCCTGTGGCTCCCTTTCCAAACTCCTGTCAATCTGCCTTTCGGAGCCTGTCCTGGCAGCTGCTGAATAAATAAACAGCTCTCACTGAAACTCACACTACAAAAACATGGCAATGGCACATTCGTTCGTTCATTCATTCATTCCTCACTCACTCAACAATGCCTCTGAGTACAGACTGTGTGCTGGGCACCCATCAGAGCACTGTGCACCCCCCCCCCCAAGAAGTTACAAAATCAGGGCATCCACAGAGTTGTGCTCCCCAAGGGGGCTCTGTAGATGGACGCTGCCAATGGTTTGTACATTCCTCCCAGCTCAGCTTGCGGCTCTCTGCAAACCCAGCCCGGTCTTCTGCCTTATTGGGCTCTCTCCCCCTGTATCTTTACATGTCTCATTCTTTTATGAGTCTCTGAACTCAGCTGCCCCCCCCACGCCACCTCCACTGCAATACAGGATGGACTCAGCCAATCACATCCACAGAAACCTTACTGTGTATCAGATATTTACATTATAATTTATAACAATAGCAAAGTTACAGTTATGAAGTAGCAACAAAAATCCTTTTTCATCACTGCAACATGAGGAAGTGTATGAAAGGGTTGCAGCATTAGGAAAGGGGAGAACCACTGCTCTAAATTCCCTGTGAGAACTATCCACACTCCCTCAGGCTCTGGGGGAATCTCCCAGCTCTTCAGCTCTGTCTCCAAGTCATCTCACAAATCTCCTCCATTCAGCTCTTGCCCGCTTAGTCTCCCCTTAGGTTCAGCTAACACAGAGACCTGAAGTTATCAGACCTGAAAGAGTTGGGCTTAGTATTGAACTGGGGACAGAAAGACCAATGTAGATGGCCTGTGACCAGCAGGCTGGTCCGAGGACTGAGGCACACTGGCTAAGCGACTAGGACAGGGACAGATGCTGAATTTGGTTGGGTTGACCCAGTTGTCTTGTTTGGTCAGTTGAAGGTGGAGAATTATTGTAACAGAATTTGGGGGGGGGGGGCTGTTGGGAAGAGACCATGCTTGGAAGAAGGGGTCAGGACTGGGTTTGGTATGTTGAGACATGGTGGGATAGGGTCTTTGAGGAGATGCCTGGTGCCTTGGGAATCACTTTGGGAGGCTGGCCTGATGGCTGACATGCCATCCTCACTCCATATCAGAGCAGAGATGTGTCCCTCTGACTTTATGCTGGGCTGAGGGAGGCATGATGTTGAGACCGGTGGCCAAGGAGGGAAAGGATTGGGGGGGGGGGGGGGCTGTGGGGAAGGCTGGAGGTGATGGCTGCTCTGGCAAGACTAGGACACAGATCCATGACCCTGAAGACTTCCTTGTGAGGAGCTAGTAAAGAGGCTGCCACAGGGGGCAGTAAGATCCTCGCAATGCTCTACCATGCAGGGAAGAGCACCCAGCCTACATCAGTAGCCCCAGAGTATAGCCACAGAGAATGTGGTACAAGACATGGCTCCTTAGGTCTCAATGTCCAGAGCAGGTTGGGGACACTTCTCAAACAGTACAGCTAAACTCTCTTTAGGGCAGACCTGGCTTTCAGGTAGTCAAAGTGTCTAGAGACAAATAAAGCCTCGGTGACCCTGGGTTCATCTTTGGTCCTGGAGAGATGGCTCAGCAGTTAACAGCACTGGCTACTCTTCCAGAGGATGTGGGATGGAACTCCAGCATCTACAGCCTCTCACAACTCACTGTAACTCCCGTCTCAGGGGATCTGAAGCTGCCTTCTGGCCTCTGTACTGCACGCAGGTGGTATACAGATAAACATGCAGTTAAAACACTCACACACATAAAAAAATAATAAAACAAGGTAAAAACGTTAGAAAAAAAACCTCACAGTGCTGGCAAGTCTTCTGTCAACTTGACACACAAACTAGATTTTTGAAAGGAGGATAATCTCAAGAAAATGTCTCCATAAGATCCAGCTGTAAAGCATTTTCTTTATTAGTTATTGATGGGTGAGGGCCCAGCCCGTTGTGGATGGTGTCATCCTTGGGCTGACGTTTCTGGGTTCTATAAGAAAATCAGGGCTACACAGAAAAACCCTGTCTCCAAAAAAAAAACCAAAAAAAAAAAAAAAAAAAAAAAAAAAATCAGGTTGAACAAGCCACTAAACACCATTCCATGGCCTCTGCATTAGCTCCTGCTTCCAGGTTCCTGCCCTGCTTGGGTTCCTGTCTGATTTCTTTCGGTGATGAATGTCAATGTAAGCCAAATAAACCCTTTCCTTCCTGTCTTAGTCGGGGTTTGCATTCCCACACAAACATCATGACCAAGAAGCAAGTTGGGCGGCACTTGGGAGTCAGAGGCAGGTGGATTTCTGAGTTTGAGGCCAGCCTGGTCTACAGAGTGAGTTCTAGGACAGCCAGGGCTACACAGAGAAACCCTGTCTCAAAAAAAAAAAAAAAAAAAAAAAAAAAAAAACCAAAACAAAACAAAAAAAGAAGCAAGTTGGGGAGTTGGGGAGAAAAGGGTTTATTCAGCTTACACTTCCACATTGCTGTTCATTACCAAAGGAAGTCAGCACAGGAACTCACACAGGGCAGGGGCCTGGAGGCAGGAAAAGATGCAGAGGCTGTGGAGGTGTGCTGCTTACTGGCTTGCTTCCCCTGGCGTGCTCAGCTTGCTTTCTTATAGAACCCAGGACCACCAGCCCGCCCAAGGATGGCACCACCCACAATGGCCTGGGCCCTACCCCCTTGATCACTAATTGCGAAAATGCTTTACAGTTGGATCTCATGGAGGCATTTCCTCAAGGGAAGCGCCTTTCTCTGGGATAACTCCAGCTTGTGTCAGGTTGACACACAAAACCAGCCAATTCACCCGCCAACATGCTTTTTTGGTCATAGTGTTTTGTTGCATCAGTAGAAACCCTAACTAAGTCAAGTTGGTGCCAGTGCAGTGGAGTATTGTTTGACAGACCTGACTATGTTTGGGGAGGATTGTGGAAGAACTTTGGCACTTTGGACTAGAAAAAACACTGAGGGTTGAGAGCTCAGCAGGGTGTTGCATAGGAGCTTGGAAGCTAAGTGGAGGCCTGGCTTGTGAAGTTTCAGAGGGAAGATTAAAGACTCTGTCAGGGCTGTTTGCTATTTTGAATTAAGATTCTGTCATGTCTTCAGCTGGGACTAAAGTGTCAGTCATTATTAACAAGAGACTGGCACTCTTGAAGTGAAACCTTTGTGTTGCTGGGACAGTTGATGCTGATTAGCTAGAGCTTAAGACATTAGCGGTGATTAAGAAGAAACCAGTATCACTGAGGTGAAATCTTCTGAGAAGTGTGTCCTCAGGATCAGTACACAGGAGCTGTGTTCCAGAGAGGGCCAAGGTTGTACCTCATGCTGGCAGCTGAACTTGGTAGCATTAGAGTCACCCAGGTGGTACTGGTTTTGAAGGCATAAAGCAGTCATGGAGAGAAGCCGAGGCTTGGCACTGTGAAAGTCCAGCAGAGGAGACCATTAGTGGCAGTTGAAGACCCAGGATTGAAGCTCTCAATATCCATAAAGACGCTAATATTGTTGAAAGTGTAGCCCAACTTCAGCAAGGAGCCCCAGCAGTTTTGGAGATGCCAGTACCAAGGGATGACTATCAAGGTCAGCAGTAGCAGTGGAGTGGAGCCAGCTGGAGCATAGATGATAAACTGAATGTGCAGAGGACAGAGTTGGAGAAATGACCCAAGCCATTTGGAGGAGCCCAGAAGATCATGAGTGGATCCTGGATATTGGAAGCTGAGTTTTATTTTATTATTATATGTGCATTGACATTTTTGCTTGCAAGTATGTTTGTGTGAGGGTGTCAGATTCCTGGAAACAGGAGTGACAGAAAGTTGTGAGCTGCCATGTGGATGCTGGGAATTGAACCTGGATCCTCTGGAAGAGCAGTGAGTACTTCCAACCGCTGAGCCATCTCTCCAGCTCTGACCAGTGAGTTATTTTTTTTATTGATGGAGTTTAGTTTTGCTTGGTTCAGATTGTGATTGTGCCCTGGTCCTTCCCTTTTGAAGAAAGTATTTAATTTAATTTTGATTTTTATAGGTGCCCACAGCTGAAAGACTTTGAGTTTTGAGATTTTTGGATTTTTAGAGAGATTGGATATTTTAAAGAAACATATTTTAATGTGTTTGAATTTGTAAAGACTGTGAGGTTTTTTAAGTTATTTATGATTTTAATGTAAGATCTTAGGGATGAATAAGAAAGGAAAGATGTGGCTTAATAGTGGTGTGTGTGTGTGTGTGTGTGTGTGTGTGTGAAGTGGACAAGGGATCAGTTGTGCTGGCTAGTCTTATGTCAGCTTTACACACAAACTAGAGTTATCTGAAAGGAAGGAACCTCAGTTAAGAAAACACCTCCATTAAGATCCAGTAAGGCATTTTCTTAATTAGTTATAGCTGGGGAGGCCCAACCCATTGTGGGTGGTGCCATCCCTGGACTGGTGGTAGTCTTGGGTTCTATAAGAAGGCTGAGCAAGCCATGGGGAGCAAGCCAGTAAGCAACATCCTTCCATTGCCTCTGCATCAGCTCTTTCTTCCAGGTTCCAACTCTGTTTGAGTTCCGGTCCTGACTTCCTTCAATGTGGAAGTCTAAGCCAAATGCACCCTTTCTTCCTCAGTTTGCTTTGGGTCATAGTGTTTCTTCACAGCAATGAAACCCTGACTGGGACACGCTTTTTATGACTCCCTGCCCAGCTTTCTGGATCATTTGGTAGGGGTCATCTAAGACAGGCATCACACATTTGTCCCATTTAGCAGAGTGGATGCCTGGCTCCAACTCCTGTTCCTATCAGTATTTCTTTTCCTCTAGTCAGAAGAATTCCTAGAGGTTTAGGGAAGTGGGTGTGACACTTTCTTTTCCGTGGCCCTGGGAGGACTTCCCTGTAGCTCTTGCAAGAACTCCAGAGCTGTAAAAGGACATTTTAGTGTGTCAGAGGTGAGTGGGAGATTGGAACTTCCTATGACTCGGGTCTGATCTAGACTTGGCTTCCTTTATCCATGGATCCTGGCTTGGCTTCTGGTGAGAAGTGAAGAGGGTCAGACATGGGATGGAGCTCATGCATGCTCTGACGTCAGGCAGACTGACCAACCTGGAGGTTTAGCTCAGATTTCCTGGGCCAACCACTCAGTCTCAAGCTTGCTGGGGCTACACCTTCCTCTGCAGAGTAGTGGTGGGATTCAGCCTTGGGGGTGTTTGGAAATAACATGTCCCGCCCAGCGCCAATCTCCCCACCCAGGATGTTGGGCTGAAAGAGTCCTCAGAGAATAACTGTGCCCTCACCTTCTTCACAGTAGAACTGTGTACTGTTTCAGGCTGGCTTGCAGCCTAGCCTCCCAGAAGTGCCCCATCTGAGTTCCCCAGCTCTGCTCCTTCAAACTGGACACTATATTCTGGACCTGGTTGAACCCTTGCCCTGAGGTGTAGGAAGACAGGGGTGATACTCATGGCCAATAGTATACTTGGGGGTCAGCAGAGCAGGCTCCCAGAGAGGTTGTACATCCTGTGAGACAAAGAATCAGAGGAAGCTTTTGAATTTCACTAAACCTGGTGAGTTTAGAGTTGCCTGAATTTGGCCAGATGCTCTTACAAGCTCTTTTAGCAATATCATTCCATTGAGGGCTGGATTATTACAAGGCACATTTAAAAACTGCCTGCATAGGGGCTGATGGTGCTGAGTGACAAAGAGCCCACCAGGTGCAGCAGGAGTCCAGTGGCTGGCTCTGGTTTTGCCAGAGAAGAGATGGAGTGTGCCCTGGGCTTTCTGGGTTATACATCTCTGCTCCTCACATACAGCTGCTGCCCTTGGCTGTGTAGCTGACCTGGCTGACTAAGGCATGGGGGTAACATGGGGTGACAGTTTTCACAGGGCAGATGAGAAGCTCCTAAAGTGAATATGTGTTTGTCTAAAGCAAGAATACTAATCAGCAGGGCAATGGGCAGCTATCCTCACAACTGTGGCCAGCCCTTCACCACCGTGTGCCTTCCACTGACCACTCACAGTACAGAAGGAGCAACAGTCAGTTGAAGCAAAGGTGTCTGGGTTCATGGCGTATGCCCCCTGCAACAGTTGCTGTCTAGGACACTCACTAGCCACCTTCCCCTTCTTGACAGTCTCTATCTGTCTGGCTGCCTCCTCAATCTTGCAGCTGGTGAAATATGTGGATGCTGAAGGCACAGGGCTGGGACTATGGCCTGGGATGGGTCAGTTATTGTGTTAGAAGCTCAAGGACTTAAGCAACTCCACCAGGTGGCCATGGGCATCAGCAAGATGGTGAGCACCTTGGGAGGCCACGGGGTTATTCCATGGGTGGAGGGAAGAAGCTGTCAGGTGAGAGAGGCCATTCTGGAGAGACTGTGTCTGATCCTATGAAAGGCTGCTCAGAGTAGCATGTGGAGGAGGGACAGCAAGAATACAAAGTGACCTTGTACAACTTCAAGAAGGCTGAGCTTCACTCATGGCCAGCAGGGTGGGCATTTCCATCTCCTTTCTCCTTTCCCACCAGCTGTCTGATCATAGCACCCAGTCTGGGTAGGCTAAGATGGTTCTCACATCTGTCCCCTTCCTCCCTGGCCCAGCCAGACCACAACTTCCTGTCTTTCTCATTCAGAGGATGAGAATGAGTAGGGCCACCAGGCTAAGCAGACTCTGACCCTGACTTAAAGCATGTGCCTGGATATTGTTGGTCACAGCTGGCTGTGATTCTTGGCTTCTACGTTTCTTTGAGCAGAAACCCAGCCCAGGGACAGGGAATGTCAGAACAGGTCATTTACTGGGAGGGAGATAGCCTTGCATTCAGGGCCCTCCTGAGCCATCATGCTGTTAGGGCTGACCAAAGCAGGTGTAGCAGTCTTTCCCTTCCCATCTTGAAGGCCACGTTTCTTTTAGCTAGGTTCCTTTCTAGGTCCTTTCTCTACCATCAGGGTGTTGCTTGGTGGGGAAGCTGCATTGTTTTAAACATAATAGCAGTCCAAAAATAGACCTAACTCCTGACTTGGCTTTTTTTCCCTGATAAAACATTTCATATTTACAAAAAACATTTCTAACATGATGCTGTGAACAACCTGCTCCACCCACTGGTGGGACAGAGCCCTCAGTGACTTCCTCCACAAAAGTCCCCAGGGCTCTGACACTCTGAACTTAGTGCAACTCTTAGGCCGCTTCCTCCTTTCTTTCTTTAGCATGACTCCTGGATGTGGGCAAATGGTACCATAGTGCTTTGCTGCGACTTTGCTCTTACCCAGGATGAGTAAAATGAATCTGCTGAATCCTGTTCCCAGGCATTCAAGGCACAGGTGGCGCACACTCCGAGGAGAGCAGAATTTTACTTTTATCCTCTTATTTGTATCCTGCTGTGGTATATCCATTCCTGTAAACCATTCAGGGCTAGGTGCCACCAGGAACTTGAGCCACAAACGGGAGTCTCATAACCTGTGGGTATAGCTCAGTCACATTGGCACAGGTTGTCTGTGGGTTTGGTTTGTGACAGGGTCTCATGGAGCCAGAATAGACTTGAACACAAGTGAGTGTTTTGATCCAGCTACTTCCACCTCCCATGTGCTGGGATTGCAGGACTGTGTTACCATCTCATACAGCTCTAGGGATCAAACCCAGGCTTCCTGAATGCTAGTAAGCACGTTACCAACTAAGCTACATACCCACCCCACACTGGTACAGGTAGACTCCATCTCCTCACAAGGTCAGACCCGTTAAATGCCCGATCTGCATTCAATCTGTAGCTCTGGTTGGCTTGGACCTCACTATGTAGACTAAACTGGAATTCACAGCAATCTTCCTACCTTTACCTCCTAAGTACTGGAGTTAAAAGCACGAGCCACCATGCCTGCCTAAATAAATTACATTTTTAAAAAATTAAAAACAAACCCTTCAAAGCTTGGAAGGAACTGTAATTTTTCTTCCATGAATACATGTAAGGTTGTATTCCTTATCCAAAATCCTTCAGCAGAGTGTGGCCTTGGAATCTAGCCCTACCCCAAGTAAAACTAAATAAAATGCCAAATAAATAAATAAATAAATAAATAAATAAAACCTAAATAAAAATAAAATAAAACTAAATAAAAACAAACAAACAAACAAACAAAAAACCCACTCAATTTTGAGAGACGTATTTTGTCCCCTAAAGAACAAAATGGTGAGGCCGGGTCATGGTGGCGCATGCCTTTAATCCCAGTACTTGGAAGGCAGAGGCAGGTGGATTTCTAAGTTCGAGGCCAGCCTGGTTTACAGAGTGAGTTCAGGACAGCCAGGGCCACACAGAGAAACACTGTCTCGAAAAACAAAAAAACAAAAAACAAAAAACAAAAAAAAAAAAAAAGAGAGAGAGAGAGAGAGAGAGAGAACAAAATGGTGGAGCAGACCCGCATTGCTGCTGATCTCTAATGTGTATGTCTGTGTCAGAGAAATGTCTGTTTAGATCCTTGGAATTTTTTTTTTTTTTTTTTTTTTTTTTTGAGACAGGGTTTCTCTGTGTAGCCCTGGCTGTCCTGGAACTCACTCTGTAGACCAGGCTGGCCTCGAACTCAGAAATCCACCTGCCTCTGCCTCCCAAGTGCTGGGATTAAAGGCGTGTGCCACCACTGCCCGGTGATCCTTGGAATTTTTTACTTATTCTAAACACGGATTCCTTCTCAGATAGATGCTTAGCTGTGAGGGAATGGAGGCACAGCTCCCTGCTGTGGCCTCAACAGCCTGAGGAACACCCCTAGACTTTCCGGTCAGGCCAAATTGCAGTACAAGACAGTTTATGATGAACTAGAGTAGGAATTTTATTTTATTAAATATATTTTATCTTTTCTTCGTGTCCCCTGGTGAGGTTTGTTTGTTTGCTTTTTCAAGATAGAATTTCTCTGTGTGGCCTTGCTGTCCTGGGACTCACTTTGTAGAGCATATATAAGGGTCTTGAAATGACAGTAGTCAACCTCTCTCTTTCTCTCTACTGTTGGGATTAAAGGCATGGGCCACAACTGCCAGGCTGTGATATTTTAATGTTAGGGCTAGAGAGCTCAGTGGTTACAAGCACTTGCTCTTCTTGCAGAGGTCCCAGCACCCACCTAGTTTAAAACAATGAGTAACTCCAGTTCTAGGGCATCTGATGTCCTCTTCTGGCTAAAAAGAAATCTTTTTAAAACATTTTAAATTTAATTTTTATTACTTTTAGTTATGTGTATGTGTCTGTGTGTAGGTGTACTGGCTAGTTTTGTGTGTCAACTTGACACAAGCTGAAGTTATCACAGAGAAAGGAGTTTCAGTTGAGAAAATGCCTCCATGAGATCCAGCAGTAAGGCATTTTCTCAATTAGTGATCAAGGGGGGAGGGCCCCTTGTGGGTGGTACCGTCCCTGGGCTGGTAGTCTTGGGTTCTATAAGAAAGCAGGCTGAGCAAGCCAGGAGAAGAAGCAAGCCAGTAAATTACATCCCTCCATGGCCTCTGCATCAGCTCCTGCTCCTTGACCAGCTTGAGTTCCAGTCCTGACTTCCTTTCGTGATAACAGCAGCATGGAAGTGTAAGCTGAATAAACCCTTTTCTCCCCAACTTGCTTATTGGTCATGATGTTTGTGCAGGAATAGAAATCCTGACTAAGACAGTAAGTATGCGTATGTGAGTGCAGGTACCCACAGGGGCAGAGGAATTGGATCCCCTGGAGCAGGAGGCATAGGTACTTAGAGCCATTTGATGTAACTGCTGGGGATTGAACCCCCATCCCCTGGAAGAACTATCTCTCTTACTCCCGCCACCCCCAAAGTAAATCCTTTTTTCTTTTAATTTTTATTTATTTATTTTTATTACTATATAGTTCTGACTGCCCTGGAACTCACTATGTAGGCCAGGCTGACCTTGAACTCCTAGAACTCCATTTGCCTCTCTGCCTCCTGAGTACAGGGATTAAAGGTGTGTGGCACCTTTCCTGGCTCCAAAATGAGTAAGCCTTTTTTGCTTGTTTGTTTGTTTCAAACAATACAGGCTTAAGCACAAGGGTTAAGAGAGAGATGCTTAGAAAGAAACGACATACCTATGATCATGGGTATGGCCTCAAAGAAAGAGGGAAAAGCAAAACACACCTAATGTAGATAGACAGAGGCTCAAGAGAATCACGGTTATTTCTCTTAGTGTTGGCTATGGAGATCATTTTGGTGGCTCTCAAGTTACAAGTCAAAAGGCTGCTAAGAACCCCCCTTCTCCCTCTTTTTTCTCTAATGAGTGACATAATGTGATGGCTCTGTCGATGGGTTGGATGGAATTATAGTCTGATAAACGGAAACCAGGAATGCCTAGGGCATTTGCGTGGCCACTTAGCAGTACCCCATTCCTATAACTTCAGATTCTTAGAAAGTTTCAGGTTTGCAGCTGGGAAAGGAGAGAGGTTTTAAGCAGGTAATTGCCCTGGGGTTCCTGCTTTCTGCTGTCCTAGGTTGCCGGGTGAGTGGCTTCTTTCTCACATCAACAGTTATCCTGTGCTTCTGTCCTGCCTCAGAATGACTGCAGTGTTTCTCTCAGTCAGAGTGACTTTTGTACTCTCTTGGTAGTATCTTTTGACACATAAGAAGTTTTTGTTTGCATAATTGGCTAATTTTTTCCTCTTTTTGAGGTAAGCTCGTACTAGGCAGTTGGCTGGCCTGGAACTCACTACTTAGACTAAAATGACCTCACGCTCAAAGATCTGCCTGCCTTTGCCTCCCAAGTACTGGGTTAAGAGTGTGTGCTATCATGTCTGGCTGTGATTGGAGGGTTTTTGTTGTTTTGTTTTGTTTCTGAGACAGGGTTTCTTTGTATCTTTGGGTGTTCTGGAACTCAATCTGTAGTCCAGGTTGGCTTCAAAATCAGAGATTCACCTATCTCTGCCTCCCAAATGCAGGATTAAAGGTGTGTGCACCATTGCCACCCAGCTGTGATTGGAGATTCTTAATGCCACTTCTAGGCCATTTACAGATCTGTTTGTACATACTATGGTACCATACCCTGCGAGTCCTGGAGTACTTGGGAACTGAAGAGGACTCTTGTGGTTCTGGTACATGCTAAGCAAGTACCACAAACCCTAGCCCCATGGTAGGTTTCTTGTGGGTACTCTCTTGGAAAGTACCTGCTGCATAGGTCATGGGGACTTTTATTTATTTTGGCAGAATCTTGCTGTGTAGCCCACACTGGCCTGAAATTCATTTATGATCCTCTGCCCACCTCCAGATTTTTACAATTACAGGAGCAAACCACTAGTCTTACGGAGATTTAATTAAAAAAAAAAAAAAAAAAAGCACAGAACCAGGGAGCCTGGGAGATTATGTGGCTGGACTTTCTGGCATAGGATGAAGGAGGCCTACAGAAGAGGAACTGTGGAGCCTGACTGTGGACTTTCCACCTGGGTCAGCAGCTCCCCTCCTCAAATCCTTCTACCCCCTGGAGGGAACAGAGCAGATAAAAGACCTGCTCTACCCTGAGCCTTACAGGGACCCTGCCAACGGAATCCTGGCCTCCATTCCACAGGGTTTCCACAAACAGGAAGCAGAGGCTGACGATGCTAGGTCTGCCCATACACGCATAGTAGACACGGTAGATTTTTGATTGTTTATAGAGTGGCCCAGAGTCTCTGATGGATCCCTGAGTCCTGCTCTTCTCAGGTCTGTGCCTAGCTGAGGTCTTCTCAGATGAGCTGATGCAAGAGTCAGAAAAGCAGACAAAACTTTAAAGGCAGTGACATTAACAAGTCCTTTGGGTTCCTGGACAAGGAATGAGGGCCACAGAGGTCAGGCAGCCTATAGGCTGGTTAGGCTACTTCTGAGTCCTGCTCTCTACCCCCACCCCAGCCAGCCTACCCAAGTTTTGCTCCCAAGACTTGTTTAGGTACTAATCCTTTGCTCTAGACTGATGTTTTGACAAATATTTGACATGAATAGTAATCATTTCTTCAGTGTTTTCTTTTCTTCTTTGTTTTAAATATATAATTCTTGGAAAAGTCCCTTGGTCTTCCACCTTGCCCATTTCCTGCTAAATTTAACCCAGGTTCTTGCGGCAACCGTAAAGCTTTTCATCACTCCCTTCCTGACGGTTCTTCCAGGTGTCCCACAGGGTCTACTTCGAGTCCTGGCACAGGAGAGCTTCCTGGAGGTGGCGGGAGGCCAGGCCTTTGTCCCTTGTTGCAGGGGGGCCTCTGGAGAAGAGCCTCCGGGGCTGGATGACGTGGCTGGGCACCTGGGGATGCCGCCCGTTCCTTCCTGCGTTCCGGGGGACAGGAGGAGGGGCCAAACCCACGGAGGGGTTTAGGAAATGACTGCGCTTAAGTGGAGGCAGAGTTGGTCCCGCCTCCGAAGAGGCCCCATCCACGAAGGTCCGGCCAGACACGCCTCCATAGAAGTCCTGCCCCTGCCAAATCATAGACCGGGCTCGTTCACGCTATACAGGTCCCGCCTCCTATGTCCCGCCCACATCAGACCCCCCCCACAGACCACGCCCCTCCTATTTGCCCACAGCACCTCCCCTCCTTCCAGACCCCGCCCACTCCGCAGACGCGGCTGGCTGGCAACCAGCCGAAGAGAGGCGCGGAGGCTTGGGCTGAGGCGCTTCGTTGGGGTCTGGGTTGTGGGCGGGCGGCGCCCTCTGAGTAGAGTCATCGCGGCCCGGCAATCGAGGGCTCAGAGCGCAGTGTGCTAGGGGGTGGTGGGAAGGTCATGGCGGAGCCCGCCGCGAGACACCTGTTGCTGCCCTCTGGGCTGCTGGAGTTGTGCGCACTGCTGGGAGTCTCTCAAGACAGCCTCCGAGACCTGGAGCAGGTAAGGGGCGAGAGGGGAAACTGAGTTGGGATGGAGGACAGAGAGGTACTGGCTTGGTGTGAGTGGGGCTGGCTTCAGAGGCTATGCACCCCGGCGGCACCAAAGCCTCAGAGTAAGGTCCCAGCTGTGAGGGAGACCGGCGGCTGGCCTTCCCTCCCTCCGGGACCAGCTAGACTTGTACTTGGTGCTTGTGGTGGTGCAGATGAGCTTCTGGGTGTTGAAGTGTTACTCCACACTCAGGATGCAGCCATCTGGGGTGAGGTGCTGGCCCAGCAGGGACCTGCAGAGTTCACGGTCAACTAGACAAGACCTTTGAGTAGCAACTGCCTGCTAAGTGATGGGTTCTGTACTCAGCACGAATAGTGAGGTTTCAGATGTTAGAATCAACCACCAGCTTTGAATATTCCACTTTTAGTCAGGCTTGCTGCATAGCTATTTTCTTCACTTGGCTGTGCAGTCCTTCCTCCCTTCTCTCCGTCTGTGCCCAGCAGCCAAAGATAGGTTCAGTTCCCTGTCTCTGGAAAGACAGCGGCGCCTGAACATCTCAGTCTCCTGATTTCTGTGCTGTATTTTTTCTTTTTTTAAATTCTGGAACCCAGGTCATTTTCTCCCCAACCATTGGTGACTCTCCTTTTCTTTTGAAGCCAGCATGATTGGCTGTCGTTTTCTCAGAGATTTCCCTAGTTAAGAGATTTCCCTAGTTAAGTGTCTGGAGAGATCATCTGAGTGTTTACAAATGGCATCGTGGAAAAGCATAAAGGCATGCATATTGATTGACATGCATGGGCATTGATGCGCATTGTCCAGGGACAAGGGTAGTAGAGACAAAATGGTTGTCACCAAGAAAAGTTAAACGTTAGTAAAAGTAACCAAACGAGTGTTAAAGCCTAGATAGTTTCTTCCCTAGGCCAATGTGACCAGTAAATGGCCCTTGTCCCTATGAAAATGAAAATGATTTCGACAGTCCCTCCTATAGTTTTTGCTCCTGTGACGACATCCCTTCTAAATGCCAGTGTCTTTGTGCCTCTAACTTACCAAACAGTACTGCTTTCTTTTTCTTAGACTCGGAAATGACCTGGTTTCACTGTGGTCTGCCTGGGCATCCGGCTGTGTCTTTGTCCCCTTGGCAGTATGCGTCTTGCCTGTTGAGTGTGGGGCATGCCTTTGAGAACTGGCTGAGTCAGCTGGGGTATTCAGAGTGGTACTTCCCTGAATTAGGCAGTCGGTGGCACCTCCCAGGTGAGAGGGAGAAGTTTCATGTTAGTTTGCCTTATTGTGTGCTCTTGCTTCTGTTAGGAATTTCAAAGAAAGGGGAGAAAAAAACAAAACAAAACAAAACAAAACAAAACAAAACAAAACAAAACAAAAACAGTCCAGGATTAGGGGGAAGAAAGAGAGATAGAGGTGGGCTAAACTTTAGAATAATTTCATTTTATGTCAACACCACTGTTAGTTAGCCAGACATAGATTTTATTTAGTTTATTTTTTTTGTAGTAATTCTCTTTTGAATGTCCAAAGCTTAAAAAAAAAAATCTTACTTTTTTATTTTTTTTATTTATTTTTTGGTTTTTGAGACAGGGTTTCTCTGTGTAGCCCTGGCTGTCCTGGGACTCATGCTGTAGACCAGACTGGCCTCGAACTCAGAAATCCACCTGCCTCTGCCTCCCAAGTGCTGGGATTAAAGGCGTGCGCCACCACTGCCTGGCGATCTTACTTTTTTAAAAAGGCAGTTTACTGAGTGTGGTGGCTTGCTCCTGTAGTTCCAACCCTTGGGAGACTGAGGCAGGAGGGCTGCTCTGAGTTTAAATGCAGCCTAGGTTATAGAGTGAGTTCTAGGTAGGTCAACTTGGGCTACAGAGTGAGATCCTGTCTTCAAAAACAAAGCAAAACAAACAAGCAAACAAACCAACCTTTAGGGCATGGTGGCACAGACCTATAATCCTGGACTTGCAAAGTAGAACCAGGAAGGTGAGGGAGGAGCCCAGGACAGCCTTGGCTGCATAGTGATTTCAGAAGCCAGCCTGGGCTACATGAGACCCTGCCTCAAAAAACAGTTATCATTTATCTGTGATCTGAATATTTCTACTTGATGACACAGAATTGTATTTCTTAGGTGGGGAGGACTAGTCGTTTGTTGGAAATCCTGACAGGTATTTCAGAGTTGACCAGTCCCCCCTGTGATTCAGTGTGGTTAGTTTTGGTTCCTCCACCCTTGGTTGAGGGTAGATCCCTCTTTTGGTTGGGTTGAGGGGATCCACTGTAAACTCATTCAGGAGTGGATGACGTCACACTGCCTTCTGCACCCTATCAGTGAACTGGCCTTCTGTTTTGTGGACAGCAGTAGCAACAAAACTTCCTGGACCATGACAGTGTTCTCCATTGGCACCGTCTGATACTGTGCTCACTAGCCACACATGGTCACCAAACCCTGGAAGTGTGGCCCATGTGTTGAGGAACACTGGATTTTATATTTAATTTAATTAATTAAATTTTTAAAAAAGACTTTGTTTTTGTTTTGTTTTGTTTTTTTGCTGGGTGGTGGTGGTGGTGGTGGTGGCGGTGGCGGCGGCGGCGGCGGCGGCGGCGGCGGCGCACACCTTTAATCCCAACACTTGGGAGTCAGAGGCAGGTGTATCTCTGAGTTCGAGGCCTACCAAGGCTACACAGACACAGAAAAAAACTTGTCTCAAAAAAGGAAAAAAAGAAAAAAAAACATGTATTTTTTCTTTATTTTATGTGTATATGTATGTATGTATGTATGTGCATGCAGGGTCTGCAGAGAACAGAAGAGATCATTGGATTCCCTGGGACTAATAGTTGGTTGTGAGTTATCATACAGGATTTGAACCTGGGTCCTCTGGAAGGGCAGCTAGTGCGCGTTACTGTGGAGCCATCTGTCCAACCCAATTTTAATTCCTTTAGATTTCAGTGGCCTCCTGACTGTGTTGGATAGCACAGTTCCAGAACATTAAAAACATCTGTGAGGTTTTTTTTATTTCTCTAGCGATAGCCAACCCTCCCAGGAACGAACAATGCTGCTTTGTAACAAAGACTTAGAAATAAATCTGTGACCCGGTGAATTAGGCTGATGTGGGTTTCACTTTTTAATTGGCTTTTTGAAAAAATGATGGTCTTTAGGGGTTGGAAAGATTGCTCAGTGGTTAGAGCACTGATTGCTCTTCCAGAGGTCCTGAGTTCAATTCTCAGCCACCACATGGTGGCTCACAACCATCTGTAATGGGATCTGGCGCCCTCTTCTGGTGTGTCTGAAGATAGCAACAGTGTACTCATATACATAAAATAAATAAATCTTAAGAATCTGGACTATCTGACCAGTTTTTACTGCTTCCAGGGAACCCTGTGTTCAGTGGAGATAGAGATATCCCTGCACCCTGACTATCAAGGCCTTGTCCATTTCTCTGCTTATCTGTGCAGATTGGCACAGACTAGGTATAACGTGACCTACGTGCCTGAATAAAATAATGCCAACACAGGTATTTGTGCAATATGGCAAAGTTGAGAACGTCTCAGTGTCTGCCCTCCCCTCTACTCTTGTTTTGGACACACATGAGCAGTCCTGGGGCTTCCCCTGACTGAGCCCTTGACCCACGTGCTCACCTGTTTGCTGCACTCAGCTGGGAGAGGAAAATGCAGGTGGTATGGCTTGCTTCCAGCAGCTCGGGGCAGAGCTGGCATTTGAAGTCATATCTGTACATCAGAACCCAGATCCAAACTGTGGTGCGTCGAACCGACCGGACAAGTTGCTTCTGAGTTTCCAGCCTCTGGGAAACATGTAGGCTCTGGGAAGTTCCGGGAAGAATCATCAGCTGACCCGAGTCTTAAAGGACAGGGTTCTTCTGCTGAAGCCTATGCATGGAGAGGAAACAGAGATGTCCACGGGAAGTCCACCTAGAAAGGGTGTCAGGAATGAGGGTGGACACATATGGTAACTTTTCTTTTTGCATTTAGCTGTGTTCACATGTATGTGAACATGTATGGAGGTCAAAGGTTGATGGTGGGAATCTTCCTTGATCATTTTCTACTTTAGCTACTGAGGCAGGGTTTCCCACTGAACCTGTCGCTCACCAAGTCACCTAATCTGGCTAGCCAGTTTATCCTAGGGACCCTCTGTCTATGCCTCTTGAGTGCTGGGATTACAGCTCGGACATCTTTTATATGGGTGCTGGAGATCAGTACTCCTGTTCTCCTATTTGCACCTCAAGTACATTATTGCCCTCTGAGCCATCTCCCCAACCATACACACCGTGATCTCTTATTTTCCTTTTCTTAGATTGCCCAGAAGCGAGGAATGACGATCGTCTCTTCCCTTGTCCCCGAAGTTCTGTCTGTTTTTGTGCCTCCTTTCACCACAAAAGAGGATGGCCAGGTGCCAGGGGCCAACTGTACTCTCAGCAAAGGCAGGAGGCGTTCCTTCCGGAAGAAGCGAGAGAAGCCCAGGATGGAGCCCTGGAAGAGCCACCCTGGAGACTCAAAGGCGCCCAATTCTGAGGATGTCACCATCCCAGGAGGTGTGGACCTCCTAGCCCTGCCTCAGCTGTGCTTCCCAGGTACACTGTCTGCAACACAAGCCTGTGGTGGCCTTGGGCTGGCTCCTCACTGAGCATTCTGCTCCAGAGGTGTCTACACTGGGGACAACAGGACCTTGGCTTTGTTTAGAGTTGGTTAATGGGATCTCTCTCTCTCTCTCTCTCTCTCTCTCTCACACACACACACACACACACACACACACATCACTGTTTTTTGAAGCAGGATCTTGTTCTGCAGTTCAAACTGGCTGAAACACTGAATCTTCCTGCTTTAGCCTCCCAATTCTGGAACGACGGACACACTCAGAGCACTTAAAAGTCAGTCTTTTTGTCTGGGGAAGTTAAAACTAGAGAGGCCCAGAGGCACCTCCCTCTCTGTCCCCTGCTTCCTGTTTATTAAAACAAGAGGAACAGGTTGTCGACCATCTCTGAGCTCAGCAGTGATGGATAAGAGTGTGCTCGTGTGTGTGGGCTTCATGTCTCTGCTGGTCTTTAGAAACATTAGATGGCTGGTGTGGCACACTCAGCCCAAGGGTCAGGTTCTGTCTCTGGTTCTTCCTCAGGTCTGCTGCCCTTTTCTGGCTGCAGGAGTTATAACAGAGGAACAGGTACCGGTTAGTCTGCTGTGCCCAAAAGCATGGTGTGCATGCTGCTGCACCATAAGTGTTGACTGGAGGGACTGTGGAGAAGCTGCAGCTTGGGAAAGTTTGAGAACAGGGAGCTAGCTAGCTGGCTAGATCACGCCCAAGGGCATCAAAGCTCCAGGGGGCTAGTAGAAGTGTGCTCTCCACATTGGCTCATGGGTTATATAGGTCTTTGATGCATACAGAAGCCACCTGAACTGGCTTCCCTCTTCTTTCTGATCTCCCTACAGGGGGCGTGTGCATGGCTTCAGAACCCAAAGAGGATTACATCCATTTCCTGGTGCTCACGGATGTCTGTGGGAATAGAACCTATGGTGTGGTTGCCCAGTACTATCGACCCCTGCATGTAAGTGGATCTGCTGCTGTCCCCGGAGTTTGGGGTAGGCCTTTTCTCTTGTTGTTTATTGTGGTATGATAATACACCTGTCACGTTTTCAGCCACTGTGTCTTGTGTGACTCTGAGACGTTGTGTTGCCAGTGTGCAGCCTCCAGAACTGTCTTCTCTCCAGCTCAAGATTAGCCGGCTCTCCATCCCCCATCCTCACTAACTACTCAGTGGCTTTCTGTCCCTGGCTTTGTCCTCTGCATGCTCCAGGTTGTGCATCTGCCTGGTGCTGGTCCTTTTGGAATGTCACCAAAAGCTGTGTTGGTGTGCCTTTGTGTTCTAGTAGTATGTCCCTGTTCATCCCAAGGCTGGAGGTCTCCAGGGTGACCACCTGGTCCTTGCTCCTGAAAACCCAGTGCTGCTTAGCGTGACCCTTTGCAGGGCCTGTCTACATGGACTGGAAAGCCAGAGCTGATGGCCTTCCTTCTATGCTGTTTCTGTATGAGATAGATGCTGTTCTCAGTCTAGGCCTGTACTGTCAGCACAGGAGGTGATGTGTCTTTGTGATTTTTGTCCAGGATGAATATTGTTTCTACAATGGCAAGAGCCACTGGGAGCCCAGCATGAGCTCAGCTAGGCGCTTTGTGCCCTTTGCAGTGTGTGTGGTGTCCCGGTTTCCGTACTATAACTCCCTCAAGGACTGCCTCTCCTGGTAAGTCGGGACCAGTGTTGTTATTAAGAGCTGGGTCAAGTGGGCCATGGTCAGGTGGGCCCAGGAGCACTGTGGGAAGCCGGAATCTCTGTCAGTACAACATGGAATCAGGATGGCAGGAGGAAGGAAGCACTAAGGGCTTCAGTTTTATTATTATTTTTTTAAAAAGAACATAGCTAGTTATGCAGTGCATGCCTTAATCATAGCACTTGGGAGTCTGAGGCAGGAGGATTGCCTTTAATTTGAGGCTAACCTGCCCCATGTAGTGAGTTCCAGGCCAGCCTGGGCTACAGAGTGGGAGCCTGTCTCAAAAACAATAACAATAAGATAAATAAAATAAAGATAAGAAGAGACGTATTTGAGAAAGCTTTAGGCTTATGACCCAAAAACGTCAACCGTTTGCTGGATGATTTAGTGACAGTCACAAATCCATCAAACCTGACACTGACAGCCCCATCTGCTGTTAATGAATGGGAAGTCTGAGGACATATGGTATTTCTGAAAGACCAGGGAGGTGTTTGCTGGGGCTCAATGGATGCCTGTAATCAGAGGCTGTGATTGAGAAGTAGGGGTCCCTCCCTGGGCATTAGCCAGGTGTAGAGTCCTGTACTTTGGCATTTCAGAAACCATGGTTCAAGAGCTGGGTGTAGTTCCACTGGTAGGCTGTTTGCCCAGCATGCTCAAAGCCCTGGGTGGCATCTTCATAAACCTGGCCTGTAGAGCGTGCCTGCCGTCCCGCCACTGTAGAGGCAGAAGCAGGAAAATCAAATGTAATTCTTAGCTCCACGGGGAGCTTAAGAGTAGCCTGGGCCATGTTTAAGAAAGTCATGGTCCTGGAATTGGCACTTTTGGTTTGACAGAAGGTGGCAGGCAGCAGGAGTTCCCAAGACAGAAGAGCAAGCCTCAGTCACTGAGTTGCTAAAAGGCACTTGGTGTCTTTTAAGACACACTTAATCTTTACACTTAGGTCACATGGTGAGACAAGTACCTGCTGGATGAGTTCCCAGCACTCCTGTTTGAATTCCAGCATTTTAATGGTTCACTTTTCAACCAGAGCTGCCTCTTAGACATAGCTCATTCTTGGGTCTGCGGTAGACTAGGCTGTCTTTGTAGAACAGAGAGCATGGTTGGTCTTGGGGAGTGAGATGAAGAAATGCAAGTTTATGGAAAGGTCTGGCAGCTCAGGGAGTGGTGGAGGGGCCTTAGGACTGGTCCCTCTTCATCTCCTCACTGATGGTCTTCGTTCCTTGGAAGTAGTCAGCCCTGCCGCCTCCCAGGCCCTCCTGTATAGAGCAGGTGATGGTTTCACCCTTTGCTGTTAGAAGCTCAAGGCTGAGGACTGGTGGTTCTTTGGAAGACAACGGGAAGGTGTGCTTTCTCATTCTTTCTGGACTGGTTCTCTGTGCCAATTAAGCAACTGGCTAATGACATGGTGGCTGTCTTCTGCTGGGTGCCAGGGCAAACATGTGATATCAAAATGTCCACTGTCATAGGTTCTGGGTTCCCTCCTTCTGGGATCATTGCTGCACTCTCAGAAGTAGAAACAGCCAGAGAGGAGCAAATGACAGGAATGAAAAATGTAACGATGTGGGGTGTGGTGGCCCACACCTGCCATCCCCAGGGAGGGGGAGGAGGGTCAGGAGTTCAAGTCATTCCTAACTAACGGGCAAGTCTGAGGCCAGCATGGGTGACTCTGCCTCAGCCATGGACAACCAAAGTGGCATGTCCAAACAGGCTTTGGATACACATCAGAAACAATACATTTGTGCTGGGGGCAGTAGATTACAGGCAGTTTTATTTTAAAAAAATGTTACCTTGACACTATTATGTTTTTACAATACATACAAATATGGAAATCTGGCTTTTTTTTTTTTTTTTAAGATTTGTTTTATGTATGTGAGTACACTGTCTTCACACCAGAAGAGGGCAGTGGATCCCATTACAGATGGTTGTGAGTCACTGTGGTTGCTGGGAATTGAACTCAGGACCTCTGGAAGAGCAGACAGTGCTCTTAACCACTGAACCATCTCTCCAGCCCCAAATATTGGCATTTTCTATGTCCTAATATAAGTCCTGTGAGGAGTTATATTTGGTATTTATGTAAAACAGGAAGTGCTTGACTGTGGTTGTGATGGGGGCTGTCTTTCCTGGGGACTGCCTGACAAGCTGGGGCCCCGTGGGCACCCTCTTAGCCCCATGAACAGCACATCTCCACGCAGCCGTGACCTCCAGGCTCTTTATAGTTCTGTAGGCAGGGTCACTTTCTCTCCTGGTCCGAGCTCCCTCCTTAGGCCAAATTGTCACTGACCCACTCCCATGGGGTACCAACTGCACTTTTGCATGCAGTAGTGAAGACCAACTTTATTGAGGTGCAGTGGAGTTTCTCTGTAGGTTCCCCACTTGTATCCCCTTCGACTACTTCTAAGATCTTCTGCCCTTCAGTTAGCTCCCCTGGGACAGACCTCTGCTCCAAGGCTGCCACTTACCTATTTTATTTGTTATATCTCAATTGACTCAGTGGTTCTTTTTTTTTTTTTTTTTTTTTTTTTTTGACACTCTGCCTGTGTAGCATAGGCTGGGCCTTCCTACCTCAGCCTCACTTGCTGGGGTCATAGTCATGTATGTCATTCCTGGCCACCCCAGACATTTTCAAGTTTTACTTTGGAAGTATGGATGCACTTTGGAACCATCCACTTCAGAACGTCATGTTTCTCACTGAGGCATAACATGCATTCTGTTCTATACACACATTCTAGCTAAATTTTTTTCCTGTGTGATTAGCAGCCAGATAAACAAAGGGTGGCAATCGGAGTGTGGTGATACTTTGTGACATTATTGTTTGTTTGTTGAATTTCAGTTTATTGACTCATCTGAAGCTCTGTAAAGATTTTGAAGTTGACAATCACATAAAGGATTTCGCTGCACGACTGTCTTTAATACCTAGTCCGCCGCCTGGGCCGCTCCACTTGGTAAATGAGACCTGGAACTGGGCTGGGCTTTCCTGCAGTGTGTTGAAGGCAGTAGAATCTAAATGTTTGAAACTGTTTCAAGTTTCAGCTGTGTTTACCCTCCTCTCTAGATGCTGGCCCCTGGAGCCCTCACTGAATGGCTTCACATGCTCACCTCTGCAGGGAAAAGTCAGATATTTGGACTAGAGTTTTGCAGAGTGGTGTGACTGGCAGAGCTGGCCATGTGTGATGGGCCTGTTTAATATTAACTCGTGAGATCCCCTTTCTTGCTCTTCAGAAACTACGTAGCCTAATGTTCAGTCTCAGGAAGTCCTTTCAGTTTACCTAAGTTTGAAGCTTTCTCTTCATTTATGTGTCTTGGATGTTGGGTACCAGGCTTACCTTACTGCGTTGTTTAATAGTAGACAGGTATTTCCCCACCTGGGTTCCAGCCAAGAAATGTTACTAACTCTTTCAGGTTCCCAGAGGGACGCCTCGGGGGACTGTCCCATCCTGCTGGGAGCTGGGAAGGCACAGTGCTGTTGTTGGCAGTAAGAATGTGTGGCCGAGGCTTCTCTCATCTTGGCGGGTCAAGAGGCAGAGGCTAGACCAGAACTAAATCTGGGCTTTAGTGGCCAGAGGCCCACCCATAGTTCTCTTCAGTTATCCAGCCCTCAATTCTGTTTGTTGTTGTTTTTGTTTGTTTGTTTGTTTGTTTGTTTGTTTTGAGACAGGGTTTCTCTGTGTTGCCCTGGCTGTCCGGGAACTCACTCTGTAGACCAGGCTAGCCTCAAACTCAGATCCACCTGCCTCTGCCTCCAGACTGCTGGGATTAAAGGCACATGCATGCCTGGCTTAGCCTCATTTGCCCAAACTGAATCACCAGGTGGGGATGAGGTATACAAACAGAAGAGTCTGTGAGGTGCATACCACATTCAGACTGTAACAGAAGTCAAGTTGGAGATGGGGCAGCCTGCACCTACCACTTCGTGCTCCCCTTTTTTGAGTGGTGGGTGAGACTGCGGAGCTGTATGAATGGGTACTGCTCATCACTTCCTGTCTGCTCTAGACACACAGACTATATGATTCTTTTTGTTTTGTTTTTGATTTGTTTGTTTGTTTGTTTGAGACAGGGTCTTATTATATATAGCCTTGGCTGGCTAGCCTTGAACTCAGAGATCCACACCTCTGCCTCCCAGGAGCTAGGATTAAAGGTGTGTATCACCAAGCCTGGCCCAACATGTATTTTGCTTTGTTTTGTTGAGAACTGCCACCATGTGTGTTTTTAATTTGATGCAGAACCCTGAGAGGTGGAGAGCCCTGCCTGTGTACCAGCTACCCCCCCCCTTAACCCCCAGGAATGTCACAAGGTGCAGGTGCAGGCTGGGGAACCGTCATCTGAACTGCTTGGCACCACAAACCTTTAGAATATGTGTATTTACAAGCCTGGATGCTAGCACTCTGGAGGTAGAGGCAGGTGGATCCCTGAGTTCAAGGCTAACCTGGTCTATAAATCGAGTTCCAAGGACAGCCAAGGCTACACAGAGAAACCCTGTCTTGAAAAATGTAAAAAAAAAAAAAAGTACATTTACATAAAGAACTATATTAGGGAAGGAACTCAAGTCTAAACATGAAATATGATCCTGTCTTAGTCAGGGTTTCTATTCCTGCACAAACATCATGACCAAGAAGCAAGTTGGGGAGGAAAGGGTTTATTCAGCTTACTCTTCCACATTGCTGTTCATCACCACAGGAAGTCAGGACTGGAACTCAAGCAGGTCAGGAAGCAGGAGCTGATGCAGAGGCCATGGAGGGATGTTCCTTACTGGCTTGCTTCCCCTGGCTTGCTCAGCCTGCTTTCTTATAGAACCCAAGACTACTAGCCCAGGGATGGTACCACCCACAAGGGGCCCAACCCCCTTGATCACTAATTGAGAAAATGTCTTACAGCTGGATCTCATGGAGGCATTTCCTCACCTGAAGCTCCTTTCTCTGTGATAACACCAGCTTGTGTCAAGTTGACACACAAAACCAGCCAGGACAGCTCCTGTTACGAATACCTTACCCCACAGCCTGGAAGGAATCTTACCCAGCATTTTCATTAATACATTGAAAGATTGATTTTATGTGTATGGGTGTTTTGTCTGTACTGTTCACGCTTGTTTTCCGTTGACCAGGGTGCTGTCCCCACCCACAGCAGGACACTAGCCCTTCTCACATGGGATTAGAAGGCGCAACCTGCTTGCTAGCCTGCTGGCTCTCCCTTCACATGTCCCCTGCTCAGTGGCTACAGACAGCAGTAAAGCTTTTAAGTCCCATTCCATGTTTCTGCATGAAACTCCTAGTGGGTTCCCACCGCACATCTTTAAAATGTTTTAAATTTAATCTCATGTGTATGAGTATTTTGTCTGAATATATTCCTGTACCCCGTATATATTCATGTATATACCTGGTGTCCACAGAAGCCAGAAGAAGACATAGGATCTCCTGGAATGGACGTATAGATGGTTCTAAGCTACCATGTAGGTGCTGGGAATCGAACCTGGATCCTTTGAAAAGGCAACAAGTGCTCTTATCCACTGAGCCACCTCTCCAGAGCTCCCATCTTTTTTTTTGGTTTTTCGAGACAGGGTTTCTCTGTGTCACCCTGGCTGTCCTGGAACTCACTCTGTAGACCAGGCTGGCCTCGAACTCAGAAATCCACCTGCCTCTGCCTCCCAAGTGCTGGGATTAAAGGCATGTGCCACCACTGCCCGTCAGAGCTCCCATCTTTTAACTCAGCCCTGCAACCTTGCTTTGGCTGGCTGACTGCTGTCTGTGCCTCTCCTCCCCTGCCCACTGGTCTCCAGCTTCACACATGAGCATCAATCCCATGGGCTTTCCTCTGTGTTCTGTAGCCATCTCCTCTGCGCCTCTCAAAGGGGGCTGCTCTTCTACGCACGTTGTATCTCTCTTCTGCTGTGTAGCCATTCTGTTGGGCACATGCGCTGCCTTACAGTGCTTTGCAAGCATTCTGCCATTGAGCTATACCCCTCCAGCGACGGGGACTTCCTTAGTGGCCCAATTTAGCCATGAACTCACTATGTAGCCCAGGCTGGCCTTAAACTATTACCCCCACCGCCTCAGTTTTCCAAATAGCTGGGATTATAGGCCTGGGCCACAAGACTCAGCTACTATATTTTATTCCTTTGTTCTGTGGTACTGAGTACGCAGAGACAGGGACATGCTAGGCCAGTGTTCAACCATGAGCCCCACCCAGCCCGCCTGCCTCATGTGAAATTGGTCCCGATTCTGGAGACACGCCGGTCCTAGCAATCACAGAGCCCCCGGGTGTTGTTAGGATGCACATGGTGTCACTGTCACTATCAAGAGGCTATTGTTTTCTGAATTTTCATGGGAAGATACACTTGACACAGGGACATGCATGACTGTTGGGAAGCCTGAGGAGTGTGTGTCCCCAACTCCTTTGACTTCGTGTCAACAGCGCTGCTCTGCATCTGATCTGATGCTCCTCTTGTCCTGATGTCTGCTTTGCCTGACCCGGATCTTTCTATTCTCTCTGGGTAGGGGAAGGCACACACCACCATGGGTGGAAGTGTAGGCACGCATGCATGTCTTGCTGCAGGGACCAAAACTTCTTGATTTCTTCCATGACCACTTTGGGTCTCTTAGCACGCTTAGGCATGCTGTGAATGTTGAGTTGAAGTTGAAGAGTTATTTCAAAATAATAAGAGTAATAGGTCTTCCGTAAAGTGTTCTGAGCTATAAGTTTGAAAAGAACTGTGGGTATTCAGTGAGAAATATTTAGGATATGTGCTTTCAGTAACTAATATGAACACATAATACCCATGATTTCTTCCAACATGCTTAGTTTAGAATTCGTGCAGCTAGGACAAATGTCTGGGCTAAGACTGAGCTTTGTCCTTCAGTGACGAACATGCTGACTAGTTAATAGCTTAAGAACCATTAGATATAGGAAGATAAGGAGTTCACGGTCATTCTTTGCTAGATTATGAGCTCAAGGCTAGCCTGGGCTACAAGACAGAACATCATTTATGGGCTGGGATATGTGTCCATACAGAGCACTTGCCTGGCCTGTGCTGGGCTTGGGTTTAGTTCCCCGCATAAGTCACTGGGAGCTGCCTTTCTGCATGACTGTCCTGTCCTAGGCTGCCCTCCCTTGGTGCTTTCCTTTCTATGCGGTGAGTATGTGTGAGTGTGCTCAGGTGTGTGTGTGTGTGTGTGTGTGTGTGTGTGCATGTGTGAGTTTATATCTGTGAAGGTCAGAGGGCAGCCTCAGTCATCATTTCTCAGGAGCTCACCAACTTTTTTTTTTTTTTTAGAGATAGGGTCTATCACTAAGACGTGGTGTTTCTGATTAGGCCACACTACTTGGCAAACAAGGGACCCTCCTGACCCTGCACCGGGATCCTTCCCGGCACCGGGATGATGACTGTGGTGGTGGGGGTGATTTTCTTTTTTATTTAAATATTTTAGATTTATGTTTTTAATGCATAGAGTGCTTTGCCCATGTGTTTTCCCTGCACTGTGTGTGCCTGGTGCTCACGGAGGTTAGAAGAGGGCACTGGGTCTCCTGGAACTGCAGTCACAGACGGTTATGAGCCACCATGTGGGTTCTTGGAACCAAACCCAGGGCCTCTGTAAGGGCAACAAGTGCTCTTAGCCACTGGACTGTCTTTCCACGTACTGGTTTTCTTCTTCTTCCTCTTCCTTCTCTTTCTCTTCTTCCTCCTCTTCCTCCTCCTCGACCTCCTTTTTTAGATAGGGTTTCACTATGTAGCTTAGGCTGCCCTGAAACTCACAGGGGTCTGCCAGCCTCTTCCTCCTGAGGGCTGGGATCATGTGCCACCGTGCCCAGCCTTCCACTGGGCTATAACCATGCGCCATCACAGCTAGGCTTTTTTTGTATGGGTGCTAACTCAGCTCTTCATGTTTGCACTGCAAGTGTTCTACCAACTGAGCCATTCCCTAACCCTCACAACAGTTTCTAATGCCGACATTTTCTGTGCTCAGATGGTGAGCGCAAGGTATGTTGACCCCTGTTGTAGACAGCTCTCTGGGTTAACGGCAGCTCTTGGTCCTCAACAGATATTTAACATGAAGCCACTGCAGGTCGTGTTTCCCTCTCGAGCGGACCCCGAGAGCCCCATCCTGGACTTGGACCTTCACCTGCCCCTGCTGTGCTTCCGGCCTGAGAAAGTGTTGCAGGTGTGTGGGCGCCAGGAGCATTGGTTGTTAGACAGGATTGAGCTGGGTTTTATAGTGGGGGTGGGGCACTTGCCTCAACCTCTGGGTGTGAACCTCAGGACTGCCAAAAACGGAATCAGGGAACCGAGAACCCAGGACCCTGTGTACTCAAAGTATTCATGACCTGACACTTAATGCAGCGCATGCATCTGTAAGCAGCTTTGACTTTGGTTTTGTAAACAGAATGCAGGATGAAGCTAAAAGCAGCCTCTGGTTTGGGGGAGGGGCCTCCCGTGCCCAGCCCAAAGCGGCTGGAAGCAACTGGAAGCAACTAGTGCTCTTGCTTCCCTAGATCCTGACCTGTATCTTGACGGAGCAGCGCATCGTGTTCTTCTCCTCAGACTGGGCCCTGCTGACGCTAATGGCCGAGTGCTTCGTGGCCTACCTCCACCCCCTGCAGTGGCAGCACACTTTTGTGCCCATCCTGTCGGGTCAGATGCTGGACTTCGTCATGGCTCCCACATCTTTCCTCATGGGCTGTCACCTCGACCACTTTGAAGAAGTCAGAAAGGTTAGGGAACTTTGATGGGGAGGGATAAAGCCACGTGACTTCACTGTGCAGCAGGCGGGAAGCTGCATTTGAAAGCGCTCTGTGTCTCCTTGTAGTGAAAAGCAAAAAAGAAAGTGCTTGCACTTTGGGAGTGCACCACTGTTTTGTCTGTAGGCTCCCGTGCTCTGGGCACCACACCACACACGTGTTACCTGCATAGACAACACAGAATGTACCGTGTCTTCTGCCCCTGTGCCATTATGAATGTGCACACACTGTGCCGTCTTATTTACTCTTTCCTTTCTCTCTGCGCCTTGGGATGTGTTTGAAATCAGAATCCCCTGCAATTCAAGGCCCAGAGCCTTGTGTTATCTCCCAGCCCACTTAGGCTCAGAGCAGTGCCTGGGGCTTGCAGTAGACTTTGAGTAGGGGACAGACATTCAGGCAATGGAGTGGTGTTACCTCTAGGCTCTGCTGCTAATTAGCTCAGTACCCTGGATGAGTCAGTTCCTCTCTAAGCCTCTTTCCTCATCTGTGAAGGGAGGTAGCAACACGTTGGGGGCAGGGCTCCAACCTTGGCACACAGCTGGCTTGTAGATGGCTCTGTTGTCACTGCAGCGTGCTTTCTGCTTTGCTGTTTTGGTTTTTTTTTTAATTATTTTTTTAAAGATTTATTTATTTTATTTAATGTATATGAGTGTTATATCTGCATGTATGCCTGCATGCCAGAAGAGGGCATCGGATCCCATTACAGATGGTTGTGAGCCATCATGTGGGTTGTAGGAATTGAACTCAGGTCCTCTGAAAGAGCAGCCGGAGCTCTTAACCACTGAGCCATCTCTCCAGCCCTGCTTTGCTGTTTTAAATGTATCCACTGTGCTTTGGTAACAGCTGGCACCGTGTTCACCCTATGTGGCTCTCACTTATTGAATTAGCGAATTTCTTCCTCTCTTAGCCATCATAGGACAGCAAATTTGTCAACCTTGTTGCTATATGGAGAATCAATCAAGACATGGAGTAGCACCTGGCATACTGTAGGTGTTGAATGGAGGGTTACTGTGCTACTAATTGGAGATAGTGTTTGTTTGTTTGTGACAGAGTGTCACATGGTTGTCACCTAGGGCACCCAAGCCCTCTCTGCATTCTTCTGCCTAGGCCTCCCCAGTGCTGGCTCTGGAATGGGTTAAAATTGTGATCTGTCATGGATCCAGAACAGATGGGTCCAACCATCAGCTTGAAGATGGTTGACAGATGATGGGGTCATTCCCTTTTAGCCATAATGACAGTGCTGCCTAGGACCTTCTGAGGCATTGCCAGCCTCTCCCAAGGTGGGTGCTGGACTTGAGGACACAGAGCTCAGTCCCGTCTCATGCCAATGCCTGTTACTGTTTCTGATCCTGGTACTCCTGTAGGTGGGAGCCTGGCAGCTCAGTGCTGGCCAGTGTTATTTATTCCCATTACCAATGGCATCTGGTATCTTTTTATGTGCACACTGACAGTTCCATAAGGCAGGGAGAACAGCATTGAATTGGCTTAATTTTGTTTCTTTTTTAAATTTTTATTTGTGTGTGTGTGTTTATGTATGTATAAGGGACAGTGGTATACATACCATAGATGTATGTAGAGGTCAGAGGAGAACGTTTGGAAGTCAGTCCTCACTTTCTACTTCCAGGCAGGGTTTTTTTCGGTTCTGCCTCTATGCTGTGAACACCAGGTTCGCTGCACAATGAGCTTCTGTGTAATTCTCCTGTCTCCACCACCTGTCTCACTGTAGAAGTGCTGGGATTATAGATGTGCGTTACCACGTCTAACTTTTTGTTTTTTAAAGAAAGATTTATTGTTTTAAATTGTGTGTGTGTGTGTGTGAGAGAGAGAGAGAGAGAGAGATAGAGAGAGAGAGAGAGAGAGAGAGAGAGAGAGAGAGAGAGAGAGAATGGGAGGGGAGCTTGATGTGTAGCTCAGGCTGGCTCAGAACTCACCGTTGAAGCCCAGGTTGGCTTTGAACTTATGATTCCCCCGACGTACTCACCATGCCCTGCATTTGACTTTGTGTTCTGAGAACTTTATATATGGACAAAATCAGAGGAGGGGACACACTGGGCACCCAGTGCTCCGGCCCTCCTGGCTCTGCTCTCAGCCTCTTTCAGATTCTTTGTCTGTGATACCATTTCCTAGAAACTTAGAGGAAATCCCGCCTCCAGGCTGCCCCATTTCTCCTATGTGGGTGGACATGTGGGCAGGCTTGTGTATTCTTGCCAAAGCCAGTGATTCACTGTGGAAAACAACTTAGGAAGAGGCCAGACCTCCCGGGGGTGGGGGTGTGAGGGTGTGTGTGGAAACAGAGAACTTCACCCCGCATGCCTTGTGGACCAGAAAAAATGGGCAGTATTCTGTTGTTTAAAATTGTGTCTCTCTTTTATGTCACTCATGAAAAGCCGTCTTGTTTGGGCTCTTCAGTCAGGAAGCTTTTTTTTTTTCATCCCCAGACATATTTACTTAGCATTTCCGGTCAGGAATCTTGCAGGAAACCAGCTTCATGATTTATTTGTTCTGGAGGATTCCAAGAGCAGCATTTTGGGTGTGTTTGATGTTAACACTTCCCATGGATGGGATTAGCAGAAAAGAGCTAGGAGGCCCTGGAGTAGTCCAGTCAGGCCACCTCTTGCACATACCTAGTGTCAGCCTGGAGGACAGCACTGTGTGCCTAGCCTGAGGACCCATGTTGGCCCAGTCAGACTTTGACCCAGAACAAGTTGTGTTTGCACGTGTCGTACGTGCCACCCAAGGGTGGGGATCAGGACCAGAGCAGGAGTGGTATCTTCTGAGTGTCCCTGTCTCTTTCTGCAGACTTGAGAGTCTTGGGGTCTAGACCTATGTATGCAAGCCTAGTACTTGCTGTTACAGATAAGACTTCATAAGTCCCCCTGTGTGCATATTTTCAGAAATTCCACCCCTGCATTGAGGTCACTTAGCCTTGTGTTCTGGGTCCTAGGAGGCAGAGCTGGCTGGACAGCTGAGAGATACACTGGGCGGTGGGTGTGAGTGGTGTACTTGGGGAGTTCGGAATGCTCCTTCAAGGCGCCATGAAGTACTACACCTAGTGTTTGTCCCCGGGACGATGGAAACTTGACAACCTGCTTGGCGTAGTAACTCAGAGAAGGGTTGTGGTCCGCATAATGGTGAACTGCTCAGTTTTCACAAGAAAAGGGATTCTGAGACCTGGTGCAATCCAAACGATCCTCCAAGAGAGCTGAAAGACAAGGCACACTTTGTGAGCCCACTCACAGGGGCTCCTTAGAGTGGTGAAAACCATAGGGACCCAAAGCAGAATGGAGGATGCCACAGGCCAAAGGGAGGAAGAGGCAGTGACTTAGCCTCGAGTGGAGCAGAGGTTCGGTTTGGGAACAGGAGCAGGCTCGGAGATGGGTAGCTCTGAAGGTCATAGAGTAAACAGGACTGACACTGTAGTAAAGTATATATCGTGGATATTTTCCTGAAATTCAGAGAAGTAAGAGACAGGCACGTTGAATCAGATTTACCCATCGCCAGAACTCCCAGCACCCTGCACTTCTGCGGAGGACGCACTGAGCAGGATGACATAACCCTGGCACTGTCTCAGGGACGGCACGTACATTTGCAGGGTTTATATGCAGAGTCAGAGTCTTACAGTGATGTCTGCCTTCCAGGAAGCTGATGGTTTGGTCCTGATAGATATTGACCACGGGAGTGTCACCTGCTCCAAGTCTTCTGACGATGACATAGACATCCCTGATGTCCCCCCTCTGCTGGCGCAGACCTTCATTCAGAGGTAATGTGAAATAGTGTGTTTGAGTATGCCGGTGTTTGCTACTTCCCTAATTCTTTTTTTTTTTTTAAGACAAGGTCTTACTACTATGTGATTCTAGCTGTCCTGGAACTCTCTGTGTAGACCAGACTGGCCTTGAACTCAGAGATCTACCTATATCTGCCTCCTGAGTGCTGGGATTAAAGGCCTGAGCCACCACAGCCTGGCTCTATGGCAGTTCTTGTTTTTTCTTTTTTTTTTTAGTACTAGGGGTCACACCAGGACGCGCGCGCGTGTGCGTGCGTGGGTGTGTGTGTGTGTGTGTGTGTGTGTGTGAGGTAAATGCTCTCCTGCTGAGCTATGGCCCAGCTCTTGTTTGTTTTTTAGGCAGGGTCTCACTATGTAGCCAAGGCTGACCTCAGACTCTCAATCTTGCTATTTCTACCTTTGAGTGCTGAGGTACAGATGTGCTCTCTGGTCCCCTTTGGTCCTTCTGTTGGGGGCCCTGGAACCCTGAGCTGGGAAGCCAGGGCCTTGTGTTTGAGCATGTGTGCTGGGCTTTCCTGAGCTCTCATGCTGGCCTTGAGGATATCCCTTTTCCTGGATGGTGTCTGCTAATTATTGGTAAGTATCCCTAGTCTAAAATCCAAGATTTAAAATACTTCAAAATCTGTAAATTTTTAATGATGATTCTGCAACAGAAGGGGAAAATGCTTCACCTGATCTCATGTGACAGGTCACATTAAAACACAGGTTTATGAACCAGGTGGTGGTGGCACACACCATTAATCCCAGCATTCGGGAGGGAGAGGCTGTAAGCCCAGCAGAGGTTGTTGGATCTCTGAGTTCGAGGCCAGCTTGGTCTACAGAGTGAGTTCTAGGACAGCTAGAGCTACACAGAGAAACACTTTGTCTAGAAAAATCAAAAAATCAAAACAAAAAGCAAAACTGTGGTAAGGCCTTCATCGACGTCTTTAAATAAATGAACTTGGTGTTTAGGTTTGGGTCCAGCCCTGGGATGTATTGTATATGCCGAGTATATACATATACATAGGTGTATAGCATATGCATATATGTATAGGTACATGCAGGTATTCGACTTTCATACCCAAAACACCTCTGCTCTCAAAGTTCTTTCCTTTAGGATGTGGTAGGGCTAGAACCCAGGACTTCAGCACATGCTAAGCCAGCATGCCAGAGCCACACTCTGTTAAATAAAGTATTTTGGGTAAGAGACACTCAACCTGCATATAGAAGTCCAGCATTTGGTTTTGTTGTTGTTGTTTTTGTTTTGTTATGGTTTTCCCATTTCTTCCACCATAAGAAGGCTTTTACACTTTTTAAAAAAAGTTTATTTTAGGTATATGAGTGTTTTGCCGGTGTGAATGTCTGTGTATCATGTGCGGGCCTTGCGCTTTTGAGTATGACAGAAGAGAGCACTGGATCCCTGAAACTGCAGTTACAGCCTGTTGTAAGCCACTGTGTGGATGCTGGAGATGGAAACTGGAAGAGCAGCAAGCCCCCTTAACTGTTCAGCCGTCTCTCCAGGCCCCGTCATTAGAAGTTTGAAAGACTTCAAAGTCAGGCTGGAGAGATGGATCAGCAAGCAGTTAAGAGCACTGGCTGCTCTTCTAGAGGACCCAGGGTCAATTCCCCAGTATCCACATGGGAGCTCATAACTTTCTGTAACTGTTTCAGGGGATCTGACACCCTCACACAGGCATACATGCAGGCAAAACACCAATGCACATAAAATAAAAACAAATAAATTAAAAAAATAATGTTTGTCAGGCAGTAGTGGTGCACGCCTTTAATCCCAGCACTCGGGAGGCAGAGGCAGGTGGATCTCTGAGTTTAAGGCCATATTGGTCTTAGTCAAATGTTTCAAAAAAAAAAAAACAAAAACCCAAATAATAATAATGTTCAAAAGAAAGAGTCCATAGATATGGTAGGGAAAACATGAGGAGTGTGCCCTTCATGACTGTGGGAGCTACAGTTATGGCTATCCTTCTGCAGCCACCTGGGGGTTTGGGTTGGGCTCCTGAGTGGGTTCTCACATTCCTCTTGATAAGCATGGCAGAGTCATTCCATGCTGACCTGGCTGTTTGCTTGGACGGAAGAATCTAGCATTGTTGGCATGCTTGCTTTTCAGAATCCAAGCACAGGGGTGTAGGGTTGGGTCCCTACTATGGTAGAACCCCCCAGGACGAGCCTGTGGGTGGAGTGCCTTGCAGGGGTTCAGTCTAGGAAAACTGTTTTATAACTCTGATAGGTCCATATGCTTCTAATCCTGATCCGGGCCATTGCGGGACCTCCTTAACTGTCCTAGAAGACAGAGCACACCTATACACACGTTTGGCCAGAGGGACACAGGGCGATCGTCTTTTCTCCCAGATTCCCCTGGAGGTCCTGGGCTGTAATGCTCTTCCTTTTCTTCTGATGAGAAGCTTCCTTCACTGTAGGTCAGGGATAAGGGCCCCTTTCTCGGTAGTGCTGTGTGTGTGTGTGTGTGTGTGTGTGTGTGTGTGTGTGTGTGTGTGAAGGACAAGGTTCTGCAGGGAACAGCGTCTTACTCCCAACTGTGCCCAAACAGAAGACTACCACACTGCCCACAGCACAGTTGTGTTTCATGCAGGGCAGTCACTGGTGTTCTGTCCCTCCTGTGCCCTGCTCTGTGTTCTGCCTGGTGAATGTCAGTTTGGTGTTAATGTGCACTTGCCATAATCCTGTCAGACAGGGAAGGACCTGTGAGGCTTCACTGGTCAGGTCAGCAGGGCTGGGCCACCCACCCAGTGGACCACAGCAGGTGCACAAAGACCATTTGTGGAACAAATGTGTGTTGCTCCTGCCTGTTTTAAATGGCAGGCTTATTTGCTGATGCCCAGAGCCTCCTCTTGGGCAAATTTTATAACGTTGAAATGCTTAGGATTGAGCCCAGGGCCATATCACCAAACTTTTTTCAAAACACAGGCTTGCGTGGTGATGGGAAAGCCAGGCCCTAGGCTTGGTGGTGGCCCTGGGTGAGCTCCTCTATGCTTGAGGACCTGCAGATGAGCCAGAGGTCACTCCATGCTAGGCCAAGAATGACGGCACTCAGGACACAGAGTGGCTTCTGATCCTACCTGAGCAAAGGATGCTGCTGGGTAGCCGTTGGGAGATATGGTTGACTCTCCTGGTAGCCCCATCACAGGAAATTTCTTGTGTCCTGGAAGGAAGCCTGCTTGGGTCTGAAGCAAGACCTTTGTGTGATGTGACATTTGGAATTGGGAATAAGCTTTTTTTTTTTTTTTTGCTTTTTTTTGAGACAGGGTTTCTCTGTGTAGCCCTGGCTGTCCTGGAACTCACTCTGTAGACCAGGCTGGCCTCGAACTCAGAAATCCACCTGCCTCTGCCTCCCAAGTGCTGGGATTAAAGGCGTGCGCCACCACTGCCTGGTGGGAATAAGCTCTTAATGTCCTCCCTCATTGATGATGGCATCAGAGCATCTTGAACTGCCCACGACACACCAGGTACTCAGCTTGGTCTGCTTTTCCCCAGAGTCCAGAGCCTCCAGCTGCACCCAGATTTGCACTTTGCCCACCTGAGCGCCAGCACAGACTTGAACGAGGGCCGAGCCCGCCACCGAGCCTGGCAGCAGACTCTCAACTGCAAGATTCAGCATATCACTCTACAGCTGCTTGTTGGCATCTTCAGGTATTTTAAAGATCACAGATCAGGAGTGACTACTGAGTTCATTCCCCAACCTTTCCTCATGACCAGACCAGCGGCGTCTACTCTGACTCTGCCCAGCACCCTCCTAGTCTTGACCATCTGTCTCTCCTATTGTTGAACACTTGAATGACTCTTTCCCAGGTGGCTTCCTGGGCGATGGTGCCTGTGTGCTCTGACTGGAGACTCGGGGTCAGTGCAGGGAGGGTGTGTTCCAGAAGTTGTGAAGAGATACCTGGGGCATATTCGAAGAACTCAGAAACCAGATGGTGCGGCATCGAAGGGGCCCAGGACAGATGAGGGTTTGGGTTTTGCTACTGGGAAGGTTTTTGACACTGCCCACTTTGTGGTGTGTGCCTATGCTGCCTAAGCTCCCTCCTGGCATCGGCTAAATAGTCAAGTAAAGTTTGTGTGTTGGATGTGACACAGTACGGAAACTAAGTTGTTGCTTCCAGACACACATCACTTAAGGAATTAGATTCCAGCTTGGCGCCTTTTCTTTCTTCCAACTCTTAACTCTGCAGCATCTGTTCCCCTCTTGCTGCTTGCCCCCTGCATCCATAGAGAAGGAGGCTCTAATGTCAGTTCTGGTCTGTTCTGAAGGGTTGTCCGCTCAGGAGGGGGTTGGCAGAGAGCCACGGCTCTCCCAGTAAGTATTCTGATTATTTCCAAACTGAAACTTAAACAGCCTTGTCTTTTTGATGTCTTCACTTACAGAAAGCAAATTGATTAGGGAGAAAATGAGGTGGTGTGTCAGGGACAGATTGTATTGTTTCTTTGCTCAAAGTGTGGTCCTGAGTATGTTTCTTTTTTATTCTTGGGAGACAATTTTTTAAAAAGATTTATTTATTTTATGTATATGAGCACACTGTTGCTGACACACCAGAAGAGGGCATCAGATCCAACTACAGATGGTTGTGAGCCACCTTATGGTTGCTGGGAATTGAACTCATGACCTCTAGAAGGTCTCTTATGTATGCTCTTAACTGCTGAGCCATCTCTCCAGCCCCAGGGAGGCAAATTTTTTTATAACTGAAGTGATTGAATATCTTTTTTTTTTTTTTTTAAGCAAAACAACAACAAAACAGTTTATAACCAAGTGTCATAGTGCAAGCCTGTGATCCCAGAATTTGGGGAAGGAGGCAGAGTTAGGAAGATCCGTAGTGCAAGGCTGTCCTCCAAGTTTGAGGTCAGCTTGAGCTACATGAGACTGTTCACCCTGCCCAACACAAAACAACAGGAAGAAAAGAAGATTCCAGGTTGTAAGACTGTGTGTCCCTAGATGAATGTGTCGTTACTAAGACACCAGGCACATCCACCTGGCCATACCCTGCAGGCCATCGAGTGTTTATAGCATGTCACTGTAGCTTGGGGAGATTGTAAACTGAAGTCCCACGAGCTTGTGGGACAGCTTATGGAGTGGAGAGGCTTGGCTGGATAGACTGGTGGCTTCAGTGTGGGCAACATTTTCAGGCCCTCTACCTCCAAATTGACCTCTGAGCCCGGTGGCTTTTGTAGCTCAATAGCCGATGGTTGAGTCTTAATTGGCATAAAGAGCTGAGGTCCAAGGAGGCGGTGGCCCTGTCTCCCAGCTTCTTCCTAGTTAGAGAAGCGATGAGGACCACACAGTCCACCCTGATACTGTCATCCTGGAATGCAGTAAGCTCCGAAGAGTATGCTCTCAGTTCTGTTCTGTTCTGCTAGACAGCGCGACTTTGGGCATTGTGGTGGTTGAGCACATGGCCCCACCTTCTCTTTGCTAGGGAAGTGAAGAATCACTTGAATTATGAGCATCGAGTCTTCAACAGTGAGGAGTTTCTCAAGACAAGAGCGGCAGGGGACCAGCAGTTTTATAAGCAGGTGAGAGGGGCGGGGCTGGGAGGCTCCACCCACTTACTCCTCCGTGTTGAAATGTTTCTCAAAGGCTTTTCCTGATCTAGTCATGTCTTAGTGTGTTGGCCTTTTCAGAAGCTTTTTTTGGTCTGGTTCCATTGCTACCTCATTTCTAAATTAGCTTTATACATTATACATTAAATAAGAGGCACAGTATTAAGCATGTAGCACGTGTGCATACCTGGGTGACCACGTCCTCAGTCAGGGCATCAGTCCCCTCTCCCTGTCACCGTCTTCAGCCTAGGCAGCCTTTGCTCTGTCTGTGAAGAGAGCTTGGCCCCGGGAGCGTTCCTTGCCATGCCATTCTGAGAGCACCGGCCCTTTCTTTCTCTCAGAGACTGACCTTGGCTGTGTCTTGGCAGCTTCCTGACATTAGCTTAGGTTTGTGGGGGAGCCCACTGTTTCTGCCCAACCCTTAATGACTGGTTTGTCCATCATAGAGACAGAGTGCAAGGACTGATCTGGTAGGTAGCCCTGCAGACCCCCTGTGAGTCTGTTGTGACATCTTTGAGGTGGGAAGACCTGCCTGCCTCCATGGTACAGGTTTACCCAGCCACTTGATAACATGTACTGGTATGACTCCAGCATGGCTCATGTATGTCTCTCTTCTCCTTTTCTGCCCTGTGACCCTCCTGGTGTCTTCTGCTTTCTTATAGTAATCCAAGTCAGTTTGTGGACCCACCATCTGGGACAGGGCTATCCATGCCAGCTCTGGCTTCTCTAACTATTCAGAGTGCTCCCTTCAACTTGGTGTGGTCTGTTTCTCTTTTGTATCTTCGAGCCACAGTGTTTGCCTTTGGGTTCCTGGTTTGGCTGTTTCTGGACCCCCACCCTCCCATGTGGATCTGGGTACTTTTACCTCCTCTTCCTGCCTTTGTTGGGAGGAACCTGTAGTCTGAGAGTTTGTTTGCTAGAGGGCTTACTTACATACCCAGGTGGAAACAACTATGGTACCCAGGGGTCCCCTGTAGAGTCAGGATCCTGAGCCTGGCTGAGGCAGCCTGTGAAGCAGACAAAGCCAGCCTGAGTGCTATGGAGTGTGCAGAGGTCCCTGGGTGAAGGGCACATATAGGACAAGCACAGCTGGCCTAGTGGCCAGGGGGCCTGGGCTTGTTTTAACCTTCGGGCTTTCCAGGTACAGGTCAGGAATCTGAGTACATAAGAACCAATTGCAAGCCTAGAGAGATGGCGACTCAGGACTAAGATTGTATTCCGCTCTTCTAGTTCAGTTTCCAGCACCCACCTTGAGTGACTCACACCATAATCTCAGATATGGGGGATCTGGCCCCTCTGGCATCTGCACCTGCATATATTCACAGACACATTATTAAAAATGATAAAAATAAAATTTAAAAAGCGCCAGTTGTGAAGTTTCCTGTTTGCACAGACTCCTGCTCAGTGGAACCTGTGCAGGAGAGGTCATGCCTCAGTGGGGCTGCTGTTGGTTCTGGATGGAGGCCGGAGGCCCATAAGCACAGTATGATGGCCTTTCTCACATGCAGGTTTTGGATACCTACATGTTCCACTCCTTTCTGAAGGCCCGGCTCAATGGCAGGATGGATGCCTTTGCTCGGATGGACCTCGACACTCAGTCTGAGGAGGACAGGTGCCCAACTCTGTTCTAATTCTTCTTTGGGGACTGAGGGCTCATGTGCTCATTTCATTTGGATATATAAATGATCAATTCAGCAGGCTATTGCGCAATTCACTGTGAGCCTTCAAAGGTGCATCCTCTGTGTGTCCCCGTTTCCTGCGGGCAGGCTTTGTGTGCCTGGCCTGGCATCCTGTACCACACCCTGATCTCTGTCCATCTTCACTTCCTTCCCATGTTTCCCCACTCACAGGCCTATTTTTCCTGATTTCGTGTGTGCATCACCCATGGCAGTGCCCTGTTCATCTCTGGGACTATAGACTGAGAACCTCTGCCCTTTACCCTTGAGCTACTTGAGGCCGGACTTAGTGACAGGTTCTTACCACCCTGGGCATGGCTCTGGATGTGATAGGTAATGGAGGCTCACGCTTTCATCTTTGTGCCCATGAAGTGAACTCTTGCTTTTCCCTAGGATAGACAGAATGCTGATAAGTCCAAGGAGACCTACTGTGGAGAAGATGGCCTCTAGGAAGGCCTCACCCCTGCACACCACCCACAGGCGCATGGTGGTCAGCATGCCCAACCTGCAGGACATCTCCCTGCCCGAGCTGCCGCCCAGGAACTCGTCACTTCGGATAATGGACACCTCGAGCTGCAGAAGCAGCAGTCCAGGTGAGGTGGCTACCCTCCTGTGTTTATTCTCCCAACACTGCAGCTTAGAGATCACAGCCTGGCTCCAAGTGAGTCCCGAGTGACCTCTCAGGGGTCTGGGGCAGGATTGGTGCTTGTGAATTCAGGGCCAGCCCAGGTTTCAAGCTACCCTGTGTGAATGTGGTCATTGTGAGACTGAGATCCTGCCTCCATAAAAATGGGGGAAAAAAATCTAAAAACTATTTAAAAAAAAAAAAAAAACAACTGTTTTGTGTCCATGACCTGCCACTGCTGTGTGTGTGTGTGTGTGTGTGTGTGTGTGTGTGTGTGTGTGTGAGATGCACATAGTACATGTCTATATTTACAGGTGTGTGATAGGGTGCCCCTGGTTGCATACCAGTGCCTTCCTAAGGATGTGCAGTTGGGTATTTACAAGCCATGTTGTATTTCTGTGTAAGCTTCCCAAGGCTCATCCTGTTCTGTGTTACATCATAGACGTATACCGTGAGCCCCACTGAGTCCTTACTGGGTAGGAGAGACTGTTGTGTGCCAGACCCTTGTGGCTGCTGGCCTTAGCTCAGGCTGTCTCCCTAAAAAGACAGTATGAAAATGAAAAAAGTCTCAGAACTCAGAGCAGTAGGAGGTGTGAGCCCCTTTGTAGCTACTTCCTGAGTGCCTGACCCCAGGTAGACCAGTTCCTTTTCTGGGCTTGGCAGGTGTGTGCACACTCGCTCTGGGATATAGCCTGCCTGCCTTTTCTGTGTTCATCCGGAGCTCCCTGACCATGGCAGGCTCCACCATCCTCCAGCCTCCATAGCCAAAGTACTGCCTCTGGCGTGGGCGTGGATGTAGCTGCCACCTCTGGTCCCCTGTTCCAAAGAAGCTCCTGGGAGGAGAGGGACTCCAACTCCTGGTCAGTGTTTAGTCCCCAGAGGCCTTCAGATCATGCTTCAGAATGCTTGTGGCACTTAGAAGCTCTGGTCCCTTTAGTCCTTATCTTTTGAATCTTTGTAGTGGGACTACTGAGCTACCACTGCCCAGAGCCACTGTTAATGCTTCTAAAGGCTAAGCCCTACTTGGCAGGCATATCTTGGCTTTGGTTATCAGTTTAATCTTCAGGGGCCCAGTCCTGGCATTTTTTTACTTCGTGTTCATAGTTTTAAAAACATTGTCCCGTGGAGAATAGTTCTTGCTACACTGGGAACAAAATGAGCTCTTCTTTACCTCAGGAGTATGGGGAATGCCCTTGAAGGGGCACAAGGGTTCTTGTCCAAGGCACACAACGCTGCCCTCAATAGTGGTGTCATGGGTGCCTCTCTGCCTTTTCCAGGACCATGCTAATTACATGCATTTTCCCTTGTTTGTTTGTTTGTTTTTTAATTCTCAAAGTGACCCCTAAGTCAACATATACATTCAAGATCCCTGAGATCCACTTCCCGCTGGTGAGCCAGTGTGTTCAGGCATACTACACAGATCTCGTCTCTCTCCTAACCAAGGCCATGACCCTACTGGGTTCTGGTGAATCTCTGCTCCTAGCCAGGTACTTCTACCTGCGTGGTCTTATCCATTTGATGCAGGGACAACTGCCAAGTGCCCTCTTGGATTTCCAGAACCTGTATAAGACTGACATAGGGATCTTCCCAGCTGACATTGTCAAGAGAATGGTGGAATCCATGTCGGCCTCTGAGCGGGCCCAGGCTGAGCGGACCCCTGAGCTCAGGCGGCTCATCACAGAGGTCTTTGATAAGCATGGAGAGGCCCCCAAGGCAGACGACGCTGTGAAGAACTTCGAACTACCCAAGAAGCACATGCAACTCAATGACTTCGTGAAGCGGGTCCAGGAGTCAGGGATCGTGAAGGACGCCATCATCATCCACCGCCTGTTTGACGCACTGACTGTGGGTAAGAGGGCCCCACAGCGCCCCTGGGTGCCGATGTCCTCTGGGTCTGCAGGCCTATAGCTACAGTTCAACCTCCTAAAGATTCAAGGTATAAAAATGAGCAGTGTCTGCTGGGCAGTGGTGGCATATGCCTTTAATCCCAGCACTTGGGAGGCAGAGGCAGGTGTTTGAGGTCAGCCTGGGTCGGTCTACAGAGTGAGTTCCAGGACAGCCAGGGCTACACAGAGAAACCCTGTCTCGAAACAAAACAAAACAAAACCAAAAAACCAAACAAACCAAAAAACCCAAACAAACAAACAAACAAACAAAAACAACAACAAAAACCCAAGCTGTGTCCTCACTGAACATGGACAGGCTTTTCTTTTGTCCTTGTCACTGTTCCCTGAGCCAGAGCTGCTTAAATTCCTACTCATAACTGCTTTCACCCAAGACTCCCATGAGACCTAGGTAAATCAGAGAAAGTGCAAACAAGTGCAAAGCAAACACTTACAATAAATCATAAAGAAGTGTATTTTTAATTATGTTATATACAATATGATATTAACATTGATTAAAGAGAGAAGCAGGGCTGGGATGTAGCTCAGTTGGCAGGGTGCCTGTCTAGTATGCTTGAAGCCCTGGGTCCAACTCCAGCACCTACAATGAACCAGGCATGGTGCCTCACAACTATAATCCCAGCACGAGAGAGGGGGAGATGGGAGGATCAGAGGGTCAGAGTTACTCTTGGTTGCAAAACAAGGTTGAGAATAGCCTGGGCTGTGTGAAACTGTCTTAAAAATCTATATTTTAGGGGGCTGGAGAGGTGGCTTAGCAGCTAAGAGCACTGACTAGTCTTCCAGAGGTCCTGAGTTCAATCTCCAGCATCCACATGGTGGCTCACGACCATCTGTAAAGGGATCTGATGCCCTCTTCTGGCATGCAAGTGTACGTACATGCAGCAGAGCATTCATATATAAAATAAATTAAAGAAAATAGAAAAGGATCTATTAAAAACAAATAACATGAAAGCAAATCTCCCACATAATGAGATGACTGTACTTATTTATTTTTACTTAGAAAGTTAAATATTTTATTTAATTTATTTATTCTTAATTTATGTGCATTGGTGTTCTGCCTGAATGCATGTTTGTGTGAGGGTATTGGATCCCCTGAAACTGGAGTTACAGGTAGTTGTGAGCTGCCATGTGATTGCTGGGAATTGAACCTGGGACCTCTGGAAGAGCAACCAATGCTCTTAACTGCTGAGCCATCTCTCCAGCTTTTCCCACCCCCTTTTTTTGAGACAGAGTCTTGCTGTATACCTCTGCCTGTCCTGGGACTCACTATATAGACCAGGCTGGCCTCGAACTCACAGAGATCAGCCTGCTGCTGCCTCTCAAGTCCTGGGATTAAAGGCCTGTACTTCATACCTGGCCAAAAATTAAACCTTGAAGATGGGCATTGTGGCTCATGTTTGCAGTCTTGGCACCTAGAAAACTGAGGTAGGAGGAATTGAGAGTTCAAGGCCAGCCTAGACTACATAGTGGGTTTTAAGTCACTCTGGGCTACAGAGTGAGGCTCTGTCTTAAAAGAAAAAAAGTCTTGTAAAATCTTGGCTGAATATTTGACTCTGTAGGGCATAGCTCATCTTTGATGTTTTTCAAAGTTGCTATTTTGATTTTGTAGTCGTCAATGCTTAGAATCCCACTTTGCAGTAATACTTAGTAAAAATGGTAGGTGTATGAATAGGTTAGTTTCAGAATTATTTGAAATTCCATCCTAATTCCAAGCCAAAATTCACTTAATGATTTTCATTAAATCAGCAACTCAAGTTTAAGTCAGCAACTCAAGATTAAAAAGCAATTTTAAGGTAAAATATTCTAAGACGGTGCAATGCAAAGATATACCAATTTGCTATTTACATGTCGAGTAGTGACAATAAGAAAATATTGGAAGTCTCCTTTTTTTTTCTGTAATTAAACCACTATATGTCTGTAAGAGCAGAAAACTTGGTATGTTAAAGACTCTATCACTCATAACACCCAGTAGTTAAGTCCAGTCAAGTCCAAGTCAGTGTCTTCGGCAGCTTTTGCTGGTGCTATATGACTGGATGGTATGTACAGCGCAAAGTGCATTCGTGTTCAGAGTGAGGTTGCATGATGCAGCATGGCTGACTTATATGTGAGGCTAGCTGCTTCTGCAGATGCATCTGCCCCAGTGACTGCCCGTTGACTACACAGCAATGGCTCAGCTGAAGCATTCACGTATGCCCAGGAGCACAGAGGCAGTGTGCCAGGTGCCAGGTGCCAGAGCAACCCACCTGATTAAGACGGCTTTCCCTTTATCACAGGGCCCTTGTTACTTGGGTTTGGCTTTGCTCTGGGCCCCCAGTGAAGCACTGTTCCCAACCCGGGCTCTGTTTTCTGTTCTGCTTAAAACCTCTGAGGACAAGATGTCTGCCGACAGCACTCAGCAGTGCTGTACACTCACAGACTGTGTCCTGCCATCTATGGAAGTTTGCGATCCTAATTTATTTCTCACTGAATCATGTTACCTGCACTGACACATGCATCTGTTCTGTCTATTGGCCATGAGGAGGAAGTAACTGTGAGGTGTCCTGTGACACTGCCTTTCCAGACACTGACATGGAGGGTCCTGACACCTGTCCCTAGGGTCTGTGTAGGCTGGTTCCTCAGCTTAGAGCCAGAAGCTTGGTTAAGCTGAGTGCCAGCACCTTGAGTGTGTGCTGCCCACTGCCTGGCAGTGTGTGCCTCACTGTCCCATTGGTCTGCCTGTCCCGTGAGCTAGCACTGCCTGGCTGGTGTTCTCATCCATCTGATCCCATACTGGCACTTGAATTTTGCATTCACTGGACTCTGCTGGCCACTCAGGTTCAGTCAGCCTGTCCACCGAGTTCACCAACTGCAGATAGAAAATATCTGGAGAATGAATGTGCTTTCTACTGAGCATGTATGATGCTTTTCTTGGCATCCTTGCCCAAGCCATAAACTTGAACTTCCATGGTGCTGGGCACACGACCCTGAAAGGGCTTAGAGCACACAGGAGGGTGTGCAATTTCCTGTTAATACCATGCCACTTATAGAAAAGACTTGATATCCGCATATCCAGAGGAATAACTGTTTTGGGAGAGACGGAGAAGATGGGCCACCTGTCACTAGACAGGTGCAGTAAAACATATTTCTCAGGCCTCCATGGGATAGCCTGCACTGCTTGGAGTCGGGGGGTGTGGACAACTATGCGTGTGCATTCACAGAAAGACCCTGAGGGGCCTCTGGGCATACTTTTCCTCTTACCACTGTGTGACCTCATAAGGATGTGATGACCCTAAGGGTCCCCTGTCCTCCAGGGGTCCTTCCTGTGTGCAGTGGCCTGAAAGGAATGACTCAGACCCACAGAGTTATTATTCTCCCCTGGTACCAGGCTGAGCATGCCTGGTGGCACCTCTGTCTCCTCCACAGCCCTGGTATGGCCTGGTCACCTAATTACTCAATGGCTGGTGGACCCTGGTGTAGGAAGAGAGCCTGCCTTGAGCTCAGTGCCTTTCCTTCTCCTCTACTTGTGGTGGCATTTGACATCACTCCTAGGTTCCTGGGAGCCGGGGAAGTGAGTCGCAGCTGGGAGCCTGTTGTTCTGTAGTTGTGGACCTGGCTAGTGAGCTGTCAGTGGCCTTCAATTTGTGGTTCCTTAGGTGGAGAAGTGCCCCGGGAAGGGGCAGGACCCCGCTGTCACTGCTGTGAGAATATGTGTGTTTCAGTTAAGTGGAGTGGCCATGCTGAAAGTAAAAATTCGGCAAAGTTGAGTGTCCCCTTCTGTCTTAGTTAGGGTTTTACTGCTGTGAACAGACACCATGAACAAGGCATCTCTTATAAGGACAGCATTTAATTGGGGCTGGCTTATAGGTTCTGAGGTTCAGTCCATTATCAAGGTGGGAGCATGGCAGCATCCAGGCAGGCGTGGTGCAGGAGGAGCTGAGAGTTCTACATCTCCATCTGAAGGCAAACAGAAGATTGGCTCCCAGGCTTAGGGTGAGGTCTTAAAGCCTATGCCCACAGTGACACATATCCTCCAACAAGGCCACAAATCCTTAGAGTACCACTCCCTGGGCCAAGCGTATTCAAACCACCACCCCATCTTAGATTGAACTCGTGAGATCCAAGTGTACATACACGTGAGGGCTGGGGCACAGCTCAGCAGAGAGCTTCAAGACTGCTAGGAGCTAGCCCCAGCCAGTTTCACACAACAAAGGCAGACTAATGGTTATCTAAGATGTATAGATTACATCCTTTTGTCTCTGGACATGTGCTTTTGATTTTTCATTACATGTCTGGGGTTACAAGTTCAGTCACAATTAGAAAGTACAAATAGAACAGATTTTATTTTTATGATCAGCCCTATAACTTCAAAGAATCTAAAGAATGTCTCCACTAAAGCAAACACATTTATATATGACAGTCTGCCTTTAGGCTGGCAGCATTTTCAGTTTTAAAGCACTCCAGACAAACAGAAAATATCTGAACTGGTTGTTGTATGAATAGCAAATACTAATATCTAACTCCTTTTACTATCTCATTCCATCATCTGAGCTATAAAGTAGGAGAAGTTATTTCAATCTATTTACTGAGTTCTATTCCCCCAGGGCTGTACCCTGTATGACCCCTATCTTTAAGCCACATTTTCAGAGAGCTCTAAGCGTATTGTAAAAAGAGGCCTTGAATGTGTAACCAATTCTCCTGGTTAGTGGGAGTTTGTTAACTGTTTCTGAGTTTACCCTGTCCCAATTATACTGTTTGAATATGCTTAGGGGCAGAGACCCCAAGAAGATTCAGGAAGTAATGGCCTTGTTTAGTGTTTATCGTGATCTCTGGGGCATAAGGAAGACTTCCAAATAGGGAAAGATGAAGTTATTTCCCTAAAAGCAGAAGGGGCAGTAAGTTTAGGGCTTTCCTAAAAAGACTCAGACATAATTTTCTCAGGAAAAGACACAGAATGAATCATAACGCAGAAAATTCCCAAGCATGCAACACGCAGAGACCAAAACCTAAAGGTGAGAGACAGAAAGACAGCGGTCACAGCATTTGGCTCAGCTTTGCAGGAACTGTCATACAGCTGTGCTGGCTTCGTGACATTTGCCATTTCCAATGGATATGGCTGTGCCAGGACCCAGGTTCAATATTGGTGCCCCAGTCCTGCCCCCAAAGAATACAGTTTTAGTATTTAAAATGCCCATACACGTTCGTTCATGCGAAGCCAGTGCTGACAAGAATACACATTCTGCACTGCAGTTCACAGGGACTGGCTGTACACAGGGTACTCCCTGTGCCACCTCAGTGTGGCTCTTCAGAATGGCATGTCTGTAGTCTCATAGGGATGCTGCCTGAATGATGCTGAGATGACTCGGGGCTGGGCTATGGAGGGAAGTGGGTGACGAAGTGGAGCCCACAGTGGTTCACTTGTAAGAAGTTGGAGACAGGGATGGGCATCCTGTCTGTGGGTGTGGCCATCATGCACCTGCAGACTCTTGTGCGTGTGACCGTGTGCGTGGGCGTGCACAGTGGTGGGGAAGCACCATGACTTGTAGTTGGGCTCTGCTATGGTCCTGGCAGTGTTGTGATATCCATAGCTAGCTGGGGTGCTGGCTGCGGGTGGCAGAGGGCTACCTTCCATCTAATGGGGTGTCCCTAGTCCTGTTCTTCCCATTGTGTATGTCCAGAGCACATGAGCCCCTCACCACCAAGGACAGGCAGGCCCCTTGTCTATAAGAGGACATTTTGGGTGCTAGCTGCAAAGGCCTTACTGTGTGCAGCTCTGTTGACTGCTGTGGTGTGGGTGCTCAGAGGGTCTGTCCTGAGGGATGCGCCAAAGGATCCCTGGCTCTTTTGCTCTCTTGGGCACTGGCGTGGACTGCCACTCCTTGTCCCGCCATCCCTGTTCTGTTTGCTGGGCTCTTCCTCCACCACACGTAACTGAAAGACCTCTTATGTGATGTCTGATGGGAGTAACATGTGCTTATGCTTCAAGCTCAGTCAGTCTGCACCCTGGGGCCCCAGTAGGCTGCAGAACTCAGCGTCTGTAAGGTGGCAGAGGAGGGCTCTAGCAGGGGGTGACTACCGAGCTGTCAGTCACCTCAGTGAACTCCTTGTTCAGTGTAGGAGGATACAGAGGCTTGTCCCATGCATGGGATCACCCCATTCTCTGTTGTCTTCCTTAGTCACTGTGTTAAACATTAAACAGATGGGTGCTGTACTCCTGCCCCAGTGAAATTTATTTTCTCATTGGATGGATCCAGTGACTTCAAAGCTTACATGGGGCTTGGGGTATAGCTCAGTGGAATAATATTTGCCTAGCATGATCAAGGTCCTGGGTTCACCCCCAGTTTCTGCAAAAGAGAAAAAAATTAAAATACATATTGTTCAATTACCTTGAATAGTAAAGCGTGAAGAACAAGAATTCTAAATGGCGCCACCTGGTGGAGGTTCCCATGCGTACATGCTGGTGCTACCTTACTGATGACAGATCTTCCTGTTGGGCCGCCTTCCTGTAGCCCCCAGCCGCCCTTGTTATTTGGAAATTTCCTCTGGAACCTTTTACATCCTCCACATGGCTGTATGCTTACCCATCACACTGTGGCAGCAAAACAGATGTACCAGGCAATCGTCACCATGACACTGTTACCCACGTGATGGGAACCCAGTGGGACTTTGTCCACTTCAGACCTGGGCCTCTGAAGGCTGGGCACAGGGACACACAGGTTCTGTGTGAGTAGGGACCAGCTGCCAGCGGGCAGGGTTTGTTCTTCCTCCTTCAGTTTCCTAGTTTATACACAGCTTGATGCGTGTGGCTGCCGCAGATGGGGGGCTCTGAGGATGAGCTGGCGTTCTCTGTGCACCATGCAGGGTGGGTGTTGGTGTGTGCTAGTAGTTGAATTCACTGGTGCCCTGAGGGGTGTGTGTGTGCAGTTGGTGGGTTGTGCAGCCAGAATGGCCAACACTGTCAGGGAAGGCCGTGCATGGAGCTGTTTGCCTGGGTGTTGAGGGCAAGAGGAGAGTCTCTCTGGTATGATGGCTAGGATGAGGTTATACCGCAGCACAGAACAACATGACCTGTTTGGAGCAGTGCTTGGTATGGCTGGAGTAGGGTGTGTAAGGAAAGAGGGGACAGTCTGGGGAACTTGACGTCTTGGATGGCTGAAGAGTCCAGGAAGGTTTGAATGAGGAGCAGGAAGGTCCATGTGTGCTTTAGAAAAGCAATTGTGGGGGCTGCGAAAAGCCCAGAGGCAGGGACGGCAGCAGAGTGGAGCATGGCCTGTGCAGGATGGAGGGCTTGAGACGTACCAGAGGATAGAGCGACAGGCGGGCTCTGAACACATAAGCCAGGCGGAACCAGGCTGGGGTAGGCTGTAGTGAGCAGTTGGCAGGTCTCATAAGCTGAGTGCAGGTGAGGGCTCTAGCCCAGAAGAAAGCAGCTTAAGAAGAGAGATGTTCGAAGCCGGGCATAATGGAGCATGCCTGTGGTCTCAGCATACAGCAGGCTGAGGCAGCAGCTTCAGAGAATTGGAGCTCAGTGAGTGTCAGGCCAGTCTCAGAAACTGTACAACTTTGTCTCAAAAAAGTGTCCTTGTTGCCGTTCCTGTGACTACCGTGTTAGGTTATTGTGTAGGTCAGATTGTTATCCCTCTATGGGCTAGAAGGGATAGATGACCTCTACTTAAATCTGCCCCACAAGCTGGGGAAGCCAAAGGCCCTCCATCCATCCACAGAGTCCTGGGCACTGGTGCCACCTGCTGCCTGGCTTGGGTAGTGAATGCTGAAAGTCACCTGTGCTGATGAAATTCTTGTTAAACTCAGGACGTGAGAAACAGATTGACCCTGAGACATTCAGAGATTTCTACACCTGCTGGAAGGAGACAGAAGCAGAGGCACAAGAGGTCAGCCTGCCTGCACTGCTTATGGACCATCTGGATAAGAATGAGTGTGTCTACAAGCTGTCGAGCTCTGTGAAGACCAATCGTGGAGTTGGCAAGATCGCCATGACCCAGAAACGCCTGTTCTTGCTCCCCGAGGGGCGGCCTGGCTATGTGGAGATCGCCACCTTCAGGAACATAGAGGTGAGCCAGATGCAGCCGTTCCCCAAACTGCTGTTTGTCCTCTGACGCATATGTGCCTTTTTGTGCCCCAGCTGGCTCAGCTCTCAGCTGAGGGTGATGGGGCACCCTGGGGCAAGATGGGGGGGCTGCGCAGGAGAGCAGTGTTCTTCACTCATTCCCACTGTAGTGACCATGTTTGGAGGTACAGCTGGGTAAGGCTGGCTGTGGCTGTGACTTTCTCACCAGAGGTAAGTGGCTAGGAATGAATTAATCTCGGATGAGATAGCTGCATGCTGACCACTAAGCCACTGGGTCCCAGAGTCTACTTATGTTTCTTGGCACATGCTGTATATTACCATTTTATTATATCTATATAATTTTTTTTTTTTGAGACAAGGTCTTGATATGTAGCCCAGGCTGGTTTTGAACTTGCCATCTTCCTGCTTCAGCTTCCTGAATGTTGGGTTTAGAGGCATGTCTACCACACTTGGCCACATTTTATTTTATTTTATATTCATTCATTTATTTATTTATTTATTGAGACAAAGTCTCTCAATGTAATCTTGACTTCTTGGAACTATGTAGAGCTCATGAGAGATCCACCTTGGAGTGCTGGGATTAAAGGCACGGGCCACTATGCTCTAGCCAAAGGAGGTCTGAGTCAGGTGTATTGGTGTGTGTGTGTGTGTGTGTGTGTGTAATCCTGACACTCAGGAGTCAGAGGCAGGAAGATTGTTACAAATTTGAGGCCAGTGTAGGTAACATGGGAAAAAAGACTGGTCTGAATTGGGACCTTGATGGTCTTATTTTGTGCCTTACAGTTACTGTCCCAAGCTTGAGGCCTAGGGGAGGAGAGTTGGGGTTGTCAAGTGTTCTCAATTAATGAGTGGTCACAGCAGAAAGAAGGACCGAGACCAGTGGCCACTGGATTGCCACACAAGGCCTACAGCTGTAGTCCCTGCCTGACTTGCCGGCTGGCTCCAAAAGTCCTCAGGGAAAAGTGAAAGGTTGTAACAGGCACACATGCCTGACATTGTGGCCAAACTCACCCCATGTGGTGGCTTCAGGCCACTTGTTCTGTCCACCATCAACCCTTGCGTCCTCCCTGAGGTCTCATGCTGTCCTTGTCCTGCAGGAAGTCAAAAACACCACTGTGGCATTTCTCCTCCTGAAGATACCCACCTTAAAGATCAAGACGGTGGCCAAGAAGGAAGTCTTCGAGGCCAACCTCAAGTCTGAGTGTGACCTCTGGCACCTCATGGTGAAGGAGATGTGGGCCGGAAAGAAGCTGGCAGATGACCACAAGGTCTGAGGTGGGGGAGGTCCTGTGGGCATGGGTGGCACCAGGTCCTGAAGGGGGCATTTAGAGCTTGCAGCACCTTGGGAAGGAGAATTGTGCTGTCTGCAAGGATACAGAGGCTTTTGTGGCTTTGTGACTCCACCTGAGACCATGTGGTCTTGGGGTATGAGGAGGACATGTAGGCTTTACTCAGTTTCCCTCTGTGTACACTCAGTGCTGGTGTCTTCCCAGTGAATGGGGGTAGGCTTGGGGGAGGTGTTCATGTTGTCTAAATGTGTCAGACAAGCCAGGTATGGTGGCAAGTACCTGCTATCCCAGGACTCAGGCTAAGCTGGCAGGGTCTGGAGTTTGAGGCTAGCCTGGACCATAGAGCAAGACCATGTCTCAAACAATCACATAACCAAACCAAAGCAAATGGACCAAGGCTACGATGAGAGGACTCACACAATGGAGCTGCTCAGAAGGGTATGTGGGGACCTGTAGCCTCACCAGTTACCAGAGAGATGCAGATGACAATGGTGCCCACCTTTGGTGCATCTTAGAAGGATCAGGCTGTCTGGTGGCAGGAGAGGAAGAAGGCCACTGGGGATGGGTTATTGCCTGTCATGGATCAGGAGTGGATTTGGTCCTCTCTAAGGTTCTATATTTCATAAGCCCTGGCCTAGCTGGTCAGTTCCACACCCACTGACGTATGATATGCAGGTTAGCTGTGCAGTCGGAAAGCCCATGGTGGGACCATTCCCACTCCTGTCCCCGGGTACAGTCACAGCCATTGCTTTATGAAATAATGCCCCTGGCTATCTTAGTGTGGTTGGGGCAGGGATGAGTAGTCATGAGTTCCTGCCTGCCTGCATTTAGAGAAGAGAACGTGCTGGCTCCAGGAGTCAACCAAGAGAACTTCCTGTAACTCAGAGAAAAAGATTCCATGACACAAACTCCAAACTCCCCATCCATTCGGACTCTTCCTGTTGCCTTGACAAACACAATGAGAAGTGCTGTCCTCTTCAGTGAGGCAAAAGCTGGAGAGACTCTCAGGGTTCGGACTGGGTTGGCACAGCTGTGGAGACCCTCAGGGTTCGGACTGGGTTGGCACCGCTGTGGCGACCCTCAGGGTTCGGACTGGGTTGGCACGGCTGTGGCGACCCTCAGGGTTCGGACTGGGTTGGAACCGCTGTGGTGACCCTCAGGGTTCGGACTGGGTTGGCACCGCTGTGGCGACCCTCAGGGTTCGGACTGGGTTGGCACGGCTGTGGCAACCCTCAGGGTTCGGACTGGGTTGGAACCGCTGTGGTGACCCTCAGGGTTCGGACTGGGTTGGAACCGCTGTGGTGACCCTCAGGGTTCGGACTGGGTTGGAACCGCTGTGTCTCTCCTAGGACCCACAGTATGTCCAGCAAGCACTGACCAATGTTTTGCTTATGGATGCCGTGGTCAGCACACTGCAGTCACCTAGTGCCATTTATGCCGCCTCCAAGCTGGCCTACTTTGACAAGATGAAGAGGGAACGTAAGTTCTGTTGCTGGGCAGCGCTTCTGTCTCAGGTGTCCCTTCTGGTTGGCATCTCACTTAGAACCCATCCAAGTTTTCTTGCTTTCTACTTTTACTCTTTGGGGAGAGGGTAGGGTCTTGCTGTGTAGCCCAGCTGAACACAAACTCACAGTACTCATGCCTCAGTCTCCTGGGATTATACACTCAGCTATAACTTTTTTTGTCACTGTGTGTGTGTGTGTGTGTGTGTGACATGTGGGCACACATACCATGTCATGGAGGTCAGAGGACAACTTGCTGGAGTCAGTTCTCTTCTTCCACAATGTGGGTCTTGGAATTGAACTCAGATTACCACACTTGGAGGCAAAGTGCCTAAACACTCTGAGCAATCTCGAGGGCCCTGGTTTGTTTTGAATAGCACTATTGTTCGTGTTTGCTTTTTATTGATTGTTTGAGATGGAATTGGTCTAGCATAGGCTACCCTGGAACTTAGCATATACCCCTAGCTGGCCTTGAACTCACAATCCTCCTACACCAGCGAGTGTTGGGATTATAAGCAGTTTTAGGATTTTTTAAAAAAATATCACATGTTGGCTTTCATCCTCCCGTTCTTCATTTAATCTTGGACCTTGTGGCTCCTTGTTTTTTTTTCAGAACACAACTGGCTCCTTTTTTTCTGGTGTCCCATTTTACATTGTAAACTGCAGGTCCTAATCTTCAACTGAAGAATTTTCTGTCTGCCTCAGCACACTAGAAATGTCTGGAAGGCTGTAACTAACAGCCTCTCTGGTCAATGCTGGGGATGTGTGTGGTCAGAATCATGGATAGCCATGGCCTCTCTGCACCTGGTTGCCCTGTTGACAGATGGCAAGGGTAGCCCTGAATGCCAGCATCTGTCTGTCTGTCTGTCTTCCTTCCTTCTTTCTTTTCCTTTTCTTTTCTTTCCTCCTTTTCTTTCTTTGATTTAGTCTTGAGTAGCCCAGGCTGGTCTTGAACTCTCTCTTTAGCTGAAGATGGCTTGCAATTCCTGATCCTTCTGCCTCCACCTCCCATGTGCTGGCTTTGCAGGTATGAGTGGCCATGCCCAGAACTTGTTATCTTTAAAGGCTAAGTTCCTGGGACAGGAATCTCCAGCAGCCTCCTTCCTGCTCCCTCCTGTTTGGCTCTCACATTCTGAAGCCGTCCAGAGGACAGGGTTTCCAGTCTAGAATCAGTGTGCTAAGATGTCTTGAGCTTTCTCAGCTCTGATCTGTTTGCATTTTAAATGTCCTCCTGCAGCTCCTGCTTTGAGACCTGCATACTAGAAATAGCAAACTTAAGGAGGACACAGAGAAAGTGTTACGTTAAACAACAGGAAGTTCATTTTGGGGCACAGGTTGATGAGTAGGGATGTCTGCCACACTGTCCAGATACTGAGATGTTACTGTCGTGATGACCCCTTTAAGCTGTGACTTCCCAGGTTTAGGATATTTGAAGAGTGGTGCCATCATCCGTGTGATGGCTGACACACTCACTCTGCAAGAGGAACGCCCACACTGCTCCGCACGCCCTTCCGTGTCCCAGTGGCCCATTGGTTCACATCACCCTGATCTCATCTGTCCTGGGAGCCTTCCTGACTCCATCCGGTCACTCAGCCCAGTGTTTCCTCAGTCCCGCCATGAGATGGCTTGTGCTGGCACTTTCCCTTAAGGAAAATGTATTTTGTATGATGGTGAGGTGTGCTGTTTGTGAGTGGGTGTGTGCATGCCACGGTGTGTGTTCATGCAGGCATGGGTCCTCACCTTCCAACTTGCTTCAGGTGGGGTCGACTCACTTTTGTTGTTTACTGCTGTGTACATCAGGCTAGCTGGCCCACAAGCGTCTGGGGCGTTTGCTGTCTCTGCCCTCTGTCTGGCCATAGGAACAGGGATTGCAGGGGTACACTCTTGCTCCTTGCTTTCCATGGGTCCCCATTCTCACACAGCAAGCATATGTCCCATTTCTTTCTTTATTCTTATTTTTTTTCCTTCTCGCTCCGGCCCTGCTCGCTCTGGCCCAAAGATTTATTTATTTATTATATGTAAGTACACTGTAGCTATCTTCAGACACACCAGAAGAGGGCATCAGATCCCATTACAGATGATTGTGAGCCACCATGTGGTTGCTGGGATTTGAACTCAGGACTGCTGGAAGAGTAGTCAGTGCTCTTAACCGCTGAGCCATCTTTCCAGCCCTCTTTCTTTATTTTTTATTTTACTTTTAATTCACTTCACATCCTGATCACAGCCCCCCTCCCTCCTATCTTCCAAGTCCCAACCTTACAAATCTTTCCCCCATTACCCCCTTCCCTTCTCCTCAGGGAAGGGGAGCCCCTTTGGATACCACCCCACCCAGGGCATCTAGTCTCAGCAGGTCTAGGCACATCCTCTCCCACTGAGGTCCAGGTAGGGGAGAAGGACCAATGGCAGGGAACAGAGACCGAGATAGCTCCCACTCCACTTGTTAGGGACCCACATGAAGACCAAGCTGCACCTTTGCTACAAATGTGTAGGGGCCTAGGTCCAGCTCCTGTGTGCTCCCTGGTTGGTGGCCCAGGCTCTGCGAGCCCCCATGGTCCCAGTTTAGTTAGCTTTGGATCTTCCTGTGGTGTTCTTGACCCCTCCAGCTTGCTCGCTTCTATTCCCCACTCTTCCACAAGACTCCCCGAGCTCTACTTGATGTCTGGCTGTGGGTCTCTGCATCTGCCTCTATCCGCTGCTGGATGAAGCTCTCAGAAGACAGTTGTGCTAAGTTCCTGTCTGCAAGCAGAGCAGACTGTCATTAACACTGTCAGGGGTTAGCTCTCTCCCATGGGATGGGTCTCAAGTTGGGGCAGTCATTGGTTGGCTGTTGCCTCAATTTCTACTCCATCTTTATCCCTGCACACCTCATAGGTAAGACAAACTCTGGGTTGACAGTCCTTCATTTCTTTAGTGGCTACAAAACTATGTTGTTTGGCAGTATTACATTTTCTCTACCCCTTCATCTGTGGTGGACATTTAAGTTCGATCTGCCTTCTATCTAACGAAGGAAGGCTGCTATGAATGTCTGTACAGGTTCATTTCATCTCTCCTGGGTGTGTAGTCAGGTTTTAAAAACAACTGACCAAAAATGAGAAAATTATAACTTGGTTTAGCTTCCTCTTGCCCTTTGTAATGTCTATCACTGACTGTGTGGTCCTGATGCTTTCTGATCATAGAACCTGCTCCCGAGCTGGGACAGCAGCCAGAAGGCTCAGGTGTCCCATGTTGCCTGGAGACCCACGGAGCCCTCTGTGAGCTCTGTCTAACAGTCTTGGGTCTCAACAGAACTGCTCCTGTCCTCAGATGGGAGTAAAATCAAATAAACACTACACTTCAGCCATTTACATCACTTTCAATGCACGCCTTATCGCTGCCAGCAGTTCACAGAACCGCTTTCTAGCTCCTCTGTAAACAGTTTACAGAGTTGCCATAGTAACACCCAGCACACAATCTGTCATCATCACCTTGTTCCCATGGCACAGGAGGAGCCATCTGAGCTCAGGTCACAGCATGCTGAATTCCTGACCCTGGTTTAGCAAATCCAGAAAGACCTTCTAGTGCATGGCTTAACAAAGTGAAGACTCACGACATGAGATCCCAAGCTTAATTCAGAAGCGTGCAGTCCACTTGTGATGGAAGGTCTATGAATAGACAAGTGAAAGGACCTGAGTCGGTCACCTGAGGCAGCAGGTGGAGAGGCAGTGGGCTTCCTGTGTTGTTGGAACTTAGGACCCACGTGGGAGGCCTAGTGACCGCAGGTTGTGGGCCCTTCTTTCTTTTGGAAAATGAGGACAATAGCAATCACATCAGTTGGGGAAGCTTAAGGAAAAGCCACCAGGGAGTCCCTAAGGCATAGCCTCCACTGCAGTGCAGGTGGTCCACGGGGACTGGAAGCTTGCATGGGGCCTCGAGGAAGTGCCTCGGGGTTAGTGGGAAGGCCATTCAACCTGGCAGGTGGTCCCAGAAAACTCCAGGGAAGTCAGTTTTTGTGTTGCCTGTTGGATTGTGCAGAGGCGCAAGTGTGGTGTCTTAGTCATGTAACTAGACTAAGTGTCCATTAACAGATGAATGGGTAAAGAAAATGTGACCTTGGGCTGGCAAGAGGCAAAGGCTCTTGCTGCCTAGCCTGGTGACCTGAGTTCAGTCCCTGAGATCCACATGGCTGAAGGAGAGAACTGACTCCCACTAGTGGTTCTCTGATTTCCATATGTGTCCTATGGTCTGTACACCACACACAAAATGCTAAAAAATAGTCAATGAAAATGTAACATATACACAATGGTGCACTGTTCAAGCAGAGATCATAGGTAGCTGCTGCCATCTTGGCCCTGCTCCCCATTAGGGATGAGGCCATGGGCACCTCAGATGCAACTCTCCATAACAGTTTTTCAAGAGCGCCCTCTTCCGGCCACACATGGTTTTACAATAAACTCCTAACAGCTTCGTGAGTTGGATGCCACTGCTGTCCTGCTATCTTTGAGACTGGTGACCTAACTCATGTGCCTGTGTTTCAGTGCCCATGGCAGTCCCAAAGACAACCTCGGAGACACTAAAACACAAGATTAATCCTTCAGCTGGAGAGACTGCTCCCCAAGCCATTGAAGTCTTGCTGTATACTCCAGGTATCTTGGTTGTAATGAACTTATAGACTTGGGTTGGAGGTCAGCCTGGCAGCAGTGAGGGGAAAACCCCATGCTAGAAACAGTGAGGGTGCTTTCTGTATATAGGACGGGATCCTGACCCACGAGGGCAAGCTCTCATGACCACTCTGCCCTCTTGTCCGTGTGGCACCTTGTACTTGGGCAATAACTGTGGTGGAGACCCAGAATACTCAGCCATCCCCTGCCCTCTACAGTATGGGACACTTCAGGGGTTATGTGTCAGCTCTTGTCTTTGGTTGAGGAGGTTGCTGTTGGCAAATGGTTGTATAACCTTAGGGCAGAGGGACAGCCTATCTCCGTATGGGAAGCTGGGACCCTGCTCACTTCAGTCAGTCCCCACACCAGTCCCAAGTGGACTGAAGTCTAGATGAGAAAGGTGCTTACAAGTAAGTATACTTGAGTGAGTGACTCCCAGACCAGCACACCCAACAGCATGGGCATGACCAGGCCAACCCCAAGTTCCTAAGCACTGAAGAACTCTATGGGTTTAACTACACTGACGGTTTCTGGGCTGGTGAGGTGGCTCAGTGGGTAGGGGTGCTTACTTGCTTGCCACCAACCCTGACAACCTGAATTTGAATCCACATCGTGGAAAGAGAGAACTGACTCCCCCAAATTGTCATCTAGCCTCCACTATGTGTGCATACACATACATACACAAATAGATGTTAGTAATGATAATAATATAATAATAATAATAATAATAATAATAATAATAATAATAATAATGGTTTCAAGAAATGACAGCCAGGAGAGTGGGAACTCAGGGACCGTGCTGCGGATGTGTAATCCTGGGATGACATCGTCACCAGGAGGGACTCCCAACCAGCCATTGGAGCATAACTCTGAGACACATACCTCATGAAGGAGGCCACCCCAGTGCTGACACTACTGGCCTCATGATGAGTTAGGGCAATGTCACACTCAAAGCTAGAGTCGAGCTGGACATGATGATATTGGCCTATAGTCCAAGGTGCACAAGCAGTTGAGACAATACCAGTCTGGGAAAAATATCAAGACCTTATCCCAGTAAACAAAGAGAAATATCCCTAAGAGTGCTCAAACTTCTTAAAAATGTATGCCAAGCTGGATGTGATGGTGCATAAGTATAATCAGTATTCAGGGGGCTGAGGCAGGAGGATTATCACAAGTTCAAGGTTAGGATGAGCTACATGAGACTTCATCTCAAAAACCCTAAATAAATAAGTTGACCCCAAGCACCAAGCATTGGGTAGGTGTGGAAATCGGTGGGCGCCCCGGATCTTGGTTTCTCCAGCTGTCTCTCCCTCTCACGCCCAGTGTATACACCTCTGCTTACCTGTGGACCCTGGTGCAACAGTGCACCCCCACTCCATAGAGTTCTGAGTTCCAGGAGCTCACAAGACCCCAGACTCCCCAGGGAATCATCTCCACACCCCTGCACTCTGCACCGCACTGGTGTTCTGTGGTTGTCTGGAAGGTAGGCGGTAGCCCTCCCCATCATTGATCTGACAGTTACTTAGAAGCTTTGGGGCTGCTTTCCCCTTCAGGGCGCCTTGATCCTGCAGAGAAGGTTGAAGATGCACACCCCAAGTTGTGGTGTGCCCTGAATGAAGGCAAAGTGGTTGTGTTTGATGCTTCCCGTTGGACTGTCCACCAGCACTGCTTTAAAGTGGGCTCCTCTAAAGTGGTGAGTGCAACACCTTTAACCCAGTGCGATGTTCAAAGTGACTCAACACGGTCAACAGAGCCTAGCATGCCTGGGTGACTTTAAGAAGCCAAGGCCCTGATGGCTTGGTTGGCTATTCCTACAATCCATCTTCATTACTGCAGATTCAGCCACCTGCTAAACTTGTCTTTACTCCCAAATCAATGCTCACTGTGAGTGACTTAAACAAGGCTCTGACTTGTCAGACCCTGCAGGATCAGGACTCATATTCGCTGATTTGGGGCTGGTGGTACGCGTGCAGATTGTGAGCCTGGTTTGTACGTCTCTCTTCCATCTTGGCTCCCCTTAGAACTGTATGGTGATGGCGGAGCACAGCCAGGTGTGGGTGGGCTCCGAGGACTCTGTCATCTACATCATCAATGTCCACAGCATGTCCTGCAACAAACAGCTCACGGACCACCGTTCTCCGGTCACTGGCTTGGCCGTGCACAATGGAACGAAGCCCAGGTACCAGGGCCCTATGGAGGAGGAAAGAGAAAAAGCCTGGCCCCAGGGGTGAGGATGGGAAGGAGTCCTGGCCTCCTGGCCAGGCAAACCGTGTGTGGAAGGAGACTTGTGTGGTCTGGTTCTGCTTGTGGGTAAAGAAGGAGTCTCTTGAGATGGCAGACGTGGCTTTGGCTCTCTGCCTTACAGCCAAGATTACTCAGAGCAGCCAGTGCTTTTGGCAAACTGGAGAGGGCTCACCCTCCGGGAAGTGCTGGTTGTGGTTGGCTTTCTCATTTTTCCAGACATCAGGAATCTGGCTTTGTATGAAAGAGCACCTCAGTTCTTGATGTTGACTCTCTTTAAAATGCCACTGTGGGACATCCCTCTCCTAAGATCCCAAGATTTGCCAAAAGGCCCGCTGTCTGCAGGCTGATGGGAGCCCCTCCCCCTGTGAATCTGTGAGCTAGTGTTGTGTCCTGGGTGGGTCTGGCATTGGGTTGCTTTCATTTTCAAACCCATCCAGCTTGCTTCAGGGAGCTCCACCCTTCCTGATAAAGGTATGCAAGGCAGGCAGCGCTGGATGCTGGCACCAGTGAAGGGTCACCCTGTCACATGTGAACCCCATTTCACCCATGTGTTCCTGTCTCTATAACCCCCCAATTCCATGACCAAGCCATCTTAGGAGAGATTTGACCCATGAAACTCTCAAATTATGCTGGGCATTGTGAGGGTACAGGGTGCTGCCCAGGACAGATGAGAGCTAGGGTTTGGAACCCCCAGGCTGAGGCTTCCTTCATCTGCCCATCCTCCAGTGGAGTCAGCATCCAGAGGCAGGTTTGGGAAAGCCATGGAGGTCATCCACCTCAAGGCCACCTGCTCTTGGCTCACTTGTCATGTACATCCTGATGGACAGCCTCCCTTGTGTATTGCTCTCCCAAAGCCCTTTGAGGGAAAGCCACAGCAGTGGCTTAGACAGAGATCACTGATGGGCTGGGCTCCTTCTAGATGCTATGGGAGGCTCTCTCTGGCCTCCCCAGATGTGATGGTTGCCTTGGGGTCGCCTGGCTTGTAGATACATCATTCCAACTTCACGTTAGCACACCCGCCCACAATGGCTTATGTCCATTTGTAAAGACACCAGTGCTAATGGGCCAGGGCCTACTGTAATGGTGGTATGTCAACTTGGCTACATCTGCAGAGATCCTATTTCTAAGTCAGGCTATATTCTGAGGTGCTGAGTGCAAGGAATCTGCTGTATCATTTCTCAGGGACACAGTGCAACCCATGATAGCAGCTTGTGTCACTGTCTTTACTTAAGAGTGCCAACTTCTGAGTGAGCTATTTTACATGCCCTGCAGCGTGGTCAGTTCTGACAGAATAGAGTCCAGGGAAGGCTGGAGAGCAAGGCAGGGTCTTCTAGCTGGGTGGGGCAGCCTCGGTTCTGGCAGTGTCCTCCTATGCTACTTCATGCCACCCCTGTTCCCTAATACAGTCCCAGAGGTGCTTCTGGTCAGGTCAAGTGGGACATTTCGTGCTTACCTGAGAATGGCGGGAGCTGGGAAGGTACAGGGGTCACCAATAGTACTGGTCACTGCCCACCACCACCAGCCATGTGGATGCCATACCAGGGTGCTGGTGAGCATGCCCTCCCTGGCTCCTCTGAGCTCAACAGCCCTGCTCAAGATTTGGTGCAGTGAATGATGGCATGGGGGCTCTCTGACACCCCATCAACCCCACCAGGGCTAGAGAGGGGAACTGAGTACCGAAGACCCCGATCTGACCCTGGTGTGTCACACTGGTCATCATCCCTACTGTGAATGGTGGCTTCGTGACCCCCAAGGTTAGATGCAAGCTGTGCCATGGCCTGTTAAATGCATCCGCGTGTGTTTGTTCCTTCAGTGAGGTCTACTCCTGTAGTCTGGATGGGACAGTCTTGGCATGGAATGTCAGTACACTTCGAGTTGTCAGCCGGTTCCAGCTGCCGTACGATGACCTCGTATCCATCAGCCTGCACAGTGACCGGGTGTGGTGTTGTAAGTTGCCAGGTCACCGGCCAGTGAGCACGGCGCCCTGACGCGGCTCTGGCGGAGCGCCTTTCTCTTCATTGTACATGTTTCCAGCTGTGAGCCTCCTCTCCCAGCAACAGTGCTGTCCCAGTGGCTTGGCTCGCCCCTCTCCACTCCTTGGCAGGCTGGTGGATAGATGGCTGCCACTCTGCTACTTGTCTGCCAGTCCCCAGCTCCTTTTTTATACCCTGTTGAGCCTGGCCCAGTGACCCTGTCTTGTGCCCTGCAACCCCTTCTGAGTGTGCCACACCTGCCTCTGAAGGCAAGCCTGGCCCAGCTAGCTACTGTGACTTGGTTCATTCCAAGCCCATCCCTAGGACTCCAGTGTCTAGAGCCAAGTCAGACAGTTCGCCAAGGGCTGATGGGACAGGCAGGCTCTAGGCTGGTGGCTTGTGTTCCAGCACGTTTCAGAACCTGGGGCACAGGAATTGCCTGTACTGTGAGGCCGCTCTGAAGCAAATGGGAGATCTCTTGAATGCTGTCGCCAACGTGCTTAGACCTAAGTGTCCCACTTCCGCACGTGCTTCCTTGCTCTGTCTCTCCCTGTTTTTCCAGGGTCCTGTGCAGGTCACACTGGCCTCAAATTCACGAGGTAGCTATGGCTCATCTTGAACTTGCGTTCTCCCTGCCTCCACTGTCCCCCCTCTTCACGGCTTGCCTAAGGAGAGCTGACGGACTCAGGTTCTCCAGCCCTCCACATGCACCCAGACTGTGGGCCTGCTCTCTCACCTGCCTGCAGCTGCCAGCTCTATCTTGTCTGCTCTTTTCAGCTTCTCTTTCCGCTCCCCTTTTGCACGGGTGCTCTTAAGGGTGGTACTGTGTGGTCTCACATCACTGGGCAGTCAGCAGCCTTCAGAGAAATTAAGAAAAGTTATTTTGCCAGGATGCATATCATTCCTGGTGAGTCCTGCCACCCAGGTTTCCCCTGCTGGCTATGCTCGAGAGGATTGGGCTTGGGTCCCTGATCTCCATGAAGTGACAGAGAACAGGAAGTACCTGTCTGTGTTAGAACATCTCATGGGAACTGAGACAGGCTTCATGGCTATCATAGGAAGAGAGACTGCTTTTCAAGGGAATCCTAGGTGCCAGTACCCCGGTAGCTCCCGACTCTGCCTGTCTCCTCTTTCCCCCTCCTGACAAGCATGCCCTGCCCATCTCTCCTCTTGGTTCTTCCCCCCACAGGTACAGGCCGCAAGATCGTGGTGGTGACTCCGCAGGGCTTTGTCTGTCAAGAGCTGAAGCATCCCAGTGAGGCCCCTGCTTCCTTCCTGGCCTTGCAGCTTCTGCCTGAGGTACTCCAGGCCTGTGTGTGCAAGTCCAGCCTTGGGCTGTCTTGGTCGCAGTGCTATGGTCCCACGGTGATTTCTATCCCAGGAGCAGCAGCTGTGGGCGGCCTCTACGGGGGTCAGTGAGCTGTGTATCTGGAACCTGAAGAACCTGGACCAGCCTCCTTGGAAGACTCGCTTACAAGACTGCACCGAGGTCACCTGCATGATCCGAGTGAAGAGGCAGGTGAGGTGAAAGTGTCTAGCCACCAGCATCCCCTCAGGTTCCTCTGGCCTTGTCTATGTGGCTCTGCCTCCTTCAAGGTTCCTTCCCTCCTTAGTGGGATGAGTGGAAAATGAGGATGTGGTCATGCAGGTTGTCGTGTGCCTCAGATTTCATAGTGCTTCATCTGGTGAATGACAGCCTCACTTCTCCTCAGCTGGAGGCCCAGTCAGCACCAAGCCCAGGTGTGGACAGGCTAGCTGCTTCTCAGTGAGACCTGCCCTCCACACAGCTTCTGGTGCCTAACAAGGCCATGCTAGACCATCTTGGCTCATGGATGTAGCTCTTCCATTTGCCAGTCCTCATGTGGCACCTCTCTGGGTTTCCTAAGGGCCCGGGCCACTGCAGCTGGCCACATCCCACCTAGGACTCCGCAAATCATTTGGCATTCTGAAAGGATGTGATTTCCTGGGGAGACAATACTCAACACAACACTGCCCAGTTTCCAGTGTTCCCACATACACGGTGCAGCCACACCATCTCCAAGCCGGAAGTTCCTGCCTACTCTGTCACTAAGAAGGGCCCAAGCCTTGACTGAGGAGAGCTGATAGCTTCAGGTGTTAGCCTTCCATCACCGCAGCAAAGGCCTGCAGCAAACTGCTTGAGAAGGGGCAAGGTTTCTGTAGTCTATGGCCTCAGACCCACAGCACGCCAAGATCCAGCCTCAGCTTGGAGAAGGGTTCTGAGAGAAGGGGTGAATGGGAGCAGCGAAGACAAACGACTCAAAGTCAAATTGCGGGTCCACAATGATGTCCTATGTTCTGCTCCTGACAGCTCTCCAGTCTGCTCTTTGTTCTGTGTTTTCTGGAGATCTCTAGAGAGCTCTCTCTGTTCTGCTCAAGACACCTCTCCAAGCAGTTCTTCCTTGCTCTTCTAAAAATTCTCTGGATAGCTCACCTCCTGCAGATCATAAGCCCAGTCTGCTATTTACATATCAATCCAGTCATTTATTCCAGGTTCCCCCCCTTTTTAAAAAGATTTATTTATTTTATGAGTACACTGTAGCTGTCTTCAGACACACCAGAAGAGGGCATCGGATCCCATTACAGATGATTGTGAGCCACCATGTGGTTGCCGGGAATTGAACTCAGGACCTTTGGAAGAGCAGTCAGTGCTCTTTACTTCTGAGCCATCTCTCCAGCCCCCAGGTTCCTTTTGATTATCCCATGAATCAGTATCCCGAGACCCCAACCCCTTAGTTCTTAGGAGACGTCAAGCATACATTTTCTTTTAGCATTGCAAAAGAATTCAAAGATCTACCTGCCTCTGTTAAGATGGTAAGATAGCTAGATGGGACCCCATACTGAAACTTCCATTTCTACCGCACCTGGGCCTAACCTTGCTATGTCCAGTGGTGACCCTGACCTCAGAAATCTGCCTGCCTTTGTAAGTGTAAACAAAAAAAACTTAGCTGGGTGGGATCTCCTTCAATCACCACTCCCTTAATCTCTTTCTCTTCTTTCTTAGTATCTTTCTGACAAGTTGGCCATAGTGTAGCTGTCTCTGTTCCTTTGAATCTGTGAAGCCCCATATACAGTTCATATTGCATCCTTGTGTTTTTGCATAGTTGAGAAATTATATATTTTTGAACTCATGGTTTTAGAGTTCTTTTCCACAGCCTTAAGGACTGTCCTGAAGGTCCCAGTATTTACCATTCTGCTGAGACATTGGTCACACCTTCGCCTCCTGGACTCATGCTGTCTCTGATTATGATGGACTTATTTTTTTGGTTTTGTTTTTGAGACAGGGTTTCTCTGTGTAGCCCTGGCTGTGCTGGAACTTACTCTGTAGACCAGGCTGGCCTCGAACTCAGAAATCCACCTGCCTCTCCCTTCAAAGTGCTGGGATTAAAGGAGTGTGCCACCACTGCCCGGCTATGATGGACTTATTAACGATAACTGGAGGCCATTCCTTGAAGGGGGAATGGGAACAATATGTATATTATTATACAAACAAGCCTTATGCCCACAGCAGCCATCGATGCCCATGGAGGCCCACACCTGCTGGCCCTGTCACAGGGGCAGGAACCATGTCACTCTGTCCCTACCAAGGCCATGGTGTGCCCGGCACCATAGTTCTGGGGCTTGGGCTGAGGCACACATGGTGTGGGCGAGTGCCTGTGGGGGAAGACTGCTACCTGGCCAAGCAAAGGGCAGGAAGGGACTGAAGGCCTACTTGTTCCTTTAGGTTCCCTCTAGAGCATCTCCACTGCCCTCAAACCTCCCACAAAGCCCACCGCCTGCAGGGCTCCGCATGTTCTAGGAGAGCCAAGCAGGAAGGGGGTGTTTAGAGAACACTCCTCCCGAGAAGGCTGAGTGTGGTCCATCCTGGGGTCCCCTTCTGTGTAAAATGCAGTAGTGGAGCAGGTCAAAGGTAGATAGTCTCATGCCCAAAGGGAAAAATGAAAAAAAAAAAAAAAAAAAGGTTGTGACAGGCCCCACCCCCGCCCAACATGTGGCAAGGTGTGACCTCATTGTGCGGAGGTGGGGCTGGAGTTCGCTGTTCTGCAGTGTGGATTTGGTGTGAGGCTCCCACACCCACCTTGTCACAATTCCAGCTGATCTCAAGTCCAGGAGACAGGGTGAGCCGGAGCCACATTGTCCTGAGGGCTCGCAGGCCTGAAGGTCTGTCCTAGACCCTCCAGGTGGCCTAGCCGCTTGGCCAGCAGGAAGGACGTGTTTCAGGAGGCGCAACTGTCACAGAGCACTGAGCTTCAGGGGAGTATCTCTGTTTCTTTCCCACAGATCTGGGTGGGCGGCAGGGGCCTGTCTCAGGGAAAAACCAGAGGGAAGATCTACGTGATGGACGTAGAGATGACGGTGGAAAAGGAGCTGGTGGCACACTCGGACACTGTGAGGACGCTGTGTTCTGCCGAGGACCGCTATGTCCTGAGCGGAGCAGGCCAGGAGGAGGGCAAGATTGCCATCTGGAAAGTTGAGTGAGAACTCTGTACTGAACCAGTGCTGTCCTGGGAGGGGATGCCTCCTGACCCACCACTGTGCCAGTGGCTAGCTAGGTGGGGCCTGTCTGCTCCTGGGCCTTCGCCTCCTGGGTGAACAGCTCCGTCTTATTGCTGATAACCTCCACTGTAAAGTTACCTCATGTTACCTAGAAACTTACAGAATTTACAACTAGAAGCCAGCACCTCAGCTGCCAACCTAGCTGAATCACATGTGACCTGTGGTCCTCAAGTCTGGCCTCTCCTCTTCATTCTCTTCATGTTTACTCTGCAAACACTTCGGCTCAGTGGTGTGGCAATGGTTGGTATGTCCCAGTCAGCCAGAGCTCTCCAGGTTTCCACTAACTTCCTGATTCCAGAGGCTTGAGTATTCGACCAAACTGTCTTGCACTGGGCAGGTAATTCCCCCTTCAGGGAAGGTGACCAAGGCCTGCCCCAAGGAGGGGACAGTACTGGTCAGGTTTGTCTGTGTAGAAATTGGGCAGCTGAGCGGCTGTCTTAGCATTAACGTTTTAATGAAGACACCAACAACTATAGGCAGGAAGCTCGTCTCAGAAGCACATGCATGAGTGACTGTCTCACGGGCTCATGGCATATCTGTGTGTCTCCTGCATGTATGTACACAATGCCTCTCTATTGAACTGTACATAGCTATCTGCACCGAGGCTTGTGAATGTGTTTACCACACTGGCCCAATTTCATCCTGGAAGCATTCTGTGAGGTGGGTTTCAGTATGGATGCTGGACACAGAGAGGATATGGCCTATCTCCTGTGTATTCTCCTATGAGTTCTGCATGGAGCTCTCTGGATCCCCTGCCTTGGGTTTTCAAGACTCCATGTCCACCACTGGAGAGACAGTCACTAAGAGGTTACCAATGGTATATGCCTGTCTCTGAGATCAGGCCAGGGTCCAGAGGTACTTGAGCTCTTGCATGTGAAGACCCAGGCCTGAAGGGTCTGTGCCACTGACTGCTGGCTCCCTTGAATATAGTGCAGAGGATCTCAGAGCCACACCCCTCCCTGGAGTACGTGCTCCCTGAAGGATGTTCCATCTGCCCAGAAGAACAATATGGCCAGCGGCCAAGGGCACAGGTTCAAACTATCTTTGTAAAAGTCCACCATAAATGCATTCTAAGTTATTTAATGCCAATCTGTGTATGACCAGGTGTTTACAACTTGGGATAATAAACCCTTTTTGTTAATAAATGCTGGCTGCTTGATTTGGCTGCTGTGAACAGATAGAGGGGTCTGGAGACTGGAAGTCCATTTTCTTTGCAGTGCTTGAGATAGAGCCCTTGTTTATCAGGAAGAGACAGACCCTGGTTCTAACACCGAGCCACATCGTCTCAGCCTTGAAGACGTCTGGAAGTTGAGCACTTTGGCTTTTGTGACAAGGTGGAACTCTGTAGCCCAGGACAGCCTCAACCTCCAGGTCCTGCCTTAATCAGCCAAGTGCTAGGGTGACAGGCATGCCACATGGGACACAGGGGAGACTGTTTTTAACTTCTCTGTTTATTCTAAGCACCAATCAAGCTGTTCCAAATCAGACTCATCTGTAGTGGTTTTTCATTTCTATGATCTCATATAAACCAACCAACTGGTACAGAACTAGAGACTTTAGGGAGTAATCACTTGTACCAAGAGGAAAAGCAGTGGATAGTGGTGGGGCTGTTCTCTGGTACCCAGTGAACTGGAGTGAGCACATGGCGTTATATTTGTGAAGGAGCCTTGTGAGGGGGTTATTGAGATGAAAAGGTGCACATCAATGCCTTTGGTTTCTTATGTGTCTGGGACACAACCAATAAGGGAGCGGAGGACTCATCCTGATGAAGAGCGTGTCTCCCTGGCTCTAGATCTTTCCTTGAGGGTAAGAAGATATGTTGTGTGGCTGTGGGTCCCAGCGTGTGCCTGCTATGGCTCTGCAGGGTTTGACAGTGGTCAGGCAAGGGCAGGACTAGTGGTGTAGTCAACTGTGACTTCCATGTGAACAGCTGCAAAACAAAACTCTTAAAAAATGACTCGACCCCAGCGGGGGACCGGGCAGTGAGGACGCAGGGTTCCGCCGTGCCAGGCAGCAAAGATCATCTGAAAGAAAAGCCTTGTGTAGAAGCTGGATCAGCAAGAACATCACTCCTTATACTGGTGTCCATTTTTCCATGTGCAGCTTTTGTTGTTTTTAGTATATAAAAATCCCTCAGCTTAGTGAGGAAGAGAGTAAATATGAAGGTTCCGAGAGATATGGATGAGGCCAAGGCTCTAGGAAAAGTTCTCTCCAAATATAAGGACACCTTTTTATGTACAAGTATTGGTTGCTTATTTCGCTACATATATTTTTTTGCAGACGTTTGCTATCCCAGGTTCCAAATTCCTCAGTATACTCTCCGGGTTTCTTTATCCCTTCCCACTTGCTTTATTCCTTGTTTGTTTGTGCTCTGGACTTGGTGCCTCATTCTGCTACATGCTCTCCTACGTAGTTGGAAGACCCGTTGTTTACAAATACCTAACAGACAAGGCCGTGAAATGGTCACAGCAGGTAGAGCGTCATAGAGAACATCTTATTAACTACATTATATTTTTGAGAACCACACCGTTTCTGCCTAATTGGTTTATTAATATTACATCTCCTGTGATAAATGTACCACTGAAAGTGTTTTTTATTGGCACTTTTCTAGGTGTTGCACCTCCCTCTTTTGTAGCAATTAAGGCAGGAACAACTCTGTATCAGCTTACAACAGCCAGGGAAGCCGTTTCCTGGAACTCGGTATTTATTCTGATGATTTTGGCTCTTCTCTCTATTCTGCCAGCCGTCTTCCAGAAAAAACTGAAGCAGAAGTTTGAGTGAAGAATCATGGTTTCCGTTTACCACCACTCTCACTCCTACCACCATCACCATCTCAGGAAATCACCTCTTCAGTAACTGAAAGAAGGATTTGTAAAGTAAAATATCTCGTGAGATAGATAACGTACACATGTGGCAAGGGAGGACAGACATCGCTGTGCTGTGGGAAGTGCGGTCATCCGCATCTGGCCTGTGAGAGCCACCTCACACGCCACTGTTCCAGGATGGGCTCTGAGACGTCATTCAGAGTGGCTTGGGTTGGAATTCCTACTCTAAATGATTCATTTAACGTGTTTTTCTCTTTTACGTCTGACTAATGACTAAAATAGTGAGCTCAGGTACAGTGGAACATACTTATAACCCAGCTGCTCAGGAGACTAAGGCCAGAGTATTGCTAGTTTGAAAAAGTCACAAGACACGTGTACTAAAGTAAAATAAGGGACAGTGAAATTAAATAAAATAAAAATTCAGAGCACAAATCAAATACTTGAAGCAAAAATGAGTTTTTCATTTTCTTTCTCTTTCCAGACAGCACTTTCCATAGGCCAGCAAATGTAGGAAGGATGGCTTATTTAAGTTTTCCTTAGAAATTTGTATCATGTGATTAGTCTGAGAATTTGAAATCTGGCCAGTCTGTTTTCATCCTTTTTTCTAGGTTTTACAGTATTTCCACCATACATATTAAAAAGGAGAATTATATATCTGTATCATATTGGTGTTGATAATGTATATTAAGATAATGATATTTTGTTACAGTGTCCTTATTATCTCAAAAGGGGTTCTAAAAGTAAATACTCGAAGCATATACTTTTTAGACATTAATTATTTTATACTGAAACAACTGACACAGTAAGACATTAGTGATTAAATCTAGTTTATTTGTTCCAATGACTGTAAGATTTGCCTCAGTTTTGTCTGCTCATTAAAGAATATATTGTCATTACCTTTAAAAAAAAAAAAAAAAAAAAAAGACCTACCAGGCCGGGCAGTGGTGGTGTATGCCTTTAATCACAGCACTCGTGAGGCAGAGGCAGGAGGATCTTTGTGAATTTGAGGCCAGCCTGGTCTACAGTCAGTTCCAGGACAGCCAGGGCTACACAGAGAAACCCTGTCTTGGGGGAAAAAAAAAAGAAAGAAAAGAAAAAAGAAACCTACCAGGCACAGTGGTACATGCTTTCCAGCACTCTAGAAGCCGAGGATCATAAGCTCCACAGTAGTGTGAGTTCAGAGCCAACCAGGACAACTCAGTGGGGGAAAAAGGTGGAGAGGGGCTGGGGTAGAATTTACTGTTTGTGTTATGTTTCTTGTTGCTGTGACAAAATCCGTGCCGGAAACAACTTGAGGGGTTTATTTTAGCTCACAGTTTGAGGGTCCGGTCCATTCTAGTGGGGAAGGTTGTGATGGCAGGAGAGTGTGTGACAACTGGTCCCATTATATCCACCGGCAGGGAACAGACACAGGTGACTGCTGGTGCTGAGCAGGGCCCCTAACCCTTGGGATGGTTTTAAGTGTGCATGGACTACATTCTCTGATTAAAAGAGAAAGACTGCCTGACTACCTAAAAATGATCCGACTGGGCTGGTGAGATGGTTCAGTGGGTAAAGTTCACTACCATGCCTGACAACCTGAGTTCACTTCCTGGGACCCACATGGTGGATGGAGAGGTCAGCTCCTTCCTGAATGTCATCGTATGTTGTCTACCAGAGGTGCTGTTTGTAAAAACATGGCTGAGATAAACAGGCAAAGGATGGTATATAAGTAACACGCACACACCACGCATGTGGCTGTGCTCCTGTAAGACACAACCACCTTCAGCAAACACTAACTGCCAACTTAGAAAGTGAAGGGAGGGGTCAGGAGCTCAAGGGTATCCACAGCCACGTAAGCAACTTGGAGACCAGCCTCAAAAAAAAAAAAAAAAAAAAAAAAAGGCAGTCTCCTATTTAGTAAGGTGTGTTACTAGAGACATGAATAGACTAGGATACGGACAAACCCCAGACTACAGATGGGGGCTATGGCATCTTCCTCTCAGTGACTGGTGGAGCCCCCAGGGTGTAGAATATCCAACAGCAGCAGTGTAGAGGGAAGGCTCAGACAGCTGCAGCAGATGCTGGACAATACAGTTAGGAAAGGTCTGACTCCCTAGAACAGGAGCTGCTCTCTGACCACACAGAGTTAGGAAAGGTTCTAATCCCGCTCAGGCGGCAGAGGCAGGTTGATCTCTGTGTTTGACGCCAGTCTGGTCTACGGAGTGAGTTCCAGGACAGCCAGGGCTACACAGAGAAACCCTGTCTCAAAAAACCCCAAAAAACAAAAAAACAGAAAACAAAAAACAAACAAACAACAAAAGGTCCTGATCCTATAGAACACTCTCTGACCCCAGAGTTTAATTGGATACCACTACATTTGGTTTATGAGGGCCTGGGGTTCGAGCCCAGGGCAGTAAAGCCCTAAAGCAACTGGGCTACATCGTCAGTTCTATTCATGGTGTTTTAAAGGGTTTGCAGCTTACAAAGGAATTTCCTCAGACAGAGTACCTGCTAGGTACACACGTGACAAATAACAGTGAAGACTCACTGCTTTTCCCAGGATGGGGAACAGGCAGGGTGTTTGCTCTCACCTCTAGGCAACACTGCATGGAGGCCCAGCTACTGCACTGGGCAAGAAGAGACAGCACATTGTGTGGACTAGTTAGGTGTGGTGGCTCACTAGTTAGGTGTGGTGGCTCAGGGTTATATTCCTAGCATTTGCGTGACAGGACCGCCAGGAGCGTAGGGCCAGCCTGAAGCTATAATGTGAGACTTTGCCCACCCCCACCAACAAACAAACAAACAAACAAACAAACAAACAAACAAAAACAAGGGCTGAAGAGATGGTTCAGTGGTTCAAAGCACTGGCTCAACTAGAGGATCTAGGTTCAGTTCCCAGAACCCACGTGGCCTCTTCTGGCTTCTTTGGGTGTCATACAGGCATGTGATGCATAGAGATTCCAGCAGGGAAAACACTCATCCACATAAAATAAGAGGTTACAAAACAGCTAAGAAGGTCTAGTCTGTAAGGACCATGGCTGTATGCTTGCAGACATGACTGTCTGTATAAACCCGAGAAAGTAAAACTCAGCTCCACAACGGATGTGATGTCAGGACACAGGATTACAGCAGAAAACTGGAGCTACCTAAGCTGTACTGACAGAGTAGAGCAGCCCGAGAGGGAAGGACAACCAATGAAGGTGGAAGGCCAGAAGACCAGTATCCTGAAAGCTCAGACACCCTGGACACAAACTTTATAAAAGTCTCAAAAGACACATTGCATTCCTGAACTGCAAAGTTTAACATTGTACCGATGTTCTCTGCTAAGTGCGTGAGATTCACAACTTCCAGTGGAGCTCGGGATTCCACCCCGTAAAGAAATGCTGAGGAAAACGCTTTCAAAGAGATCAGAGACAAATCACCCAGGATGTGGTTTTTAAGCGTCCCTCCAAATGGCAGTGATTAAGAAAGCAATGATGCCATCTGTTACGACAGGTGCGCAGGCCAGAAGGACAAAGTGCAGGTTCTAGGCCAATGCACAGAAACAGGAAAGCCACTGGATGAGAAGCACAAAGGTGTGAGAAGGGTATGCAGCCCTCGCTGTGCTACATGAGGGGAAGAATGCTACACATGGCTCCATAGAAACGCAGGATTAACATGGAAAAAGAAAAAGTCAGGCACAGTAGTTCATGTCTGTAATCCTAGCTTTTTTGAGGCTGAGGCAGGAGGATCATGGTGAGTCTGAGGCCAACGTGAGCTATAGAACAAGGCCCTGTTTCAAAATCCATGATATAGATGAATAAATAAAATAGAAAGAAAAAAGGGAACCCTAACTGGGGGAAACGCTAGATCTGACAAAAGCTTTTGTTTTTTAATTTAGATCCCAATATGTAAAGAACATTTACAAATTAAGATGAAGAAGCCCAACTGAAAACTGAGTATCTTACCAACGAAGCTACTTAGATGGCCACTTTAAGAAGATTTTCATTGGGGCTGGGGAGGGGACTCCATGCTTAAAGGCACTTGTTTCTGTTGCAGAGGACTTGGGTTTGGTTCCCAGCACCCACGTGTTGGCTCACAGGGTCTGCAACTGCAGTTCTAAGGGTTCTCATGCCCTCTTCTGGCCTTTGCAGGCTGTGCATACACACGCTGAATGTATAAGCATGTAGGCAAACACTCATAAATAAGATGCTTAACACGGTTAGCGTTCAGTACAATGCAACTTAAATCGCGTCTTTGATGGCTGAGTGTGTGACATCACACATTTTCATTAGCACAGAAAAAAGTGAACTTCCTCAGCCAGGAGAACACACTTCAGTGTGCTGAGACAAACTCATGAAACCTACGGGAGTGACTGGGAGACTAGGGGCTCTTCCCCTCAGCAGTCACAGCACACATACAATCTTGGAGATAGTCCTTTGGGGAGCTAGGAGAGGGTCCCAGCCCAGGACTGTCCCTGCCTCCCAGCTGACAGTACTTAGCTGGGGTGTTTGAGCCACAAGTCACTCACTGCCATGGCTGCTGAAGGTCTGGAAGGTGCGGATTCTGGCTCCTGCAGCCAGCAGTGGGGTGGGTGCCCTTTGGAGAAATCCTTTCTAGTTGCCACCCTTGAGATCTCAGGCTCTCAGGGCTGGTAGATACTAGGGTTGCCACACCTGGCTCTCCACAGTGGGGGAGGGAGAGTCTGGCTTGAGTGTGTATGAAGGTGGAATCTTAGGGCCCTGGGCCACTACCAGCACTTCCTGCCTGTCAGAAACTATTCTTCAGTCCACCCACGGTTTGTAATTGCCTCCAGGGTCCTTTAGGGCTCCACAGTTGGAGTTTGCAGCTAATAGTAGCAGCAACTAGCGGCTTTCCATGGGTATGTGTATGACTCCAGCCTCATGCTCAGGGAGTGACCCAGGTTGAGAACCCTATCAAGGGTTGTTACTGTTAAACCTTAGCAGGTCACCAGGAGACACGTAATGTATTCTGTCCCAGGAGGACAACCACTTCCAGCACCACAGGCTGTACTTGCACACAAGGGACAGCTCCCACCCCCCACCCCCACCCCCACACACCCAGCTCATTAGGACCTCTCATTGCTCACCAGTTTTCCTATAGCAGGGAGGCCCCCATCCAACCACCAGGATCAGGCCCAACCTCCTCACCTCTGGGCAGGAGTGACTCTGGGAGGCTGGACTGCTGGGGACTGAAGCTGCAGGAGCCTATTTTGTTAGCCAGGGTGAGAGGGCTCTGGGGACCCTGCTGTGCCTGCAGGCATTGGCCACAGCCAGGAAGAACATTCTGTCTCCCCCTGGACTCAACAGGCTCCGGGTGGGCAGTCACTCGAAAATGACAAGACCACACTGTCATCTGCAATGATAACATTTATTGAATTAACCATGGCATAACAGTAATAGCGAAGGGGAGACACTGGCCTGGCAGGAAGGAGTCAGGCTGTACACACTGAGCGATGTACAGGGACCAGCAGCTCAGCATGTGACAAAGAAAGGACAAAGCCGGGGGGGGGGGGGCCCTCTGGACAGCAACAGACATCAACATCCACCTAATAAAAAACGAAGTCATGTGTGATAGTACTCTCTCTAGAATCTGTTTCCTCATAAATCGTAACATGTGTTTAACACACACTTAACCGTTGCTAAAATCAACAAGAGCTATTACAGTGCCCCAACTTAATAAGTTGATAACAGTTGTCCTGTTTCCAGTTCACAAAGGAACTAAATAGTTTTGTTCCGAGGTGCCTGGGGGGTGCCTTTCTAACAACTGTTCTTCCTGCTACTGAGTCCCAGTGCAGGACCTTCAGCAGACAGCAGGGGAGGCAGCTGGGGCTCCCAGGCCGCTCTGTTCTCCTGGAGGCCCAAGGGTTACTGTCAAAGGGGCCACTCAGGCTTCCGCCATGATGCTGGCTTTTCATGAAGTGGTGATGAGTTATTGAGTGCACACCCCCTGCCTGCCCCATAGAGTCAGTCCAAAATGGAATAAGGCAGACAACATGGCTGCCGTGCTGGGCAGTCCCCAGGCACTCTCGAAAGCTCTGTGTTTAGCTCACATGCAGAGGGGTGAGCCCATTTCTGGTGACAGCTGTTGGAGGAGGCCCCACCAGTGGCTTCACCTGCACAATCCAGGTGTTGGTTGGTGGCTGAAGACAGGCTCAGGTGGGAGCAGAAGAGCTAGGGAGTCGTGGCATTTGGTACATGTGAGGTTGATGAGTGTCTGGTCTCAGTAGATGGTGTTTTACAACACGGACCTGTGGTACATGTAGCCATGGTTGCTGCTGCCACACAGACCACTGGCCACAGACAAGGGAGCCATCAACTCCCCGGGTTGCAGAAGCCGGTGGCACCAGGGAGAAAAGGCAGCCAGCCTGCTGCTGATGCAGGGGCCACAGCACTTTCTACACCGCACCTTCTATGCCATCTTGACCACTCCAGGAGGCTACCAACCAGATCCTGATCTGTCCCTCCCAACTTTGCCCAAACCAGCCCTCACAGGGCCCTGAGGATCTCAAGGGTGGGAGTCTGAGGGCTGTGCACCTGTCAGTGTGAATGTTCCGGCTGAGACCTTAGGCTAAGAACAGACAATGTCCTATAGCCAGCTTTCCAGACAGCAGGCACTGCCTCCATGCCATTCTGCCCCCAGGCTGTGCACCGCTTAACAGCTCGTACGCTCTTCGGGCAAACTTGGGCCACACATCTTAAGAGGCATCTCTTAAAAAACCTGTTGACGTTCACAGGCACCAGAAGCAGGCTTCAGACCATCACTGTTCCCTTCTGTTAGTAACCTGCGTGTAATTCTGTGGCCTGGGACCAGTGGAATTCCTGCTAATCTCCTACCACATGGTGCTTGCACGTAGTCCAAATCCCAAGGTGCTACAAAGCTAACTCCATGTGCAGCCTCTGCATTGGCCACAAGTGGGCATCTGCTTGACCCTGCCAGTCCCCTGGGTCCAGGTAACAGAACCACCTTTCCTCTCAAGATCATAGGCCACAGAAAAGCTACTCAGGTGCACTCTCTGGGATCCCAGTGCCCGTGGGTGCTGGGTCTGCAAGCCCAGGTCGGGAAACAGTAATACCTGGTCTAGTCTGAGCAATCCAAGCCTTGGGGTCACCACTGAAAAGCCAGTCCTCCTCCTTTGGCTTCTTTAACACATAGGCAGTGGCCCTGATAGTTGCTCACTTGTGCCATCTCAGAATAATCTCTTGGTGAGGGAAGGGCTAGGCAAAGCGGTCTGTCAGTTTGTGTACCCCAGATGAGACAACATCCACCTTGAGGCCCATGGCTCAGTATATCTATCTGCAAGGAAGCCCAGAAATCAACTCTACTATCACCCTTGGGTCTCATCCCAAGGGCCCTCACACTGACCAGACCCACAGATTTTGGATGCAAACATCTAACAGGTTCAGGGCTTAAAGTACCAGATGCGCAGCTTGATCTGACAGCAACAAACAGGCATGCCTCTGGCTGACTGTTCTTACTGGGTGTCAGCATTTTACCGGTGCCAAGACCTTGCCATGAACACAAAGTGTCTTCCTGTTGGTGAGTGGAGGCCGGCATCTTAAGGTCTGGCCCACTGTTTGTACTGCTCCTACTATCTCTTGCTCCTGTGGGTGTGGTCTGGTAGACCCCAAACCTCCTGTCATTCAGCTTTGGTGAGCGTGGTCTGCAGAAGTCTCTGGGTGGGGTGCTGTGAGCAGCGTGTGTCCTAAGACCCCACACTCATTTCGATGGTTCCAAGTTTTGCCCACGTAAGTTTCCTCTGCATCCCTGCCTCCCTCTGTCCTCCTATGGCAAAGTAGAAAAGCAGGGTGTGTGAAAACGGAGGCTGTGGTCCTTAGTATCAGGAAGGAGGGAATACCATCTTAAAACTAAGTTGCACAGGAGACCTGCCAAGGATGCTGGTTGGAGAGAGGAGCCCAGAAGTGCCTGCTTCCCCAAAGAGATAGAGTACCCCACAGATGAGGCTTAGCTGCCTGGGGGGTTTAGCATTGGGGACTATGCTTGGGAGTCCAACTTCCCCTACCCATGGAGGAGACTTGCAACTCTATTCTCAACGGGCAACACAGAAAACACTGGAAGGTGAAGCCAGTCCTCTGCAGGCATAGGCTTGAGGGAAGACCCAGGCAGGTGGAAGGTACCCTGGTACCCTGAGCACACCTCTGCTCCCCAAATATAAAACACTAAAGACGACAAAGTGCCACCTGTGTGGGGAACGTGGCAAGACAGAGCTCAGCCAAGGACATAAACACAGTGTTCCTTTGAAGACACAGAAAATTCAAGTAATTTATTTAAAAACTGCTTATTTTCATCTTGAAATATATATGGATATATATTTGCTTTAGAATGCTCATATTGCAGCATGATTCTCATGCACTTTAAGTACTTGATGTAAAAACACCAACCGAGGCAGCAAGAGCACGGCTCTGACTTCATCTGGGTACCATTCAGGGAGGACCCCCCTCTCCTGAGTGCGGACTGCCTGTCTCACGGACAGAGACTGTGGAGTTGTTAAACAGAGGCCGTCGCTGGGAAGTCTTTCCTACAGCTGCAGCCGCTGATGAGCCTGCTTCCCTGAAGCCCAAGTTTTGCTCAAGTGCAGAAGTTGGAAACTGCGCGGGATCTTGGGTCACCAGCCCTCCTGCTCAGGCAGATGCTTGCTTCTGTCTTCATTCCCATTCCAGTGACCATCAGCAGGAGCAGGGGATGAGGTCACAAGATTTCAGTTAGGTTCCAGCGAGGATCAATGTCACCAATGTGGCAGGGAGGTAGGCCTCGGCACCTTCACGTGCCCTGCTCTGATGCCACTGTCCCCTACTCTCGAGGTAGCCTTGCAGCAGGACTTGGGAGCCAATGCTCACCTGGAGCTCTGTGCCTGGATTTCCAGCCAAATGTGTAGAAGCTGAAGTGTCACACAGAGCCAACGCTGCCCTGTGGTGGCTTCTGGGGAGGATCATGTGAGTAGGGACTGGACACAGACAAACTTACACACAAGCACGCAGGAGGCACATGAGAGGTCACATTCAGTCCTGCTGATTGGTGCTGTCCCTGGGTGGGATGTCTGGAGGCTGCCCTGGGGAATGGCTGCCTTCTGCTCAAACACCTCTGGGACCCTTCCCCAGCTTTGGTGTGTGGTCTCAGCCGGGCACAGGATTGTGAGCCTAACTCGCCAGAGACGCTGTTCTTCTAAGAAAACCCCAGTTGTGAAAGAGAAAATACTGTTTCTAAAATAAACAGAAAACTACTCTGAGGCGCTGCGGTACCAGACTGATGCTGAAGGTATCCCCGACAGACACCTGCTGGGCGGTCTGGATACTGCACTGCTGCTGTCTGCTGCCTTCAGATGACACCTGCCAAAGGAGTCAGTTTCTGCACTTCCAATTACTGGTTTAGAAATGCAGACCCTTACATTTTCTAAACTGCTTATTGACTATGCTGTGAATATTTCACAATTTAAAACATGCAGAATGATATACCTGCAGAATAAAAGACAGCTGAAATTAAGTTCTTTTTCAATAAAAAAAAGATTTCAAATGATGTTTTTAATTGTGGGAAAGGTAATTAGTGTGATATTTTGTCTAATAGCTCAAACCTACCCTACACCTAACACCTACTGAACTCGGACTGTGCTCTGGGAAGGAACTCCAGCTTGCTCGGTCTCGGCAAGCAGAGCCCCCAATGCACCCTGCCCTCCAGTGTGGAATGTACCAGCTGGTGCTCACACCATGGACTCCGTCTCCACCAACCCCCGAAGGCCCCCTTTCCGAGACAGCTTCAGTACAGTGGGCTTTTCACTGCCTGCTCCACCCTCGCCTTCACCAGTGGGCCCTGAGGACAGGCCTTTCTGTTCCTCCTTAGCTTCTTCTGACACCTCAGGGTAGATGACCAGGAATGTGGCCGTCAGGAAGCCCAGGAAAGAGCCCACAGAGGCCACTATGGGGATGACAATAGTATTCACAGCGTCGACCACACTCCCAAGGGCAGATGCAACCAGGATCTGGGAGATGTAGACCTGACAGGAGAGGATGGCGCAGTCAATGCCAAATCCACGCTTGGAATTCCCCGGACTGTGGTGGACATACTGCAAGAGAAGGGACACAGGTCTGAGGGGCACAGAGAGGGCACTCTCCATTAGTACCTCAAGGCTAGGAGCACTGACTGCATTGAGAGAGGAGACACACCTGCCTAAGCCAGGCAGCTAGCAACTGCCAAGCTGGATTCTCCAGAGCCCAGCCTGGCACTGGGCAATAAGGAAAGAGATAGAACATTATGGCTCACAGGGAGGAACGCAGATGTAGTTCCACAGCCTAATCAGGGCTTTATTCCCCAGAACACCACCTCCAGGCCTAAGAGAGGCAGGGCAGACACAGACAGGCCCACCTCACCCTGGAGTCTCCTTGGAGAGCAGGAAGCTCAAGTCACTCCCATGCCTGTGGGCTCAGGGGACAGAGCAGGAAACACGGGGCAGTTTTATTAGTTCATGTTTCTTGAACATGATATAAAAGCAGGTCCGGGCACTACATGGCTACACTCACTCTAAGTCTCCAAAGGAGACTTTGTCCTTGAGATATGGAGGCCAATCTACCCAGAAGATGGAAACCAAATCAGATTTTAGATTTGTGTACACCACAGTTAGAAGGAGATTTAAAACACCTTCCAGAAACCAGAAAGAACAACGAAGAGAACCCCATCTTACTCAATCAATAGAGGCCACAAGGGCGCAACACCCATTTCACTACATATGGGACATGCTGGTCCACAGATGGTGTAATCAGCTAATATAAGGGCCGAAATCACATATGTATGCTTTCTCTGATTTTGATTATTAGAAACCAGTCTGCTATGACCATCATTAAAAACTCCCAAATGTCAGAAATTCATCATCATACTGAATAATCATGCTCAATAATCCATGGGTTCAAAATAAAAATCAAGACAAAAAACCCCATAAAAATCTGTGTATGTGTATACATATGGAGACAGATGTCAGCACAGGTGTCTGTCTTCCTCTGCCACTCCTCACCCTGTTCTCTGAATAAGGTCTCTCACTCAGTGGCGATCTAGGTTTTGAGCCCCAGGGACTCTGTCTTGCCTCCTTGGCAGTGGGGTTATAATTATAGGCACCCGTTACCTACCATACCCCAGGTCTTCATGGGTCCGGGGGATCTGAATTCAGACCCTCATGCTTGGACACCAACTTTATCCACTAAGCCATTTCCCCTAGACTTTAGAAAAATCTTTTGAAAACAAATTTTTTTAAATACATTAGCTGGGTGTGGCTATCCATATTATGGATCTCAGCACTCAAGAAGCAGAGGCAGGTGGATCTCTGAAAATTCCAGGCCAGCCCAGGATACTAGTGAGACCCTGTCTCCAAAGGAAAAAAGAAAAGCCGTATGTTGAAAGCTCTAGATGTACATGACAACTCACGTCTGTAATCCTAGCACTCACTAGATGGAGACAATAGGATTTTTGTGAGTTCTAGACCAACACAGGCTACAATGTGATAGCTGGGGTGACCTTGACATCAAAGACCTACTACAGACCTACCTACTTTTAAGAAAAATGAATCACACCTGTCCAAGAACACAGGGACCTGGTCAGAGGCACAGTGCATGCACTTATGTGGCCATTTGGTGACAATGCAGATGGGGTGGGAGGCCCTGGGTCCCACAAACACCCACCCGGGGAGGAATGTGAGAGTCTAACTCCACTCCCTCCAGCTACACTAGAACCTACTGGGTAGACAGCAGAAGTGACACAGAGGCCTGGGATCAGTGCTATAAGTCCTGATACTTCACAAGCCACACAGAATGAGGCAGAACAGAAATGCCAGTCTAGTTACAGGAAGGTCGGGTTATCAGGAAGAGAGGGGCTTCTAGACTCTGGTCACCATCTTTCTTGGTCTGGGTGATTCTGTATGGCTCATTTCTGAAATGTTAGCAAGTGGTTACCCTCAATAGTTATGAACTCTGTAGAGTACATCTATAAAACACCACCACCGGTAGGTTTCATTAGGAGTGGGTGTGGTGAGCATGTACTAAGAGAATTGATTTTGCCTTAATGATTAATGGGATCAAAGGTGTGCGCCGATGTATCAGGTGCATGCTTGTTTCTTTCGTTTTAAAATAAGATCTAAGTAGCCTAGGCTGGCCTTGAACTTGCTATACAGGGATCTTGAAGTTCTGGCACTCTGGCTTCACCTTCCTAGTGCTGGGTGTGTAACTGTACTTCCTGTACACCTGACTCCAGTCCCTTACACAAGGGCCCAACAGTGGTAGCTCAGAAGCAATGACTAACAGAGTAGCTCTCCAAAAGCCACAGAAGTGAAGGGCACTGAGGCTGCTAGATCAGGGGCCAGGGAGCCTGGAAAGGCAATTGCTCACAGAAGGGAAGATGATGGTAGAGGGGATTGTGGGTTCCAGGGGCAGGATGGTCAGAGGAGAGACCCTGTGGCCGGGGAATGACTAAGAGAGTGGCAGCTGCTACCTTCATCAGAAGGGAAGACAGAGGGGACAGCAGGGCACTGAGTAGCCTCATCACTACCTCCACTCAGCACCCTTAGACTGGCTGTACCTCCTTGATGTCATGGTAGTGCCCTAGGAGGGCATAGGGGCAGTAGGAGATGCTCATGGAGACGACGCCCATGGTGCTGATGGTGGCCATGGCCACGTAGACGTTGGGAAACATGGCCATCACAGCGGTGCCCACGGAGAAGCCCAGTGTCCCCAACATGTAGATGATCCTGATGCTGAGGTCATAGTTGTCCAGGTACTTCTGCAGCAGGGCTGTAGGGTGGGTCACAAGGATCACGACTTAGGTGCTGCCCACGCATACCCGTGCCTCCAACACTGCCACCCTCTCATTGAACCTAGGCCTTCAGGCATAAATATAGTCTCGTGCCCACCTGAACCATGCTGACCTTGATTCCTCCAGGTTCTAGCATTTCTGAGAGAAGCCAGCTCTCTGGCCTCCTTGGGATGCTGACTGCCCACCCAGGTCTGCTTGGGAGAAATCTCTGGCCCTTCCCTTGTCACTCTGGGTTGCCAGCACTCAAGGCCAGTCTGAGGATCCTGCCTCCTGACTGGGTCCTCACAGGCCACCTCCTCCAGGAAGCATCCATGCTGCAGTAGATCGGTGATAGTGGTGTGGTCCCTGTCACTTGGCTGACCTGCCCCACCGTCCCCGCTTCAACTACAGATCAGGCAAAGCTGACTGCCATTCCAGATTCAGACTGAATATGGGCAGATAAAAGAGAGGACTCCAATCCTAACTCTTTCAAGTTCTGGGACCGAGAGGGGCATGCTACCTTAGGATAAGAGCCTTTCACCCCACCCATCAGGGCTCCTGGTCTTGGCAGGCCGGACCGTTCCACTGCCCTTCAGACTGCTGGGCCCCATATGGGGTTGTCATGCCAGGGACATCATGCTAATAAACAGGTGCCATCCATGCTAGCCAGTTTCCTGAGATAGCACAGGCTAGCCTTCCTGCCTCAGAAACACCTGACCCCAGCAACCAGCTTGAATAGCTTTTCCTCTATCGAGGCAAAGGTCAGGGTCCTAATACTCTGGGCGGGCTGTCATCTTCTCACCTGAGCAGATAGCACCAGTAGCAGCGTAGATGACCAGGCCCCAGCAGCCCATCTTCACGCCGGCGTTGTAGGCATGCCACTTGGTGGAGTTGGAGGGGGCCTGTTGGAGAGAGAGGAGGTTGAAGGCCTTTGCTGCCCTCTGGGCAGAAGGGATTACTCTGCACTCCCATGCAGGCAGTCTGAGAAGTGACAGACACTCCAGTGAGGAGAATCAACCCGAGTCCAGGTCAGTATCTGGTAAGCTACTTCCAGTCCCTCCCAGGCCACATGCGACTCTGTTGCCCACAATGAGAAGTGGAAGCCTGCCTGTGGCCCTGAAATAAGGCTGATCTGGACCTGCAGAAATGACTCTGCCTTCTTGGAGCTGCCATGCTAGCACCTGAAAAAGGTGTAACAACAGACCATTGTGGCCACCTACAACAGCCACAGTGTGAGCACAGAAACACTAGCAGGGCCCGGCAAGAATAAAAAAAGGCTGTTACTTTGACAGTTGAACCAACACTCTGTTCATGATTTCAAAGTGGTTCTGGTCCTGTAATGGTACCTGACATCACGAATGGTCACCACTGCAACAACTTTGTCTCAGCTGTGCTACTGACCATGCTCTAGGATGCACACTGGCCAGTGGCCTGCTGGGCATCCCTGACCCACATGGCCACGTGGATGTAAGGGCTGTGCATGCAGGCTCACAAGAGACCCTGACATGGAAGCTGCCCAGTTCTCTAGGCGGTGGAATTGGTAGCCATAGGGTACTCACCTGGGGGTTCCCTTTGAAGATAACCTGGCCCATGAAGTCAGTATAAAAGACAGCCTCCGCGATGACAGAGAACCAAGTGAGTAGGTGGCAGAGGCAGAGCCACATCAGCTCCTTGGGCATCTTCAGCATGGATAGCCACAGCAGGCGCACGGTGGTCTCTGTCTCACCCTCCTCACTCTCTGTGTCCCCGCTGGAGGCAGTGGCCCCACTCTGGTTGCGGTGACGGGAGCGCTGCCGCTGCTGCAGGTCATAGAGGTCACTCATGCTTCGGGATGGCTTGATCAGGACCACTGCGTTGGCCCGGCGGTAGCGGTAGCAGTGGGACCCAATCTTGCCATAGTAGGAGAAGGTGCTAGAAGCCTGCCTGTGAAACATGTGCCTACGCCGCCTCATAGAACCAGATGTGACTGAGGGCTTCAGGTCTACCTTAGAGCGGCTGAGGGAGTTCATTGGTGGGGAGCCTCTCCCATTTGGGACTTTAGCTTCATTCAAGTGATTATCAAGCAAGGTGTCGTCCTCCTTCGTGGACTCCCTGAGGAACGTGGACAGGCGGGGCAGCTTGGCCCTCAGGAGCTCTTGGCTGGTGCTTTGGGGGGTGCTGGGGTAGGAAGCATCTTGGAAGATGGAGGGCTCGATGTCATGCAGGAAGAGCAGCTGAGGCTCCATGTCCAGTGTGGCGTCAGCCATGTGCAGCACAGAGTCACTCTTGCTGCGCACGATGTCCACATCGAGGTAGTCCAAGGACAGCTCGTGCTCCGACTGCACCTCATCTGGGAATGGGGGGCTGCCATCCTGCATGCCCCCACCAAGGGAGCTGAGGCGGGTAGCAGGGGCTAGGGCGCCAGGCTGGACACTGGTGCTGGGCAGGGTGGCATCCTCAGGCCCGCGGTCCTGCTGTGGGCTGTACTGCTCCTCCTCGATGCTGAAGAGATGCAGAGCCACTGACACTGAGAAGATGACGGCAGCAAAGAAGAACAGCACCTGGTTCTGCGTCTGGAACCAGTCACCTAGGAAGGTCTGCGTCCAGTCCAGCCCACCCAGCACATAGCCAATGGCCCCACCAAGGCCTGTAGATAGAGAGGGGGCAGTGAGCCTCAGCCCCAGCACAGGGCTGTCCCTTACACTGGCAAATCAGTGAGATGGAGAACAAAAGGACAGCTGAGACAACCAAACAGAACAGCTAAGGGACTGCACAGCTCTTAACACTGGCCTAACATTATTCCCAGTCAGAAACCAAGACAAACGGAGTCTCAGCCCAAAGCAACCCTAATGCACCCACGTGTTCCCCCCTCCAGCTGAGTGGCAAAGCCTGGGCGGTGTCCACCCGGCAGGCATGCCGCCCAGGCAGGCCTTATTCCCTCCTAGCCTTGCTTCTCAGTCCCTGTATCCTGTTGGAAAGTGAGTCCTGGTGCTTCCTAAAGCACCGTCATTGATCACCCCACCAGTGAGCACAGACCCCTCCCGCCCACCTGGGGCCTAGTATGGGGCTTTACCAGCAGAGAAGGCGTGTATGTTGAGGGCCATGTCTTGCTCCTCACTGTCTACCACATCCAGCAGGTAGGCACGGATAGGCCCCTCAGTTGCATCGGCACTGAAATCCAGGACCACCACTCCCAGCACCGTGAGGACAATGCCAATGGGCTGCTGGCTGGGAACATCGCCGAGCGCCAGACCTGGACAGAGCGTGGGGAAGCAGTCATATGCCAGTGCCAACTGTTAGGCTCCTCAGACAAATGCTTTCAGGATAGCGGTAAAGTTCACCCCATTTCTGTGGCTTGTGGGTGTCCCCTTTTGTCCAGCCCCCAAGAGCTCCCTCTCGTAAAAAGTATTTATTTTATTATGAGTGTTTTGCCTGCATGTATGGATATGCATCTTGTGTGTGCTTGATGTCTGCAGAGGTCAGAAGAGGGCATCAGATCTTTTGGTACTGAAGTTACAGATGGCTGCAAGCCACCATGTGGATGCTGGGACTTGAACCTGGGTCTTCTGCAAGAGCAGCAATGCTCCCTACTAAGCTATCTCTCCCTCCCTCATAGTTTTTCAAGAAAGAAGGGGAGCAGGTTCTTCCTCCTCTGCCCATCAGGCAACAGTGGCCACTGGCATCAGCCGCAGCTGCCGTGCAAGGGCCACTGTCTCCGTCTATGAGGATGCTATCGCCTCTTCCGCCCAACAACACAAACTCTTCTGTGCTGATTCCTGAGCTGCTTGGCTGTGCCTTAGCTTCCAAACTCGTCAACAGGCTGTGAGTACATAAGGACCTAAGGTCACACCGCCTCGGCAGGCACCCTGAGCCTCTAAGAAGGCTGCCCTCACACAGCAAGCCTCTCCTGATAAGGGAGCCTGCCTGGACCCAGGGACTGATCTCCAGACCTGAGCCCTCATTAGCTCATACTGGGACCAAGCTTCAGGACTAGAGGTGGGGCAAAGACAGGTCTGGCCATGAAGTACAGTCTTCTGACTACACCTTGACAGGCTGGCCCATGGGCTGCCCAGGAGACCCCACTGGCAAGGGATGAGCTCATGTTGAGTGTTGGTACTTCCAGACTGGCTAGCTGTGGATCACCTGTGTGGCCCAGGGCTGCTCTCTATACATGCCACTGCACATAGGAAAGGAAAGGAATGCTTGCAGGTGACACAGACAGGCCCAGGGCAGGCAGCAAATATCAGGAAAGTGTCACCTCCTGCAGATTCCTAGATGGGACCCATTTCTGGTGGAGGATCTGCTTGGTACAGGTAAGACTTGGCAAGGAGACACTCAGGCCAGGAGAATTACTCAAAGCTGCTACAGACCGTTCCTGTCCTGCTCTCAGAGCTGTGACTCCCCCTGGAGGTGGTCTTGTGGGACCTCTCTGCCCACAGCCCTGCTGCCTCTGAACCCACACTGCACTCCTTTACCCATGGAGCCAAAAAACAAGGCTTTGTTTCCACCAGTTCTGAATGGTGCCCGCACGGCAGAAAATATTTTCCCACAGAGTGGCTTTAATTAAAAACAAAACAACAGAAAGAGGCAAAACAACACATGAGGCATGAACCAAGAAAACAAACATCAGACTGGGTTCTGGACATTTTCAGTACTATGTCTAAGAAAAGGAGAACAAAAAAAGAAAAGATAATTTCTGAAATCACTCTGGAAACAGGACGTGGTGTCAGATACGCATTAAAAACAAGCCATCACAACAGGAAGCGTTTCCCTGTGAACAGGTTCCTCCAGCTTTCCCATGTGGGGCCGGCTCTACTGCCAAGCTCCCTGTATAGTCTCCACCAGGAGGTCCTCGGCAGCCCTGAGCTGGTCCTTGTACAGTGACCCAGTGAAGTCACCAGATAAGGCCCCCAAATCAAGTACTGCTGCAAGCTCAGCAAATACTTACCTATAGCGGAGCCGTTGAGGAAAAGTGCAACACCAATGAGGACTCCCACACACAGCACGAGGATGAAGGGCCGCCGGCGACCCCAGCTCAGGGTACAGCGGTCACTTGCAGAGCCAATAAGCGGTGTGAAGATGAGGCCGAGGACGGGGCTCAGAAACCAGGTGAGGCTGTAGTACTTCTCAGGGAGGCCTACAGGGACACACAGCCTGTCACTCATCATGTACACCCCACATAGACACATACTCTTGCTCCCTCAAGTCTCCTCAGGATAGACCTTTACCCTAAGGGTCCTACTCCAGACCTTGGAGCCAGTACTGGACTCTGCCTTAAGGGCCACCATGTTGCTGGTACTAAGCAGGGCTGAACTACTCAGGTACAGTCCCTTGTCCCTCTGTACCATACTATGGAAGTGGTACAATGTCTTCGGTTGCAGGAATAGGAAGAGCCACTAAATTTTGGACCTGACTGAGGAAAATCTATTACAGACAGTCTTGCCAAGGGTCTACAGAGCCACTAAGACCCTCAGTTACCTTGCAGTGGGTGCCCTGAGCACCGGGGTGGTAAAAACCCACATGTATTCACCTGCAGCCAGGAAGTCACAGCCAGTACCCATTTAGCTTTCCAGACTGTCCAGACATGACACAGTAAGTGTGGCGGCCTCGGGATGGAACCTGGACAGCCTGACATCAGAGTCTATGCCACCTTCCTGTCATACAAACTCAAATGTGATATCAACAGAGCAGATGAATGATGGCCCTGGGTACAGGCCAGCACTCAGCAGAGCAACTGGAATATATGTGCACAACTGCCAGTGCTACAGAGATTCTTGCACCTGAGCACATACCACACCACCCTCAAGTGACATGTAAAGACTCATCAAGGAGTCAGGAAGAGTGCTGGTGGTCCTCACGAGTGAGTGGATGCTGGGTAAGTGTGGCACACTGTGTGTCCTGGATGTGGTTGGGAGCCTTTGAGTGTCATCACAAGATCAGCAAGACTCTCCCCATTTTACAACGACCCGAAGCTTGGTCACTTCACCTCTTCATCAGACAAGCAAGCGTTCACACTCTAAGGACACTGAGGAAACAGACTCATGTTGAGCTGGCAAGAAAAATAAACGTGTGGGGGAAGAGCATGCTGAGGGAGGAAGCACCTTGCAGAACCTCGTGCCATCACGCCATTAGGTAGCAGGCACTCTGCCAGGGTCTAAGGTGTGTGTTCTGACCTCTGCAGCCGTGCCTGGCTACAGGAAGGCTAGATCTGTCCCCATCCCAAGTCAGCAGGACAGACCAGAGTCAGGGACAAGAGTCTGCCCAGTGAGTTCCCACAGGCAAGCCGAGTGGAGTTCCACCGGTATGGACTCTTCAGTCTTACTAGGCAAGGCACTCAAGGGGCTGTTCTGCCCTTGCTTGCCCTTCAGCAAGACCCATGTCATGTGTCCTGTCTCTTAGCACAATATCAAAATGACCCGGAGTGAACAAGACACCTGGAGCTTCCCACTGACCATGCCGCCAACTCAAAAGTAAATAAGGAGTTTGATTCAGTCTTGTTGGCCTGGGGCATCTTCATGGGCCCTGGTAGAACCTTAGCAGGCTTGTCCTTCCCTGCCTGGAGCAACTGTCCTTGCTGTCACTCTCCCAACACCTGAGAAATGGGGAGGACTATCCATTCATTACCACTGCCTTCTGCTGCCCACAGTGCCTACCCACCCTGAGCACAGGGTCCCATACTATATAGACCCAGTGGCCCTGAGTTTGTCCCAGTCAGGTTATAGCTCCATGAAGACACTGAGACAAACAAGTCCCTTGTCCCTTTCCAGTCAAGAGTCAGGAGGTATAGTGTTTTGCTGACTCAATCAAGCTGTGAAACAAGGCCATGTGGGCCAGGCCCTCTCTTCCCACACAGTTCCTCTTCAGAGCTCACACTGTGCTGTTGCTGTTGTACAGGCCAACCGCCTGTGGCCAGCCTGTCTCTTAGCAAATATCCTTAACCCAGGGGCCCTCAATGCCTAGGCCCAGCAGTATGTCTCCCATACCAACCCTGTTTGAGACAGCAAGTCCACACAGACCAGAACTCTCCCAGCAAGATGACAGTGCCAACACCAACGGAGCCTGTGGCCCCACCACCCTGGCAGGTTACACATACAGGTAGACAGGAGTCACAGATGACTGACAGGTTCAGGAAATGCATGCAGGAAGTCTGCGGCATCTAGCAAAGGGTCAGGAAAACCACAGGCAGTGAGAAAGACAGGCAGGCACCTGTATTCATCTGAGCATAGAGCCTGGAGAACAATGTGCTTACCTCTAGAGTAGACTATAGATTAGTAGTCTACTACAGTACTCTACAGACAAGAGCAGAACAATAGATGCTCTCTCTCACAGATGGACGGACAGTGCAGGCCGTAGAGCAAGGTGCTCAACTTTTTGACACTGTCATCTGTGGTATGTTGGGTTACAGACACATCCATCTGTGGGCTGAAGGATGAGCACACACAGTGTAGAACAACAGGCCCTGCTATACCCCAAATGGCCTTCAAAGCAGTCAACAACTGGCTACTAGATGAGGCCATGCACTGATGGGGCAGCTAATGACTCAGTGAATAGTACTGGCTCCTCCAGGTGGGCACAGCAAACAAGGCTGCCCAGGAATGGAGACAGAAACATCATCCCAGAGACCTTGGACCAGCTGTCAGCACTTTTACAAGAAGTAAAAGCTACAGTTCCAGAACCAAGGAGAGACCTCTGCTGCCCCCCAAGATCACGTGGCCTATCATATACATCTTACAAAAGATGGCTGTAATACTTCCTGACACAAAAGACTTATAGAGGGGCTGGAGAGCTGGCTCAGCAGAACTGGCTGCTCTTCTAGAAGACCCCAAATCTACATGTCAGCTCATAACTCTCTGTAACTCCAGTCCCAGGGGATCCCACATCTTCTTCTGGACTCCATGAGCACCACACATATGTGTGGTACAGAGACACAGATACAGGCAACACACCTATATACATAAAAATAAATTAACTTTAAAAAAAGTTTTCAAAATTCAAGCTTTAATGTCTTAAGTAAGTTTATGCAGTTAGTCTGTTATGAGTTAGCCCTGGGGTTCAGGGCTGCTCACTCACTGGCTCTAGGCACAGGGATAAACACCGGCCTACAAGCTGTCAGTCTCAACTCTAGCCCTTTGTCTTCTGCTGCTCTCATAAACATCATGATCAATCAACCTGGGGAGGAGTTTATTTGATCTTACTGTTCTCAGGTCACAGTCCATCACTGTGGGAATTCGCAGCAGGCACTCAAGGCGGGAATCTGGAGATGGGAGCTTACTGGTTTGTTCATCCTGCTTTTTTATAATATAAAATGTAGGACAAGCTGAGTAGGGGGACAGTCCCCATAACGGGCTGAGTCATGTCAATCGTGAATCAGAAAACTTGTCTACAGGTCAGTTTAATAGAATTTTTTCAACTACGGTTCCTCTTCTCAGGTGACTCTAGCCTGTGTCAGGATCAAGCAGGACACCCTTGGAGAGGTTGAACTGCCGTGCCTCTCAGTACTGTTACGTCTGCATCCTCTGTATTGACCTTACTACTGCTACTGACGTAGGACTGACTGAGCTAGAATGTGAAGCTCCACACTTGGGCCTCTAGTCCTGACAGCTTTTGCTTGTTCATTAGGAAGGCCGCAGCTGGCCACTTAGCCGACACTGCTGTGTTTGTTGTGCAGTGCCTGTGACAGGACACTGACCAGGCACAACAGCACCCGACCCCAAGTTCTCTCCAGGAAGAGGTATGGACCTGGCTGAGACCTCCACATGGTGCTAACAGCCACAGGGTGGTGACTGATTGCTAGTGGGCCTGGTGAGATACCAGGTACAGCACTGTGTGCTGGAAGAATCCAGAATCCTACTGGAACAGGAAACATGGCTAAGCTGTGAGCTCAGCTGTGGAGGATTGAAGGGTACAGAGACACAGAGGACACAAGCACAGGGGATGCAGCACCAGTGGTGGCATTACAGCTGCTTTTGGTCATCCCAGTCTACTCAGGAGTCCATCTTAGACTCCAGACCCTGGCCTCCAGGAAACCAAATGACATTTCAGCTACCTGTATGAGGGCTGCAAGGCGCTAGCTAACAGCACTGTTCCATCACAGATCTCCAGTGCTGCCCAGGGTGAGCAAAAGGTGCTGAGACCCCCAACACTTGGCTGCCAGCACCCACATCCCTGGGATGCCTCAGCCAGGCGATTCCCAGCAAAGCCCTAAACAAACACAACACCCGTCCCTAGTAAATAATTTTTGTTTTTTTCCAGGCAAGGTTGAACAACAATGGTGGGACCCGGAAGGTTCCTTGTTCACAGGAAATACTCTCTGTGTCACTGTGTGGACATGGAACAGCCACTGTAACACTTGGGTCACATGCAGAGGCTTCTATTCACAGGGGCATTTTTGATAAACTGGTGTTTTGTGGGGGAGGGAGGCTGGGAAACTGGCCTATAAATATTTAACAAAAGGTCCAGGATGGGAATAAGAACTCATTCTCTCTCTCAATGGACAAGCCTGTGAGGCCAGATAGGTCTGTTCTCCTGGACAAAACCCCATGATAACATTCTCTGGTAAGAAGTTCTTTGTGGGAAAAGCTCAGCATCCTTGAGTGACCTCAGGAATCTGACAGCAAGCTGACTGTGAACCCACTTCAGGGCAGCCTTGCTAAGGCTACAGCAGAAGGAAAATAGGCTACCTTCCACAGGCCAGGTGCAACCCTCTTCTTACCTGCTGCCATACCAGAACCTAAGCAAGGGCTGCTCAGACCCTGGGGTCTCTCTAGGCAGGGAGGGCCTGTACTGGGGGAATGTACATCTCCAGCTAAAGGCAGGGCCAGAGAGCTTCAAGGAACATTCTAAAGTTACCAGTGCCAGGGGAAGACAAGTAAAGCGTAGAACTAGAGTACCCAGGTTTCTCCTAGCTGTTTCAAAGGGCTGCCGCTGGCCTGCTCCACACCACTTCTGTGCTTCCCTTACCGCAGCCCACAGTGTGATTCCCAGCTCAGCCACACAGCTGTAAGGAAGCGTTCAGGGAAGAGTGCATACACTTGCCATCCTAGTACTTAGAAGGTGGAGGAGAAAATCAGGAGCTCATACCATCCTGGGCTACACAGCCAGTTCAGGGCTAGCCTGGGACATATGAGATCTTGTCTTGAAAAACTCCCTCTAATTCCTTCTCCAAAGAGAAAGAAAGCACAGACTCAAGAGGCCCACTTGCTGTGGGGTGCACAGATCCCCATGAATGCCCACCGAACTGCAGACATGTCTGTCTGCACGTAACACACAGGCTTGGCTCCACAACACTAACTCAGACTAGGATGCAGGCCAGGAAAGCTCAGAAGCTAAAGCCAATTCTTACTGCACACATATCCATCACTAAGCCCAATGCCAACTTCTCAACTATTTTCCTTCCATGTGGAGTAAGACCCATGGAGGACACAAATCACCTCCCAGGGTCCCCACCAAGGCCAGGTGGTTTCTGAACCCATATGAGAAAAGGGGACCCTGTATCACCATCTCCATGGCTGCACAGAGGCTGGAAACCCCAGTGCACCTGGCTCCTAGAGGAAAAGGCCCTGATGGGAGGAGTACAGGGGTTCTGGGTACCCTCCCCCCACTTTGGCCTCAGAGCAGAGTACTGGAGAAAGAAGGCTGCATCGGGGGAGGTCAGTAAGCCCCACATGGGTGCCAATGTATGACCTTCCATGGAATCAAGTCTCATATACGCCCAGGTAATTCAGTATACTATCTTCTTCACTTCCTGGACAGTGATGCTGGGAAAGGATGTCATGCACATGGTGACATTTTCCCAGATAAAATTCAACATGCCAGACAACAGCAGCACCAGGGAAGAGGAATGAGCATGCTCCATGCTGGGGACTCAGGCATGGATGCTGGAGAGGTCTCCTCAGCTCTTAGCACTGACATCCAGCACTGCCTCCCACTGCCTTAGCCTCCACTTCATTTATAAGATGGGGTGAGGTACGCACCTCTAAGGACCCAGGGGACATAAGTAACACAGAGATCCCCACCACCGCCCACACACCACCACCATGAGCCACTCCACCCAGCTGGTGTACACTGTCATGCCTGGCACCAGGGAAGCAGAGTCCACCTAAGAACAGGAAGGAATGTCTTACCAGACGCCAGTAGGGAACAGTCCCTGAGGATGATGGGGTAGCACTGAGCTGTTCTGAGCACAAAGAAAAGATAGTCAGATGGTAGCCACGAGTAGCTCAAGACAAGCTTCCAGAGCCTTCATAGGTAAGCCAGGAACCAGGACCAGGGAAAGTGCAGGTAGCAGGCTGATGGCCCCAGCAAGGAAGCGCAAGTGCTAGCAGTGGCAATGGGGGAGGGGGAGAACAGGGCCTCCGGTGCCTTTATGAACACAGTCTGGTTTTGCTTGTGTTACTAGGCCACTCCATCCTGGACATCTATTTGTGTAGCACTGTACACAGAAGTATGGCCAGGTACAGGGCCCATCCCTGCCTCAGTGGTATCTCTGAATTGTGAGCGCTGACAGGAAGGTGAAGGAAGAGCCAGGGTGACACTTTTACCTAGGTCTGAGCAAAGTAGCCTAGCTTTTTGCTTCCATTCCCAGATACCTTTTTCTGCCCTTCAAAGGGACAGCCTTTCCTTCTCCGTATCTAGGGGTGAAGAGTACCCAGAGAGGAAAACTTGACAGGCAAGCCTAGTAGGACAAGACAAAGAACATGAGTAGCCCTACTGGAGGGAGGGAATGTTGGAGAAGGAGCTATGAAAACCCACAGAGCAGTCAGGTGGGCAAGGCTCAGGTGCCAGGCGAAGCTCAAAGGTATCTGGTCTGGAGATGTGGGGCACCAGAAGGGTAGGCAAGCTTAGGGGGTGATTTATGAGGCTCACAAACAGTGTCCAAGGGTTCATCAAGTCCCCCAAGATCAAATGCCAGGAGAACACAAGGCTATAGAACAAATGGTCATTGGGAAGCCCCTAGTAGCTCTGTTGAAGGTGACCTGGGTTGGAAGGACACCTCAGACTTTTTACTCTGCATTGGCTATAGACTCTGATAGTACTTTCATTTTCGAAGTTCCAGCTCCTCAGACAGGACGTGGCAAACGGGCCTTCATGCCTACTCTCCGCCTCCCTCCATCCAACCCCCTCCCCCACTGGTATTACTGTATTCCTCCATCCACACCGGCTCTTAGGCTTAACAGTACTTTGTATCCCCCAGGTAGGAGATCCAGAAGCGGATGGACTGTGTGCTGTGAACTCTAAGCAGATCTGCAGCATGCCTACCTCAGCTTAGCCAGACTAAGGCGGGACTCAAGTTTCCTGGCCTGTCATGACTACCCCTAAACAAGTGACCCTCTTGTTTGCCCTTCTTGAGTGTAAGGTGCATCTGGCATGCCTGGGGCTGAAACAGACTCTTCAATACTGGGCTTATCACTGCCTCATTTCCTGTGTAGGTAAGCGACTCTGCCCAGGGATGCAGCTATCTGACATGCATACTGGGCCTGTGCAGTCAAGTGCTGAGCTGCTTTTGGCCTGCGCTGCACTTCTGGGAACAGGTGATGACAAACACCTCACGCCCAGGATTTTGCACTCAGGACAGGATGCACATAGCCCTGTTCACTATTCATGACCCCATCACTGAAGCCTGCTTCCAACCCAGATCCCTGCACTGCTATGACAGCTGACCAGCCTCAGCTGTCACAGGGATACAAGTGAGAAGTCAGGTTGCACCCACGTTCTTCTGGACAAAGGGACAGCAAAGGACAACAAACCCCAAATGGTCCCCAAGGAGCGGCCAGGTCACATGAGGAAGGCCTAACTGAGCTGCTGGCAGGGAGGCCAGCCAAGCTGGGCACAGAATAGAGAAGTGTTACTGGGCTTAGGGTTCTACAAGAGGAAGAGGCAGTGCAACTCACAACTGCTGCTGGGTCAGGAAAAGTGTCGCCTAAACACAGCATTCGCCTTAGTCGCCCCTTCCCAGGAGAGCCCACACTGCAGGTGTGCGGGGAGGACAGCAGGAGAGTAAAGGACAATAATGACTGCTCCTCGAGCCACTTGCATTTGCCCCAGTCAGCAGCCTGCAGTCAGGGCTGCCTTGGCTATCAGACCCGAGCCCGGGCCCAGGTCCCTCCTTTGCACTCAGCGCAGTCAAGTGTTGGAGAAAGGCCTACTTGTCCATCCCCTGCCAGTTTCAGTTTCTCTAGGCTTTTCCTTTTGTAATCTGTCTGCAATGAGACTTGCAGACATGGAGGATGATGGGCAGTTCTCCACCCTGATGTGCCCACAAGTTACAAACTGTATCACCGATCCACGCTCTCACTTCACTGGGCATGTGACTCGGTGGCAGAGTGTTTGCCTAGCATGTGCAAAGCCCCACTTCTCTACAGCACAACAGAAAGAAAAAAGAGGAAGCACACAACCCATTCCACACCAAAGACAAGCCCTACTTAGAACTGTTGACACAGGTCCCATGTGTACGTAATCTTTGTAGCTTCAATTTAAACAGTTACCTTTTTTTCCATGTTAAGGAAGAACCCAGGGTTTTGTACAAGTCAGGCAAGTGGTCCAGTGGGCACCTTCTATACTGATTGCTTTTAAGAATAAGGACAGCCGGCTCAGCAGTTAAGAGCACTGACTGCTCTTCCAGAGGTTCTGAGTTCAATTCCGGCAACCACATGGTGGCTCACAACCATCTGTAATGGGATTTGATGCCCTCTTTCTGGTGTGTATGAAGACAGTGTATTCATATAATAAATAAATGAATAAATAAATAAATCTTAAAATAAAAACAAACGGCATTGGTTCTAAGATTTCCCAGGTTGCAGAGTGTAATGGAACTCATGGTCATCCCCTGCCACAGTGTCTTAGGCCATGCTGGACTGTACTTTGTTTAAAAAGCCTACATCTCCCATGACAGTGGTATGCCACCCCCCACATCCACACTCCCTAGCTGTGCTGTACTAATGTCTGGCACACAGAGCAAGCCCCGCCTGTGGGCCTTAATGGGGTCTCTGAGTTGCTGATACCCTTGGTCTATCTTTTCCACATATATTTGTGACACTTTGCTAACAGTTAACTTATTTCTGGCTTTCATCATAAAGTTTTAGATGACCATTTCCTGCAGGAACTGATGAAGTTTTCTGCCTTCATTGACCACTATGTGTGCTCTATGTCCTACTGCTCTGTTCTGAAACACAAGTGACTATAACTTAGCAAGAGCTTCTCAACCCACCTACCCTGCATCATCACCAGCCTCATACACTGCAATTCAGCTGTCTGGAGCACCTCCCTGTGAGGCATAGAGGCTCTGAATGGTAGCATCCTCAAGCACTGCTCCTGGTACACTAACTGTCTACTCACACTGTGTAGCCTTCACCTTCACTCTCCTCACTCAGCACTCAGAGACAGCCCCTAGTGTGTCCTTCCTCCTGTCCTCAGCTAGGAAACCCCCATCAACACATCCCTAATGTTGCTAATTCTGTCTCTGAGAGACAATAGGGAAGACTCCAGGGCAAAGCCTACACCCTCCACCTCAACCCAACTGCAGCGTGCTCACTTACAAGCTTTCTTCTCTGTAAAGCAGCTGTTGAGGTAACATGCCCAGGTGGCCAGGCAAGCCCCAGGCTTTGGGCTGCCATGTCACTTTGACGCCAGGCACCCTGCCCAGCACAAACCGGCAGGCACTTAGTAAGAGCCTGACAAAACAACAGCAGCATACAGAGTTCCCTGGGAAAAATGAGTGCGGTGACTACTTCATTGTTTGTTAAACACAATGATCTGAAATGCAAGGAAATCCAGACTTCCCTCCCAACAGTAGTACTGTGCGCAGGCTGCTTCCCACCACTGTGGCGACAATTTGGGGGGTTCTTGCCCTGCCCTCCACATGCATATACATACACAAGCATGCACACGGTGTTGCCCTTCAGGGCTCCACAGCCCAGGCTGTCTGTGCGGGGCGTCAGGGGTAGGTGGCGCAGGGACTCTTGGGTCTTTCTTGGGTCTCTTGTGGGTGGGAAGTTGCTGGTGAAATATACTGGTATGTTCTAGTTTAACCAACCAACAACATGCAGCACATTTCCAAATGCCCCACCGTCCCCCTCTCCCCAGTGTCCACCACTCTGCCTCTGTCTATGCAGTGTGTGTCCTGTGGTGCCCAGCTTACATCACTGAGCAGAAAGCCCTCAGGGTCCGCCCCTCAGTGGCCATTTGCCTCCTCAGTGCCACTTTCGCCTTGCCACAGGGCACAGAGCACTCTGGGGAAGGGGCCATGGGGTAGCAGGTAAGGAGCCTGAGTGTATGGAATACTTTGCTCGTTCCTGGGGAGGGCTTTAGTGCTGTAAACCTGCAAGGCATCACAGGTCAGTGGCTGAGGCGTGCTAGTCAGGGGGTCTGGGGAGGTTACTGCGAGGTGCCTGTGGCCAAGCTCCCTCACTCTGAGAGCGCATATCCTAGCCCACCCATGTCAGTAACAGCCACACCAGGTAAGTACCCTTGTAAAGTTCTTCTTTCCTATTTCAAGAGCCAGAGCTCTAGGACTGCATTTCTCCAAGATGAACGTAGGCTGAGCTGGGGTGTGGTGGGGGCAGGACACCGGGTGTAGCCCAGTGGATAGAGCGCTTACCCAACACAGACCAGGGCCTGGGCTCTGCCCCTGATACCTACTACTACCCTTCAAGAGCATTTTGTTTGCTAGGATGGTTACGGTTCACAGCTCAAATGACCCTTCTACCCAGCTAGTGCTTTCTTCAGGAGTGGAGGGGGAGGATTCTGACCTAACTCCAGCACTCAAGCCCACTGTGCCTGCGTACTGACACGGCACTATAGCCACAGCCCTGCGTATTCAAGGGAGGGAACACACCAAAGGTCACAGAAAGAATTCCTTGGGAGAAGTCAGAGCACCCAAGAGTACCCCTGACATGAATGCAGACCCTGCCATGGTAGGGAACATAGCACTGGCAACTGTGAGAAGTCACAGAAACACCTACAGTATCCACACATTTACATGTGTCCACACGCCTGTCGTAGAGATGTATTGCACTTAGATGCCTCCTGTGGAATGGTCTTCTCAGCTCTGACCAAAGGCTTGCCATGTATGTTTGTGTGCTTTAGGAGCACAGGAAGGCAGCCAGCTTTGGAGGAGGTGTGCTGGGGTCCTAAAAAGGGCTGGGCTCAGCCACAGCCAGGAAAATGACGACCCTGCTGACAACTCAATGTCAGGCCACTGTGCCTAGCCTATTGGCATCTTGCTCAAGCTCCCAGCCTCCCTTGAATGGGGAAAGAAGGGCACAGAGGTTGTTTTCATCTTCCAATGTCTGTGTGGACGATTACCAAAGGAACAGCTTTTCCCACAGGAGAAGCAGCTGGTTCAAGCTTCAGTCGAGTGAATCCTAGAAACTCACCTGCTCCCCAGGAGTTTCCATAATGAATGTGTTTACAAAGTGACCAGCCCGATCCTGAAGTGGGAGGCAGTAAACCAGCTTTTCCCCCATGCACCAATCCCCAGAACTCACTGTTTACTCTTGGTGCTACTCTTCAGAACCTTCACCAAAGCGGAGCTAGCCCAGTAGTTATTCATGAGTCAAGTCCATAGACCACAACAAAAGGTGCCCTTTTCTCTGTTATCTGATTTTCCTTTTCCCTTGAGTATACTTCCTGAGCCAAGAGGGAAACAATAAACGGTAGTAGGAGACTGACCCCTTCCTCAAGGGGGTAATGTAACATGAGAACACAGCACAAGAGGGGATCCAGCAAGGCTAGGCTGGCTCTCTAGACGTTTCCCAGAAACTCCTGGGCAGTAGACGTTTCCCAGAAACTCCTGGGCAGTCTGTTTCCAAATATGTCTTTCAAAAGCAGTTGTATGCTCACATCTGGTCCTGAGTTTTGAGATGTGACCTATGAATGGCAGGGTACACCACAAACTATAGTGGATAGACAGGGCAGCTGTGTAGACCTGCCCTGAGGCACTCTGTAGATCTTTGGGGCCCTGCCTCTGCTCAGACTCCGGAAGGGGCAGCCTGGTAGCCAGCTGGCTTCACATCACATGGGGGTTGGGGTTGGGTGGGAAGCTGGAATGATGGTGCATGCTTGTAATCCCTGTACTTGGAGGCAGAAGCAGAGAAGACCACTCCAAGTTCAGGCCAGCAGTCTCCAGGCTGCCAAGACTACACAGTGTCACTGTCTCAAACATACAAAAGACATTGAGTTGAGTGACTTGGAGGGTAAGCAGCACTGGTCAAGCAAACCGTGACGGAAGGAGAGAAAACTGACACCTCAAAGTTGTCTTCTGACCTTGACACTCGCACTGTGGTGTGCACATACACCAAAAATGTGTGAACTGAAAAGCATACATACATATCAGACAAACAAGAAATCCACACTGGGGACACAACGGCAAGGCATGAATTCAGTTCGGGTGCCTAGAATGGGAGATTTCAATGTCTTGGGAGTGTAGAACGTTGGGATTCTGAATGGGGTGACAATACCATCCCACCAAGAAGACAGCACTGAAAATTTGCAAGAAATATCCTGTGAGATGGGGCTTAGAAAAGCAGGTGGACTGGACCGGGTCGTGCCTATCTCAGTAACATTGGTACCTGGAGTTCTCCAGTGTCAGGGAGCTGTCCCTTGTATGCAAATGCCCTGTCCCATTTGCAGTCAGTCAGGCCCCTGTCACACCAGCCCCACTTTTGCCCATCACAGCACACCAGTCACCTTCTATATATCAAGGGCTCCTTCCCAGATTCAGGGATTCAACAACAGCCCCCCGACCACAGACCGGTACCTCCACCCTAGGGCTCCTTCCCAGAGGCAGGGCTTCCTGTCAGGGCTCCTGGCATTCGGAGAGCACAAGCTGGGGTAACAGAGCTCACCAGGGATGAGAGAGCTGAGGGACGAAGTGAGTGGCGGCCAGGCCTCTAATTTCAGTTACTTGGAGTCAGAAGCAGAAAGGCCACCAATCCAAAACCTGCCTGCGCTATAGAGGGAGTTCAAGGACAACCTGGGAGAATGAGAGTCTGTCTTGAAACAAGCAGCAAGCAAAACAAACAAACATCTAGCCAGGTTTGGTGGTGAGCACCTTTAATCCCACCACCTGGGAGGCAAAGGTAGGCAGATCTCTGTGAGTTTGAAGCCAGTCTGGTCTACATAGCAAGTTCAAAAACAGCCTGGGGAACACAGAGAGAGACCCTGTCTCAAAAACAAAAGTAAAAAGTTAAAATTGAGCCAAGGGTGTGACCTGGTGACAGAGCATGTGCCAACCATGCAGCAGGCCCTGGGCTCAACCCCTAACTCCACATACATACAAATTGCACTAAGAAGTAGGTGTGTGTTACAGAGCTGTAATCCCAACACTTGGGGAGTCTGGTGGGGAGGATTCAGAGTTGTAGGCCATGCTGGGGTACAGAGGGAGAGCCTGTCTCTAAATAAAAGGTTCTAAGTATCAATAGGAAGAAGAATTACGTATTTTGAATACTCCTGCATGGCGGAAAACTGAGGACACAGGCTGTGTGTCTTGTGAGAAAAAGAAGTCTCTTGGCCTGTCACATCTCAAGCTGAGTAGCATGGTGATGCTGACCCTGAGAAGAAACCCTGGAGTCCGGGAGCTCAGTTAACAGCCCTTGTCCTTACCCAGGTGTTTCTGCTTAGAGTGTCACTTTCCTGGCAGCTGTGCAAAGTGAAGGTGCCCCAGGTCACTGCGGGAGCCCAGGTAATGGAAGAGCAGCCGCTCAGGTCTCACATGTGCCAGACTCAGTGTAAGCACTCTAGATATGTGACTGTTTTCAAAAGAGATGTTGGTATAGAAATAAACCCGCCAGCACTGGATGAAAGAGAGAGAGCCAAGGCTTTCCAAGGAGTCAGCTTGGGCTGTAGGACATGGTGCCTTCCAATACCACACCACACAGGCACAAAAACCACCTATGCCATTTGAGCAAATAATGGAAATGACATAGAACCCAGAAAGGGCCTTGCTATCATAAAAGAAAATGCTGTGATTTATCACAGGCAGGAGGGGTGGCTGGCTGGCCACACCTCCTTCTGTTCAGCCCAAGCTTCTGGAGCCTCCTCTATCATAGGGAAAACCCCTGGTGTGGTCGGGCTCAGAATGACCAGACATTATCATTATCAAGGGCAGAGGATACTGAGGCAAACCCTTAGAGGACATTGACTGACCTCTCCATTAGTCCTAGCCAGCCCTGGGTCAACAAACAATGTAAGGAGCTGTACCGTAGTAAAAAAAAGGCACAGGGAACACAGGCTGAGAAACTTGTTGGCACATCAGAAGGACTAGGGAGGTAGCCTGCCACATGGCTGGTAGCAGCCAGAAAGAAGTTGGTAAGCAGCAAGCAGAAGCAACTTCCTCTCCATGGACACTAAAGGGCCTTTCTGCACCCAACATGGAGGCTCACTGATCGGCTTTTACCAGTCACATTGACAACAAAGACAACTTACTGCAAGGGTATATTCACAGGACAACAAGGACACTGCCTTTAGGAACTGCCAAAGGGCAACTCTGCATATATATCCTCCTTTGATTGGCTACTCCTGGACTGAGCCCATCAGGCCCACTGACTTCAGAGGCTTGGATCTAAGCTAGTGCTCTGCTCACTAGCTTCTGCTTGCTGCTCGCCAGACAGTAAGTTTTCTACAGGAATCTGAACATTTGAAAAAGAAAGAGCAGGCTTCCTACCACAAACCATAGACAGATTTTATGAAGAGATATTTGTCAATAAAACATCTTTCCTTTGAAATACTCTGAGGGTCAGTAAGATGGCTCAGTAGGTGAAAGCAATTGTTGCCAAACGATGACCTGAGTTCAATTCCAAGGTCCCACACACAGTGGGAGAGAACATATTCCTGAAAGTTGTCCTCTGACCAAGTGTAGACTCACAACCTTCAATCAATCAATCAATCAATCAATCAATCAATCAATCACTGTAATTGAACATTTTAAAGCAGTTTGACACATTTTAGAAAGATGAACATACAGCAGGACAGCGGTGGCACACGGCTTCAATCCTAGTACTGGAGAGGCAGAAGCAGGTGGATCTGAGTTCACAGCCAGCCTAGTCTACAGAGAGAGTTCCAGGACAGTCAGGGCTACACAGAGAAACAGTGTCTCGAAAGAAAGGAAGGAAGGAAGGAAGGAAGGAAGGAAGGAAGGAAGGAAGGAAGGAAGGAAGGAAGGAAGGAAGGAAGGAAGGAAAAAGAAAGAAAGAAAAAGAAAAAGTAGGGGGAAAGATAGATACATGCAGGTAACAGGAAAGTACTGTGTTCTAGGTCATAAAGGGTTTGGAGACAGTGAGGCCGTAAAGCGTCGAACCTAACGCCCAGAGCCCACATATCAGCTTCCTACTACTGCAGGACACGGTACACACGCAGAATGGCTTACAGCATTTGTCATCTCACAATTTCTATGGGTCAGGAACCCGATGTCAGCTCAGTAATTTGGCTCAAGGTCTCTCAACAGCAGCATTGCAGGTCTTGACTGAGGCTGTGGTCATGGCAAAGCTCAGGTGGGAAAAGGTCTGTCACCAAGCTTCTCACCAAGCACTGGCAGGACTGGTTTCTCACAAGCTCTTAACTCTTAACACCCTGAGCCTTGCTGGCTCTTGGTTGGAGCCCTCATTGTCATGTGATCTCTCCAAGAAGCCACAGCAACCTCTAGTAAGATGGGGTCACTGAGGGATTGGTAGTTCAACCTATAATCCCTGCTACTTGGGAGGTGTACATGGTAAACTATTTATTATCCTCAATGAACTAAAATCACACAACCTCATGTAATAAATATTTAAAACCAAACAATAAAAAGTGCCAAAGGTCATGTGGAAACAGTATAACCCATGAAGTATGTGGTTCCAGGCAGCTGTGGAGCCTGGATCTCAGAAGCTTAGGGCTGTTGATCCATCCCTGTTGCCATAACAAAGAGGTAGGCCAACATGGAAGGCCATTCTGGCTCCAGATTTGTTACAAGACCTGAATGGAAGCCAGTTCTCAGAAGGCTTTGACAGGAATAAACAAAAATACTAAGTAAGCCTGATGCCTCTTTCCCCCCTCCTCTCTCACTAGACAAGCTGTCTTCGGTGACCACAGCAGGACGCCCTCTCCTCTGGCCCTGCCATCTAGCATCCTTCCCCAGAAGCCAGTGTCGTCAACCCTCAAGATGGTCTATGATTCTTTCCCTCGGGGCCCCTCCAAAATGGATGGGGGTGTGGTGGTGCTTCACTCTCTGAGGCTGAGGCACCTAAGGACCGATGTGGTGTCCTGTCACAGGCCCTGTAAGGGATCAAAAGCGGCACAGTGACAGACAACAAGAGAACAGCTACTCATGGTCAAGCTCAATACCTGCCTACTCTCCAGGACAGGCCCTGGCATACCTGTGCCACCTTCCAGGCCTTCTGAGAACTGGTTTTGGAAGCTCAGGGTAATGATTACAGTCTAATTCCTAAAGAAGAGTTTGCCAGAATTCATAGTGGAGCCCCAGAATGAGACCCACGCTAGTTGCTTCCCTAAGTCAGGCCATAGGGCAGCGTGTGAGGCAATGAGCCAGTGTAAGGAAGCCTGCCTCCACAAAACCTGTGTGCTGAGGCCAAAGCCTATCCCAACGCGATGGACGTGGTGGTGGTGACCTCACCACGCTGAGCTGACTGATGCCACATCAGGGTTAGCTAGCTCTCACCATGCAAGGAAGGATATAGTCATTTTCTGGCAAGAAATACTGTGAAACAACTAACAGATTTTTACAATATTAATCCTGATTCCATCAATATCTAGAACAAAACTGATGTTTCTAGATCGCTTGGCCTTTTGTTTAGGTCGCTTAAAAGCTTCAGAGCCATAATAAGTTTTCAGAGCTGAAAAAATTAAGTTTTTAAAACTTCCTGTGCCTACAGAGAAAACTAAAGATTCTGACAAACTTCAGAGACAAACCCACTCTAGTGGCAGCCTGGGATGTTGCAGAATCTTTGAGGTAGAACTACGTTCAGCCTCATTCTATAGGCGAGAAATTCAAGTGTGACACAGGATGGCTCGCCGTGGGGGTACAGTCAGTGGTCTCCACAGCCAGTATGCCCAACATGACCAGGCCCGGTTTTTCTCTAGTGCCCTGCTACTAGGACCTGCAATGCAATGTCCAAACAACAGGACAAGCCCCTAAACCAGGTGAACAGGAGAAAACTGTCACAGAGGTCAAGGCACAGAGGACAAGGGCCCATGGCAGTGTTCCCCAGGACCTTGAGTTCCACCGCCTGTGGCTAAAGCTGCACGCTCAGCAGTTGCTCGGCCCTCCACTTTGACTTACCTATCTGTAACAGTATAGGTGTAACCAGTGCTGTCTCCATGGCGTAACAAAATTCCCTGCCAAACATCACTGCCCCATGCATGACCCATAGGCGTGTGGGGATTCTGTCTATGGACCCCTCGCTTGTGGTCTCCTCTTGGGTCTCCGCCTCTAGGTCTCTGGGTTTCTGAGGGTCTGGCAGGGGCACAGGCAGCTCCTGTACTTGCATAGATTCCGGGTCGGCATTCTGCGGAGCCATTTTCATTACCACCAAAATATATATATAATATATATATATATATTTATTCTACCTATATAAATAATACTATCATCTCTCGCCAATGATCAATTAAGACGTCTTCTCGCTCTGCTGCAGGTGCATTCCTCGGCAAGTGACTCTTTCTTGTATTCCACTCTGTACCAACAGGCGTCTCAACTTCTCACACGAGAAGTGCAGCAACACAGAAGGGTTTTTGGTTGAACTGTAAACATATGGCTTGCTGGCTCACTGTGAGTTAGAGTTAAAAATCCATAAGGACCACTCAGTTAATACCAGTTTCATCATCATGACTGTGAAGGCGCTGTAGTTACTTCTCTTGCTACAGAGAGGTGAGGATCTGACACACACAGGCGGTCTTCTGTGACTCCCCATCGAGCGGCTAGAGGATCTGCAAGAGAGCAAAGACAGGCTGAAGTCAGGGGTGGTCTCTCTGCCCACCATACCCGCCACTCAACTCCTGGGAGCCTGCTCATCATTAACAACACTCAAAACAAGCTCATGAGAATTACACCTGGTGTAGCTTTAGAAAGTATAGTCAATCAGAAGGGAAATGAACAGGAAAAACAATGCTCACTCTCTAGCTCACACTAATGCACTGACACCTCTGTGTCAGTCAGGTGTTCCTACTGACAGAGGCATCAGTGGTATCCTTCTTGGCCCCCAATATCATGAAAAGAGTGCAAAGGAAGAAAGGGAAGCTAGGAGAGCAACTGAAAGACCTACGAAAGAATTATGAGACACTGCCTGCAAGTGTGCAATAAAAGTGGAAGAGGACGGCTGGAGAGATGGCTCGGTGGTTAAGAGAACTGGCTGCTCTTCCAGAGGACCCAGGTTCAATTCCTAGCACCCACATGGCAACTCAGAAGTATCTGTAACTTCAGTTCCAGGAGATCCAACACTGTCACACAGACATACATGCAGGCCGAACACCAATGTACATAAATAAATTTTTTTTTTTTTTTAAGAAGTGGAAGAAGAGACAAGCTAGACAGAGCAGGGATACCATCCCCACTGCCTAACAGGCAAGTTCAAAAATCTATACTGAGGGGGCTCGAGAGACGGCTCAGTGGTTAAGAGCACTGACTGCCCTTTTTTTTTAGGTTGTGAGTTCAAATCCCAGCAACCACATGATGGCTCACAACCATCCGTAATGAGATCTGATGCCCTCTTCTGGGGTCTCTGGAAACAGCTACAGTGTACTTACATATAATACATAAATAAATCTTTTAAAAACAAAAAACAAAAAAAAATCCAAAAACTATGCTGAGGCCGAGTCTCAAGCATGGGTCTTCAGCAGCAGCTTGGGAAGTAGTCCTTGACTTGTCTAGATTGGAAAACACTGATAATGAAATGAAAGTTAACAGAATCCGTATACACATGCCACACTGTTAACTTCCAGCAGTTTAGAGATACCCTGCCTAAGTCTGTGACCAGCGTATCTCTTAGAGACACACAATGGTAATGCATCCATTCTTAGCCATAACTAGGCATGTCCTCTTAGAAAGGACCCAGATATCAATATGGTGGCACACAGATGTTAGGCCAGCACCAGGGAGGTAGAGGCAGGAGGATCTTGAGTTCTGGGTCTGCCTGGACTACACAGCAAGACCTTGACTCAAACCAGTATGGGCATGCACACGTGCACCACCCCAACCTCTTTGAGAGGTGGACCTCCAGATCTAGGTTCCATTTGAAGGGCTACAAAAATATTCCCACTGGATATGAAGTTAGGTCTGTATATTCTATTTAATTTTTGGTTTGATTTTTTTTTTTCAAAATAGGGTTTCTCTGTGTAGTCCTGGATATCCTGGAACTCTCTATAAACCAGGCTGGCCTTGAACTCAGAGAACTGCCTATGTCTGCCTCCCAAGTGCTGGGGTTAAAGGTGTGCTAGGTGTGCATTACCACCTCAAGGTTTGCTGGGTTTTTTGTTTGTTTTGTTTTTAACAACCCATTTAAAATGCAAAACCTGTTGACTAGTTCAGCAGAACCAGGACTCCAGGCTAGATCTCACTAGTCTTTTCTGAGATTATGACTGCTGACCTATGCCCTGGATGGAGACAGACAGGTCAACCAGTGTTAGGAATCTCACAATAGAGTAGGTTCTCTTGTTGCTCCATCCAAACAGCTTCGGGGGCCTCCAATTCCCAGTCAACCTGACCCTACCAGCACTGTTGATGTGTTATCCCAGGCTGCACAAGATAGAGCTGGAAACCACATGCCATCAAGACATTTGCTGGCTCTGAAGATGTGGCCCCTCAACTAAAGTTCAGTTTCCACAGCAACACTACACTTCTCAGACTGGGGATTTGTAGCAGCTTACTAGGAAGAGAAGGCCAAGTAAGAACAGCAAGTGTCCAGCAAACCATTACACAGTAGTGTGCAGTTTCTCATCACAGCTAGCACCAGGTCTGTGCTGACTACACACACCTCTGTTTTACCTGGTCAGAGCAGTGCATGGTGGCACAAGTATCAGGTGAGTGCAAAAAGAAACAGACATCAAAGGGGGTGGGGGGAAGGAGATGGAAAGACTCTGGGGACTCTCTACTCAAAGACTCAGAACTGGTGCAAGGTCAGGACTTGGCATGGTGTGGTGATGAGACACAGGTGCCAGGAAGCCTCAGTACCCATCATCTCAGAAAAGCCTGGCACTGAGCTGCATGATCTACCAGGAACAGTGCTTTCATCTTTGAAGGGATCAGGGAGGCCTATTGTAGCTGCTTCTGCTCCCTGGGGTTCACACCACATAGCCTACTATGCCTCCTGCCTCTCTGTACCAGCTCAAGCCACGCCAACCTTTCCAGTCTCCTCCCCATTTAGGACCATGGGCTCTGCTCCTGCAACACCGTTGCAGCTGCTGGGCGGGATGACACACCAAGCCAGCTGTTGAGCAGCCCTCATGATGCACTAGCATCCTCACTACCCTTACTTGGTCCTGCTGCTGCTCACACTGGGACTAGCCACACATCAGAAGCCCAGTGGGGTTCAATGAATGATGATGGACCACCTAAGAGCAGTAACAGGGAGGATACCTGGGGCCTGTCCTGGCCATTGTCACACTCCAGAGTTCTGGAACAGCCACATCTGGTGAAAGGCAACCAGCCCCTCATCCCAGGCCTGGCCTCTCTGGGATCCTTGTGGATAGTGTGTGTGCTGGGTTGGGTACCTGCTACTCACATGGTCCAGATGAACAGACAGTGGATTTGACATAGGCAAATGCCATGAGCATCTTCCAGATGGCCTTAAGGAGCAAGACCTACTGAACATGTCTCAGTTTGTAAACTAAGTCCCAGACACAGCCAACCCACAGCACTCACACCACTGCAAAGCGACTAACCCTCTAAGAGCCAGGGCAGCTTTTCAAACTGGGATTTTTAATAAAGTCATGTTAATAGCTAGATCAAAACAGACTCATGTTGGTGAACAGTGGCATTTCTTCACCAACACACAGGGATTGGACCAACATGGATTTACAGCTGGGCACTGTGGAAGACAATCTGCTCCCCATCAGAGTGCCACCTGGCATAGCCACTAGGCCTAACCTCTCTTCTTCAAAGCCCTAGCAAATGGCAACTAGACCAAGGGCCCCATACAGTAAGAAGGTTTTGATGTCACACCAGATGATTGAGGGATATATACTGGTACCCAAGGAGCTACAGGTACAGCTAAGGAAGGAAAGAGGGTGCCATGGCCCAGGCAGGCTCTCCCTGATCTGAAGGCCGGTGTCTGAGAAGCAGTAAGCGTATCTCTGCCAGAGCCACTGTCAAAGGCTGGGTGCCAGGCCTCTGCTCACACTAGCCTGGCAGCTGCTGAGGCCTGCTTTAAGCAGAAAGGAGCCGGCCCCTTTCCTCTTCTGAGAGGCAGTTCACTCTCTAGTTCCCCAGCACCCTCCAAGTTATTCTTCCATGTTCATTTCCAAGGATGTGACGAGCATGTGGACTGTAACAGTGGCCTGGCGAGTGCTGGGGAAAGCTCTTTGGGGCCTGGACTGGATCCCACTTGTGTTTTGGACAACTGTTGTCCGATATAGTCTTAGCTTTGGTTTTCTTTCAAGTCTTCTCTGAGGAAAGCCCTTGAGGGTTCTACAAACTTCTCCAGCTCAGTCCTAACTCCACTTGCCATGTCTCTGTTGGTAAGATACGTTCTTCTTTGATCAGTGAACATTCAAAAGCTAATAATGTTGCTTGCTCCCTCAGACTTTCTGTGACCCTCTCCATGTAACTGATACCACTGGCTTTTTGTATTTCAACTTGTTGTCTAATGCTTCTGTCTGAGCATAAACAAAAAGAAGAGACTATCCAAGTTAACAGTCTGCTCATCCTTCCCAGACTGGATGACAAAACTTCTGAACCCCAGAGCTACCTGGCTGGCTTGCTCATCTATTTCCCTAGAGACAAGGCAGTCCCCGGATTTCGTGCTAGTCCTCTCCATGTGAACTTTTAATCAAGCACAGCTCTTGTTTGGGCACTTGGGTCATGCTGTGCCTTTCTTGGGCACAAAGACCTTGCAGGGTGGAAATCCTTCCTTTGTGGGCTTCCCATGCCCATCTCTGGTATTCCCCATCAACCTCCCCCCCCCCCCCAAGGAAAGCAGCTTGAAGAAGCAAGCAACGTGGAGCTATGACTCCTGATCAGAGGTCCAGCACCCAGCATTCGGCCAGCACATTTCACGAGAGAATCATGTATCATAAAAGCAGATTTGCTGTCCATAAGGCAATGTCCAAGGAGTTGTCCCCTAGTGCAGGACAGCTGTTCCTTGGGAGGATCTGGTCCTACGCTATGCCATCCCAGGGGTGAAGACGGTAGTCACATGCAAAAGCTTCCTGAGAGGTTAAAATATGGTGACATGCAAGAGGCAAGACCAGAAGCACCAGCTGCATCTGTTCATAGCAAGGCAGTTCTGCACACCTGAGAACATGAAGGGAACAAGCGTAAGAACAACTATGGCTTCTTCTGGCATCTTCTATTAAGTGACCTGTGACATACCCAGGATAGCTTTTCCCCAGTACAGCAAAGAATGCTTCCCTTGGAGCCTACTCCAGCAAGTTGCACACTTGGTGACAATTTTGTTAAAGTCTGCAGATGTACTCAGACAAATGCAACGACAATTGTTCCAACCAACAACTTCCTCTATTGTCCTGTTTCTAATGTGAGTGACTGATGCCAAAACATGTGACTTCCTTCGAGCTGCTGTGGGAAAGTGGCTGCACAGCAGCTCTGACCCGTACCCCAAGCTTGGCTCAAAGTTCCGGGCTATGTTTTCTAGGGGGGTGTGTGTGTGTGTGTGTGTGTGTGTGTGTGTGTGTGTGTGTGTATGCATGGTAGAAAGTGTGTGTGTGTGTGTGTTGCATATACACATGGAAGCCAGTGATTGGCATTGGGTTTGAGTTTCTTTCTCAATCTCTCTTCACTGTATATATAGACAGGGTTATTCAGAGTTTGCCAATTTGTCTAGTCCGGCAGACAGCTTGTGTCAGAGATCCCTGTCTCTGCCTTCCAAGAGCTGAGATGACAGATGGGCTACCATGATCACCTGGCAATCCGTGGGTGCTGAAGATTCAAACCTGGTAGAAAGCAAGTCCTTCACGTCTGAGTCATTTCCCCAGCTCCATGGCTGGGAAGTTTTAAGGGTCGAGAAATAACTACAAGGTTCATTCACCAGGACTGTCAAAGTGAATAAGGCATTCAGCCTGGGCACGGTGCAGGAGTGCTGGTAGGGCACACACGTACAGATGCCCCCTCCATGGCCTGTACATAGTCTCACCCGTGCAAACTGTGTGTTCTAAGAACACGTGGCCAACAAGTGCTCAGTGGTGACTAGCTGGCCGCAGCACCCACACGCACATGTATAAACAGGCACAGATGGAGGCCCCACACCCTCAGACACCATGAGTGCAGGGGATGCTCTTTAACTAAGTGCAGTCGCTCAATGAGCCTCTCGAGTTGAAAATATCTTTAAAATATGGGGATTCTATCCACCCTGTGGCACAGCCTTCTGACAACTGTTCTCAGCTATGCCCAAGAGCAGGTGGAAGCCTGGACCTTTGAGGGACAGAGAGAAAGGACCTTACCAAATTGCTACCCTGCTGTGGGGGGTCAAAGTTCAAAGTATGGAGAGGGGGTAACTACCTGCCTCCCACATCAGCATAAATCCAGAAAGTTGCTGGGCAATCTGACAGAGATCACAGTGTAGCATGAGGTAGTAATGGAACCACACCACACACAGCCCTGAATGATGTTCACAGCCTCCTGGTCCCCACCAGCACCGCTCTCCAGATGATCAGAAACAACACAAACCAGCAAAACTGGACCAAAGGCAGCGGGCAGCAAAAAATATCAGTGTATGGACCAAGAATTAAAAAGTGTCAACTGAACCCAGCTAGTCTAAAGTGCCCATGGTACAAATGAAATATAGCACACAGCAGACTGTCTTTTACTGGACAACACATAAACAATGAGCTGCTGCTCTATTAAGAGGAGGAGAGGGTAAGCTACACACTAGGAGTAAGCATTTGCAAAGAACACAGCTGACAAAAGACGGCTGTCCAAAACACACTCGAAGAAACAGCCTGATTAGAGACAGGCTGAGGGCCAGGCATGGCTGCAAAAGCCTGGAGCCCTAACATGTGGGCTAAAAAAGCAAGGAGGGTCAGAGAGTAGTTCAGGATTGGCCTAGGCTGGGTACTGAGTTCATAGTCAGCCTGGGCTACATGAGCCTCTGTCTCAAAAAATTAAAAACAAACCCAAAAAATTGGTCAAGGATCCTAAAAGAAAGGCCAAGTAGACACAGATGTATGAAAGCATGCAAAGTTATGAAAAAGGTATTTCCCTTCATGTGTCACACCTCTACATACCTGCCAGAATTGCCCAAATCCAAACACCAAACACTAGTGAGGATGCGGTACAGCCTTGCTCAGTCACTGCTGGTGAATACCACTAGGGGACCCAGTTTGAACTAAACATATCACTGTGCAATCCAGAATTAAGCGACATGTTGGATGCTCTTGACCCCACAAACCCTGCACATAGATGCTAACACATAACTCTGGCTGTTATCTGGAAGCAATCAAGATGTCTTCTTCCAGTAGGAGAATTAATGAACTGTGGAGAAGTCAAATATGGCACACATGCCTATAATCCCAGCACTCAGTAGACCGAGACAAGAGGATTATGACAAGCTGGAGGCCAACCCGGTCTACATGGTGAGTTCTGGGCTAGTCAGAGCTGCACATCAGGACTTAGAGAACTGTTAAATGCAAACTGCTATGTGGCAGGAAATGAGCCTGAGAAAGGAAACAACCATGACTCTAAAGCCTTCTAGATAAGACCGTGCGTGGAGAGTAATGAGCTGAACCTGTCTTTCCACCTATGCAGCAGGCTGAGGCAGGAGGACTGCAGGCTTGCTTAGGCTACAGAGTAAATGGGACACCAGCCCAGGCAACTTACCAGGGCCCTGCCTCAAAATAAGAAGTAACAACATTTGGGAGGCTGAGCAAGAGGATAAGGGGTTCAAGGCCAGCTTCAGGTACGAGACCCTGTGTTAAAACAACAAGAACAGTAAAAGTAAATAAGTAAAAGGGTTGGAGACCTGGCCAATGGTAAAGTGTGCACTGGACATGCATGGAGCCCTACACTCAATTCCCAGGAATGAATGCTTAGAAATTCTGAAATCCCTTCCTCTTGCCAGGAATGATGGTGATACTTGTAATTCCAGTATTTGGGAAGCTGAGGCAGGAGAACTGCTACAAGTTTAAGGACAGCCTGAGGTACAGGGCCTCCTATTTAGTGAGAAGAAAATAATCACAAAACCCAAAAACCCAATTCTCTCTCACTAGCTGAGAAGCAGAAACCAGTGTGTCAATACCAGTGACTCATCAAGATGATTTAAATGTTTACTTTTGTTAAGAAATTGACACACTGCAGTGAAAGTAAGCTTCAAGACAAACACTAGAATTCTTTAGGCCATCCAGAAAAGCTGTCACACCCTCCACATAAACTGTGTATGTAGATGGGGAAGGGTGGCGCATACCTGGAATCCCAGCCCTGGAAGGGTACAGCGGGAGACACCATTGTTACAGCTTCATGGAGCCAGAACAGCTGAGTACCAGTGTGGAGGTTTACAGAAGTGGTATAGGGAGAGCCACCATGCAGACCCCCCTCCCCCCGTGCAGTCAGGATGCCTTGGGTACAACTAATAAAGGCTCTTCCTCAAGCCTGGTGCCCGCCACCCAGTACCCCCCACAACAGAATCCCTCCGTGTCTCTCAGTCTGTTAGTCAGTAGCTCAACTACTGCTCCTGCATTCCTGTATCATCAGTTAGTGGGCAAATAGCTAGGATGTACTGTGAGACTCCAGCAGCTGACAGAGAACATGACTGTCATAGGACCCAAGGACCTAAAGTGAAGCTGTTTCGGCACCAATGGCAAAACTCAGAGGAGCCCTGGAAGGCCCCAGCCAACACTGACTGGTATCCCCTAACACATTACACAAGGAAATCCACTGGCCCCTAAGCCACAACTGGATACTGCAAGGCCTCCAAGCCTATTTGCAGACCACAAATGTAACTCATAGGTGCCTGTGTTTACATGACTGGCACACCATTTCTGGAAGCAACTTTTATATCTGCAAAGGAAAATATCAGAATTGCCAAGAGAGCTGCAGGAGACCACTGGGAATTCCCAGGACCTTTGGGGCATGGAGTACAGCATAGCCTGGCCCAGATATCTATCTAAGATTAGAGATGTAGGAAAACAGCCTGCAGCTGGACCACCAGCACTAGTCCCTGCAGATAGGGTGGCTGGGATGAACTGATGGGGTAAAGAGCAAGCACTAGCTTAAAGAGCCAGGAGAAGGCAAGGAGCTCAGCCCCTTTCCATACGCCTGTCCTGTCCTGTCCTGTCCCTCGAGCAGCAAGCCAGGGAACCAACTCAGCTCTGACGTGGCTGTGCATGTTTGCAAGAGTCCACAGCTTACCTGTTAACATAGCACACAAGAGCCATAAACACACACACAGACACACTGACATACATAGACACACTGACACACAGATACCCTACACAGGGAATCTTATGCTAGAAGAACTCCTGGCCTCTTAAACTTTAACTTCTCATGGATCTTCCTGGCCTTTAAATCACACAAAGACAGGAATGGTGACCAGGAAGGTTGCTAGTACCAACAAGACAAACTCCCAATATACACTGAGGCCAAAATCTTGAGTGGAGTTACCCATTTAAGATATGTGGTGTGGGCCGGGCGGTGGTGGCGCACGCCTTTAATCCCAGCACTCGGGAGGCAGAGGCAGGCGGATTTCTGAGTTCGAGGCCAGCCTGGTCTACAGAGTGAGTTCCAGGACAGCCAGAGCTACACGGAGAAACCCTGTCTCAGAAAAAAAAAAAAAAAAAAAAAAGATATGTGGTGTGTCCATCAGATTAGTAAGGACCAAGAGTTCGGGCTCTGCTGGACTCTGATTTTCAGTTCACTCAGAATCCTGTAAGAACTACCACCTCTGCCCTTCTAATACCTGAACCACCGAAGAAGCTCCCAACTGGACGGGTGACTTTCCCCTCAACACTGTAGACCCACTCTCAACGTCAGAACCTGAATGATCCCTGAGAATACTATGGACAGTGTACTGACTGTTCCCTGCTTCTGCCTCTCCTCTTCTGGATTGGCTTCTGAAGGCCCTTCAAAGAGCCCCTGTGGTTCTCCAGCTATCTGCTGCTTTAAGCTATCCACACAAGGTCCTCCCCAGGTCACGTATCTGCTGAGGTCTCTGCCAACGCCCTTCAATGCTCAGAAGCCCCTTCTCTGTTGGGCTACCCAAAGCACCTAGGCAAGCCTAGATGCCAGAGCTGTCTGCCAAACTAGACACAAACAAGGTGCCAGCTTAAAAGGAAATGCCACTGAATCTGAGTGAAACAGGTAAACCCCAGAGGTGATTAACACAACACTAAATATGTACTATTACCATTGACAGGGCTTCACTGTGTAGCCCTGGCTGGCCTGGAACCTGTAAGACCAGGCAGGCCTTGAACTCACAAAAATCTGCCTGCCTCTGACTCCTGAGCGCTGGGGTCATGGGCATACGGCACTACCCACAGACAGAAAATACCTTTAATATGGAATCGAATCAAAGTATCCAATGCTCTACTTTTCACAATGTGAAGGGCACTCTGCATACAGCAGTGCACGCCAACTATATGGGAGACTGAGGCAGGAGGATCACTTGAACCCACAGTCTGAGGTCAGCCTGGATAACACTGTCAACTAAAAATAACAACAACAAAGAGAGCTGGGCAGTGTCTTATGCCTGCCATCAGCACTAGAGATGCTGAGTAAGAGAATAACCATGAGTTGCAGGCTAACCTGGACTGCATGTAAGATTCTGTCTCAAACAAACAAAAGGACTAGAGGGGAGATATTGAGATTTTAAATGAAAAAAGGTTTTTAACGCTGCTTTGATCTGAGGTCTAGCTGACCCCATACAGTTCTCTAGTATGGCTCTCCCGAGAGGGTAAACATCTATCTTGGTGGTGGTGTGCTTTTGGTTGCCTTTTTTTTTTTTTTTTGAAACAGTGTCTCACAGGGCCCAGGGTGGCCTTAAAACTCTCTTAAGTAGTTAAAGGTGACCTTGAACTGTTCATCTTCCTGCTTTTACCTCCCAGAGTGCTGGGATTAGAGATGGAAACACTTTGTAAACAGACTCCCTCTACATTTTCTACTAAAACTCAAATGTCACAGGGACCAAGCTGGCGACCAGCACTTTGAAGGCTCCTAACAAAAGCCCACTTGAGTGCAAAATCACACTGAAAATAAGACAAACAGCCCCCAAAGAAGGGTTCTCCGCAGGTTTGGCTTCCTTACCTGGGTCTGTATGTTTCTTCGATCTGCACTATCAGCTGAACAGGAGAGATCTCTTTTTTAATTAACTGGCAATGAGAGGTTTCTCCTCCCTTTTCCTAAAGGCTTCTAGCACTGGCGGATTTGCTGATTCAGGCCACTAGAGTCAGAATGAAGCTCTGGCTGCCATGGAAACCGCGCAAGCTTCTAAAGTGAGAAGCTCCTGGAATCCAGGCTGGCTGAAGGAAGTTGTTGCAGCTTTAACCTAAAACCCACAAGAGTGGCCTGAGCCACAAGCTCCAAGATGAACACCGATCAGACACTCTCAGTGCTGCGTTTAGTGCAAGCCAGATGCCGACAGACTGATTCTGTTACTGACCATGCCCTCCAGGGGTCAGGGCAAGGAAGCGAGTAAAAGGAGCTACATGGCATGAAAAATTCAGTAAAAACCTAAACCTGTCATTCGTATACATATACTCAAGAACAGACCTCAAAGACAGGATTGCGGTTGAGTAACACCACTGTGAAGACCCCGTTGACAGTGGTGCATGGAAAGTCTGAATAAATAGAGCCTTCCAAATCCCAAATGTGTGCTGAGGCAAAAGAGGATGTGAGGCTCAACTGTAAGTGGTAGGAGTTTCCTGAAATGACAGAACACGTGATCAGATACATGCTGACATTTTAAAAAGGGGGAGGCATGCAGTACTATTTCCCTTAGCCTGCGGGGACACATCTCAAGCACCTGCTGCACCACTTTCTTCCACGTGTACACATTTCACCTATGCCACCCAGGGCTGCAGCTTCTGTGCTGTGCCATAGAGCAAAGAGGCAGGACTGCACAGATCTCAGCAAGTTCAGCATAACTCTTCCTGGATTATTAGGTTAAGGACCTTCCTTGTTGACTGAGTGAGTGGTAGACACACTATAGAACCAGGACAAAGGGACTCAGCCCTGAGGTGGGCATGAGGGGACAACAGAGGCTTCGCCATATTACTCAGAATGCACATGGTTTAAACAACTTCTAGAATTTTCTTTTTAATATGTTCAGACCTTGGATGATGGCAGATGGCAGACACCCGTAAGTCAGACCGGGAATGGGAGTGGGAGAACAGGGAAGGGTTACTGCTGTATTTGGTAAAATGTTGACGCTCGTTTCCACAAAGTCCAGTTTGAATGGATAAAGGAAGCTCACTTGTGGCTGTAGCCTGGGGGGGGGGACAGCTTCTCTCCACCCCCACCCCCTTAAGACCAAACAACCCAACAGCAAGATCAGCACCAGTGTCCCAGCAACTCCTCACCTGGAACCACAGGCCTGTGTGTGAGTCACGGCACTGTTTACCCGCATAGCTCTGTGTCCAGCTTCCAAAGGAGGCTGGGGAGGTGACCTCGAGGAAATCGCACCTGGAGGACTCCTGCTTCACGCTGGCAAGCCCAATTCCACACAGAGCCCCATGCTGCTCCCTGAGAGAGGAGGGGACCTGGTCAGCCACTCCCGCGTCCTTTTCTTCTCCCTGCTCCACTCAGAACGGCTGGAACCTTGGGACAACTGGCATAGCAGGAAAGGGCCATTCATGCACCCCCCCCCCCCCAACCACCTCTACAAAGAGGGTGGCCCATTTTCTGTGCTGAGGAAATGCTGCTTGGCATTCCTTTGGCTCTGGAGAAAAATTGGTATACCAGGTCCCCCAGCATTCTCTTCACACTAGGGATTGTGGCTTGCTATTCCTTGGACTAGCTACTGCTGCTCTGGAGCCCCTGTTGGCTGCTGAGATGGCAAACCTGGGCAGAACACAGCCACAACATACAGTGCAGGGTACTATCATTCAGTGCCCATTGTATCCAAAGGAACAAAGCCACTGAGGTTTTACACTAAGAAGCCTCCAGTGTCCACAGACATTAGCCACAAAGTATACATCCACACACAAAATCATGTTGTATATTGTTGTCTTCTGACAGGAAACACCCAATGCTAGATGTAAAAGATGCACCCCTTCTAGGCATTAAGTCTTTAATGTATGAACACATAGCCAAAGGCATTATTTCAGGCTGGGTTGTAGCTCAGCACTTGCCAACATGCACAAGGTGTCTCACTGAATCTCTGGCACCACACACAAACCAAAAAAAAAAAAAAAAAAAAAAAAAAAAAAAGCTGCTTTTGTGGGTCACAGCCAGGTTCTGTATGCTGCTCTAGAACTAACAGCTAAACACAAAACTAAATTATTTTTTTCAAGATAAAGACTGTCTGCTTGTCTTTCCAAACATTCTCCAATCCAAGGCTCAGATACACAACAAGGTGACTCCTCTTTCTAGACTAGAGGAGAAAAGAGACAAGAACCCTGAGCCTGCTTCTCCTGGGTACTGCACAGGCCAATATGGGTCAAGAAGCTCTTACAGACCAGGTATGGAGGGCATGCAACAATTTCAGTATTTATGAAGGACAGCCAAGAGGATCTCAAGTCTGAGGGCAGCCTGGACCTCATAACAAGACTCTTAAGAGGAAGGAAGCAAGCAGCTTTACTCCCACAGTGCTCCTCAGGACCAAGCAAAAGGCCCAATTTGGTTTTGTAACTGAAGACATAAGCAGGCCCCTTTTCCACTCAGTGACTTGTGGGTGCCAGAGGCCTAGGCTCATACACACAGCACCGACTGGAATACAGCCACTTGCAATCCAGCTACATGCAGGTGCTAACTCAGAACGGCTCAGGCACAGGCCAAAGGTCACCTGTAGCCTTCCACCGAACAACATGCCACCCCGGCATGCAGGGTTGAGCATGCAGCTCCAAATGCGCACAAAACATTTCAGCCATTCTGGAAGACTAGCAGCCATCGCTAAGACTGTTGTAGAGGGGCTGGAGAGATGGCTCAGCGTGTTAGAGCACTGACTGTTCTTCCAGAGGTCCTGAGTTCAATTCCCAGCAACCACATGGTGGCTCACAAACATCTGTAATGGGATCTTCTACTGGTGTGTATGAAGACAGTGACACTGTACCCATAAAATAAAATAAATTAATAAATAAATAAATTAATTAATTAATTAAAAAAAAAAGACTGTTGTAGAATCCTTAATATCAGATGCTTTGTGTAGATTCCAGTCAAATAAAGACTGGAGCCAGCATACTGGAACATCCGTGCAATCAGCACTTAGAAAAAGAGAACTGGAGTACAGCTATAGTGATGGAGCTGCAGACAAACCCACTGCAAAGATGATTAAGGAATGCTTGTCCCTTATAAGCAAATCTTGCTCCTCTGCCCTGGATGTAAAGCTGAAACATGAACCTTTATGCTGAGATATGTGCTTCCTGTAAATGCCTAGTGCCAGCTCACATGTGAGCCTACTATATAGGTACAAGTCACTAGATTCTACAGTATACCATGCCAGAATGAATACATGTAAAGTGGTCTCCAATGTAAACAAATGGAAACTCATTGAAAGTCTGTGTTTAGATTGCAAACTTCTGTGCAATGGCCAATTCTACAATGTCCTTTGACACACCTTTGTAGCTGACTCAATGCTGCTATCCTGGACGGCTGGGTAGAGTTCCAACATCTAGACAGTACAGTCAGGTTAGTAAGAAAGCAGTCCCCTAGTGCACTCCATAGAATTCAACCCAACAGTTTTATACCCAGGCTGACTCCCAAGGGGATACACAGTGACCAGCTGTGTATACTGCCTCAAGTTATAGAAAGACAGCTCAGAGTGTTGGCCACAGGCCAGGGGAAGGGGAAAGAGCAAGAGGCTTGCAAGAAAATGGAATCAGCTGATCAAAGGGGAAGTCCTAGGGTCTTAACAAGATCTTTATGAGCTGGATACCTCTACTCAGCAAGATTAGGAGAGTCCACTGCTGAACCTGCCACATCAAAAACTGGAGAGACTGAGATGTGGGGGAGGGGCTCTAGCCTCCAGGACAGTCACCTCTGTCCTAAGACCTTCACCTTAGCTCCCTGGCCTCTGGGCCTCACCACAGACTTCCTTACTCCAGCTTTCAACTCCCCATGTACTATCACTGACAACCCCTCCTTGATCTTGGGGATAGAAGCCATCTCTCACTCTCAGACCACACCAGCCCAGACACTGGGACCGGGACCATCCCCGCCCCTCACTCATCTTCCTATTCTGAGTGCCTACAGAAAGCAGGAGCTGCTGAAAGTGGAAGTACCATGGATGCCAAGCCTCTGGCTCCATCCGCCTTCCAGGAGGCACTTCACGACCTCACACCCACTCATTTGGAAAGTCAAGGGCATTGCCATGTGAAGGGCGTGCACTAGAGGGAAGCCAGCTATGACTAGCTTTACTACAGAATAACATCACCAGTGTTTCTTTTTTGTTTGTTTGTTTGTTTTTTGGTTTTTTTGTTTTTCGAGACAGGGTTTCTCTGTGTAGCCCTGGCTGTCCTGGAACTCACTCTGTAGACCAGGCTGGCCTCGAACTCAGAAATCCACCTGCCTCTGCCTCCCAAGTGCTGGGATTAAAGGCGTGCGCCACCACTGCCCAGCTATCGTTTCATTTTTTAAGGAGTTCAAAACCAACACCCATCCTTCAGATAGGTGGTCACCTGCACCACACTCAGAGGGAAGGAGGTCCTGCCAGGTTTTAAAGTGACAACTCATATAAAGTTGGCAGCTCCTAGCATGCCCAGGGGGCTGGAGAGATGGCTCAGTGGTTAAGAATACTGACTGCTCTTCCAGAGGCCCTGAGTTCAATACCAAGCACCCATGTGGCAGCTTGCAACTGCCTGTAACTCCAGTTCCTGGAGACCAAGCACTCTCACACAAAAATACATGCAGGCAAAACACCAATGCACATAAAAAATAAATAAATAATAAATAAATAAATCATTTTTTAAAAAAGAGCATGTCTGGATATATGTATCATAAAAGCACCCAGTGTTCCTGGTCTAAATCCATGTCTGAGCCAATATCCACATGAAAAAGAAGCCTTTACAAGAAAGACCAAAACAATTCCATCTGTTAATAACTGTTTAATCAAAAGTCAAGTTAAGCACAACTGCCTCAGTTTAAGGCAGTAACTCTCAACAATTAATAAAGTCCTTGTAAATGCTCCCCACAACAGCATTTTTAAAGTTTTTGGAGGGGGGGCAGGATAAATATTAGCTTGGGACCTGCCTACACAAGAAGTGAAAGCTGACAAAGAGACAGTTTTACGGAAGAAGAAGAAGAGGAGGAGGAGGAGGAGGAGGAGGAGGAGGAGGAGGAGGAGGAGGAGGAGGAGGAGGAGGAGGAGGAGGGGGAGGAAAGGGAGGAAGAAGAGGAAGAGAAGGAGGAAGGGGAGGAGGAGGAAGAGCCAGCGACCACAATAGCTGCAGGGCTTTGGGTGCCTGGGGGGTGGGGGGCTCTGCTTCTGACCTCTCTGTCCTTGGTCCAGGCTCTCTGTGTTAGTTGACCCTCAGCACCCTGCAGGTGGCAGGTCCTGGGGGCTCACCACCATCAGGTGCACTGCAGCAGTCTCCTGGGCAAGCTCAGTACTCAGTGATAGAACAGAGAATGGAGATGAGTTTATTAAAGGGAGAGGCTTAAGATACTTTGGGGGATAAAAGGGGACAGTGGGGTCCTGAGTCTGACTTCAGCTTAGTTTCTTTCCTTCCTTCCTTCCTTTCTTCCTTTCCTTTTTCCTTTCTTCCTTTCCTTTTTCCTTTCCTTTCCTTTTTCCTTTCCTGTCCTTTTTCCTTTCCTTTCCTTTTTCTTTCCTTTCCTTTTTCCTCTCTCTTTCTTTCTCTTTCTTTTTCTTTCTTTCTTTCTTTCTTTCTTTCTTTCTTTCTTTCTTTCTTTCTTTCTTTCTTTCTTTCTTTCACTTGTTTTTTCTTTTGTTTCTGGAACTCACTCCGTAGACCAGGCTGGCCTCAAACTCATAGAGATCTAGCTGCCTTTCTCTCTCTCTCTCTGGCCCCCCACCCCACCCCAGTGCTGGGATTAAAGGCATGCGCCCCTACCGCCCCACTCATCTTAAGTTTATGAAAGGTGTTTAAGTGATCTCATGCCCAGAGGCAGCAGCAACTGGGGTATGCCAGTCTGGCCCTGTGGACAGCTCTGGAGACCTCCAGCATATTTTCACTGCCAATCCTCAGGTCGACTCCAGAGCTCCCTGTTTCCATTTCATGTGTGTAGTTTCTATGAGTTTAATCACAGCTAGGAGCTCAGCTGAGAAAAGAAAGCAGTCAGGCTGGAGGCAAACTCAGTTCATGTGCTCAGAGGGGCTGTCCTGACCCCCCAGAGCCTGGCCTCACCTCCCCCTACTCCTGGGTATCTAAGCTGCTCCTGAGTCAGTGAGGAACACACATGCACACAGGGTGTAGGGCCCCACACACATCCACAGCCCTTAAGGAAGAACTAGCCTAGGCTGTGAGAACTGACCAACCCCTCCCCTTTGACCAGCACACAGTGCCAGTCATGTGAGCTATTGGTGGGCTTGCTATGACAGCCCACCATCTGTAGCAAGTGCAGCCAACTCTCACAACTCTGACCTAAGCTGTGCTGACTGATAAGCTTGTTCCTATGAACTCGCAGCTGAAGTGAGTCCTTCCCACCACACACTGTTCATCTGTAGAACCCCAGCTCTGAGGAAAGCGAAAGAGAATACAAGTTGAAACTAAAGCTACTTTGGGGGCTCTAAGCCCATCTGAGTGGCCCTCGAGAATCAATGGTCAATCTAAGAACACTAATTTCTCTTTTTTTCTAGATATGCTCTGGCTGTGTAGCCCCAGGCTGGCCTCACATTTGGTGATCCTTCTGCCTCTACCTTAAACACATGTACATGCCACCGCACTTGATTGAGCTATTAATAAAGAGCTAAGTTTCTGATTTGGAAATACAAAACTTCAGATACCTGTTTCTGATGGAAGCTAAGTTTAAGAAACCCGACTTCTGTCCATTGTGTACAGACCTTCCCTAGGTCCTGTTGCTGTTCACAACCCTGCCACCCAGTTCCTGCTCACTCCAGATTCCTTCCAGGTGGCCAGCAGCGGGTCAGGCCTTGCTGCCAGAGCAGCAGTCAGCCATGAAAGACAGGTCAGCAAGAGGGCAAATCAGGAGGTGTGAGACACTGCACTTAGGGCCTTTGTTAGCTATCCTAGGAGACAGACACTGAGGGCTTCAGCTGGTCAGCTTTCTGTGACTGAGAGCAGAGCTGTAGGGATGGCTGGCCGCAAAACAGAGAACTGGCATGACACCTTCCATGGGAATTCTAGGACAGATCATGCAACTTGAGCATATTCCTGTATGGATGCTACTGAAAGATTCAGCAGGTCAGAGCCAGGATGATTTCACACAGACCTTACCAGTACAAACCCACTTCAGTGTGGGCCCGAAGGATGACTTGTCAACTGGCTTTAAAGGGCACATTCAGCACGATGCTGACCTCCAACCACAACATTCTCACAAACAAACTGCAGGAAAGCCAGAACGAAGAATACCAAGGCCTGCTCCATGGCATGGGGCCCAGGCAAAACTCGAGAAAGGCAGGCGAGAGTTGTAGGGGCAGGGACAGCCCTGGCCTTCTCCTCGAGGCACACTTCAATTTTCTATGGATGGAAAGTTAGCCACAGCTGGCACGGCTGCCTGGTGTCTATAAAAGCGTTCCTCCCAGGAGATGGCTGGAAACAGACACTCTAAGATACTTTCATTCTTTTCCTTATTTGCCGTTCTGAAAAATAAGCTGTTCTTCCTACTCCGCAATGGAATAGGGTCAAAATCTTCCACAGTCAACAGCAACCCAAAGAAAAGAACACCAGATCCAAGATATTTCCAGTTTGGCAAGTGGCCCAAGGTAACTCTATGCTGTTTACTTGGTACAAGTAGCATTCGCCTGGGGATAAAAACCTAATAATCCCTTAACCAGTCGGCCTGTGTCCCTTAGTCCTGCAGACAGAGGCTGAGGCAAAGGCACTTTTCATCTCCTCTTCATCCCAAAGTTTCTCAGTCTCTGTGGTGCCCACCACCTAGAAATGTCCACTCCGGGCCCACTGTAGTGTGTAGAGCCTGCATATTCCCAGGGCTGGTCAATGCCACCCAACTAAGGGATCTATCAATCTGTGCAGAGGGATAATAACAAAGGCCTGTGCAGAATGGCCACTGGAGCTGACCACAAAGCTCAGTCCACCTGCTCCAAAAGGGATAGCCATCTCAGGACAGGGCCCTGCTGGGCCTCCGTTGCCTTTCAATAAATCCTCCCTCCTTTGCTGTGGGGCTATCACTGTGAACGCTCCACACTAGCAGTGAAAGGAATCATGCATGGGAACCAGAAAGAGCCATGCATAGGTACCCCAAAGCAGAGCTGAGCCTAGGCCCTCCCCCAAAGCCAGAGCCTATCCCATGTGTGCAGGGATCTGCAGGGTACTTCTAGGTTTGGTAAAGCCTGTGTGACCTGCATCCACTGAGGCCTAACTCACTGCCTCCACTACACACTGCTTCTCCAGGACACACACAGGCCAACAAAAGACACAAGGAGAATGCAGCTGTATAGCAACGTAGGTAATCCTAAGGCAGGGAAAACAGCTAAACAGGTTGGGGAGAAGGAACACTCTCTGCAGCTGCCCCAAGGGTTTGCTCTCCTCAGCCAGGACATTTAAAGCATTAAATTTCAGTCTGTTCTCACAGAAAACCCTCAAAAGGCCAAATGACAAGCTTCAGCAATAGTTCACAGTGCATCTCCACATTCCCAAGGGCCAGGGAACAGGCTCCTACCCCACGGTTTCTATTGCAGACACTGGCTCCAGGAGTTGGGACAGATCATCAGGAAGGACAGGGGTAAAGGACAGACAGAGATCCAGTGGCTCTTCTGCAGCTGAGTACATAGTTGGCTTAAGTGTCCACTACACACGGGGGAAGTCTAAATCAATTTCAACCTAAGGATCTAGTTGTGGACGGTACCTAGAGTCATAAAGGCATGAGAGGAGGGAGAGATTCCTAACTCCAGCAAGAGCAAGCCCACTGTGATGCCACTGTGCCAGATCCCCACATCTCTGCTACCACCTCCAGCCTCTAAAAGAGCAGCTCAGAACTCAGCTTCTCTTCTTCCCAATTTCTGCTGGAACTGATGACAAGGGAACAATGACGGGGTTTGTTGAGTGTTCTGAAAAGCCATGACCCTCAGCATCAGAGACCAGCATCCTGCACAGAAACTCTAATGGGGCTCCAACCTTGTCCTTAGATACTTGGTCTGAGAGGTAACCTCAAGTGCAGTCATTAAAAGCAGATCAAGGCAGGAAGTGCTCATTATACAAGCCTGCAAACACATGCAGACCCTTAAAAAATTGGGGGGGGGAGGGGCTGCCGAGAGGGCATGGCAGCACACGCCTATAGTTCCAGCACCTGGAGGATCACACAGGTTCTAGAACAACGTGGGCCACAGTGAGTTCCAGGACAACCTAGGTTTGAGAGAGATCCTGTCTAAAAACCCAACATAGGCCTGGAGAGATGGCTCAGAGGTTAGGAACACTTACTTACAGAGGACTCAGGTTTGTTCTTAACACCCACATCAGGCAATGCACAACCACTTATAAATCCAGTTCAAGGGGATCTGATGCCTCTCTTGGCCTCCACAGAAATAGCACTCGAATGTACCCTGCCACACTTAGACAGCTACATATACACACAATTAAAGTTTAACTAGATTGCCCAGTAGTGGCAGCACGTGCCTTTAATCCCAGCACTCAGAAGGCAGAGGCAGGCAGATCTGAGTTCCAGGACCAGCAGGGCTACACAGAGAAACCTTGTCTCAAAAAATCCAAATTAAAAAATAAGTTAAGCGGGGCAGTGGTGGCGCACGCCTTTAATCCCAGCACTTGGGAGGCAGAGGCAGGTGGATTTCTGAGTTTGAGGCCAGCCTGGTCTACAGAGTGAGTTCCAGGACAGCCAGGACTACACAAAGAAACCCTGTCTGGAAAAAAACAAAAAACAAAACAAAACAATAAATAAAAACAAAACCAATAAATAAATAAGTAAGTAAGTAAGTAAGTAAGTAAGTAAGTAAGTTAAGCCAGGGGCTGGAAAGTTGGCTCAGTGGTTAAGAGCACTTGTTCTTGCAGAAGACCCAGGTCTGATTCTCAGCATCCATGTTAGAGGCTCACATCTCCTTGGGCACCAGACATACATGTGGTGCACAGGTGTACACACAGGCAAAATACTATATACATTAAAAAATAATAAAAGTAAATATTAAAAAAACTAAAATCTTAAACAATGCACACACCCTCTTTTAAACATATCTTCTACTGAAACTACTCTCTTTTTGAGACAGAGTCTTGCTAAGTAACCTGGGCTGACCCAGAATTCAGGATCCTTTGGTCTTAGCTTCCCTAGAAATACAGGTCTGTGCTATCATACCCAACTTATTCAAACTATTTTCAATCCAGAAAACAAAAGTACTAGCTAAGTAGCCCTTATTTTTCAAAAATCACAGAAACATCCAGGGCCTGCATTGGCTCCTGGTCCCTGCAAAAAGGCCAGAGCCCACGGAGAAGGGAAGAGTTGGAGTCAGCTGCCGGTTGCCCCCTGTGGCCCTCCCCAACATGAACTTCTACCAATCTCTGCAAACCCACTTACACCTCATGTGGAAGCCACCAAACGAATTATAAGGGCAGTGTCAACTGGAAACATCCCAATGCCTCCATGGTTTGCCCTGCTCAAGTCAGATTCCATCACTGACTATTGATAAACTTAGCAACAGCTTGAGCAAAGCAGGATCCCAAGACCAGCATGGCCTCCAGCAGGTCATACAATCTCTTCAGACAGCAGGACATCTTGCCAGAAGAGAGCAAGAGCCACCCACTAAGGCAAGGACCAGGAGAAGGACCCACACTGTAAACTCAGTACACCTCATTTTTTCCTCAGAAGACTAATTTAGGAAGACGACATGACAACTTAGTAATCTTCTCAGGGAGTGCTGATTAACAGCCCCACACTGCTGACAGGTGAGTTCACATGGTCCTGAAAGGCCTGAAAGTCACCAATCAAGGCAGATCCAATCTCACTATCCCCCTCCCCACCCTCCCCAAGTCAGCTACCCACAGGCATTAACCCTTCAGGACTCCTAGAAGGAGGGAGTTCCCAGAGCTGATTAACCCTTCAGGACTCCTAGAAGGAGGAATTCCCAGAGCTGGACACCAGGCCTCTGACCCAGTTAGCTGAGCTGCCGGTGTGGATAGTCAGCTACAACAAACATGAAATTACTTCGGCGTTTATAAAAAGAATATATTCCTTCAGGTAGCTAATAAACCTAAAAATAAATAAATGGAAAAAGAAGCAGAGTGTGCAGGTCAGTGCTGTAGTCCTGACACTTAGGAGGCTGAAGCAGGAGGATTACACTGAAATGAAAGTTGGCCTGGGCTATTGAAAAGTCAGTTGCAGGACATCCTGGGTTACACAAGTCTGTCTCACAGTAGAAAGAAGGGGACCAGAGTGATGGCTCAGTGAGTAGACACCCCTACTGCCATGCCTCATCCCCAGATCCATGTGATAAAAGAAGAGAATCAACCCCTTTAACTGCCCCTGATCTCCATGTGCATGTACACACACACACACACACACACACACTTTTTTTTTTTCTTGGTAGCGGGGCTTCTTAATCCTAGCACTGGAGAGGAGTTGAAGGCCGGCCTATTCACTCACATGTAGGTCTCCCTTCAAGCCTTGCTATTTCAACCCCCTTCCAATCCCTCTTCCACCTCCAGTTTTACTTCCTAGGAAAGCTGATCCATCCTCTGGCAGCCACCTCTCAGCATTCTGGAATCTAGAACTAGCTCCACACAGGAAGGACCCAGTGTCCTACGGTGCTCACTCTACCTCCCAGCCAGCCATCTAGCCCTGCTCCAGCCCAAAGGAGCCTAATCTGTTCCTTCTCCTGTGAGAGGTGTCAGGGTCCCCACAGGTCAGAGCATCCAGCCATGTCCCGCCACATGTCATCAACTCCACAGAAGCCCTTCCATCCCCAGGCCGCATACTTGTCCTCATGGGAACTGCAGAGCCTATGTGTTTGGGTTCATTTTCATTTCCCCGCAGACACTGCCTACTCAACTGTTTCCTGTGGGTGTGCAGCAGTCGTAGCTGAAACTCACAAGGTGCTTCCCGTGAGCCAATTTCTTTTCTAAACACTCCATTTATACCAGCTCACTAACCTCCCAGCAATCCCGTGTGGGAGCTCTAACATTAGTCTCATTTTACAGAGAAGAAACTGAAGCAGGAAGGGAAGAGCAGAGAGGTGTCAGAGCCCTTCCTTCCCCCCTCCCCCTCTCCACTCCTGTCCTGTGTGTAGCATCCCCAGAGACCCCAATGTCCCTAGAGAACGGCAGGGCATGCTGAGGTAGGTGTTCATAGTGGATTGGTACCTGGTGTGCATCACAACTAGTCTAGGGACTTTGGGAGGAGAACTTCAAGCCCTTGAGCATCCAGAAGAGGAAAGACGGTATGGCTGATGGGGCCGGACCAGCTGCATTCTCCAGGAGCAAGGCCAGACTGCTCCTCTCCTCCTCCCCTGTTGTTATTGAACAAGTGACTCAGGGAGAATTCATGAGAAGGGAGAGGTGATGTGAGAAGGAAAGGGCCAGCAGTGAAAGAGCAAGGCTCTTCCTTCCTCTCCAGGTTTACTAATGCGAGGAAGCTCGGTCAGCAAACACTTGCTGTACACTCGGAAGGCAGACAGTCCCACAGTGTGGGAGGGTATCTAAACACACCCAAGCATTCTGAGGAGCTATACAGATGGAGCACCTGACTCAGGGAAGGTGACCGACACAGCTGGGCAGTCACATGCACAGTACAGGCTCCATTCTTCCGAACACAGAGATTTAGGGCAAACTCGGGTTTCTATCAAAGCCTTCTCCAAGCAGAAGGGAGTGGATACAATCTCAAAGCAGAGAAAGCTCTTCAGACTAACCAAAACTTCCAAGACACAGAGGAAAACAAAAAATAAAAAAGATAAAGCAGCCCACATGGAAGCCTCTGGGAATAGGAGGATACAGTACTCTGAACTAACGTTAGTCCAAAGACAAACTGGGATGGCCCTGTCAATACAAAATGAACTAGTGCTGGCAGCAGCAGCTTCTCCTGAGAGGTTCGCTTTTAGGGCAGGCAACTGAGCTATGAGTGGAGCCCTCCTCCACTCCACCCAACCATCAGGTGATCCAGCAGGTCCACTCACAGCTATCAATCATTCCTACAGAGTCTATATACATGCTGCTTTGGGCCCAAAGCTGACACCCTACCTGTTGTTTGGGGTATAATGGCAGGTGCTAGGCTGGGCAGTTGTTCTAACTGTCTACCTATCAAACTACCACTGCCAGGGGTGGGAGTGGGTACGCACTATTCTCTTCCATGTAAAGCCAGTAGGGAGCTGGATCCAACACAGGGGATGCTAAGTTGATGCGTAAGATGCAGGGACCGGACTGGTACCCCACAGGTATCAGTCCTTGACAATGCAGGGAGAAGGTCAGGAATGCCATCCCAGGAGGAAAGCTGGAAAAGTGTGGGAGTGTGGTCCAGAGAAACAGGGTACAAACCTGGCAAACTGTGGCCTAAATACACAGACAACCCCAAGAAAATGGCCCTAGGGAGCCTCGGGCACAGAGCAGAGCAGTGATGTCTGGAGGAGATGAGGAAAGGACAAGCCCCACACACTTCTGAGAAAAGCTACCGTGTAGGGAAAGAATAGAGGACTGCTGGCAAGAACCAGGTGGTCAAGTCTTAGACTTTTATTCTGTCCCAGAAGAAATGACTGCCAGCCATTATTAACACACACTGATAATGTATTAGTGTATTAGTCAGGGTTCTCTAGAGTCCCAGAACTTATAGGTAGTCTCTATATAGTAAGGGAATTTGTTAATGACTTACAGTCTGTAGTCCAACTCCCCAACAATGGGCAGCAGTAGCTGTAATAAAAACCCGAGGATCTAGCAGTCGCTTAGTCCCACAAGGCTTGCAGGTGAAGAAGATTGAATCTTCCTCCTTCCACTGTCCTTATGTAGATCTCCAGCAGCAGGTGTGGCCCAGATTAGAGGTGTGCATACCACCACACCTGAAATGTGTGTCTTCCAGACTCAAGATCTAGATCACAGGTGAGCCTTCTAATTCTGGATTGTAATTCACTCCTGATATATACAGTCAAGTTGACAATCAGAAATAACCACTACACCCAGCTTTCAGAAGGTTGGGGCAGGATTGTGAATTCAAGACCAGCCTAGGCTACATAGCAAGAAACTATCTTGTTAAAAAAGGAAACTGTAGACTGATCAAAGCCCATAAGCCACTAGTAAGAAGTGACATTACAGCCGGGCCATGGTGGTGCACGCCTTTAATCCCAGTACTCAGGAGGCAGAGGCAGGCCAATTTCTGAGTTCGAGGCCAGCCTGGTCTACAGAGTGAGTTCCAGGATGGCCAGGGCTATACAGAGAAACCCTGTCTCGAAAAACCAAAAAGAAAAAGAAAAAAAGAAGTGACATTACAGCTTGGTTCTTCATGGAAACAAAGGCTGAATGCTACAGCCTGTCAAGGACAGAGGGTCGGCAGGAGTAACCTAACCTTTGTGGCTGGCCTTCTCCTGGGCCCGCCTGCCAGGAAGCCAGGTGCTATATCTGTAGGTCTACACCTGTAGATCTGTAGTCACGCTGAATAGAAGCAGGCTTCCTATCACAAGAGGAACTAAGTGCCACATGAAAAGACTCTGGAGGTCCCTGTCTGTGGCCTCTGCAGTGGAGTCTCAAGGGAAGCTAGTGAGCAATGCTGGGGTAAGCAGACACCAGTCCTCCAGTCCTGTCAGAGGCATCCCATCCCTGCCACCCCTATGGTCAGCAGTCGGCTAAATACCATCTTTGATCGTCAGGCCAGTACTAAAGGGCTCCTGATAGAACAGGCTCAGACCCCAGGCTGGTCCTTTGCAGTCAGTACCTGCCAGTTCTTACTGAATCAAAACATGAACTACTGACGAACTAGGGCCCCAACAACCAGGTGCCCCAAGAGAAAGTGAGTGTACGATAGGGCTATATCACCTAATACAATATGCCTACTTCAGTATACAACACATGGCACATGCAATTTATACATGTGTGCTACAACGCATGCCAGAACAGAGTTCATCAATGCACTACATAAGCTACCTCCTACAGGAAGATCATATCCAACCATATCAAAGGACTACATCTGTCATATAGATATATATATCCACACGTCCATAGCTCTGTTGTCCTATCCCTGCCTTCTACATCTACTCACCCAACCAACTACAGGTTGAAAATGTTGACAAAATTTCCTGTGAGCCATAATTCCCTAACGATACACTACAGTGGCTTTTTATATAGCATTTACACTGTGTTGGGGTTAAAGATGACCTGAAGCATACAGATCCACACAGTTTACACCCAAACACCATGCCATTTGCTCTAAGGGGTTCGGGGATTCACACAGGTTTCCAAAGGCAGCATGGTGCTGCACAGCTGGCTGTGTGATTGATTAGGCAGACATGCAGATGCAGGTCTGACCAGGACTCCTCTTCAGGGCTGTGGTGCTGGCAAAAAGGTTCCACAGGGTTCCACAAGTTTCAGTTTCTGACCATTCTCCCAGCTTTTCTGCCCAGAATTGAAAATTCCACTCAGCAGTTAAAGAGCACTGGCTGCTCTTCCAGAGGTCCTGAGTTCAATACCCACCAACCACATGGTGCCTCACAACTGTAATGGGATCTAATTCCCTCTTCTGGTATACATGAAAAGAGAGCACTCATATACGTAAAATAAATACATCTCTCAAAAAAAGAAGAAAAAAAGAAAATTCCACTTTGCACTCTCTCACTGCCAAGTCTTACCTCAGCCACATTTTTCAATGTGACATTGCTTGGATCTTTTAGGCAACCTTGACTTTCTGTGTGGTGCTCACTGCTAATTTTAACTCCCCTAAATATTCCCATAAAGAGTCTGTCACAACAGCATCCAACGGTCACTTTGCATGGTATTCAATCCACAGCTTTGCAGACAGGTGAGTACCTGGCAGGTATAGAGGTCCAAGGCCACAGAGATTACTAATCCTGGTCAACATGACATGTTAAAACACAACAAAAAAGCTGTAAGGGCAGCCCTCTTGGGATTGATCTCTACCAGAGACAGAGCAGAGGAGTGGCCTAGCACACAGGCAGCCACCCAGCTCATAAGGTCCAACTGCTCTGATGACCAGATCCTGTGGTCTCCATTCCCAGAGCCCAGAAACTGCCCAGCAGCCTCCTTATCTAGGGACAGGCAAGCCGGGGCCTCCTTTGGTGGGCATTAGGAAACACATGACCATCCACTAAAACGTACACAAAACTGGGTCAATTTTTGCTGTGTGAAAGAGGCATAGCTCTCACCAGATTCCAAAGAAACACTCGTGGCAGCACCCTGGAGACGGGTGCTGAGGACAGCACGAGGCCTCAAAACTGGTTAGAGGGCTTTCTGCTGTGGTGTGGTTATGATATCATTCTTTTGAACTTTTAAAAATCTACCCTCATTCTGTTGTTGCCTTTAAGATTTAGTTGAGCAATTTAAGTTGGTACCAAAAAACAAAGAAAGAAAGAGAGAAAGAAAGAGAGAGAGAGAGAGAGAGAGAGAGAGAGAGAGAGAGAGAGAGAGAGAGAAAAGAGAAACACAGGGCTGGGGGTGCAACTCAAAGGCGGAGCTCTTGGTTGATGTGTATGAGGCCGTGGGTTCCATTTCCAGTACTTAAAAAAATAAAACCCAAAAAGGAAAACAGAAAAGCCAGGGGCACATGCTGTGGTCCCAGCCTCTCCCCAGGCTGAAGTAGGAAAATACTTAAATCTACACATTTAAGAACAGCCAAGGAAAAGAACAACACGTCCCGGCCATGGTGGCACACACCTTTAATTCCAGCACCAAGAAGGCAGAGGCAGGTGGATCCAGCAGCTTTCTGTTAGTTTGAGGCCAGCATAATCTAAACAGAGTCCCAAGATGGCCAGAGCTATGTAGTGAGATCCTGTCTCAACAACAACCAAAAAAGAAGGAGGAAGAAGAAGGGGGTACCTTTTCTTCTGCTAAGGCCTGCCCTGCCCTTCTCCTTGAGGGAAAAGATGGTTTGTTTGGGGGGGTTTTGTTTTGTTTTTTCGGTTTTTTGTTTTATTTTGTTTTGTTTTTTGTTTTTTTGGTTTTTCAAGACAGGGTTTCTCTGGGTAGCCCTGGCTGTCCTAGATCGAACTCAGAAATCCACCTGCCTCTGCCTTCCAAGTGCTGGGATTAAAGGCATGTGCCACCACTGCCCGGAGAAAAGATGGTTTTTAAGTTTAGGAAACTCTAAGAAATGGGCCAGGTCACCAGGCTGAGTGAGATCCTTCCGGAGCTCAGCAAATACTTGGTGGTATGTGAGAACGCTGGTCAAACTGTGTTTTCTAGAAGCACTCCTGAGGGACAGACAGAAGTATAAACAACTATAAGTAAAACTGTCACTCTGTCCAGTCAGACCAAGTGAGGGAAGCAGAGCTGTGCTAGTGTCCACAGACAGCAGAGTGTCAGTGTCGTGCTTGGTGAGAGGTAATGAGTCTGCTTGTTTTGGACCTTCTGCGCATGACCTTAGCTCCTTGTTTTGAGAAGAAACCCAGGGCTGGCCCTCTGGAGGAAAGGCAGAGCTAGCAACACACTCAGCAAAATCCTGGTTTCACATTTCATAACCAACACATTCCCATACCAGATAAACCGTGCTGTAACCTCCCCTTCAGCTTAAGCCAAGCTGCCCAGAACAGCCCTTTCTTGAAGGTTCTATAAACTAAGCCTGCTCTGTCATGCTTGGCTCTTGGAGCCCCTGCACCTGCCTGCTAGGTGTGTGTGCATGGGGCGGGGGGGGGGGGGGGCGCGGGGGGATAAGGCCACTCCAGCACACAGCTGGCAGAAAACAGGGCCAAAAAATATTCACAGTATTCCTGGGATGGCTCTCATAGCACAGTCAGAGAACTTGTCCCCAGGGAGGTCACAGCTGCAGTTAGACCCACCATACCCCTCTAAGTCCTGTCTTCTCAAGCTACACTGGCCAAGCCAGAGCCCTCTCATCCTGCTTCTCCCCTAGACCCTAAGCACCCAAGAACTCACAGTCAGGAGCTCTTGCCACACAGGGGCCATGCCAAGTGACTCCAAGGGAGAATGGCCAAGTAGTCTTTCAGATCAGTCTTTCAGGGTCACCATTAGTTAGGTGCACCCCTCTGTTGAAGACCCAGTCCTTGCCAGTCCACCTCTGACGGTTCTGATTCTCTTCTTTCATCCTATGCTCCAGGCTCCTTACAGGCTGCTCTCTCACCCCAATCTTTCTCAGAGTCCTACCATTAACTCTCTTTCCCTCCCTCTACTCACAAGAGTCCCACACTCCCTGACAACACCAGGATCTGTCTTTCCATAGAAGCAGTCCCCTCATACGCACATGGCCTCATATGCCTGTGCATATACCAGGTCTCCATAGAGCCATCAGTGATAAAAAAAAAAAAACAAGCAAACAAAACTGTGCAAGAAGCCGGGCTGTGGTGGCGCACGCCTTTAATCCCAGCACTTGGGAGGCAGAGGCAGGTGGATTTCTGAGTTCGAGGCCAGCCTGGTCTACAGAGTGAGTTCCAGGACAGCCAGGGCTACACAGAGAAACCCTGTCTCGAAAAAACAACAACAACAAAAAAAAACCACAAAAAAACAAAAAACAAAAAACTGTGCAAGAGGCTCACAGCTATAATTGCAGTAGCCAGGACACAGAGGCAGAATTTAAAGTCAGTTTCTAGAGGTACAGCTTAGTGTTAACAGCGCTTATCTAGCATGCATGAGGTTGTGTATCAAACCCAGTAACACTGATAAAGAAAGAAAAAATTATTCTTGAGCATAGGAATTTGAGGTCTACCTTGGGCTATATAATCTAGACAAGACTGGGCTATAGAGCCAAATGGGGGAAAATACAACAACAACAAACCAAAAGGGAAGCAAAGTTTAGCAGTTCTACTTTGGCAAAAGAAGTAATGGACAGTGAGGAGAGGGCAAAAAGAACATGGGCATGGGGTACAAAGGCCGGGGTGCAGAGGTCCGTCCACAGAAGGCAAGAAGTACTGTGGAGTGGGCACTTCCATCTGAGAGGCTGAGGACATCTATCTGGGCTTCCCATTCCTGTTTCCAGGGGTGAGCTCCCCGAGCTAATGGAATGTCCAGACTCTCACAGCTTGGGAGGAAGGCATCAAGTCCTACTGCTACAGACCTCCAGTCCCAGGCATAGACCACAATAACCAGGCCACCATTCTCTCCTTAAATGACCAAGGAAGAGCCTGGTCCACCAGAAGATGGAGGAAGACTATTAAGATGTACATAGGTACAGTTCCTTTACACTGAAATGGTGTCACAAAACTTTAAGCACTTGGCTGGTGACAAAGAGACATCCTGTCCCTCATCCTTCTACCTGCTACCATGTGGCAGAGCCCAAGACACAATGGAGCTGTGTCATGGCACCGACAGGTATCCAAAAAGGTTCAGCCAAGCCACTTACCTATCTCCTGAGCTGTCTAGTAGGCACTGTTCCCTCTGAGTTGTTTCTAAGATGAGACCCATAGGTGGACAGAATGACAGAAACAAACTCAGCAGGACTCTGACAAGGCCACCAACCAGGTCTGCCCCACTTCCCAGAAAGCTGAGGGCCAGGCCCCATCTTCCCCATCACCTATGGAGGCAATGGAAGCAAGTAGAGGTCCTGCCAACTCCACCTTCTTCTAAACAGCAACTGCTGCTCATATGCAGCCAAATGGTGGCTTGGCCCCACAGCATCCCTGGCTCCAGCACCCTGAGCCTCTTATGTTATATCTCTACAAGACAAAGCTTCCTCCCCCCACCCCTCATCTCACACTGTGCTTAGCACACTCTATAGGACAGACAGTCAGGAGCAAGATGCCCAGGGCTATGCAGACCATGAAATGAGTCAAAGCACATGTAGCACTTCAGGCAGTCAGTGCACACTGGGCCTGCAGAAACTGGACCCCACAGCAGGACAGGGACAATTTCAAGGCATACTACAGATCTACATGCTGTGCCAACCAGGTTCTATGGTGATTAAGGTCACCCACAACTCATCAAAAGAAAGTGCTATGGCTGGAAGGCATATAACCTCCAGTCACATGCAGGAGCCCTACTCTAAGGAGGTGAGGAGTGAGAGGTGATGAGATGATGAGACAGAGAGCTGAGCGAGTTCCTCCTGTTCATGAAAAGGTTAGGTTAAGGCCTTGCCGTTTCCAGCACGAGACTATAGCCATAAGGCCTGTCTTTGAAGCACCAAATGCTCCTTCTCTCAGCAGACAGTCTGAAAGCATCCTGCTCTTGGGTCTCCAATCTCCAAGCCCCTGGGAAGTAAACTGCTGTTTCTACTATAGTGTTGCTAGGATCCTGGTGTCCACTAAATTCAGTATATCATTCTAGAAACACACTCAGTTCCCAGGGGTGGCCTGGGACCAGGACTCTCTAATCTACCTTGTGGTGTTGTACAAAGTATTAAGCATCACAACTGCCTTCCCTGTAGCCACTAAGATCCAGTGCACCAGGACACCAGCAAAGGGCCCACAGATGGGAACAGGAATGCCCACCCTACTCCCAGGCAATGCTCTGCAGGGGCCGCCCTAAGACTCCAAAGCAAAGCAGAACTAGGTGGCATCAATAATTCACTGGATGGACCAGGATCTGGGCAAAGCATGGGGAAGTATGCCTACATTCTCTGTTCTCAACTGTTTTCCTGTGTCATTCTAGAGGTGGAAGCCATGCTCTGTACTGATGGCGTCTAGTCTCCCACAGACCCACATAAAAACCCTATCTGGGCCTGACACCACAAACCACCATCACTCCTGGCAGGCTTATCGGGACACAGCGCCCCTTGCCAGAGATGGCGCAAACTGTCAGTGTGGGCTGATAACAGTGGTGACAATGCCACCCGTCTGCACCCACAGCTGCCCCTACTCTGGAGACCTGTGGGCAGAGCTTCTTTCTGCCCCACATCTTCCTCCATTACTGGTGACACTGCCACAGGCAATCTACTCCTTCAAAACCTGCTCTGATTTCATTCTGCAATTGGTTGGTTTTAAGTATCTCCTCATTCCAGTATCTTTTACACACACAGAGTATTTGGTGAAAATGACACTCAGAACTGGAAAAACAAGCCAGGGATAGTGGCCATATGCCTATAATTTCAGCACTTGGGAAGTAGAGATCAGGAGTTCAAAAACAAGCCTCGACTGTCAGCCTCAGCTACACGAGGCCCAGGCTCAAAACAAAAACAATTTTTTTTTTTTTTAAATTAGAAGCACAGGGCTGGGAATATGGCTCTGTGCTTGAGTTTTTGCCTAGCATATAAGGCCCACCAAACTTTTCAGGTCATGGTGGCACATGCCTGAATCCCAGCAGTTCCAGAGCTTAGGAGACTGAGACAGAAAGAGGACACGTTCCAGACCGGCATTGGCTATATAACAACACATGTCAAGATAAGACAAAGCAAAACAAAAAGGACAGCTCAGGCTAGAAACACATAGATAGTTGTAGGTGTTAGGTAACAAGCAGAGATGACACTACCTCGCTGTACTGTTCACCTTTCTAAGTCTGAGAACAGCAATAACAAATTTCAAAAACAACCTCAGATCAGACCAGAGACCACCTGCCTGGACATCTTCCAAAACTGGCCCAGGTCAGAAGTCACTTAATGTTCTTGTACCTGTGGGCTCACAGTGCCCAGGATGTCTGGCCACATAGAAGCATCATCAGGGTAGAATAGATCTTAGAAGCAGCCCTGGCCTAGCTTGCAGCCTAGCGCACAGCCTACCTGACCTGATAGGAATGACAACACAAGGACCTGGGTACCAGGGCAGACTCATGTAACAGTCCTGGGGAAGCTGCTTGTCCTCACAGCTGTAGGGAACCAAGTGAGACAAACAAGGACTGAGCCAGTGGGTACCACCCCATCCCCAGCTCAGGGATCCTTCTTGCCACACTCCTAATAAAGAAGTCTAAGACCAGCAGCTGAGCAGCCAGTGGCCAAGATGAGCCTCCTCCAGCAGCGGGCATTCTCTTGGCATGGGTAGCAACAGCAGAAGGGCCTCAAGCTGGAATACAAGGAAAGATGGCAGTTCCACATTTCCCTGGGCAGAAAACAAACAGCATTTTAAGTAGTGTTTGACTTGAGAACATAAGCCAGGCAGCCTGACACACCCTGGGTATGCACGAGGCTTGGCCACCCATGATGGTGCTCTGGGCAAGTCACTTAACCTTCACCTTCTGAGTTCTATCAGAGGGCTCAATGCTCTTTGTGTTAGTGGCTGTCACTCCTACTCTTCAAGTGCCTATTCCACAAGAACAAATACCCCTTGGGCCTATGGTTATCACACGAAGACTGAAGAAGGCTGTGTGAGCAGTGGTGGTTTCTGGGCCAAGGACACAAAGCCAGGGCTGGCCACTCCCTGTACTTCTCCCAGGACAAAGCTGGGCTCTGCCAAGCTCCCACTAAAGAGTAAAAGGTACAGGCCCCTCCCCACCCTCTTCAGAATTAAGATCACTTTAGCTATACATGACTCATTCAACAAGAGTGGAAATGTTTTCAGTAGCTTTGCAATTCCCTGTACTTTGCCTTAGGGACACAACTGTTGGTCCCCATTGCCCTCCCTGCAAAACACACACAAACACACACACACACACACACACACACACACACACACACCACTCCCCATACATACCCAGTTACAGGCTATCTCTGCTGGGAAAAGGACAGTTTGACCTATAACCTGACCTTCCTGTTCAAGCTCTCCCCCTAGTCAGAACTGCCTTCAAATGGTGCTGAGCAGAACAGGTTGGCCCATTCCTTGACCTGACTCCATCCAGCAGAGGGAGTGCTGCACAGAGGTGAATGGGCCTCAGTGGGGGAGGGCTTCCCTAGTCCAAGCTTCATGCAAACAGTTTCACATAAGTGATATGAAAAACCACTAACAGTCACTTCAGTATTCCTCTTGTTTGCCTAACTGGGAGATTTGCATGCTGGAAGAAAGCCCAGGGGAGTGCAGTTGGTTATTTCTAGAGAAATAAAGCAAGAGGGCCTCTATCCTGTACCTGCTTTCCTTCAGCACACAGATTCCCCAAATCAGGAGACCCTACCCTACGTCCTGATGCCGAAATACCAAGGAAACTGAAAAACAGCTGCTGTGCTGGAGATAAGTCAGCAAGGCTTGTCTCCTGGGGTCACTCAACACCTCCGACAGCCACATTCTTTGATTTCAGTTGTCTTCTCTTACCCCAGGAACGAAGGGACAGGGTCTCCTTTCTATGCTGACATGTCCTTGCTCAAACAATCTCAACTGCACTCTTTGGTTTGTGTTTTTTAGTCTTGCTCTGGAGCCCAGGCTGACCTCAAATTTCCAGTGGTGGTACATGTGAGCCTCCACAGCCAGCTCTCATATGCTGTACCCACCAGCAGTGGTGACTCCACACACAGGTGAAAAGACAGGTTAGACCATGCTGTGAATCTCTAGAGCAGTCAAATCTCTTGCCCACTGCTGGGCACACAGCACTATCCCATATGCCTGATTTTGCTGCTCTTCTGCCACTGCATGTTCTGTTCTGAGCATGAGGTTAGAACAATTTGATGTTGAATTTCTAAACGTCCCAACAACCCAGCACATTTACATGCCTTAGCAGGATCTGAGGACAGTTAAGCACTCAACAGTCTATCCTGGGTTCTCAAGAAGAAGTTCCAACACCATAGTCTCCCAGTCCAAGTAAATTCTCTTCATCATCCTCCCTAATCCACCCAATGGCTCTCACCTGAGACCTGCAGGAGCCCTCAGGCCTACAGCAGGAGAAAGAGCAAATGGGAACACTGGATTACCAAGCAAGAGTCCCCAAGGAGCCCCAGGCCCAACCACCTTGGTCTTTTTACTGCTGATGCCTTTTTCTGGCAAATTAAATTTTAACTCAAAGCATAATGCCACAGGTTTACATTTTAACCAACCCAAATAAAGATGCAAACCCCTAACTGAACCACAAATGCCTTTGAAATCCCCCATCTTTCTGCCATTTAACACCGAGCACTCAGAAAGCATGCAACACAATACTGAGGTGCAAGACAGACCATCTCCAGTGACAGCTCAATGAAACAAGGGCTTTGTCCCTCAGATATGCAGGAGACATGTAAAAGCATGGGGTTCCCTGCAAGAAAAACACCCTCAGGGTCCCCAGGTACAGTCTTCACAAAGTATCTCCTAAAATTAACTGCCTGAGAAGTCTCTGGCAGGTCACATCTAGACCCAAGGTCACCTTCATGCTTCTTCCACACCTAGACAAAAAGAAGGCCGTCAGACAGTGTAATGGCTTGTGCTTATTATAATGCCAGCACTTGGGAAGCTAGGCAGTTTGCTGCAAGTTCCAAGCCAGCCTGACGTGGTACAAGACCCTGTCTTAAAAAAAAAGACTTCTCACAGAATGTTCCACAGCAGAGGCACCAGGGACAGTTCAGTAAGTCCGTTCCCTGAGACAGGCACTTTATAGGTCCCCTACTCAGCCACTCTGCTCAGAGAACCAATGCCACGGTGTTCCAGAGCATTCTGTAATGTCTCATGGGGCCTGAAGACGAGTTACGGTTCTGTGACCCAAGCCATAGACAACAGTTACAAAAGCCAAAACTGCTTTTCTGGACTGAGTTAACACAGCCTAAAGATTACAGAAATATTCTGAATTACAATTTCTATGTACATAAAAGAACAAAAGTTGCCGGGCGGTGGTGGCGCATGCCTTTAATCCCAGCACTCAGGAGGCAGAGGCAGGCAGATTTCTGAGTTCGAGGCCAGCCTGGTCTACAGAGTGAGTTCCAGGACAGCCAGGGCTACACAGAGAAACCCTGTCTCGAAAAAAACAAAAAAAAAATAGTCTTTCCAGTATAAAGGCACGTTACAATAGAATAAAACCTCACAGGGGGAAATGGAGCACAGCCATCAGTATGGGGGGAGGGTGACTTTGACGCTGTTAAGAACAATTTGTTCTTGTTCTTTTAAGGGGCATTAATGGTGGGAATGATGTCTCTAGGGTGTCTGGCATTGGGCCTTACTTTTAAATGCCTATAAATACTACAAATGACATCTTTTAAAGCTATTCAAAATTGGAGCCAGGCACTCGGGAGGCAGAGGCAGGCAGATTTTTCTAAGTCCAAGGCCAGCCTGGTCTACACAAAAAGGTTTAGATATGTCCATATTTTTAAATAAGTCCAAAGTTTTTCAAAGTTATATGAGAGCATTTGCACAAAAACATGGGAAGGCATCTATTTTAATGAAATTTAACCACTACTGTAGATAAGAGAGCTTCTTTTGGTATTCAGCTAGTCTTCCCTATGTCCAGCTTTGATCCTGTGCCTCAGCATCCTGAGTGCTAGGATTACAGTATGTGCCACCATGTCTGGCTCTGTATTTTCTTTCCCCCTAGTATTTTGAGACAGGGTCAGTCATTACCCCAAGCTAGCCTAGAATTTATTATGTGGCTCAGGCTGGCTTCAAATCTGGGGCAATTCTCTGCCTCAGCTTCTTGTTTAATACATGTGATTTTACCTCCATTATAGATGTCAAACCCTGCCCTAAAAAAAAAAAAAAAATAGATGTGGTAGTGCACACCTTTAAACCTAGCACTCTGGAATCAAAAGCAAGTGGATCTCTGAGTTTGAGGCCAGCCTGGTCTACAGAGCAAGTTCCAGGAGAGTCAGGGAAAACACGGAGAAACCCTGTCTTGAAACAAACTAGTAAATAAATAGATAAGTAAACAGATGGAAGTCTAGTGCCATGGCTCAGCAGGCAGAGGTAATTGCCATGTGAAGCCACAGAAGAGGAGGAGAGACCCACCACTCAAGTTGTTCTGATACCTACATTTTGCACTGTTGCATGTGTACCCCTTCAAAGCACAGACATTTAAAAACTGTTAAAAACAAAACAAAAAAACCAATGGTGGGCTGGGCATGGTGGCGGTAACTTTTACTCCAGCACTCGGATATGGAGACAGAGGCAAGAGGGTGCACAGAGGCAAGAGGGTGCCTGGAACTCACTGGCCAGCCCCCAGGTTCAGTAGGAGACTCTTGATTCAAAATTAAGGTAGAGAACTGTAGAGGAAGATACCCAGTGTTCGTTTCTGCGCACACGGGTGTGCACACACACACACCCATACACGGCCAATGGAGAGCTGCAGTGGTGGCAGTGAACCACACAGGGGGCCCTGAATTCAACCCCGGTCCTCCAAAAATTTGATGGAAAAATACTCCCTCCTTACTCCAAACCAAAAATCACACTCCGCTGATTGGCTGTACTTCCCTCAAGTGGTGACTAAGTTGCTGGCAACAGAGAGCTATTTATTGTCCTTTGGCTTACAACCTCTAAGTGACTGCATAAAATTATGCAGTAAGACTTGTACACAAAGTACAGTGTCCACTGCATCAGAGCCAAATGCATGTCCACCTTAGTGCCTCAATGTTTATCTTCTAGTCCAAAGTGTGGCTTTTCTTACTCAAGATATTCCCTTGTCTGAAAGGGGGATGTGGTGGCTAACCAAGTCATGTGGCGGCAAGTTCAAGAGACACTAGCTACAAGAACTCAACCAGGGGCTGGCTGTGTAGGATCCACTGGCCAAGCTAGATCCTGGTATAGCAGGTCCCATGCCAGGGCCCTTCCCTATCAAACTATCCAGCTGGGCAAATCCTTCTACAGATGTGGGAGGGTTCAGTTGAAGACAGGGAGTCCTAGTCTGTACAATGTCTCCCAGCTCTGGGCTTCAAAGAGGAAAGGAAGCTAAGCTTGAGAATCAAAACTGTAACTGGGCAGTGGTGGCGCACACCTTTAGTCACAGCACTTGTGAGGCTGAGGCAGGCGGATTTCTGAGTTCGAGACAGAGTGAGTTCCAGGACAGCCAGGGCTACACAGAAAAACCCTGGCTCAAAAAAACAAAAACACAAAAGGATCAAAACCATAAAGCAGATCCCAGGGCCCATGACTGTATTGGGTTCCACTTGTGAGCAGCCTCCCCCACCCCCTCAGAGGCCACGCCTAGCACCAAATAAGGATGAACAAGACAATGAGAGGGTTAGCCCCCTTTTAAAACAAATCCCAGCCAGGAAAGCTAGGAATCTCAAGTTTTGAGATAGAGGGAGGAGGATCAGAAGTTCAAGGTCATCCTTGGCTACATAATGAATTTGAAGTCGGCTTGAGCTACATGAGACTCTGTCTCAAAAAAAGCAACAAAAATAGTCTCCTCCGGAAAGCTGACTCAGTGGTTAGAGCACTGAGTCTTGCACAGAATCTGGGTTCAGTTCCCAGCACCCACATGGTGGCTTACAGCCCGCTGTAACTCCAGCCCTAGGAGATCCTCTTCTGACCCCATTGGACACCAGGCAGATATGTAGTAGGACAGACATTCACACACAAATAGTAAACACAAAAAATAATAGACATTCATACACACAAAATAATAAAATAAATCTAAACAAAACAAACAACAACCACACCTAAGTAATAGCTGAGCTACAGAGAATTTGGGACTGTCTTCTCTGCAAGCCTCAGGTTTTGTGTCCTTCCCACAGCTGCCAAACGCCCAGCAACAGCATCACTGGAGACAGATACACTTGGCCATCCACACTGCCTGTCTGACATCCTGAGGCACTAACACCCACACTCTCCAAGGAGGACACAAGGCTGGCACTTGGGAACAGAGTGGCCCCTTGAGAAGGGGCATGAAGAAAGCTAACAGTAATTTTAAAAAACAAAAACAAAACAAAAAAACAAGACAAAACACGAATGGGCTATGTCTGCTGAGTCTGTGGAATCCAATCTTTTCTTTTCTTAAATAGGTCTCAGGCTAGAAAGATGGCTCAGTGGTTAAGAGCATGTATTGCTCTTCCTGAAGACTCAAGTTTGATTCTCAGCATTCTCGTCAGACAGTTCACAACTACCTGAAACTCCAGCTCCAGTGGGCTGGGGGGTTAACACCTCCGGCCTCTGCAGACACATACACTCTCATGCACATATCCATACAAGACACACACATATAACATAGCTTAAAACATACTTTAGATATTAAAGAATGCCAGACTGGACTTGAACTTTCAATCCTGCTGCATCAGCTTACCTAATGCTACAGTGTTTTATTCTGAAAAACACTTCACAGAGCCAGGCACTTGGTACAAATCTGTAATTCCAGCACTTGTCAGAAGGAGGCACCCAGCAAGTAGAAGCAGGAGTATCAGGAGTCCAAGGTAGTCTCAGCTACATGAGACCCAGTTCTTAAAAAACAAAATCCCAAAAGACACACAACCAATAACAAACCCCAGGCACACTCCAGTTTTCACATAAAAAGCAGGGAGGTGCCTGTCCTGAGCCTGACCAGGTTCCCCAGGCTGGGAACAGAGCTGTCTTTTCCACCAGCATGGAAGAGGCCTCAAGTTTCTCTGAAAGGGAGTATCACAGGGCTCAGAACCTGATAGTGGGGGGAGGGGGGACACACACTCGAGGCACATTTTGAAAGTTCCCATTTAAAAAGATCCTTGTTCATTGACTTTGGTGGAGCCATTACGCTAATGCAAACAAGGAGAGCTTGTCTAGGAGTTGGTGGGGGAGGTGCTTCAGCTGAGCCCTCTGTAGACTCTGGTTTATGGGGTCTTCCACCCCCACGATGGCTTCTCATACATGAGGCTGTGCTGAACCTCTACTAGACACCACTGAACATTCATGTCACCTGACTTGCAGTCAAGGCTCTCTCCTAATGGCACATCACTAAATGGACCCTCCTTAACACAATTAGTTATGATTAAAAAAAAAAAAAAAAAAAAAAAAAAAAATCCAGGGAACCACAGGAGGCCAGCATAGAGCAGCATCTTCACCCACCCTTAACAAGAACACAGCTTTTAGCACATTCTGGTTCCACAAATTACAGGCACAGTTCTGCCAGGGGTGTTCCCCAGGAGGGCACTAGCAATTTGGGGTTGTCTGCCACCTACAATGATAACCAGCCACTCTTATTCAATGCCAGGCCACAAATATGTCAGAAACCACCCCTGGCTGGCTACCCAAAGCTGGGACACCAGGGTCCTCAGGACAATGAGAGGGCATACGGCAGAGAAACCGAGGCATCCTAAACCCTAACACCACCCTTGTTCAATGCCCTCATCTGCCTTCTGGGTAACAGGTGAAATCAATTCAGCATCCCCTAAACACCAGCTCAAATATCCTCCGAAGCTCCTGTCCTGAACAAGAGGGCAGTCAGACAAGGGCAAGAGTGGTTTACTGCTCCCCCAGCCCCAACTCCCGCCTCTCCAATAAGCAAAGTTGAAGGGTGTTAAAAGCAAGCTACCTTGGAGATACCCAGTCCAATCTCTGATCTGCTTTCACGATGCAACAAGGGCCAAAGCTGCAGCCCACGGCATCTCTGCAAGGAAGTCAGTGAATCCTCCAAGGGCCCAGGTGCTGGCCCTGGGCCACCTCCCTTCACAGTCCTCTGGTTGAGGCAGGGATGTTTCCCAAATAAATCAACCCCTACATATAGCTAACATACATTTCAAACCTTTCAAAGGAACAACTTCTCTGCAGCAGTCACAAAACAATCACCATCAGCCCGAATGCCACTCAAGTGGAGGATTTTCAGATGACCTACTTCCCCAATCTCTCCCCCAAAGCACTTGATTTCTTCATTATGCTAGAGTCCCTTCCCACCTGGAGCCCACACAGCTTCAGGCCAGTCACTGCCTCTCTCCCTTCTCAGCAGCTTCTGCAAAAATCTCTGCAGAGCCGTAATCAACTTACTCTTCTAATGCAGGATTCAGATCTGAGCAACAAGAGGGTGGTGTTCACATTTGTTTCAAAGCTGGTGGAGGCTCCCAGTTTCACTGACCAGCCATTTGTCACACTTAAGCAGTAAGGCGCCCCTCCAGCTTTTCACTTATGCCTTCTTACTACAAGGAAAAATAACAGAGGAAAAGATTTCCACCACACCCTACCTGTCAGCTGTAGGGAATTTGCTTAGAGCACACTTCACCGAACACACTTCACCGTGCAGTGGGGCGACCAGGTGCACTATTGCCCACCCTATAAGTTTCTGGGCCTAAATCGCTCATCTTCCAAATATATTTGCCAGGCACCCGTCTTTGAACACCTCAGTAACAAGAAGCTGCAGGCCCAGTGTGTGGTCAGCTAGGGGACCAGAAGGAGAAACTATGGCAGAAGTTGAAGCCATACTCTATCAGTATCCCGCGAGGAAAGCACAAGACGCTGATTCCCCAAGACATCTAGTACCTCTTCCCACCCATGGCTGGCCCCACCTTGTAGAATTATTACGAATAACTAACCAGCAGGCTGTGCTCCCCAACTTGGACATACCTCCCCTGGAAAAGCCCTCCGCAGGAGTGTGCTCTCCGGGTGCCCATCTAGCGCAGCACACCTTGGAGAGGAATGGGTTAAGCTCAAGGGACCAAGGGAAGATTGGTCTCGGGGAGAGGGACCGGGTTTCTCCAAATCCGAGGCTCTGCACCTGGAGCGTAGTGCTCCTATCTTCTCCAGGGACGTGGTGGACTTCGGGAAATAAAAGGTGCCCGCAAAGCGTCAGGCCACCAGCTAGTAGTGCTGCAAGTAATACGTGTTTGCGGACAAGGATAGAGAGCGGTGACCCAGGAGCATTTCAAGGTGGTGGGCCCAGAGACGGTGAACTCCCAGAAGTTAGCAAGGGCTGGGCAGAGGAGAGTGCACACCCCACGCCAGGGGTGGGAGGTGAGCGCTGGGGTGGCCCCGGGCGGGTGTGCAAGAAGTGCACGCACTGCGGCCGCAGGGCCAGCGATGCGGACCAGCAAGGGCAGGTGCGGGCTGCACCGCAGCAGCCGGGTGGGGGCGGGGAAAGACGCGGGGTCGGTCCGGCCGCTGGTTCGAGGCCCGGGCCGCGCGGAGGGGGGCGGGGCGGCAGGTGCGGCCGCTCACCTGTCTCCTCCGGTCGGGCCGCGGGGCTAGCGGGGCTGGCGGGGCTGGCTGGCGGCTGGGGTGCGGGGCCCCGGGCGCACCGGGGCGGCGGCGGGGCGTCCGGGCGGCGGCTGCGCCCTCGGCGGCGGCCGGCCGGGCGGGTCCGTCAGTCAGCTACTCGGACGGGGTGCGAGCGCTGCGAGGCTGCGGCCAGCGCGCGGGGACAACGCCGCTTTATCAGGTCGGAAACAGCCGCTGCGCGCTGCTTCCGCTGACGCAGCGCCGGCCTGCGCCTCATGACTATGCAGAGTACTCTAGGGGCGGGGCATGAACCGCGCACGTTCATTGGTCATTAGCACATTTGGCCCCCGCCCCCATGAAGGTCCCGCCCCTCTTGCCGCACCCCGCCCTGGGCCTTGGTGGGCTCTGGAGGCGGTTGTGCATTCGGCCGCCCTCGCCTGGTTTTCCTGCCAGACACCCTCAAGGTCTCCAGACCGCAGCTGTGTAACGCGCTATGCTCACCCTCCGCCCACAGAGCTGCAACCTTCCTGAGAGCAAACTGACTGCTTGTACCTCCCCCATCCTTATTCCTTTCCAACATCGCACTCCCTGGGCATCTCCCCTCTCTGAAGCACTTTGAACATCCTCTCGATCCTGTGAGCCCTCGGGAGAGTTGGGCAGGATGTGACCCATGCATGCCCAGGGCACCCAAGCCTGGGCCACAGAGCTGATCTCTTCCCATTGCTGAGAAGCAGAACAAGGCCAGGTCCGGAAGGGGGCTGGACGGATAGAAGAATTGATAGCTGATGTCAGACAGCCCTTTTGGCATCCTAGCCCAAGAGTCCGTGCCAAAGTTTAAGTGGCTTTGGACGAATTATCACACTTCTCAGGGCCCCGATGTCCTCATCTGCAAAACAGAAACCCTAAGATCTGAGAAGCTAGGAAGGAATTTAGAAATAAAGTGGCCCGTCAGCCTCCAGACAGCTAAAATGGGAAAATTTGACAATGCCAAGTGTTGGCAAGAAAGGGAGCAACTGGAAGGCTTTTACACTATTCTCATGGAGATGTAAAACTCACTGCCACGTGCTTTCTTACTTGTTTTTGGTTTGGTTGGTTGGTTTTGAGACAGAGCCTCACTATGTAGCACTGGCTGGCCTTGAATTCACTACATAGACCAGGCTTGCCTCAAACTCACAGAGATCTGCCTGCCTCTGCCTTCTGAGTGCTGCCACACCATGCACAACCTGGAAATCTGCTTTAAAGGACTCAGTGCCCAGTACTTTCACACTGAAGAGGTTTACCTAACTTCCTTTTTCTGTTCTTAGTAGTGCTGTTTAGAGTGGCCTTAAGTGGAAATGGTACTGATAACTTGTAGGTCATTAAAGGGTTATATAAATTGTGGCATATTCACTATTGGATTGACACCGAATAATTTACAACTACATACAATGAATGTGGATGACTCTTACAAATGACTTGGAGCAAACAAGTCAGATAAGCGATAGCCACCTATCAGTGGGGATTCTTAGAAGTTCAAAGCCACTTGTGATACTTAGTGAGGACCAGCTTGGGCTACTTGACCCTCCCCACATGAATGAATGAATGAATGAATGAATGAATGAATGAGTTAGGTCAGTACTCCACTTGTTTTCCCAGTGCTTGGAAGGTCTATATGACATTGAGAGTTCCAAGCTAGCTTTGACTATATGAAAATCTACCTATCTACCTATCTGCCTCAGGGAGGGAAAAGTTAGATGTATAAGGTAGATATGTATAGCAGGTATTGGGAGTCAGGACAATGGCTAAGCCTAAGAGAGAGTGCCAGGAAGTGGGTATGATAGGTGAGTCCAGGGATTAGTTTGCTTCTGGTTCCTGTGCACATCTGTGTGTGGCTCACCACAGGTGACCACCAATGAGGGCATGGCTCCCTGTTGACATTTTGTTGTTGTTGTTTTGGGTATTTATTTATTTATTTAGAGGATTTTTTTTCAAGGCAGGGTTTCTTTGTGTAGCCCTGGCTGTCCTAGAACTCACTCTGTAGTCCAGGCTGGCCTTGAATTTACAGAGATCCTCCTGTTTCTCTCTCCCATGTGCTGGGATTAAAGATGTCCACCACCACTGCCCATCGAGGATTTTCTTTTTAAATTGTGTGTGTGTGTTTTTCTCTGTGTGTCTGTGTGTTTCTGTGTGTGTGTGTGTGTTTCTGTGTGTTTCTCTCCCTGTGTGTGTATATATTTGTGTTTATGTGTCTGTGTGATTGTTTCTGTGTGTGTATGTGTATATTTCTCTGTGCGTTTCTGTGTATGTATATATATATATATCTGTGTATTTCTGTGTGTGTGTGTATATATGTATTTCTGTGTGTTTCTGTGTGTGTGTTTCTGTGTGTGTTTCTCTGTGTGTATGCGTGTATTTCTCTCTGTGTGTTTCTGTGTGTGTTTGTTTCTGTGTGTGTATGTATTTCTCTGTTTCTGTGTGTGTGTTTCTGTCTCTGTGTGTGTGTGCTTCTGCGTGTGTCTGTGTGTGTTACTGTGTGAGTGCAGGTGCCCACAGAGGCTACAAGAGCCAGAGCTGGAGTTGCACGTGGTTGTAAGCTCTTGACAGAGTGCGAGATCCTCTGCAAGAACAATATTGGCTTTTGACCAATGAACCATCTTTCTAGCCCCTTGCGGGTCTCAGGGAACAAACTCAGGTTGACAGGCTTAGCAGTTAGCACCTCTACCCCCTAAGTCATCTCATCAGCCCCTCCCTGGTTGGCTTTTGACTTGTAATTCCAGCTGCAGAGTGTGTCACCTATGTTACCATGTCCTGAGTCCTCATCTGGAAATGAGCATGGTGCTAAGGACTGGAGGGATGGCTCAGCAGTTAGGAGTGCAAGCTGCTCCTGCAGGACTCAAGTTTGTTTCCCAGCAACCCCGTCGGGCTCCCAAGCATCCAACCATCTGTAACTACTGTCCCAAGATTCAACACTGCTGGTGTTCCCAGCACCTGCACTTATGTACATAGGCACATGCAGACACACAAGCTAAAACAATAAATTCTTTAAAATATGGTTCCTTATGCCATTGAGGATCAAATGAAATAACAAAATGAGAACTTTTATTTGTCTGAAACAGGGTTTCAGGTAAAGCAGGCTAGCCTGCAACTCGCTGTGTAGCCAATAATAACTCCTGATCCTCCTGCCTCCACTCCCCAGGTAACGGGATTGCAGGAAGACAGTGCTACATCAGCGTTTTGAAAGATTTCTTTCATTGTTGTTGTTGTTTGAAGCAGGGTCTCATTAGCCCAGGCTGGCCTCACACTCTGCCTGTACCCAAGGATGATCTTATTCTCCTGGTGTATATCATCACATCCAGCTTTAAAAAAAAAAAAGATGCCTTTGAAAAAGATAGAACAGGACGAAGTACCAAGGGTGGCTTAGAATGTTGTTTAATAATTTACAAACTGATGATACTTATTGATCATTTTCCACCTTCATTTATCAGCAAGCAGATAGGGAGTGCATGGGAGCCGAGTCCTAAAGCCACACTGGACTCCGTTACCTAGAGCCGGGAACTTCTCTCTCTCTCCTTAGAGATGCCACAGAGGAGAGGGAAGCAAATATGGATGAGTGAGCATCAGCAGAGGCAGGAGCATTGTCCCAAGTCTGAGACCAGCTGGGGTTTCGGCTCCATGGCAAAACTCTGAACAAAGTAACAGGAAAGTAGTACTTGGGTCAGTGGAATGTGAAAGGTAACTTCTGAGCCTGAGGTGTGGAAATCGCTCAGGAGTTTAGTTCTGTGATCTAGGGCTAAATGAAGATATCAGGTAAAAGGCGAGAGATAGACTAGGGAGATGGCTCAGTTGATGATAGGGCTCTGTAAGCATGAGGATCTGAGTTTGAATCCCTAGTATCCATATTTTTAAAAGCCTCACACACTGGGACTGGAGAGACGGCTCAGAAGTTACAAGCCTTGGCAGCTCTTCCAGAGGACCTGGGTTCAAATATATTTAGCTTTTTTCCTTTAACTTTGTGGGTATGTATGTGTGTGTAGGTATGTATACATGAGTGCAGGTACCCACAGAGGAGTTGGATCCCACGGAAGCTGGAGTTATAGGTGATTAGGAGCCACCTACATACTGTGGGTGTCAGGAACTGAACCCCACTCCACTGAGCCCTATATGCTCAACAATCTTCCTTTTTGTTTATTTTGTTTTTGTTTTGGTGTGTTTATAAAAAGATAGAGATATAAGAATATGTTCTATGGGGGTGTGGTGAGGTGTGAGGAAAAGGGGGTGTTTCCGCTGGCCCATGCTGAGGCATCCCTTCCCCCTGAGGGACCAGCCACACGAGGTATAGTATAGAATAGAGTTTATTCAGGGCGTGGGGAGGGGAGTTAAGAGGGTTGTAGAGGCAGAGAAAGGCAGAGAGAAGGAGAGAGTAGAGAAGTAGAGGAGTAGGGGCCGGCCACGACCACGTGGAAAGAGAGGGGGGAAGGGAATGGGGGGGGGGGGCAAGAGGGCAAGAGAAGAGGCAAGAGGCAAGAGGCAGGGTAAGCAGCCCCTTTTCTAGTGGGTCAGACCTACCTGGCTGTTGCCAGGTAACTGTGGAGAGGAGCATACCTGGCTGTTGCCAGGTAACTGTGGGGTGGAGTTTAGACAGAATGCTAACAGGTTTGGTTTTGGTTTTTCAAGACAGGGTTTCTCTGTGTAGCCCTGGCTGTCCTAGAACTTACTCTGTAGACCAGGCTAGCCCCGAACTCAGAGATCTGCCTGCCTCTGCCTCCCAAGTGCTGGGATTATAGGCTTGTGCTTCTACCACTCTGCTGCTCAGCAGTTTTTAAAACAAGAGTACCACAAACTAGAGTTTGTAAAGCACACTGATCTCCCAACTGCTTAGGAACCCGGAGTGTCACAATGGCATCATTCCTGACTGCACTCCCCCCAACCCCTTACCTGAGGAGACCTGCCGCATTCTTTCCCAATTTGGCCGTGTGTGTGTGTGTGTGTGTGTGTGTGTGTGTGTGTGTGTGTGTGTGTGCTCCTCCTGAGACAAGGTCTAAGAAGCTGTACCTGCCACTGTACAGTATAATTGACACAGCCAAGACTCACCTCCGGGTCACATCTCATTAGGTGTCCAGTAAGCAAGATGGCAGAGGGAGGATTCTATCTATTGTTGTTAGGTATCTTTCTTTCCCTGCCCATCTCTGTGCCATACCCATGAGGAAATGAAGGTCTTTCAAATGATGTCTGCACTGCACCCTGCGTTTATCAAGACAGCTACAATCGGTGGTCTTCCCTGAACTGCTCCTCACCCTATGCTAAGAAAGAGGAGGTTCCCAGCTCTGGAATGCAGAGCAAACCTGTTGGACCACTGCAGAGGGGAGGACGACGCTCAGCAACCCCAAGAAGTACCCAGCAGGAAAGGAGATGGACTCATGGACTCGACACTCACAGCTACCCACACTCTGCTCTTAGTCTTCCGCACTTTGGGCACTGATGTGATCCCATTTCACACACAAAGAAACTAAGGGGGGAGGGAATATGAATAACCTGAGTGTCCTCTCTGCATGCAATAATTGCTGAGGGTTGAAGGCAGGAAGACCCCAAGGGAAGAACTGATGAAGGCTATTGAGAGGTACAGACACACCCCTGAGGGCCTGTCCCATCTGCCCTTCCTCGGACCCTCCTCTGACTCTTCAGGCTGAAGGTCCTGATACCCTTTGAACTCTCCTGGGAGAGTTCTTGCCTCTCTGCGGTCACGGAAGTGTCAGATTGATAAGCGATAACCTTGGACTTGTGGGTTCCAGGGAAGGGGGGGAGGGGGTGCGCACTGAAGCCCTGTATAAATTAGGATGGCTCAGATTGTACTATGATTAAAATTCAATAAAGAACTGGGTGTGGAGGTCCACGCCTGCAATCCCAGCACTGGAGGCTAAAGCTGAGGCTGCAGGAGAGTAGGAGGCCAGTCAGGGCCAGAGTGAGACTCTGTCACGAAACAGACAACAAAACAACAACAACAATAAGAACAACAGTAGCAACAAACACACCCACTTATTAATTGGGGCCCCTTCCTACCTTGCCAAATCCCTTTAATCCCAAGGTAAGTTCACTCAGGGGACTGCAGCCTGCTGCTGGAATGGGACAGGTGGTCCTGAAGAAGGAAAACAGAAGGCATAGGCTGTGCGGCCTGACTGAACAGTCCCTGGGTAGGCATCTTTGCCGATACAATGGTTTGCTTTCGTTTGTTTTGAGACAGGGAGTCCTGCAGCCCAGAATGGCCTGAAACTCACTAGGTAACCCATGATTGGCATTGAATTCCTGATACTCCAGCCTCTGTTTCCAGAGTGCCAAGATCATAGCAGACATGTACTACCACGCCCAGTCCACGTTAAAAAACAACAACAGTGAATACCTTAAAAAATTCCTATTTTCCACTTCCTCATTGTCTCAATTAGTATGCTAATTTAACTGCCAAAGATTCTGAGTAACTGCTGTGAGCCACACCCCTTTCTCTGCTCTGGGGCTAAATAGTCCAGCTGCATCTAGTGTGCCCTAAAACCCTCACTCCAGCTAGCCCTGTTTAAGTGCCCTTCAAAACACATACCCTGGGGAAGCCCCC
>CM052718.1:27279845-27312870 GCA_028551405.1 Uromys caudimaculatus | reverse complement strand
GCTTGGGCAGAGCTATGTCATTACTTTAGGCTCCAGAATTGGCTACAAAGCAGAGATTACTGGAGTCCTCAGGAGTCCACAAATCCTTCCAAGGTCATGGGACCATTTGGACTCCATGGTACAGTTACATGGGTGCAGTCACATAATTTTCAGGGTGACCCCCAGGTCATATGGACATCTGGGGGTCCCATGGTGTCCCATGGAAGTTCCACTGACTCTGCATATTGGGTGAGTCCTTCCCTAAGCCTGTTTCTTCATCTGTGAAGTGAGTAGAAAATGTCCCCACAGCTCCAGCTCTGTGGCGAGGACACCAGGAAAGGATTGTAAAGGACCCACTGAGGACCAGGGAAGTTCAGGACAGCATCAGCATCAGCGTCAGCGTCAGCATCAGCATCAGCATCTGAAGGTCTCTCAGATAAAGCAGACATGATAGTACATATCTGTAATCCTAGCACTTGGAAGGGAAGCTGGGGTAAGAGGATCCATAAAAATTTAAGGCTAGCTTGGGCTACATCATGAAAAGCTAATGAAATAAAACAATTGACAACAACAAAAAGCTGAGCATTGGGCTGTTTAGTTGTAATCCTACTACCAGGGAGGTAGAAGTAAGAGAATTAAGAGCTCAGGTGTCAGCTAGGTAGTCAGGAGGCAGAGGCAGGCAGATGTCAATGAGTTCGAGGCCAGCTTGATCTACAGAGTTAGTTCTAGGACAGCCTTGGCTACACAGAGAATCCCTGTTTTTAAAAAAACAACCAACCAACAAACAAACAGCTCAGACTCTGTGTGACCAAAGCCACCTTACAGACCAGTACTTAGAAGCAGGAGCAGGAGGATCATGAGTTCAAGGCTAAGATACTGTCTCAAAACACAAACAAGCCACCTCAAGCACATGGCAATCCTGTGCTGTTAGTGTCCTCACTGTAGAAGAGGAAACAGAGGCAGAGACAGCTGAGTTTTCAGGCCTGGGATCAGACAGTGGGCAAGTGGCTGAGCAAGAATCTGAACCCATGAAAGCTGCCTAGCTTTTGCAAGCAGCTTCCAGGCCTGTAGGGAAGGGGGCCGCAGCACCACACATCTAGGTCATCCTGTCAAGATGATCAGGGTCAAGAGAAGAGTCACATCAGTTCAGCTGGCCGCAGAAGCTGCAGCAATGAACCAAATGACCAGGGTGACCTGGGGAGGAGGCAGGGAGCCAGCCACCCACAGCAGGTAGCAGGGTGAGGCACCTGGCACAGCTCTAAGAATGAAGGGTGAAGACAGGTTATGTATGGGACCGCCTCACTGGCTGGCATCAACAAGGCAATGCAGTCTCCAGGGTGCTCCTCCCTGTGGGGTCAGAGTCCTCAGCCAGGCATCCATCTCTCTTTTTTTTTTTTTTTTTTTTTTTTGAGACAGGGTTTCTCTGTGTAGCTCTGGCTGCCCTGGAACTCACTCTGTAGACCAAGCTGGCCTCGAACTCAGAAATCCACCTGCCTCTGCCTCCCAAGTGCTGGGATTAAAGGCATGCGCCACCACTGCCCAGCTGGCATCCATCTCTTAGGACAAGTCCCCACATCACTTGGAGCTGTCTCTCCTCCCTCTCACCTTTATGATCAAAATCCTCTGGCCCTTGCTTTTCTTGGACCAGGCTGCCCTGTGTGCCACTCCTCCAGTGCCTTCGAAAGTCACTGTAGCTGATAGTAATTCCTGCCTCCCTCAGCATTCAGCCAACAGAAAGCTGAGGACCAGTGAGCTGACTCAGTGGGTAAAGGTGCTTCTTACCAAGCTTGACAACCTGAGTTTGATTTCTGAGATCCACATAGTGGAAAGAGAATTGATTCCCTAAAGTTGTCCTCTGTGTGTTTACATTACACACACACACACACACACAGAGCAGATGGATGGATGGATGGATGGATTGATGTAATTTAAAAACAAAAATAACTTAAAAGCCAAGTATGGTATAGCGCACGCTTGCACTCCCAGCACCTGAGAAGTCCTAGAAGGAGAATCTCTCATTTGAAGCCAACCCGGGTTACACAGCCTAATCTGCATAATAATACTTTCTCAAAAGGGGATGGGCCGAATGAGGGGGTAGGGCAGCCGGGAGATGCTTGCCCTGTTTGGATGAAGTCTGGAGTTTGGGGTCAGTCCCCAGCACTGCATAACACAAACTGTGGTTGCATGAACCTGTAATCCCAATATGGAAGGTAGAGGCAGGAGGATCGCAAGTTCATCCTTAACTACATGGTAGGGTCTAGGCCAGCCTATGTTATGTGAGACCCTGTCTCAAAAAGGTAGGTAAGAAAAAACAAGATAAACCCTATTTCAGATCCCCAGAACCCATGGTAAGTGGAGTCTGCCATTCCAGGATTCTTGCATCAAGATGGATGAGAGATACAAGAGAGTCTCCAGAAGATCATGGACCAGTTAGTCTGGTATCTCAGAGATAAACAAAAAGAGACCCTATTTCAAACAAGATGGAAGGTGAAGACTAACACCAAAAGTTGTACTCTGACACCCCCCACACACACACACAAAGAAAGAAGAAAGAAAAAAAGAAAGAAAGAAAGAAAGAAAGAAAGAAAGAAAGAAAGAAAGAAAGAAAGACCAGCTTTACCTTTGATTGTGACCTTGACCCCTGGGGAGTCAGATATTCTCAATTCACAGATGGGCCCAAGAGCCAAAGGCAGCAACCAAGCTCCCCCAACCCTCAGGGTATCCTTGTATCAATAGCTGGCTGGCCCTTCATTCTCTCACTCATTCCATGGGAAGAATAGAGGCTCACAGAGGGAAATGGCAACAAACAAACTAACCAGTCCTCCTGCTGGGGCACCAGGCAGGGGTAAGAAATATGTGGAGAAGGTAAAGAAACCCTAGGGATATTGCGCCTCTTCCCAGAGGAGCTTTAAAGAGCAACCTGAAGAAGGAAGAGACCAGAGAGAAAAGTGTCCATTCCAGAACTGAGCTTAGCAATTACTTCCCTCATTCCTGCCTCCCTCTGAGGGCTGAGGCCTGGTCTCTCTCCATTGGCTGACCACTGGCCCTACAGCAATCTTGAGGCTGAAGAAGGTGGGCTCCAGTCAACCCATTGGCCCCAGTCTCTGATGCCCAGTGTATACCTAGCACACAGCTCATAGCTAAGAATGGAGCAAGTGGGTGAGAGACCCGGTGGGCTGTCAGACTCTGAATGCAAAACACAAGGAGGAGCTCACCTTTAAGTGGGCGTCAGCAAGAAGTGAATAAAGGCTAGGATGTCTGAAGAGGAGAGGGTGGGAAAAGATAAACAGCTAGCCAAGCCCCTAACCTGTTGATCAGGAGAGTGTTGGGGGTGTCAGGTTACAGGAGGGACACAGGCCCTCACGATTCATTTCAAAATGTTCTTCAGGAGCTAGGCATGCTGTGATCCTATACTTGGGAGGAAAAGTCAGAAGTTCAAGGCAATCCTTTTATGGGGGGGGGGTCCCCAGTCCTCAGCTACATAGTAAGTTTTGAATGAAAAAATTTGTGGTTAGGATTGTCCCAAGGTGTGGTTAAGGGGAGTTATTGTAGATATGAGGGAGAAAACAGCCAGAGGCATCCGGAAGGGTCAAGACTGAACCGGGCCATGAGAGGAGAGAAAGGGGGTAGCCGTGAGAGAGGAACTGAAGAGAGAGGGAGCAAAGAGAGGAGCCAGGGATGGAGAGACAAAGAGTGAGCCAAGAGGACAGCAGCCAAAATGACTGTTATACAGGGAAGAGAAACTGGGGGAGGGGAAGAAAAGCTCAGGGAGGGGGCTGGAGGGGGGTGGAGAGGTTTAGGGTTTGGGGCAGGGTATGCCAGTCAGAATTATTCTCTGCCTGGTACTTGCTCTGTTTGAGAGTCTGATTTGATATGTTAAATAGGCTCCTCAGCCATTTATCCTGAGATTGGCACCTAAGGAGTTTGAAGCTAGCCTGGGCTACCTGAGATTCTGTCCCAAACATTAAAATCAAAGCCAGGGGCCAGGCAGTGGTGGTGCATGCCTTTAATCCCAGCACTTGGGAGGCAGAGGCAGGCAGATTTCTGAGTTCGAGGCCAGCCTGGTGTACAGAGTGAGTTCCAGGACAGCCAGGGCTACACAGAGAAACCTGTCTTGTAAACACACACACACACAAAAAAAAAAAAAAAAAAAAAAAATCAAAGCCTGGGGATATTGGTTAGTTGGCAGAGTGCTTGCCCAGCACCCACTGGGCTCTGACTTCAATTCCCAGGGTCACATAAACTGGGTGTGGTGGCACATAGCTGTCACCTTGGATGATAAAACCCATAAGTAGAGGTAGAAAGATGGGAAGTTCAAGGCTGTCCTTGGCTACGTAGCAAGTTTGAGGGCAGCTGCAGATGCATGAGATCTTGTCCCAAGAAAAATAATTGTCTTCGTCACTATTCTATTGCTGTGAAGAGATGTCATGTCCACAGCAATTCGTATAAAGGAAAGCATTTAATCGGGGCTGGCTTACATTCAGAGGTTTAGTCCATTATTGTCAAGGCAGGAAACATGGTGGCATACAGGCAGACCTGGGGCTGGAGAGGGAGCTGAGAGTTCTACATCCAATTGTCAGGCAGCAGAAAAAGAAAGAGAGATACTGGGCCTGGCTTGAGCATCTGAAACCCCAACACCCCCCATCTACCCCCCCATGCCAGTGACATACTTTCTTCAACAAGGCCACATCTCCTAATCCAGTGTGGGTCTCAACACTGGGCATCAACACTTTCCTAGGGGTCACCTAAGACCACTGGAAAACACAGATATTTTTACATTACAATTCATAACAGTAGCAAAAGTGCAGTTATGAACTAGTAATGAAAATAACTTTATGTTTGGGGGGTCACCACAACATGAGGAACTGTATTAAAAGGTCTCAGCATCGAGAGGGTTGAGAACCACTGTTCTAATCCCTGTCAGGCAGTGCCACTCCCTAGTGACCAAGTATTCAAATCAAATACATGAGCCTATGGGGGCCATTCCTATTCAAACCACCACAGTAATAAATTAAATTAAAACACAGGGACTGGGCAGAGGGCTCAACACTTAGAAGTACTTACTGCTCTTACAGAGGACCCGGGCTTGCTTCTTAGCACCCATATCAGGCAGTTCACAGCCACCTGTAATTTCAGTTCCAGGGCATCTGATGCTCTCTCCTGGCCTCCACAGATACCTGCACACATGTGATGCACATAAATTGCTACACACACACACACACACACACACACACACACACACAAATAAATAAATAAATAAATAGATAAATCTTTAGTTATAATAAAATGAAGATAGGCAAACTATTTGAAAACAAAATAAATAAACAGTTCTTCAGGCTGAGGACTGGAGAGAGGGAGCAAAGAGTGGAGCCAGGAGTAGGGCTCAAGGAGTGAGCAGTGCCTATGGTCTCAGTAAGCTGTTATGAGCCTACTGCACACTCAGTCTCTTCACCAGAGCAAGCCTCATTCCATCCTGGGCACTGCTAGAGTGAGTAGGGCGTAGTACGCCAAAAGAACACAGAATATGGTGGTTTCTTTTTCTTAAAAAAAAAGAATTTAGGAGCTGGCCAGATGGCTCAGTGAGTAAAGCACTTGCCACCAAGACTGACAACCTGAGTGGTCACACGGTGGAAAGAGTGAGCTGACTCCTGGAGGTTGTCCCTTGTCCACCACACATACCATGGTGTCCACACCCACACACTTTTAAATAAGATGCAATAAAGAAGGACATGAAAAGTAGGTGTGGTGGTGCATAGCTCTAATCCCAGCTCTGGGAAGCTGAGGCAGGAGGATTGCTACATTCAAAGCCACCCTAGGTTACCGAGAGAATTTCAAAGTAGCCCAGGTTATAAATTGAGACACCTTTTCAAAACAAAATTTAAGAAGGAGTTGTAAGAGGGCGAGGCCATTCACCCACTCACCACAGAACGGGTGGGGCCAGCTGTTCCGAATCCAGGGCAGTAGCTCTGCTAGTGGATTGCCTGTGGTAAGGTCAGGACTGTCTAACCCTGAGGCTGGGGAGCCAGAGACGTTACCAGGAGTGCCTGAAATCTAGGGCCAAAAATGGTGCTTGCAGAAGGGTTGGCTGTCCAAGCTGGCTGTCCAGTCCTGTTTTCCATGTTTTCTATGGAGCTACTTTAGCTCCAAGGAGCTTTGAGTGTTTGGGCTCGTTCCCAGGGACATCCCTTGGATACTGTGCTGGAGGTGGAAAGGAACTTTGAGGTCTCCTGGGCTGCAGGCTGCCCGTGAGTGGGATGGCTCAGCCCTCCCTAATCTGAAGTCTGGGAAACAACTCCCAAGCACCTCTGGTTTGGGCAGGGCTGGGACTGGGCCGAACTGAGCAGAGACCTTTCTTTAGGCTGGAGAGGGAGTACTGGACAGTCAGCAAAGCAATGTAGTAAACAGAATGAGAACCAAGCCAGTGCTCAGACAAGCCAGAGCCAGTGCTAATTCAGCAAAGCATCAGGGTTTGAGATATGCCAGCTTTGGAATGAATATCTGACCAAGGACAGCTCCAAATGTGACAAGAATCAGGACTCTTGAGAGGAAGGCTGGGCTCAGAGCAGATCAGTGTTCCAGCTCAGTATGAGTATGGCCAGGATCAGGGCTTAGCATGTGGCCAGGATCAGGGCTCAGCATAGAACTGGGCATGGTGGTGAAATCTCAGCATTTGGGAGAGAGAAACAGGAGGATCAGGAATTCAAGAACATCCTTGGCTACAGAACAAGTTTGAGGCCCAACTGAGCGACTGAAGGCCCATCTTAAAGTCCAGAAAAACAACCCCCAAAAAAATCCTCACAGTGGCTGAAGAGATGACTCAGTGGGTAAGAACACTTGCTGCTCTTGAAGAGGACCTGGGTTAAGTTCCCAGTACCCACAGGGCAACCCACAACTGCCTTGTGACTCCAGTGTCAAGGGATCTGGTGCCTTCTTCTGGCCTTCTTTTTTTTTTTTTTTTTTTTTTTTTGGTTTTTTCAAGACAGGGTTTCTCTGTGTAGCTCTGGCTGTCCTGGAACTCACTCTGTAGACCAGGCTGGCCTACGAACTCAGAAATCCACCTGCATCTGCCTCCCAAGTGCTGGGATTAAAGGCGTGCGCCACCACTGCCCGGCTCTTCTGGCCTTCTTGGCCACCAGACATGCATGTGATGGACAGACACTCAGACATGCATATAAAATAAAACAAACAAACACTAAACCCACAAAACTCAATGTAGTGCAGTGTAGACTCCGAGCTCAGTGTGTGACCAGGTACAGATTGTGACTGGTACTCAAAGTCCCAGGTAGATTACAGCTCACTCTGTTCCTGAGATTATGACTAGTTTGTAAGTGGGATCATGGCTTAGTCTTCAACTAGCTATAGGGCTCAGGATGGAACTGATGTCACAGTTAAACCCTAAGGTGGCCTCAGGTTACAGTGGCCTCCTTTATTTGAACAGATGGACTTCATTTTGCCTTACTTTATCCTCTTCTCCCTGAGACATGGTTTTTCTATGTAGCCCAGGCTAACCTCGAACTCCTTTCAAGGGCTGGGGTTTCATATACGCACCAGCCCACACAGCCTCCATCTTTCTCTTTCACTTGAGAATCATCTGCTCTGCCAGGCTCTATCCTGTGTGCCAGAGACTCAAGCCCCATGCAGCTAAAGCCCAGACTGAGTTGGCCTCTCAACTGCAGGGTGGGTCACCATTGTGAACTACAGAGACAGCTGAGGAGCTCATGGAGGCCTGGACCCAGGAAGGTTCTGCAGGAGACTCTGTGGGAGGCCTGCACAGGGGGTGAGAGGGCATCCAGCAGGGGTGACTGCTCCAGCAAGGGGTCAGAAGCTGGAGCAACAGAGCAGCATAGCATAGCAGGTGGGGGTTCGGGGTGGGCTCTGTGATGCGCCTGTCCCCAGTGAGCTTCCTGTTGGCTTCATTAGCATGAGCACTCTTCATTCCTCAGTCAGGTCAGGTGAGCGGACAGTGATTCCTTCAGCGGCTGGTGGGCACTCCTGCCCGAGAAGCTATCCACTGTGGGTGAGACAGAAGTGCCAGACAGTTGGAAGGAAAGAGAGTAGGAGAAGCAGGTAGTGGGAGGGGCCAGAGGAGTGGAGGGTGGAGATGAGGGCAGCAAGCAGGTGAGGCAGAAAAAGATGAAGGAAAGGGGGGCACCCAGAGATCCTGTGTGAGGGTCACTTTCTGCTGCCCACCGTCCTTGGATCCTTGACTACGGCTCTGTAGCCCTGCAAGCCCATCTCCATGTTTCAAGTTGGAAGGCTTCATCTTGGGACCTTGCTGGCCTTTGGCCCTCTGCAGGGTAATACGGGTTCAGAAACTGAACAGGTAGGCACCCCAAAGGACACCGTGGCATGGCCTTGGCCCACTGTCCTTACCCGATCATCTCCAGGCCTGCCTTTGCAGAACTTTTGGAAGGATTGTTTTGTTTGTTTTGAGACAGGGTCTTATGTAGCCCAAGCTGGCCTGGAACTCACTATATATCCAAGGTTGGCCTTAAATTCTTTTTTTTTTTTTTTTTTTTTTTTTTTTTTTTGGTATTTTCAAGACAGGGTTTCTCTGTGTAGCCCTGGCTGTCCTGGAACTCACTCTGTAGACCAGGCTGGCCTCGAACTCAGAAATCCACCTGCCTCTGCCTCCCGAGCGCTGGGATTAAAGGCGTGCGCCACCACGGCCCGGCAAGGAATAATCTTTTTCAAACACAGTGGACAAGGCGCTGTCCCTGCTGGAAACCTTTCCTCCTGATGCTGGTCAACTCCCATGTGATCTTCCACACACTCCCCATGAGGGACTGGCCATCCCAAGATCCCTGCAGTCCACCCATGTGGGCACACAAAACTCTGGTCTCTCTGTTCATTGCCCTAGGCTGTCTTCAAGGCCAGGAATAAGGCCACCCTTATCCTACAGGGTGGGGTACAGAAACGGAAGGAGGCCCTCCTCGTTCTCACCCAACTTGCTGGGTTGGTTCAGCACCCTACGCCTAAGGAGCCTGCGGCTACGCCCTCTTTACCACTCTAAGAGCAAAAACTTTGGCTGCTGGGCTGGCATCCCCATCCTAGGGGATCAGGCCCTTGGGACACCCTCCTTAAGGTCTGGAGAGAACCAGGGTAAGAGAGAAAGGCCTCTCTTTGGACAAAGCCTCAGAGCTCCAAAGTGTGAGAACAAGCGTTCGGGAACAGCTGGCTGCGAGGCATGTGTGCCACAGGAAAGAGGGATTTCCAGTCGAGTCAGGGCAAATCACATGAAGCCAGAACTCCAGGTTCCACACCTGCAACATCAAACAACACACATTCCTCACAAAACCCAAGAGGGTTTCTGGATTCTTTTCTGAGTGCAGGTCCAGTATCTCCCTGGCATGACAGCTCACATCCCAAGGCCACATTAAGGTTATACCTTATGTCCCAGCTACCCGGAACTTCAATATAGGATGGGGTCAAACGGCATAGGGTGCAATCAGTCACTTTCCTTATCTGAGCGGTGACGTCAGACAACCTGCTTCCTTACTCCCTGACTCAGTTTCCCCATGACATAGACTACTGTCATATTTGATTCTCTGATGCCAAAGAAAGACTTCCCGCTTATGAAGTGGGTGGCCCCTAGGGTATAAGACTAGGATTTGCAAACACATCCCTACCTGCACTGCCTTTAGACCCACAGGTGAACATGCTCATGCAAACATGCATGTATCAATGTGCACATACTTCTGTATGCCCTGCTCTGCTCACTGTGTAGGCTGTGGGCTTTCCCCATGCACTGCCTGGGATGCTCTGAGAGCTGACATAGGCATTTGTCTTTGCTCTTCCCACCCCTGTTCTCCGATGCACCTTCTGTTGCTCAAGTCTTCCTGAGAAGTCACTCAGGGCCCCAGAGTCATGGAAGCTGCCAGGCACAGGGTCTGGGTCTCCTCCGTCCCCCTGGTTAGGCCTCAATGGCGGACCTCCAGAACCAAGTTTTTGTTTTCATTTTTCTTTTTCTGTGGATTGGGGTTTGGCCTGCATGTATGACTATGTGAGGGACTCAGATCACTAGAACTTGAGTTACAGACAGTTGTGAGCTGCCATGTGGATGCTGGAAATTAAACCCAACTGCTCTGGAAGAGCAGACAATGCTCCTAACCAAGGAGCCACCTCTCCCACCCCCTGAAGTTATCTTCTATTAGTGCCTTCTCCCCTGGTAACTATGCAGATCACACTCAGCCTCTTGGCCCTCAGGCTCAGCTGCCCTAAGGTGAGAAGCCTTCCTGTCCCTGATCCCAAAACATTTGTCTGACTCCAGTGCTGTGGCTATCTGGTGGGCTTTCTGCCTGCTGAGGTTATTCGTGATCCCTATGACTCTTGTTGCTCTGTCAATGGGGGACAGAGGAGCTGTTGCTACACATCTATCCTGGCTATGGTCCTTCACCTACCTGAACCTCAGTTTCCTCACCTGTAAAATGGGACCACATTCCCATTGAAGGGCTTATGGAGAGGAGGTAGAGAGTTTATTTCCCTGGAATTCTCTGGTAAAGAGAAGCAGTTGAGAGAGACAGCAGGGTTGGGACAAACTGTTTATCCCAAAGGCCACAGCTCCCCCGAGGTCTGAATCCTTTCTGAAGCTTCTCAGACTCTGTGAAACAGATGGGAAAAATTGAATGTTAATGCCCCGATCAGCCAATTCGATGCCTTCAGTGACCAACAAAAACACCGGAACAGGGCTGGAGAGATGGCTCAGTGATTAAGAGCACTGACTGCTCTTCTGAAGGTCCTGAGTTCAAATCCCAGCAACCACATGGTGGCTCACAACCATCCATAATGAGATCTGATGCCCTCTTCTGGGGTGTCTGAAGACAGCTACAGTGTACTTACATATAATAAATAAATAAATCTTAAAAACAAAACAAAACAAAACAAAACAAAAAACACCAGTTGGTGGCAGTGGGGAGACACAATAGAGAGGATTCCACTCCCGTGGGCTCCACAGACCCTGCAAGGGCAAGGGGATTAAGAGTAGGATTTGTCTGGTGTGTGGATAAGAAGCAGGGTCCAGGGAATGGAGGGACGCATAGGGATCCACTCAGCTCTGGCTCTTGGCTGCTGCTAAGTGCAATGAGGTGGCCCCCGTGCCTCAGTTTTCTTATCTGAGAAGTGAGGCAGATTACCTGGCAGGGGGTTCAGGAGGCTGATGGGGCTCCTCATTCCTTTTACACATGCTGTTCACTTCACCAAGCCTTGTTTCTCAAGGCTTTCTCTGCCACTAGCATGATTCCACGGCAGGAGAGAAGCCATGCTTGCAGAGGGTCTCACTGGAGATTCTTCCTGAGTGATGCAACTTTAACAGGGAGGACCTGAGGCAGTAGGAGTTGGGTCAGGCCAGCCCTGCCTGGCCACTCCCTCTTTGAGCCTACTGCTTCTCTCTAGTAGAATGGACCCTGCAGAACTTTTTCTAAGTGTTATCGAGGCTCTTTCTAAAATTGTCTGCCCCTGTGGAGCTCAGGAGAGCCATGCTGTCAAAGGGTGAGAGGGTGTTTCTCAGGGACTCACTCTGGGCTCCGTGACTCCTTCCGGGATCACTGCTGAGGTGAGAAAGCATTGAAGAAAAGCAAAGTTGCCTCCAGGATGGGCAGCCTAGCTGGAAGATGCCAGGGCTTCAGCGGGGCAAGGTGGGGTATCGATACACCTGTGGGTGTCTATAGCCAATGACTGGGGGTGGAGGAAGAGGACAAGGATGCTGTTGCAAGGGCCCAGGTTTTGAAATTAGGCTCTGACAGCATCCTGGTGAACTTGATTCACCCCACCAAGCTGGGCTCCACCTCCTTCTGAACTGCTGTCTTCCCCTGTCAAGGCAGCCCCTCTGTGTCCTGGTAAGAACTTGGTTCTCTTACAGACTTGCTCGGAGGAGGCCTTAGGTCACTCCACGGGGAGGTTAGGTGCAGAGAGGAGTCTCCCCCCACTGGGTGTCATACATTGAATTGTGACCCGATGGGCGTATGTGGGAACTCCAGCTCCTAGGAGAAGAAGATGATCTTATCTAAGTAGCTGAGACCTGATCCCAGTGGGCTGAGTCCTCATACAAAGGTGAAGCCTGGGACTGGGAAGAGAACTCAGCAGTTAAGAACACTGGACGATCTTCCAAAGGAAGATCCAGGGTTCAACTCCCAGCACCCACATGGCAACTCACAACTAACTCAGTTCCAGGGAATCCAGCACCCTCACACAGACATACATGCAGGCAAAACCACAAAGGAACTTTTTCAGCTCAGGATACCCCAAGACCAAGTTCTCAGCACAAAGATTTATTTGCCCCAGAGGGACATACGAGGCAGGAGAATGAGACAAAGACAGGAGACAAAGGAGAAGGGGAAAGGAACGAGGGAGAGGGGCAAGGGGCAATTTGTCTTGGGATAGGTGGGGGACAATGCCTGCCTCTAGATAGAGAGGAGAAAAGGAAACCCCGTAACAGAATGGGTGTTTAATTTTAATTGGGCATGTTAATTAGGTGAGCCAAAGGGGGCTTTTTTTTTTTTTTTTAGTATAGAAATAGAGTTTATTTAGGGCATGGGGAGGGGAGTTAAGAGGGTAGTAGAGGCAGAAAAAGGCAGAGAGAAGGAGAGAGTAGAGAAATAGAGGAGTGGAGGCCGGCCATGACCACGTGGAGAGAGGGGGGAAGGGAATGAGGAGAGGTAAGAGAAGTAAGAGAGAGGCAAGAGAAAGAGATAAGAGCCAAAGGGGTCTTTTGATTGCTGGACTTCAATACTTTGATAGCTGGACCTTGGTGGTCAGTCTCAGAGAATAAGGGAATAGACCTCCGTGGCTAGCTTTAGGAATGTAGTCTAATTAGTTTTTTTAAGCAAGGCAGAGGGAACTGGGGGAGAAGGGCAGGGCCTGCCAGAGCCATGTTTGCCATGCTCAGACTGACTAGAGTCCCTTCAAAAACACCAATGCACATAAAAGAAAAATAATAAATAAACTGTTTTAAAAGGGGGGGGGTCAGGTGAGTTTGATGGGGTTTGTGGTCTATGCCTGTGATCCCAGCATTTAGAAGGTTAAGGCAGGAGGATTACCACAAGTTTGAGACCATCCTGGGTTACACAGTGAGTTCCAGACTGGCCTGGCCACAGAATAAGACCCTGGATCTTGGAGATGAGTACCATGGTACTTATAAATTAGTAGCTCAGACAATGTCCAGGGCCCTTTGGTGACTTCTTTAAATTCTCTGTGCCTCAGTTTCCCATCCATCAATATCAGTTCTTCGGGGCCTTCTGAGGATCACGCATAGCCAGGATTGGTAAATTTCTAGACAGAGGCAGAGAGCGTTTTGTTTTTGTGGTTCAGGAGCTCTCTGTTGTAAGACTTTGCCTCTACAGATACAGCGTGAGACCTAGTGGCCAGAGTCTTAAGAGAATGTGGGGATGAACACCTATAAGCTAGCATTTGGAAGGCAGAGGCAGGAGGATAGCTGAAAGTCAGAGGCAAGCCAGGGCTGTAAAGATAAGAGAGACTTTTTCTCAAAAGAAAGGTTTGAGAGGGAGCGTGGTTGTCAAACTCCCAGGAAGAAAGAAGATAGTCTAAAGAAACACTTGTGCCTTCCCTTTGGCGATTGAAACAATGTAACCCAAGAAACTGGAATTTCCCTGGGTATCTCTTGATGGATAAGGAAAAGACTGAAGCCTTATCTTAGCCAGAGGGGAAATTTGTTTACTGGAATGAGTGTATAGCTTATCAGACCAATTTGCAGGAAGGACACATGCCCAGACAAGGACCATAGACTGAGTAGGACTGCTTAGCACTGCCACTTCTCCCCTCAATTGAAGCTGGATCTCGTGACCAGACCCTGAAGAAGATAACCTTGAGAATGCAATTCAACCTGACCTCTTCTTACTCACCTCAGTGGGGCCCTATTGATTTTTACTTTAAAAAAAAAAAAAAAAGATTTATTGCCCGGCATGCCTTTAATTCCACTCAGCACTCAGGAGGTAAAGGCAAGCATATGTGTTCAAGGCCAGCCAGGTCTACTAAGCAAGTTCCAGGACAGCTAGGACTGTGCAGGCTCTTTGGAGTCCAGATGAGGAGGCACTGGATCCCTGGAGCTGAGTTACGGGTGGTTCTGAACCAGCCAGTCTATGCAAGAGCAATACAGGCTCTTAACCTCTGAGCCATCTCTTACCTCTGCTTTCCACTTTTAACTGGTATATTGAGCCTGGCTTATTAGGGCTGCCAGGGCCCAGGCTCTGACCCTACTAACTTCAGTAACAGTTGTGTTCCAATAAAGCTTTATTTGTGGATACTGAAAGTTAAATTTCATGTAACTTTCATTGGCCATTAGATAGTCTCCTCCTTTTCAGCCACTTAAAATGTAAAAGTTATTCTTGATTTGTGTGTGTGTAAATATATGATGTGATGTGTATGCATGTATGTGTGTGAGTGTGGGCACATGTATGTATGTGAGCACATATACCATAGTGTGTATGTACAGCAGATAACAACCTTGGGATTTAGTCCTTGCTCTCTCTCTTGAGACACGGTCTCTTGTTTACTGATGCATATATCATGGCTATCTGGCCTATAAGCATCTAGGGCAGTGGTTCTCAACCTGTAGGTCGTGACCCCTTGGGAGTGGAACAACCCTTTCACAAGGGTCACATATCAGCCATCCTGCACCAGATATTTGCATTATGATTCATAACGGTAGCAAAAGTACAGTTATGATGTAGCAACAAAAATAATTTTATGGGGGTACTGGGAAGAGAAGGGAGACTCATATTGGGATGTAAAGTGAATAAATTAAAAAACAAACAAACAAAAACAAAAAAAATGGAAAAAATAATTTTATGGTTGGAAGTCACCACTATAGTAAGAATTTTGGTTTCCTTTAAAATCCAATTATGTTATGTGAATATGTTTTTGTTTTAATCCCAGGTGCAGGATATGGGACTGCTTCAGATTGTCCACAGCAGCTAACTATGATTTGTCTGGCGCTCTGACAGGGGTGTGATTCTGCCAGCTATAGAGAGTCTATGTTTGGAATTCTGGGGACTCTTGGCAGGGTATAAAAATGCCAAAGCCCGGAGAGAGGCAGCGGCTGCTGCTCCCCCTGTTTCTGCTACTGGTCTCTGCTGTTGCTTTTGATAGTTGCTGATTGCCATTGTCTGGTTGCTTTTGCTGGGTTGCTGGTTGGAGATATTGAGCCAAAATTGGACTTGCCCCGAGGAACTCAAAGCCCCTAATCAGCAGGAAGTCTTCTAAAGAGATCTATGCCCGTTTCCCCTCTAACCTTCATTCTCTACTACCTAGTGTTGGGTGGTTGGGAGGGATTCAGATTGAGAAGGGTGGTAGATATAAGAACCCAATAAAACAGCCAAAAAGTACCGTTACACACCACAACATGAGGAACTGTATTAAAGGATCACAACTTTAGGAAGATTGAGAGCCACCGCACTAGGGAGTCTCCTCTCTCTACCTTCCATATTGCAGTGGGAACACCGGGATTATAGATGTGTGCTACTGTTCCTGGCTTTCTGTGGCTCTGTGCCCTCCTTCAGCTCGTCACATGTGTGTAACCAGTGCTTTAACCATCTAGCCAGCTCCCTGGGCTCCCATTTTTTCTTCTCGACTCGGTCCACATATAAACAGGTCCTGGCCAGGTTTGGTCCACAGCTGGGACTTGCCAGCCCAGCCTGATGCTGGTCTCTCAGCACCAGGGGTGGTCATCAGCAAGAACTGCTTCACCGTTTTGGGGCTGTGCTCAAGAAAGTACTGGAATTCACTCGCTCCCTTTGACTGATGCTGTGAACTTCCTGTGTTATCTGTCCCTCCAGCCATAAGGTTGCCCAATGTCTATTGTGCGGCTAGTTTAGGGTCATTGCAAGTGTCCTTGAAAGAGTAGCAGGGTTTTGGCTCAAGAAGTAAGCTCTGTTAGCATTTCTCCCTTTCTACAGATAACCAAACAGAAGCATACATTCAGGTTATTCCAGAGCTTTCACTCACAATGTTGCTGAGTTTGGCCTTGAACTCTTGATCCTCGTGTCTCCCTCTACCAGAGTGCTGGGATTGCAGGCTTGCATCGTTATGCCTGCCTAGTAATTTAAAAGGTTTTACTATTCTTTTTTTTTTTTTTTTTTTAAAGAACAACAAAAACATGCCGGGCAGTGGTGGCGCATGCCTTTAATCCCAGCACTCAGGAGGCAGAGGCAGGTGGATTTCTGAGTTCAAAGCCAGCCTGGTCTACAGAGCAAGTTCCAGGACAGCCAGGGCTACACAGAGAAACCCTGTCTCGAAAAACCAAAAAAAAAAAAAAAAAAAAAAAAAAGAACAACAACAACAAAATGGGTGCTGAGGAAAGAGGATTTACTATGTGTTGAGGCCAGCCTGGGCTACATGGTGTCCTAGTTTTGACGTTGTTGTGATAGATACCATGGGGAGGAGAGGATTTGTCTCATTTTATCCTTGCGGGTCTCAAGTCATCCTTGAAGGAAGTCAGGGTAGGAACTCAAGGCGGATCTCATGCTCAAAGCTGAGATCATGGAGGAGCACTGCCCTTCAGATGCTGGCCCAGGGAGATCTAACTCAAATGCTAATACTGGCAGGATCCACAGGAGGGGCTCAGGACAAGCTCTCCTACTTTGCACTTTGGACTGAGGCTGGTGCTCTGTTTCTGGTAGGCACATTATGGAGTGCAGAAGCCCATGAGGTCAGCCTGATTGTCTCTCCTCCCCTTCTGGACCTGCTTTTGTTTTTAAGTTTTATGTTTTACTCTGTGTGTGTGTGTGTGTGTGTGTGTGTGTGTGTGTGTGTGTGTGTACAGCTTTGGGAGTTGTTTCTCTCTTTCCACTGTGTGAAATCTGGAGATGGAACTCAGGTTGTCAGGCTTGCAGCCGTGTGCCTTAAGCCAGCTCCTCCTTCCAGCCCCCAATCTAGACTAATGGGCTTCCTGTCCCATCTGGAGGGTGACCTGAGGCCTGACCCTGGAGGCCCAGGCGGATCAGCCGGAAGGAAGGCCTCCCCAACACACTTCACTTCGAAACAGGCGTTTGCCAGGGGTTTCCCCAGGGACTCCCTCGGGAAGCATTTCACACTCTGGTGGGCAGCCAGCCAGCGTGGCCCCCAGCAGCTGCAGGAGGCCAGAGCCTCTGGGGTACAGAGGACCAGAGCCCTGTATCCAAGGTCTTGGAGGTACCCTCCCAATATCTGGGCTTAGGCAATGCCAGGGTTCCTCCAACAGAGCAGAATTCTCAATGAACACACACACACACACACACACACATTCCCTGTTCTCATCCAAGTTCTGCAGCATCGATGGGTGGTCTGGGTAGGAACTTACATTCCACAAGCCTTAAAATCCACCTCTGTAAAATGAGGCCCTAGATACCTCCCTTGTGGACCTATAGAGAACACAATGCACTGGTGTGGACATAGGCCAGAGCGGAGCATGGCCTCTGGGAGGAAAGCTGGAGGCAGGGTTTACCTCTGGGCTGGGTGTGTGCTCCTATGCTTGCTCTTACTGGAAGCTCATTCTGTTCTTAGGGCCCAAACTCAGCCCACTCTGGGATGAACTCACCGGGTATCTTGTTCACTTCCCTTCAGAGTGTCCAGGATCCTCCAACTTGCTCTCTCACAGTACCTGGTCCTAGGATGACTTCTTTCCCCTTCCATTTTTCTGTCATACATATTTATTGAGTACTTACTATGTGTCACATATTTCTTGAGTGTCTACTATGTATCAGACCCTGGCCTAAACACTGGAGCATGTCTGGGAGTGAGAAGCCAGTTTTGCCCTCCTGGGGCTCATGGTCTATGGACAGGTTCAAGTAGATAAGATAGCATCATCTTCATCCGAGTGTGCCTGTGACCACTGAAGTGCTAAGTGTGGGACTGTGAACAGCATCCCAAGGAGTAGGGAAGAGTAGCTAGTGACTGATACCCTAGGGCTAGGCTCTACTTCAGAGCAAGTTGTAGGGGAATCCCTGAGGGCAGGACTCCCAGAGCTCCTGAGTGCTTAGCTTCCCGAGGAAGTACCAGGGGAACTGCAGAGAAGGAGCAATATAGCCACTTCAAAACACCTGGAGCCCTCACAGGTCAGACTGCCACAGAGGGTAAAGGATGGGAGGTGGATGAACCAGCCGTGATTGAGTGGTAAGAACTGCCTGCCTTTGGCAGGTTGGAGGTACAGTGTGTGCAATTGCTTACTGCACATGTTGGGGTCTCCTTGCACATGGAACATGGAGTCGGTGTACCTGGGTTATTTTCCTGTTCCCCCTGCCCCTCCGTCTTCCCCTGATTGCTTTAGATCCAAATCTAGGAGGAACCAAGAAAGTTCCAATGTAAGTCACATCTGACCACCCCTTCTTTGTCTGCTGATCCAGGAATAAGGATGGCTTTCTCAGTTACTTTTCTATGACCGTGATAAGATTTAATGGCCAAGGCAATTTATAGAAGAAAGTGTTTATTTGGGGATTAGAGTTTCAATGGGTAAGAGTCCATTGTAGGACTGTGAAAGGCAGCCTGGTTTCTAGTTGAGCAAAGGTTTGAAACATGGGTGACCCAGCAAGGCTCCTGGCATGAGGCCGCAGCTCTCCATAGGTCTGTGCCCATCAGTCTTGTAAGGGCAATGCCCCAAACCCCTCCACAGGTAGAGGACGGGACCCATGGTCACGTATCCTCAAGACAGATCTCCATTTTAATGAGGTACCTAAAGGCCTGGAGGCTTAGTCAATAAACTCCACTTCCCAGACACTCCTCCAAAAAGGTATTTAACCTCAGGCCTGCCCTGAGAAAGGGGGGTACGGTTTTACTCATCACCACTCTCCACCAAGACAGTAAACGCCTTAAAACCATCAAGATCCGCTGTGGGGAGCAATGGAACAGACCTTTGTCTAAAGAGCTGGCAGTCTAATCTCCCGTATCAGGCCTTTCCACACTCCCAGCCACGGCCTCTACCAAGCCAAGCCAAGCCACCGGCCGACAAGCCAAGGACTCGGTCCTGGGCAGCACCCAGCCAGAGCTTTCCTCCCCCTTCCCCCTCAGTCCCAGGCTAGATCCAGCCTGCAGGACCCACTCTGTTCTCAGCTCTTCCGTGGCATCCAGCAGCACCTAGGGTGTCCAAGAGTCTAAGAACCAGATGGCCCGGCCTCGTCACAGGCCTAGGGACCACCAAGCCGGCTCATACAGTCCCCGGGACCCCAGGCAATGCTCCCCCACTCCCGGGCGCTGTCCCATGGATTCTTACAGCCCGACACCCGTCCAGCGGTGGCATGGGTGATCGTGGTCAAACTTCCCTCCCCCAGTGGCCCTAGCCCTGGGGTGGACACGGGATACCTCAACCCAACAATCATTAATAGGGAGCATGACAGAAGGCAGGCAGGCAGGCAGGCATGGTTCTGGAGCAGTGCTGAGATCTTACATCCTGATCCACAAGCACGAGGCAGAGAGTTAACTAGGAATGATGTGGGCTTTTGAAACCTCAAATCCCACCCTAGTGACATACCTCCTCCTACAAGGTCACACCTCCTAATCCTCCTCAAATAGTTCTACCAACTGGGAACCAATGATTAAAATATCTAAGGGGGTAGGGGAGGCTGGAGGGATGGTTCAGCGGTTAAGAGCACTGACTGCTCTCCCAGAGGTCCTGAGTTCAATTCCCAACAAGCACATGGCGGTTCACAACCAGCTGTAATGGGATCCGATGACCTCTTCCAGTGTGTCTGAAGACAGCTACAGTGTACTCATAGATATATAATGAATAATTCTTTAAAAAAATATCTAGCTGGGCAGTGGTGGCACACGCCTTTGATCCCAGCACTTGGGAGGTAGAGACAGGCGGATTTCTGAGTTCAAGGCCAGCCTGGTCTACAGAGTGAGTTCCAGGACAGTCAGGGCTACACAGAGAGACCCTGTCTCGAAAAACAAAACGAAGCAAAACAAAACAAAACAAAACAAAATCTAAACCTATGAGGGTCATTGTCATTCAAACTATCACAGTGGACTTGGGGTACTAAGGTGTCTTTAAATCTGTAGATGAAGCTGTGGGTATGGGACCTACAGGGATAACTTCAGGATCCACTGGCAGCCCAGCCCAGCACTGTCCCTGCTTCTCAGACAGAGGTTGTAGTCTGTCGGAGCATAGTGAGGTAACATCTGAGGATGCTCATAGCTGATATCTGGGTACAAACACAGGGACTGTCAGGATAGGTGTCGCCAGGCAGGCAGAAATGTGTGTATGTATGTGTGTGTCCATAGCTCAAGCTGCCCTAGATCTTTTGTTTGTTTGTTTGTTTTGTTTTTTGAAACAGGGTTTCTCTGTGTAGCCCTGGCTGTCCTGGAACTCACTCTGTAGACCAGGCTGGCCTCGAACTCAGAAATCCGCCTGCCTCTGCCTCCCAGGTGCTGGGATTAAAGGCATTCGCCACCACTGCCTGGATCCTAGATCTTAAAATAACCTTCCTGCTCATCTTCCCAAGTATTGGGGTCACAAGTGTGCACCACCGTGCTTGACTCATCAGCGCCTAATGAGAGTTCCTCATGAATTCCCTGAGTGGAAGAAAGTGCTGACCCCACTATGAACGGACAGTCAGTGGCAGGTCTATCCTGGGGACTAGAAGCAGGTTGTAATGCCCTTAGCCAGCTTCCTGGTGATCTTCAGGTATGACCCCTCAGGACCAAAATGGGACTTCCCCGGCTCTGCATGCAGTCACAATGCGGTTTTCCATAGTTAAGCCAATGCTTGTGGCTTAGTTAAGCCCAGCTGTGGACACTGGGGAGTTGGCTGTTTTGGTTTTGCTGTCAGTGTTATATAGGAAGCAAATCCTAATAGCAGCCCAGGCTATTACAAGGAAGTAAGATCAGATCACCTTTTTCCAAATGTATGTGATGATAGGGCATGCCCTGAGCTAGGTGGAGGCAGCCAGTCCCTGTTGATTGGCTGAGCAGGACGGCAAGGGACAGACAGCAAAGCTAGAGGACACAGGTCTTGAACTCTGATCTGCCTTGGATGAGCTGTATGCCCCCGAGCAGCACACTTCCTGATCCAAGCCCCACTTACCGACTGGGACACTAAATGTAATTTAAAGGTGAATTGTGCTAAAAGGAAGTCCTGGTATAGGAGCTGCTTGTCTAGGGGATGAGATGGAGACAGAGGCATGGGCTGCTGAGACAAGTGAGATGAGCTTTCAGGTCCCTCTGTCATCTACAACCTATGCAACTGTACATGTGACCCTGGCTATCTGGGCCCCTAAGAACCTGGAGACGGTAGGGTCAGGAAGAAATCAGCCTAAGGAAATTATGCCAACTATAATGTTTGTGGTTCCTCTCTAGGCTCTATGGACGAGGACAGGAATCGTGGCTTGCAGTTGGGATAGTGAGTTCCAGTTGCAGAATAGTGAGATGCAGAAGCTGGCTTGACTCTTTCTCAGTTCTCTAGCTGCCATCCAAGCCAGCCCCTGCCCTGGTCTCTGGGGAGGACATGCAGCTGCCCATGTTCCTTGTGCTGTCTTCCCCAAATGCCCCCATATCCCATACCCTTAACCTGTCCTTCCCACCGTGAGTTTGGCCTTCTGGGATGACCTTGGTGATGTTCAATTTCCTTGACCATGCCTTCCTTCCTCCACAGGGAGAGTAGGGAGGGCTGACAGGCTCTGGGCCCATTGTACCTTCTGCTGGCTGGGACACAGCACTCACCAGATTCAGCCTGTTCACTCACTGGCTCACTCAGCCCATTTTTATCAGCATGATGGTTGCATGAACTGGGCCAAGAGGTTCAAGGTTCTGAGAGGGACTCTAGGTTGGAAAAGGTGGCCAGGGAGGATCTACAGAGGGTGGGAAGAGAACAGACACAGGAAAGCCTCTGGTAGGGGCGGGGCAGGGTCCAGGCTGGGAGTTAAAAAGGAGCCCAGGACCAGAGGGCTGGAGTTGGAGACTGGGCATAGAAAGGGAGAGTATGGTGGGCAGGGCCAGGCATTGGGCATGGTGCCTGTTTGTCAGTTTTGACAACTGTGCTAGCTCTGAAAAGTCGAGCTGTGACCGCATGTGGCAATGGGAGAAGGGACACTATGCTGAGGGCCTGGCCCTCCATGACATGCTGAGAGGCTAGGCGAGAAGCTGTTGGGGATAGAGGTTGGGGAGCCAGCCCCTGTCCTTGCACCCAAGACAGGCAGAGGGTGGAAGTGGAAAGGAGGCCAAGGAACAAGGAGAAGAGGGCCAGAGGAAAGTCTGTGTTAGTGTGTGGGTCTGGAGACCACCCAGGCCGTGTTCCCAGAAACAGGGAGAACCCACTCTTCCCTATGAGACAGCTTAAGGTTAGGAACATTTTCCCTAGTGCCTTCCCAGACAAAGAATCAGAAACCAGAAGAGTCAAGGAAACTTGTAACATAAATCAGAGTTCAGGGAGAGGGCTGTGTGCCTTGAAGGCAAAGCAGAAAAACTGGGAGAAAAGCAAAGAGCTGATACCTGGAGTTTTGTCTACCAAGGCGTTCATCCAGATTGGTGTAAAAGCTGCCTTCCGCCCAGGATGATGAGAACCTTGATTACAAAAAGTGCATCTCTGCCTGCCAACGGATGGAGAAGCAGCTAGCCTCAACCCAGCCCCCTACACTTAGCTAAAGCCTACTCTGTGTGGCCCCCAAGCTCAGGGTAGTGCTTGAGACATGTAACAGCTGACTGAACTTCTGAGTTTACTTCTAGCTTTTGCTAGCTTTGGGTCAGAAAGGCTGAGCTAATGATATTTACAGCCCTCAGTTTACCCTTGAGCTTCGAGGCCCATTTAGAGTCCCAAGAGGCTCTTGTGTTTTGGTTTTTAAACAGAGTCTCTTGTAGACTATGCTGCCTTCAAGTCACTATGAACTCCCTTTCCTTCTCCCGCCTGGTCCCACAGATATGCATCACCAGACCTTATTTGGCAGATTCCTTCTAAACTAAGCTATGACAAACAGTCCAAGGGTTGCTTCATTTGAAAGCTTTAAGGTGTCCTTTGGGAATCAGCCTCCTCCCTCAATCCCTATCCCCTTGTGTACTCCCATAGGGCAAGAGGTGACATCCCAGAAGAGCCACAGACACTCAGATTCCAAGGCAGAGGCAACTACCCCATCTCCACCAAAGTCTGCAGAAATTGCTTCCCAGGGGGGTTTCTCACCTCCCGCTCAGCCCCAGTGCCTTTCCCCAGGCCCCACCACCCGCTGTGGCAATACAACACCTGTCCCCCATACCCAGGGCAGGCCTGCCTGCAGTGACTGCTTGGCAGCCATGATAGATGACAGTATGGACCGCTGGCTTTTGCAGGAATGGAGAGCCCATGGGGCGGAGCAGGTGAGGAGAGGGAAACAAAGGCCTGCAGGAGGCCCTGGCAAGGGGAGGTCAGGGAGGACGGAGAGTAGTGTCAGTAGGGAAACCTCCCCTCTAAGGGCAGACGGTGCAACCGCAGTGTGTGTTCATGCATGCCTAGGTGTACGGACTGTATGCTCAGCAGGCACACCACTAGGTTCTACACTGCACTATCTGGCCTCTTGAGCTCAGGCCCTCTCTCCAGCCCTGCCTAGTTCCAGGGCTGGAAATTAGCTTGCTATGTCTGTTCCTGGCTTGCTGCTCACCCAAACCTGGGCTCCCTTCCCTCTATGTGCTGATGTACCAGTCTTTAAGGGACCATGGGGGGGGGGCAGTCCTCAGCCATCACCAGGTCAGGTCCAGAGACAAAGGGGACAAATGGCTGTCTATGACTCCTGTTAGCATATCAAAGTGCATCCTACCCTCTAGGGTCCCTCAGCATCATAAGTACCTGTAACACATTTCAAAGTTCATGCTAGCACCCCAGCCCTTCTTACCTCCTCCTCTACCCTAAACTCCTCCTAGATCACAGGTTCTCCTCCCTCCCTCCCCCACCCCACTCCCACCTCATTCTTCTATCTATTTTGGCTATCTGCTCTCTTTGTGAGCCCCACCCCCACTCTGCCACACCTCTCCAATGTTCTGCTCTGGCTTCTCTCATGGTGGGGGTTCAACCATATTCAGTCTACTGCTTTTTTTTTTTTTTTTTTAATCTTTGTTCTAAACTCTTTGAGATGCCTCTGGCTGTTTTCTCTCTCATATTTAGATTAAAAACCTCCCCTTAACCATACCTTGAAGTGGTCATGTCTTCCCGTTTATATAGCCAGTATGACTGTCCTCTGTATCTGGCTGTTACCATGGTCACCTGAGGCATACCCAGCTGGGTCCCTGATCCTGGCACCCCAAGCTGCAAGAAGAGAGTTAGGGCCAGGCTGCTTCTTTATGCTATCTCCCCCTTAGGCTGTTGACCCTTTTATGTAGTGGCCTATGGCAAGGGCATAGGAACCAGACTGGGGCACGCAGGTAGCTCACACACTTTTGCATGCCATCCTCTACCTGTCTTTGCCAGGCTCTGTTTAGAACACAAGTCAGGCCCATGAGAACCCAAACTTCTCTGGAATCCTGTGAACTTTTTCTGATCTTCAGGCTCAGGCCCCAGGACTGTGACAGCTCCCTGAAGGGACACAGTGCAGGCATGCTCAAGGGTAGGAGGTCACAGAGGTGGAAGCCTGGGTGAAAGGCTGCTTGACACTGGAACTCCTATGCATTATGGGTGAAGTCAGGGGTCAGCCTGTGACTGACCAGGGCTGGGGCTCAGTGTGTGACCAAAAACGGTGTTGCGTCTATAATCAAAATGAAAGCTGAGAGTATGGTGAGAGGGTCAGTGTACAGGCTGGTTTTGTGTGTCAACTTGACACAAGCTGGAGTTATCACAGAGAAAGGAGCTTCAGGTGAGGAAATGCCTCCATAAGATCCAGCTGACAGGCATTTTCTCAATTTGTGATCAAGGGGGGAGGGCCCATTGTGGGTGGTACCATCCCTGGGCTGGTAGTCTTGTGTTGGGCTTCGCTCAGGGAGTCTTCCTCGGGGGTCTCTGGCCCAGCTGAATTCGAGGGTCCTGGTAAGGGGGAGGGAGCACTAGCGGGGACAGAATTTCCTCCACCGCCATCCCTACTGCTGCCGCCTGGATAGCACCAGGCAGCTGCACTTGCCACCCTGTGCCGAGTTAGGCCTGGGCTGCCGGATACGGGGCAGGCTGCGAGTGCGAGCCGCCTCGGGCACTCTCCTGCTCCAAGCCAGGTCCTGGCCGCAACGAGATCCCCAAGAGACGGTGCACATCCCAGCACTCAGCCCGGAGAGCGGGAGGCTTCAGGTTGCAGGACAGTGGATCTCTTCCCAGGCCGAAAGTGTTACAGCTCTTAGGACAGACGCTCTCAGATGCCAGAGTGGTTTTCACACATTTATTCCTTATGGATGGTGGGTGGCGGTGGGCAGGAGCGGACAGGGCAGGCAGGGAGGCTACACAGGTCAGGACGGTCTGATATACTGTTTGGGAGGGGTCAGGGGTTTGGCAACCAATACTTCCCATTGGTTTGGTCTGGGGGCTTTGTATTGCCTCATTTGCTTGTGGGAGGACTCAGAGTTGCTTTCTATGTGACAAGCCTCACATGCCAGGCCTCTCTCTATATAGGGGTTGTGAAAGCTGTAGCTGTTTTTACAGGAGTCTTCCAGGAGCGTCGGCCAAAAACATGTTCTGGTCCCTCGTGGATATTCCACGGGATCTCCCAGAGCTTTCAGCCTGTGCTCAACCAGGTGTCAGATTGCCTGCCACAGACCACTGACCCACAGTCTTGGGTTCTATAAGAGAGCAAGCTGAGCAAGCCAGGGGAAGCAAGCCAGTAAGGAACATCCCTCCATGGCCTCTGCATCAGCTCCTGCTCCCTGATCTGTATGAGTTCGAGTCCTGACTTCCTTTGGTGATGAACAGCAATGTGGAAGTGTAAGCCGAATAAACCCTTTCTGCCCCAACTTGCTTCTTGGTCATGATATTTTGTGCAGGAATAGAAACCCTGACTAAGACAAATTGGTACTAGGAGTGAGATATTCCTGTGACAACCTGACCATGTTTTGGGGAGGACTGTGGAAGGCCTTTGGAACTTTGAGCTAGAAGAGCCATTGGGATGGTGAGAGCTCTGTGGGATGTTGTGTAGGAGCCTGGAAGATAATGTTGAAAACAGTGCAGAAGATGGTGGCCTGGCTTGTGAAATTTCAGAGGGAAGATTAAAGACTCTTATCAGGGCTGTTGCTATTTTGATTGTGAAGATTGTGTGGTTTTGGTTAGCTGGGGCTGAAGAATCAGCTGTGATTAACAAGATACCAGAACCACTAAAGCGAAAACTTTACATTACTGGGACCATTGATGCTGGTTAGCTAGAGCTAAGATATTAGTGGTGATTAAGAAGAGACCAGCATCACTGAGGTGAAATCTTCTGGGAAGTGTTTTCTGAGTGCACAGAGGCTGTGTTCCAGAGATAGCCAGGGTTGTACCTTGTAGTGTGGCTGGACTTGGTAATGTGTAAGAGTCACCCAGGTGGTACTGGTTTGTTTTTTGTTTTTTGTTTTTTTCGAGACAGGGTTTCTCTGTGTAGCCCTGGCTGTCCTGGAACTCACTCTGTAGACCAGGCTGGCCTCGAACTCAGAAATCCACCTGCCTCTGCCTCCCAAGTGCTGGGATCAAAGGCGTGCACCACCACTGCCCCGTGGTACTGGTTTTGAAGGCATGAAGGGGTCATGAAGAGCAGCTGAGGCTCGGCACTGTGAGAGGCCTGGAATGCCATTGGTGAAGGTGCAGCCTCAATAGCAATTGATGGCCCAGGACTGAAAGGGTCATGCAAAGGAGTTGAGACTTGGCACCATGAAGAGAGCCTATGAGAGGCTATTGGTGAAGCCTAGTTGCAGTAGAAGACAGCAGTGTTTTGGAGATGCCAGTACCATGAGATGACCACCAAGAACAGCAACAGCAGCAGTGGAGTACAGGCATCTGGAGTCTAGAAGACAAGGTGTGTGCTACAAAGGGCAGAGCTGGAGAAGTGACCCAAGCCCTTGGAGGAATCCAGAAGATCATGAGTGGATCCCAGACATTGGATGGTTGGAGTTTGATTTTGCTTTTTGATTGTGACTGTATCCTGATATTTTTTCCTCTTGAAGTAAGAAGGTATTTTAGTGGAGCCCACAGTTAAGAGACTTTAAATTTTAAAAGATATTGAATATCTTAAAAGGATTGAACTTTTAATATGTAAAGACTGTGGGACTTTTAAAGTTATTTAGATCTTGGGGATGAATAAGAAAGTAAGGGTTGAGGCTTAATAGTGATGTGTTTGTGTGTCAAGTTGACAAGGGATCAATTGTACTGGCTGGTTTTGTGTGTCAACTTGACACAAGCTGGACTTATCACAGAGAAATGAGCTTCAGGTAAGGAAATACCTCCATGAGATCCTCTGTATCAGCTCCTAATTCCTGACCTGCTTTGGTTCCAGTCCTGACTTCATTTGGTGATGAACAGTAATGTGGAAATGTAAGCTGAATAAACCCTTTCCTCCCCAACTTGCTTCTTGGTCATGATGTTTGTGCAGGAATAGAAACCCTGACTAAGACAGCCACTAAATGAAAATGAGGACATGACCATTCCTAGGTGTGGTCGAGGAGGATTTTGTTATAGATATGAGAAAGAGAACAGCCAGAGGCATCTGGAAGACTCCAGACTGAACATGGCCAGCAGAATAGACCAAGTCATGGGGGTTGGGGGAGTAAAGAGAGAGGACCAAGGGGGAGCCAAGAGTGGAGTCAAGAGCCAAGTGTGGAGTCAAGAGCCAAGACAGCCAGTGGCTGAAATGGCTGGGTTATATAGGAATCAAGCTGGGAGAAAGTGAAGCCCAGCCCCTGGGGTAGAGAGGTTGGGAGGGGTGGCAGCCTAAGAAGTGATGGAAGGGACCACAGGGTACTGAGTGAGATTTTCCCCAGTTTCTTTGGAATTTGCCAGTCAGGGGTCCAGGGTGTGGCTAGGATAAACTCTAGACTTGTGAATAGGATCAGTGTTCAGGGTGTAACCAGCATAATCAGGTTCAGTGTGAGAAGGATCAGGATACAGGCTCAGCATGTGACCAGGATTAAGTCTCAGGTCATAGGTATGTGCAAATATTCCAGGTTCCCATGGTAGTTTCTGGGCAAGGAGACCAGAGCTTGCAGACAGGGGAGGGGAGAAAGGGTAAAGGTGGACATGGCCCTTGGCCATGATGTGAGTGAGTTTGGTGCTGGGAGTTGGGGCCAGAAGATCTAGGGTGCACCCTGAAGTTCACAGGGCCTGACTCAGGACGCCTTGGGTCATTTTGGCATCCCTGAGCCCCTGTTTCCCCATCTGTGTCTCTTAGGGATCTCGTGTAGGTGACTGAGGTCAGCATGTATAGCGCTCTCATGGGGCACACCCTAACCTCATGACCCTGCCTGCCTTACTTCCTCTTGCCACCCATGCTGCTGACTGCCATAGTGGGTCAGCAAGCCTTCCCAGAATTGCCCTTGTGGGGCTGGGCCAGATCTCAGACAAGAACAAGGGAGACATACAAGGCACACTCCCTGCCCTGGCGGAGTTCACCCAGCCCTGGGAAAGAGAAGTGTGAATAGTGTGAATGGGTGTGATGCCCACCAGCAGACATTTGTTATGATCCGAGTAAGAACAGGGGACCACAGGAGTGCAGGGCTCTGGGGAAGTCTAGACTTAGGAGGCAGCTTTAGATAAGGTGGCCAGGCTCTATAGGAAAGCCACACTGCAAAGCAGTAGCAAGCACAAAGGCCCCCAGGTAGAAGAGGGACATGGCCTGATATAACTTGGGAGTGAGGATTAGGGACATAAGCACCAGACAGGCAGCCTCTGGCTCTCTTAGGCTGAATCTAGAGAAGACACCAGCTCATTGTAAGTCATTCAGCAGAGGGAGACCCCATGCCTTGGGCAAAAGCCACATTTTGCATCAAGCTCAGCAGCAATGGCTGCTGGGAAATTCAACCTGGGCACATTCCTATCCTCCAGCCTTGGGCTTTCCAGACATCCTGGTGACATTACTGGGGGGTTTGGAGGTCGCTGGGGACACTCCAAGGAATAGTTCGGATTTTTTTTTTTTTTAAAGAGGGTGTTGCTTTTGCTCAGAGTAGGTAGGCTTCAGAAGAGACATCCCACCTGCTCCTGGGCTTGACTGAGCTGGAGCTGTTTACGTTCTCTAGTGCTGGGCCCCCAGCCCTTCCCAGCAGGCTTGCCTGGGCAGGGCAGAGGGAGCAGAAATTAGAGATAAAGAGCACCCTCAGAGCTGCAAACAATGGCCAGGTGTGTAATTAACATTTCAATGGTGATAGTATCACCTCTGCATGGACTCTCCCTCTCCCTGCTAGTCCACCCGCTGTGTAATCTTCTGGGTCTGCCTTAGTCATACCCCCTTGTTGAGAGGAGCCAGCTCTGCCTTCTTCCATCTGTGTTCTTTGCCCAATCTTAGGAGCTTATTTTATTTTATTATTTGGATTTTGGGGGAGGGGGGTTCAAGACAAGGTTTCTCTGTGTAGCCCTGACTGTCCTGGAACTCACTCTGTACACCAGGCTGGCCTCGAACTCAGAAATCCACCTGCTTCTGCCTCCCAAGTGCTGGGATCAAAGGCGTGCGCCACCACTGCCCGGCATTATTTGGATTTTTGAAACTGGCTCTCATGTAGCCAAGCTAGCCTCCAACTCTTGGTCCAGCTGCCTCCACCTCCCAAGAACTGGGATTACAGGCTTGGATTATTGCTTTTATTATTATTGTTGGCATCGGACCGCCAACCGGTGATGTCACACCCAGGCGACAGCTCGACCCGCCTACCTGTTGCCAAGGCAACAGCCACCATATTCCCAGAATCCACTTGGCCCACCGCCCACCTTTACCTGCAGCGAGTCACTCTCCATATATAAACGAAAGACCTCTCTGATCTTTCTCTTTTTTCTCTCTCTTTTTCCTTTCTCTTCTTGCTGCTACCTTGCCCCCCCTTCCAATAAACCCCCCACGTGGAACTGTTTGGCCTGGTGTGGTTTCTGGAGCCGCGTGATCCCTGCCGACCATTCCCGCTGATCATAACGCCGCTCATATCCAGCCAGAACATTTTTTATTACAATAATTATTAATTAATTAATTAATTAATTTTTGTTTTTTTGAGACAGGGTTTCTCTGTGTAGCCCTGGCTGTCCTGGAACTCACTCTGTAGACCAGGCTGGCCTCGAACTCAGAAATCTGCCTGCCTCTGCCTCCCAAGTGCTGGGATTAAAGGCATGGGCCACCACTGCCCGGCTCATTAATTTATTTTTTTAAGGAAAGGGTCTCAGGTAGCCCAGGCTGGCCTCAAACTTGCTATATTGCTGAGGCTGGCCTTGAATTCCTAATTCAGAATTGGTCAATCTGCCTCTGCTTCCCAAATTCTGGGATTACAGGCATGTGTTAAAATGGTCAATCTACATATACATGTATTTGGTTTTGAGAGTCTCACTATGTATCAAGGTTGGCCTTGAACTTATAGTCTTTCCATCTCAGCTTCTGAGTGTTGTGATTACAGACATGTACTACAGGACCTGGCTCACTCTGGAGCTGTTAATTCAAATGATACCACTATGGAATGTTTGCTGAACTGGTTACAGTGGCTCACACCTGCAGTCTGGAAGATTCCTGAGCATTTGAAGCCAGCCTAAGCTCAAGGGCAACCTTGACTAGAGTGAATGAGTCTCTGGTCTCAGCACCAGAGGAATGGAAGTAAATAACTAAGGGCATGACTGCGTCTAAGGGTTAAGGGTTTTATTACAGATAAAAGGAGAAAACAAGCAGAGGCAGAGACATCTGGGAGAGTCCAGAATGAACATGGCCAGACAGAGCTGGCCATGTGAGAAGATGGGGGGAGGGAGAGCAAGAGTGGAGCCGCCAACCAAGGCGGGCCACCTGTGCCAAGACACTGGCCAAGAAGCCAAAAGGTAAAGAGGCTGGTATAGCCAAAATGGCTTGATTATATAGGGAAGAGCAGCTGGGGGAAGAGCAGCCCAGGCCATAGGCTGGAGAAGGGTATGGGAATGCCAGCCAGGAGAACCCTGTAACAGGTAGGACTGAGGGATGCTGGGAGAATCAGTGATCAGTGTCAGCTCTGACCAGTGAGTAGGACGATAGCTGTTTGTCCAGGTTTGGGGTTTGAGATCTAACACAGAGTAAGACCCTGTCTCAACCAAACCAAACCAAACCAAACCAAACCAAACCAAACCAAACCAAACCAAACCAATCCAAACCAAACCAACACAAAAATCAACCAAATCTTTCGACTTTCCATTCTACAAAATGTTCTGGAAGACCCAGAGGCGGCTTGCTGGCAGGTCTCAATGTGTAGGCAGATCTGGCTGCAGTAACCTAGGTACTGAACCCTTCCTTCCACTTCTGTCTCAGGGAGATTACACCTCCAAGCTGACAGAGGGAGCCTGCTGTGGATGATGTCCAGCCTGGAGGAGTAATGACCCATCCATCTGTCCCTGCCTCACCCTTTGAGTCCTGTAGAGAGCCAGGAGTCCTGAATTCCTTGGTTTTACAGAGGACACGCTGACCTGACTGACGCGGCTGAGGCTACAGGGAAGTAAGTGTAGGAGTTGCAGGCTGGCAGCCTCTGTCCCAGCCTCTGTCTCAAGCCCAGCTCTGAACCCTCTCTGTCCTTGCTGTGGACACCCAGAACCTTCCACCCACAAGCCCCGTGAGGAGGGAGAGGGAGGGGCTAGGGGGTCCAGTGCTGGGGGAGTGTAACTCTATACCCCTCCTTGGCCTTGTGGGCTTTCCCCTCTCAAATGACCTGTTTGGTCAAGGATAGTTGTTTTCTACCAAGCTCCAAGACCTGAGTTTAATTCCCAGGACCCACATAGAATGAACTGATTTCTGCAAGTTGTCCTCTGACTTCCATTTTTATGCCCTAGCATATATGTACCTCCCACACATACATGCACACGGCAAATACACAGAATAACAAAATAAAATATTATTTAAAAAAGAAAGAGCCGGGTAGTGGTGGCACATGCCCTTAGTCCCAGCACTTAAAAGGCAGGGACAGGCAGATCCCTGTGGGTTTAAGGCCAGCCTGGTGTACAGAGTGAGCTCCAGTTCCAGGGCAGCCAGGGCTACACAGAGAAACCCTGTCTCAAAAAGAAGAGAAAGAGGAAGAGGAGGAGGAGGAGGAGGAGGAAGGGGAGGAGGAGGAGGAGGAGGAGGAGGAGGAGGAGGAAAAGAAAGAAAGAAAGAAAGAAAGAAAGAAAGAAAGAAAGAAAGAAAGAAAGAAAGAAAGAAAGAAAGAAAGAAAGATTGATTTGAGGCTTGGGGCAGGCAGAGTAGGGGAGGCTGCAAAGGCCTTGCTCTCTTTAGGATGCTCCAGATGAGGAATCTTCTGGTCCTTTGGGTCCCCTAGGTCCAGGAGTCTGCACTGAAGTCTCCCCTCAGACTCTCTGTGGGGTGAGGTAGAAGACAGCCTGGACACCAACCAGTGTGGACCTGTCTGCTGGAAAGCATGCTCCAGTGAGTATCTTCTGGAGATCATTTATATCCAACTCCTTCAGCATCAGAGCCTTTCCCCTCTCCAGCCTCAGTTTCCCTACCTGTATCAAGGCAGGTATCCCTGTCTCCTTGTAGGGTTCAAATAAGATCACAGACTGCACAGACCTGGAGACTCTGACTCTACAGAAAAAAAGTACCAACCCAAGAACCCCCACACTTGGCACAAATGGTTGGTGATAGGAAGAGCACTAAAGGCTTATAACCTTGCCCTGGCTGGGCTGGGTACAGGTCTGTTCTCTGGTGGCAAGGGCTGCCAGTCATTGGCAGAAGCTAATGTTCTCAAGTGAGCCAGCAGGGACAGGAACATTAATTCATTTGAGTGGCTGGCTCTGCAAAGAGTTTCAGAGGAAAAAGAAAGTTTGCGAAGGCTGAGCTGAACCAGAAGTGCCGAGGTGGAGAGACACAATTGGTACTTAGGGACCTGCCTTCTAAAACACCTGGTTAGCAACTCAGGGGTTGCTAGGTGCCAGACCGTCTGATGAGGGAGGAGCATGAGGAAGCACCATGATTGGCAGAAGGGAAAATCAGTCAATGAAGGGAGGAAGGCACAGAGCTCCCAGGCAGGAGTCCCGAGAAACAAAGAGATGTGAGCAGATTTGCCCAAGAATCTCGGGGGGGGGGGGGGGGGG
>CM052718.1:27205777-27279745 GCA_028551405.1 Uromys caudimaculatus | reverse complement strand
GAAGCCTGCCTTGCATGCTCATGGCTGCTACAGAATGAGCATGTGTTCTCCATGGACCTAGGACCACTTCTTTGCTAGCTCTGTTCAGTTCGAGACCAAGATAGGTGTACCCAAAATAGGCATGGAGCTCCTAGGTGACTTGTTGAGCAGATGCCCTTCCTCACTGGGGGCACCCAGGCCGATGGGTGGAGTCAGGTGACAACACCCTTTAGCCTCTAGGGAGCCTAATGTAAGCTGCCTGCAAGAGCAAGGAGTCTATTCACTTCCCAGGCTTCCAGAAGGAAGCACCTTGCCTGCTTCTTACCTTGATTATGACCCTCTGAAGTGATAGCTGAATTTGTCACTCTTGGTGACAGTAGGGAGACAGGCATTTCAGGGGCCAGTGGCCAAATGAGTCCAAGACTCTTGCTACCTAGCAGCCATTGTGGGCTGGAAAAGGCCAGGCCAATTCTAGAGCAGGGAACGTGATTCTAGGACAGGAGACAGTCATGAGGACAGGACTGGTCCTGCCTCTAGGCTGGGCTGACACAGGAATTAGGTAAGTGATTAACAGGACACTGTGACACTCAGACTCTCACATGCACTTGTGTGCGTGCGTGCATGTGTGTGTGTGTGTGTGTGTGTGTGTGTGTGTGTGTGTGTGTGTGTATGAATGGTCACACATGCACGGGGTGGGGGTGGGGAGCTGGTGGAACTGGTCAGTGTCTAACAAGGCTTACATGTCACTGGAGGAGTCAAAGTAAGCAGTCCCCGGGTCACTTTCTTTCCCTTTTGTTTTTAGGAGGGTGTCATGTGGCTCAGGCTGGCCTCAAACTCACTATGTAGCCTAAGATGACCTTACGCTTCTAATCTCTCTTCCACTCCCCCTCCCCCTTCATCTCCTGTGCAGTGACTGACAGTCACTGCCACACCCAGTTTACAAGTTGTCAAGGTTAAGCCCAGGGCTTTGAGCCTGTTAGTTAAACGCTACCAAGTGGTAGAAGTCTCCAGTCCCTAGGTTTCTGTTTCATTGAGACAGGTTCTTGATATGTACCCTAGGCTAGCCTGGGACTGACTCTGTCAGTCACAGAGGCTGGCCTCAACTTAGCAGCAGTCTTCTGTCTCAGCTTCCTGAGTTCTGGGATTACAAATGTGTGCCACCACTTTCAAAGCATATTCCTGGTGAGGACTCATGACCCCATACTTGGCTTAGCCTCTTACTGAGCACTGGGCTGAGCCTGGAGCATCCTGAGCCCGTTTACAAACACAAACAGCACCTGTGGTCTGTGCTCACACCTCCTCAGGGCGTTGTTCTTCTTGTTAGCAGATAAGGGTGTTTAGTAATAGCTTTCCACTCCTGGCACCAGGTCGACCTTTTCTGGCATTCGGTGGATAGACACGGTTGAGCAAACATCATCATTATGCAGTTGACATCTCCCATGCAAAAAGCCAGGACCCCCAAGATGGCTGTTCCCAGTACTACTCCAGCCCTAGCCACTAGCTCTCTGCTCTGTTCCAGGGGCTGGTCTTCCAGACTCCTTCAAATCAGCAGAATTTGGCTTTTTCACTTAGTCAGAAATTTTCTTCCTTCCTTTTTTGGGGGGGGAGGGGTAGGAAGTAGGGGGAGGGTATGTTGAGATACAGGGTATCTTTGTGTATCCCTTGCTGTCCTAGAACTCACTCTGTAGACCAGGTTGGCCTTGAACTCAGAGATACACCTGCCTCTGCCTCCTGGGTGCTGGGATTAAAGGTGTGTACTATGACTGCCTGGCCCTCTTTTGTTCTGCCTGTGTATGTGTATATGTATGTGTAGTGTATGTGTATATATATACATACATACATACATACATACATACATACATACATACAAACATACACAGGCAGACTATCCATATACATGAAAAAATATATATGTGTATCACTTGTGTGCCTGGTGTCCTCACAGGCCAGAGGACATTAGATTCCCTAAAATTGGAGTCACAGATGGTTATGACCCATCATGTGGGTGCTGGGATAAGAACCTGGGTCCTCTGGAAGAAGCCAGTACTCTTACCATAAAGCCAGCTCTCAAGTCTCATCCCCATGTCAGAGTGCTCCCTTTCTGTGGCCAAGTATCAGCCACTGAAGAATGTCTATGTGGTCACCCTTTGGTGCATACTTACGTTGTTTCTGCCTTCTGACTGTAGCAGTGGTCCAGTGGTCAGGGAAGGCCACTGATCAGGATGACCCTCTACCCAGACCCTGGGCTTGAGGCGAGGGTCATGGCTACATTCTCCTTACCTTCCAGCTCCTCAGTCCCTTAGTCTACTCAAGGAGAGAAGCTTCCTGAGAGTTGGGCTGGAAACCTGGAAGAAGGCAGGAGGAGGTGGCTGGTGTAGCCTGGATCTTACCAGAGCTGGTGTTTGGGAAGAGGTGTAGACGGTTGATGGCAGATGACTGGACTGGAAGGGGGAGGTAGTTCTGGCCGGGTCACTGGCTGTGTGCTGGGGATGGGCCAGTCAGAGCTGTTGTTCTTCTAAGCATCTTTGATGTGCCCATAGGTCCCCAGTCCTCAGGTCAGAGGGTCAGAAAGTTCTTAATGTGAACGTTCTGTATCCTAGGAGACTGGGAGGAGAGAGGATGGGGCTTGCAGGATTCAGTTGCTCCTTCCTTGTGCTACCCATCCCCATCCCATGGCAGGCGTTATCCTTCATCTACTCCCTGGTAGTCCATACTGACTGGGGCATCAACATCTATGGCTCAGGCCAGCCTTGCTGTGAAGTCTGTTTCTCCTGAGTGGTCCTGGATCTCTTCCTTCTGCCCAAGCCTGAACTTCCACGGACCACTTTTCCTTCCTGTTGGCAATCCTGAGTCTCATCACACAGGAATAGAGCCTCTTGTGTCTGCCAGGAAGGATCAGTCCTCCTAACCAGGGGAGCAAGAGAGTAGAGGCCAGGAGCTTTGCAGAAAGTTGCCCATGTGTCGTGTCTAGGTTTCTCAGCCAGAGGTAGAGAGCTGACTGGAAGGTAGTGACCCATTGCCCCCTCCCTAGACTCTTCATCCGGGGTTTCAGGGAAGACAGCTTGGTTTATGGAAAAGCCAGACTCTCCTCTCCCCAGTTTTCTTCCAAGATTCAATGCCCCTGGGCTAATACTCTAGACAGGAAAGTTAGTGGGGAGGTTGCTAGGCAACCAGAAGGGGCCTCCATCAGGCAGGCAATCTGTAGTTTTTCAGTGTTGATAAGGGAGGAGCACGTTGTGCTGGAGAAGGTGCCTGACCTCCTCCTTAGGCACTGGCCTGGGTCCCGCCTCATCTGTAAAAGGGGGATTTCCAGTTATACTTGAGGACAAAAGTTTGAGGCCAGCCTGGTTTTTATAGGGAAGTTCTAGGCAAGCCAGGGCTACAGAGTGAGGCTCTGCTTATAATATAACTGGCTAGGGGCTGGACAGATGGCTCAGTGGTTACAAGCACCACCGGCTGCTCTTCCAGAGGACCTGAGTTCAGCCCCCACATGGCAGCTCAAAACAGTCTGTCACTCCAGTTCCAGGGTATCCAACACCATCACAGAGACAGATAGGCAGGCAAAAAAGTAACTAGGTTGGAGTCAGTATAGCACTGGCTGCTCTTTAAGGAGACTTGGGTTCAATGACCTGGGTTCAATTCCCAGTACCCACATGACACCAGGGGATCTAAGGTCCTCCTCTGGCTTCTGTGAACACCAGGCCCACACAGGACAATCAGAGACATATGGGCAAAACACCCATACACATAAAATAAAATCTAACTAACTAACTAACTAACTAACTAACTAACTAACTAACTAACTAACTAACTAACTAATCAACTAACCAGACTAGTTGGTCTGCTCCAGCAGTTCTCAAAGTGCTTTCCAGAGGATCCTCAGACCTCCTAGAGTGGGCAATCAGTCCCTACCTCATCTGATCCTCACAACTGTGTTCCCGCTCTGTTTGCCTCTCCTCCCGCCTTAGCCTGGGAGTGGGCAGTGTGGCTGTGGCAGCTCAGCTCTGTCCTCTGTGGGAAAGGACAGGCTCTGGACCCACAAATAGTCAAGTGTGGACAAAAATAGCCCTGGCTTTCACAACACACATGGAAAGTTAGATGAGAAGTCTGAGTACAGAGATCTTCCACAGCCGGGAGCTTCCTTGGGAGATGACTTTTCTAGTCTCCTTTATAGATAAAGAACCCAAGGTGCAGGGGTGGGAGTGACTTGTCCGGATTATTCTGCTAGCTGGTCGCCCGTGTGTCCTGTGACATGACTCCAGTTCTATATCTGTCTCCAGAGTGCTTGCTGCTAGAGATACTTTCATTAATTTCTCCCATAGGAAAACTCCTACACATCCTGCAAAGCCCAACTAAGCCAGGTTTAATGGTTTATACCTGAAATTCCAACATTTGGGAGGCTGAGGCAGGAGGATTGCCAGGAGTGCATTTGAGGTGAATGTCGTCCACAGCATGTGACCCGATCTCAAGGAAATGAAAAGAAAGGAAGAAAGAAAGAAGGAAGGAAAGGAAAAACAAAGTCTGCTTGAATGTCACTTCTCTGGAGAGCCTTCTTCAGCTCTCTGGCAGGCAGATGGGCCAGCTGGAGTTCTGTGGGAATCTCACCACACTAGATTGGGGCTAGGAGCTCCTTGAGGACAGGGAGTGTGCCTTGCTCAATGCTGCACCCCTCCAACCCCACCCTGTGTCATGCTGAAGCTGACAGCAGGTGCTCCCAAGAGTGTGTGGAATGGTGGAGTGATGGGCTGTGTGCCGTGAACTATGCCTTGCTCCCTCCTGGAATTTTTAGCATAGTAACCCGAGGAATGAGGGTCATCGTGACCATTTTAGCAATTAGGAAACAGCAGCTCAGAGAGGCAAAAATCACAAGCCCAAAGGTCACATCAGCCAAGGCCTGGGCCTTGCTTGCATCCCAGCTCTCTAGCCACGTAGATTTCATGGGGAATCCACAATGAAACCAGAGCTGGGCTGGGGTGGGACCTGGGGCCTCCGTCCCTCCATCTCCTGTCTCAGCTCTCTTTGTAATGTCCTCTTATCCCACTCCCCCTCTGTAGGACCGGCCTGCTCTCACAAGGGTCCTAGAAGAACTTGATGAGAGACTCGAGCTGCAGGGGGTGAAGCTGAGCTCATCTCAGCAGGGATCCTAGTAGCTGCCATCAATAGCTTCCAGGAGAGCAAAGGGCTAAAGTCAGACCTGACCTGCAGAGCTTGGGAATGACCTGTGACCACACTCCTCTGAAGGCCATTCCCATGCCTCACGCTCCTTAAGGGTCCGTGACAAGCACAACCACCTAAAAGTTCCCACATTGAGGGACTTGGATGGCCATATTGAGGGACTTGGTTGGCCGTGCCACGGTCATGGGTAGGAGGTGTGGAAGTCTCTGGAGCTAAAGAAAAGATTTCTGATTCATTTGCGAAAAGTCAAAGCTTTGCGCCCCCTGGCCCCCCATCTTCATTGCTACCTTTGCTCTGGCAAAGAGCTCCTGCCAGAGGGGCAGGCGATGGGCTTGCTCTGTGAATGGTGTCAGGCTGTGAGCAGTGGAAGAAAGGTTGGGAGAGCTATGATCTGGTCAGAGAGGTGGTAGACACCTTGTCTGACACAAGCTCTTGCTGTAGCTGGATCCCAGTCGGTTCTGGAACGCAGAAACCCCAGGGCAGACCAGAAACCCTGATGGAGCCAGCTGATTGGCTTACAATGGTCTGCCATTCCATGCTAGCCTCTGTGGCCAAGCAGCTTACGGCTGTTGGGACAGGGCCTTCTGGTCCCTAAGGCCTGTATTATCCTATCTGCTTGATGGCAGAGGCCCAGGACTGCATGCCACTGGCACCCTGGCATCTTTCCATCACTTTGCCTGCTGCTGCTTTACTTCCTGGCTTAGGGCAGTTGCCAGCACTCTGTGGTTGGATATATGAGGTACTGTTTGCTGGTACACCCCTATCCCCAGACCTGTTTTTCCTGCCCACTCAGTGGGCTCAGCTGCCAGCCAGATTCTATGACTCAGGGAAGGCAACTTTCCGGGCTCTCAAATAGCAGATAAAGTGAATTATGGTTGTTTGTTTATTTATTTAAAGGTAGAGTCTCTCTGTGTAGCACAGGATAGACTGGAACTTTTGATCTTTCTTTAAAAAAAAAAAAAGATTTTATATTTTTTATATATGTGTGTACACTGTAGCTGTCTTCAGACACCAGAAGAGAACATCAGATCCCATTACAGATGATTGTAAGCCACCATGTGGTTGCTGGGAATTGAACTCAGGACCTCTGGAAGAACAGACAGTGCTCTTAACCACTGAGCCATCTCTCTCCAGCCCCACTTTTGATCTTCTTGCCTCAGCCTCCAGACCACAATGATTATGGGCACGCATCACCATGCGTGGCTTGTGAATAAAATTATTTTTCCCTTACTATTTATTTATTTTGGCCTTCAGTGTATAAGTGTTTGCTTGCATGTATGGATGTGCACCACCCGTGTGCCCGGTGTCCGTGGAGGTCAGAAGACAGCGATAGATCCCTAGGAACTGGAGTTACAAATGGTTTTGAGATGCCATGTGTGGGTTCTGGGTACTGAAAGCAAGCCCTCTGTGAGAGAAGCCAGTGCTCTTAACTATTGAGCCATCTCTTCAGTTCTGAATAAAATATTTAAACTGGTGACCATGGGTGACCGTGGGGTGCTTTCTGCTCCCACAAATCACCTACAGTTGTAGTTTCACATATCTGGAAGGAGGGTGGTTACTGTCCACAGAGGCCACTGGCTTATGGCAGTAGAGGCGGGAGGCCTAGAGGCATGGCCCAAGGGAGGGAAGGGACTTGCTTCCTGTCCAGCCCCACCACTGCTCCTGGGGGTGACTCCAGGCCCAGTTACTCAGTGTCCCTTCCTCTTTATCTCCTCCTTGTCATATAGGGAAGACAATACTTGCTTGGCAGTGGGGTTAAGAGAGTGGCTCTTCAGCGTGCTAGCTTTATACTGGGTAGAATGGACTCTGCTCCTGGATTAGGGCACAGCTCACACACTGTGGAGTTGGACCTTCAGGCTCCAAGGCTAGAGTTTGCTGATCTCTTTGTTTCCTGGCTGGCGCCAGGGTTTAAGTGCTTACAGGCAACTGGTTTCTTGGCTGACACTGTACACAGTTTACAGGCTGGGACGCCTCTGAGCCTAGAGCCTGGTTTACTAGTGTACTGCATCAGGAGAAACTAAGGTCAAGGTTGCAGGCCTGCTCAGCCACAGGGCCTGGTCACCGATGGCTTCCCTAACAAAAGGACAGCTCTCTTTTTCTCTACTCCCAGGCACCGCATGTCTACATGCCACGCAACAGGCTGGCAAGAGCATCAGTCTGAGGGTAACTCAGGCCAGAGCCAGAGGTCAGGTTCACTATCCCTGGGTCAGAGAGCCTCTATGCTGCTCGAGCCTCATGTCACACCTCAGGGCAATCCCCAGCCCCTCATCAAAAGCCAAGGCATCCCCTCTGTTTCCCTGTCTCTATGCATCTGCTTGCTGTGCTGTGCTGAGATCTTGCTCTTCAAGCGTCCTTTGGATGCTCCTCCAAGAGAGTCTCAGTGTTTGCCTCCTGACAGAAGTCCTCATGGATGGACGGTCCACCTGTGCTGAGCTCAGGGTCCCTTCTGCAGGGAAGGGCACATTCAGAGATGACTGCCCATATATTTCCCATCAGCACAGATGAGGACATGGTGTAGATGCTCAGGACCCAAGCTGTGTAGCTGAGGGAGTGGTGAGGGTGCGGGACCACTGTGCTGTCCTCAGTGAGGCCCTTCAAGAGGACAAGAGTCCTCCCAGGACTCTAGCAAGAGGTGGTGAAGGCTCTGCCCTTTGCCTGAACTTGTCCCCTATAGGGGAGGTCTTGCCCTGTAGTTGGCTAAGCGCATAGGCCTCTGTTCTCTAGACTTGGTGCTCCAGGTAACTCAGGTGGTGGGAAGCTGGCTCCTCAGAATGGCTGTCAGGACTTCTGACACCTGTTTCTAGCCAGCAAGCGCCACCTGGTGGCCTCGGGTCACAGATACTCTGATGCAAATGTCTCCAAGGCTACCAGTTGGCCTCAGTCAAGATCTATTTCAAATCAGGATGAAGCTCAGCCATCTTGCGCCCAGCCTGGGACCTGGGAACTGCTCTTTTATCTCTGACCACCTCCGATGTGTGGGCTGAGTGCCAGCTGAGGACTCTATCACAGAGACCACAGTGTGTGTGTGTGTGTGTGTGTGTGTGTGTGTGTGTGTGTGTATGTGTGTGTGTGTGTATGTGTGTGTGTATACATGTCCTGTTGGGAGAGAGACCTCATATTACATGAGGCATGAGGCATAGCCTAAGAGTAGAGACGGAATGAAGAAGTGAATAGGCTGGGCTCTCCTGGGGATAACCCTGCTCTCTTAAGCAGCTCAAACGAATCACTAATTATTAAATGTGGAATACCAAGGACTGACACACAGACTCACACGTATGTGCACATGTATACACATACCCGCTCATGTATGCTGACATGCAGACTCGTTACACACACATGTGCCATACACAGGATGCAGGATGCACTTACACACAGGTGCCGTGACTGCAGACACAATATGACTAGCCACCTCATGCTCTTGCCGCCATGTTGGAATGAACTCTTCTTCAACTATAAGCCTTAAATAAACCCTTTCGTTGTTTCTTTTAAAATATTTTTATTTATTACTTATTGTGGCGTGTGGGAGAGTGCAGGTGTGAGCATGCCATGGCACGCATGTGGCAATCAGAAGACAACTCTGATTTGGTTCTCTCCTGTCACTTGGTGGGAAGCAGAGATGGAACTCAGTTTTGTCAGGCTGGCATGCAAGTGCCTGTAGCTGCTTAGCAGCATCCTTAAGGTGCTTCTTGTCAGCTGTTGAGTTACGGCAGCACGGGAAGGAACTAGCACAGAAAATTGGTGCTGAAGCGGGGTCCTGCCCCTCTAGAGACCTTTCCTATCAATCCAGCCAGAGTGGAGAGAAGTTTCTTTCTAATGGTGCTGCTTTAAACCTGTTCAGAAGGACAAGAAGGTGAGCAGCTCTGCCTTTTCCTCAGACCTCCATATCTGGGCTATCTGCAGGAAGGTGCCACCCACTCTGACGGTGGGCCTCCCTTCTCAGTTAAACCTCTTTTGACATGGTGTCTCTCAGGTGACTCCATATCCTTTCAGGTTGACAGCGATGACAACCATCACATGTGCACACATGTATACATGCACACAGACACATACGCAAAGGTATTTACATATAGACTTACACATATGCATACATACACATATATACATGCATACACACACATATAGATTTATACTTGTGTATATACAGACTCATACATGTACATACATACACATATATACATGCAGACACATACACAGATTAACATCCATATATACAGACTCACATGTCATACACACACACATATATGTATACATACATGCACACACAGACTTAAGACTATGCATACACATACTCACACATGGTATACATATATACTTGTACATACATGCATATATAGGTGTATGCATGCAGACTCACATCTATGTATACATAAGTACAGACTCACACATACACTGTCACACATATATACATTATATGTATATATACATGTGTACATACACATTTAAATGACCAGGAGCACATTCTCTCACTTATTCTTGTATCCTCACTTTAACATAGACAGAGTCCACTAAAGGTCAGAAGAAGACTTTAAGAGAGTGTAAGCAATTGGCAGGGAAGTGGAATACCCTCTCCCCTGGTTTGGATCTTCTCTGGATACCTGTCCTTATGAAACTGTGAACTCTGGAGCAGGGTTCTGGAAACTTCTCTGATATAACCCCATGTCTTTGCTCTAGGAAGGATGAGGTAGGAAGCTCAAAGGCTTGAGGCTCCCCATCACAGACAAGAGCTTGACATCATGGGACATTGGGGTGAGGAAGCTTGCCACATCTTATCACTGTAGGTTTGGATGCCTTTGCTATGCAGGGGTGAGAGGTGGCAGCCCTGGTCTGGCCAGGACTTGAAGCCCACTGGGACCTGGTTCCTGCTCTCCAACCTGAGGTGCTTCCTTTGCTGAATAAAGCGACAGGCGACTGAAGCTGTCAGGCTCATGATCTTAGAAGCCTGGGTACTGCCATCATGAAATGACGAACTTTGTGTGGGCAGCAGATGAGGAGCAGGAAAGTGGTGACCCTAGTCCCAGCTCTTCAGAGCCCCATCCCAGCTTAGCAGGCTCTGGCAGCCAGTGCCTGTCCCACTTTGTCCCTGGTGAATTGGTGGTCTGTGGACCCAGTCCATGTAAAATACAAAGACTGCCCCAAACCCAGAAGTACTGTTATGTCATCAACCTAGAGAGCCCACTATGGCCAAGAGACTGATGGGTCAGTACAGGGAATATGGCAGGGCCCAACCCTGCCCAGATTATGACCAGCCTAGACTCTACTTGTGCCTGCTGACTTCCTCAGGTTATGACAGATTGGACTTCCTCTCAGGGTAAGGTGGGTTTCAGCTACAACCCTACCACTTGAGGCCTAAGGAGCCCAAGGGCTAACAGAGGAAGGGACCAGAGGGTTGAACAGAGAGAGCATTCACAGAATTTCCCATTTAAGTCTCAGATAAGATCTGATACCAGGTGGTGGGCAGAGAGGAAGCAGGTTTGGTGGTTCTGGAGGCTCCCTCGACCCTTGCTGGGGATGGGAGCCAGTGAACTTGAGTTCTGGTTGCAGATGAGAAAACTAATGGGGGACGGGGCTAAGGCAGAGGGACTCTTTTTTGCCATGAAGCCCTCCTATAACCGGGCGGCTCACTTACTGTTGTCACGGGCTGACCCAAGCCTGGTCCCAGCTGTGCCAGCAGGCTACCAATCAGTACCAGGGTACAGGAAGATGTCACAGTATGGGGCGATGGAATCCGAAGATCTTAGGGTGGTTAGTGATAGACAATAAAGTAAGATAGTAAAGTTGATGGGACGAGAGCTGGGGAGGTGCACAGGGTGGAGGGTGCTGAGAAATAGGTCCTATCTTGAGGTAGGCCGGGGAGGAGTGGGTCTGGGCACAAGTGACCTCAGGGAGCAAGGCAAAGGAGGGAGGTGGTCCCCAGGCTAGTAAGTGCTCAGGACGTACTGGCAATATTGTGAGTAGAACTGTCTTGAGATGGGGTAGAGGCAGAGGAGGCCCACAGGCAGCGAAGCGCTGTAGACTGAATAATCTTGGGGTCTCCCTAGGCCATGAGGTCCTGTGGACTCTGGAATAGGGAAGATGTACCCAAGAGAGTGTGATTTGGGAGGAGAGGCCTTTTCACCTTTTCTGCCCTGCTCCCATACCTTGCTCTGAGGCCAAGTGACCATTGCTGGAATTCAGGGAATATCGCTCTCTGCCTCCATGGTCAGACCCACATTTTCAGCGGCTTCTGTGTATGTGGATCCTGGCTAGGGCATGGTCTGTGTGAAGAGTTCCAGTCCAGTCTTTGGGTGACACTAGAGGGCACTGCTTTATCTCCTTGTTTTTCCAACCTCACTTTTCCCCTCTGAGAAGAGAGCCAAGCCCAGAGGATATGTGGAGGTATCTACAACCAGCCAGGTGATGGCTTCTTCCCTTGTTCATACCCAGCATCCAGGATCCCCCAAGGAAGTGAGAGTAAGGTTCAGGGAGCTGTGGTAGGCCGAGCCCTCTCACTCCAGAAGGTGGCCTTGAGCTTGGGAGAATGGGTGTGGAGGGTGTGAGTTTGGAATTCCTTGGAGCAATTCTCTGCACACCATCAGCTTGAGCTGGACTAGCCCCGCCTCAGGCCCACAGGAAGCCAGGGCAGGCATCCGAGGTGACATTTCCTGCTATTAATGGAGGTTAATCTAAACAGTCCCTAATATTTACCTCTAGACGCCTCCGGCTGCTCTAGGGTGCCAGACAGGAAGAATGATGAGCCTTGCACAGCCAAAGTCCCTCCCTGCACCCCTGTCTTCTCTGAGCCTCCCAGGGCCAAGGCCAGTCAGGCTATCTGAGAGACCAGAGCTGGGTACCAGAGGACCAAGCAGAACCTTCCCAGACATGCGTTCCCATCAATGAACTGAAGTGGGCACCCTCCCCTTTAAGGGCAGAGAGAATGGCTTCCAGGCTCTTAGTAGGCCCATAGAGAGGCCAATGTTCCCCCAGCCTCTAGGTCACACCTGAAGGACCTGGTGAGATACTGTGAGGTATCTAGCTGCTCATCCATCTCTCCACTCCCTCCTTGGGTGTTCCACAGTGAGAGGAGATCGAGGGGGCACACAGGTCCCCTTAGACTGGGTGCCCCCATCAGCCCCCACCTGCCAGCTAGGCGCCGAGCCAGGCACAGAGAAAATAAACAGTGTTAATTTAGGGCCAGGACTTCTAGCGAAGGATGCTGTTTACATCAGCTATAAATACACATTCTCGTCATTGGCGTTCGTCATTGGCGTTTTGAAAATCTGGGGAGGGAAGAGAGATTGGTCACCAAGACCTCATAGCCTGGGCACCATGGGCCTGAGCAAAGCTCTCCTGGACAAACCCTTAGCCGTAATATCTCTGAAGAAGGGTGATGTTCTGACCTCCCAAGACCTGGGAGACCAGTCAAGATGCCTTGCCCTGAAAATCCACTCTCCATCTCCAAAGAGAGGAACAGGGAGTGGGGTGTGTGAAAGCTGAGGCCCCACAGCCTCAAGAGAGGTTGTCTGAGTTCTCAGAGGTGGGAGAATGGTCCTAAGCCCGGCTTTTGACCCCTGAGGTGGTAGCCAGTCGTCTTGGCTTGAATGGTGGCAAACTCCAGCCTAGGCCCTCAAAACCCTTCACTAAAGGCTCTTAATACTGAGAAATTTCCAAGGTCCTGGGGTGTTAGGGATAGGAGGGGAATCTGTTCATTTACTTGAGGGATCCCTTTCTTCTAGAAAGGATTGTAATTGCAAACCCTTTAGCACGGGGCCTAGTCATCCACTCTTTAGTGTGAATTAGAATGATAACAGCAGGGGACCAGAATACGGAGCTTTGATGGGGATGGGAAAGGGCAGAGATAACAGACTGGTGGGTGTGGCATGGAACAGTGGGGATGCGTAGGAGACTGGGGCACGCTGGAAAAGAATGTTTGAAGCCAGGCCGGACATGGTGGCACATGCCTTTAATCCCAGCACTTGGGAGGCAGAGGCAGGTGGATTTCTGAGTTCGAGGCCAGCCTGGTCTACAGAGTGAGTTCCAGGACAGCCAGGGCTACACAGAGAAACCCTGTCTCGAAATACCAAAAAAAAAAAAAAAAAGAATGTTTGAAGCCAACGGGGCTGGTGTGGTTCCCTGTGATCACTGGCTCCCAGAGGGGTAACCTTGGACTGACTTCTAAGCGAGACATTACCCTGCCTCGGTCTTCCTTGACATTGTCCACAGTTCCGACCTCTATGAGATCTAAGTGGATCTCATAGCACAGAAGGGAATGGTCAGAGGGACATCATGCCTTAAATCATAAGGACACAGGCTTAGGGTGCCTGGGAGAGTCATGAGTAGCCTACGGGAACTCGAGAGACTCCTTAGGATGGAGTCTGGGGTCTCTGGCCCATTATGACCTATTGTTTGGGGAGGGACCTCAGTATGAGGCACAACAGAAGTTCTACTAAGGGTTTACTGGTGGTTAGTGGTGGAAAAGAATGCCTTGATTTTGCTCTCAGCTTTTCAGGTATACAGACAGGAAGTAGCCATTGGACAGGGCTGTGGCTACACAGAGTCTGGGGCAGTGGTCAGTGGGTTCAGTACTATTCCTGGGCTGGGTCTTTGGAGTCTGGGAGGTAGCCATAGAAGAGCTGGGATGCTGGAGATTGTGAGATTGAATCTTGGCATTGAGCCCACTATAATCCAGAGGTGGTGTCTGGGTCAATTCCCCCTCTGCGTGTACACACACACACACACACACACACACACACACACACACACACACACACACACAAGAATACAATTAAAACTAGCCTCTTCATTTGGGGTTGCAATGGTTCAAATGTCAACCAGATACCCAAGTCCAACTCCTGGTACACAGAAGGCCACCTTGAATTGCTATGCTGGCCTGTGGAGTAGTTCACAGAGGCCTGGGGTGTCTCCACTCTCTGTACCTAACAATATTGTCCCCAAAACATTGACCTTCTACTCTTGTTTCTCCATCTGCCTGTAGTGGAGACTCTTCTGGTTGGGTTTAACCCTCCTGGAAGTCATCAGAACATTGATCTTTGTGCTTTCTCTGGAGGAACTTCTTCAGGGAACAAATAATGGAGGCTAGGAGCAGCTCCTAGATACCTTTTTGAGTGTTCAGTGGATACTACACAGCCATAGGAAAGGCAAGCATCCAGCATTCATACCATTATACCCTATCTGGAGCCCTTGCAGACATTGCTAATCAATCACAGCACAGTGGGCTCAGTTTGTCAGCCTAACACACTGGACAGCCATATCTGATGGATCAATAGGATGTCAATTTGTTGTCCAGGACCATGATGTGTCTGGTAACCTCCCAGAGCCTTGACCTTTGACCCTTGGCAGACTACTGCTGCCTATGGCTCAGGCCCGTTGGTCAAAGGCTGAGTGAGGGTGTGAGCACCGGTGCTGAGGATGTGAATGGGGGCTGAGCCCTTGGTGCTCTTGTGCATGCTGACCACATCCACACTGCTGGGTTTGAATTCTTCTCCACGCTGGTAGAAGAGGCCTCGGACAGTGGCCTGGAAGCCACTGGTAATGAAACAGTAGACAATGGGGTCCATGCAGCTGTTGAGGCTACTGAGGGTGACAGCCACGTGGTAAGCCACAAGGCTGGTATGCTTAGGTACGTTGGGCCACAGTGCCACAGCCACCTGGCGGGCATGGAAGGGTGTGAAACAGACCAGGAAGATGACCAGCACTGTGAGCAGCAGCTGCATGGCCTTCACACGCCGCTGACGACCCTGGCGTAGCAGGCCTGGCCTCGACAGTGCACACACAATGCGGCCTGTGAACACGCTGATGACCAGCAGCGGCAGTAGGAACTCCAGAACGGTCAGAGCAAAGACACGGCAGCATGATCGTCCACCAGACTTCACACCCAGTACAGACAGGGTCACAACTCCCGCTGCCAACCACACAAAGACGCACACAGCCTTGGCGCAGGCTGGCTGGCGCCAGCGACGGGAACCCTCGGGTTGCACAATGGCCAGATATCGGTCTACGCAGATGCAGGTGAGGAAGAGGATTGAACAATGCATGTTGAGGAAGTAACCCAGGACATGAGGGAAGGCACAGCGTAGGCAGCCAGGGGCACCGTAGAAGACAGCAAAGCGCGTGGGCAGGGACAGGCCCACTAGCAGGTCAGTCACCACCAGGTTGATAGTATAGGTGACCGAAGGTGTCTTGGCCCGTGTGAGACAGCAGAAGACATACAGCGCCAGTCCATTGAGCACCAGCCCGGCAAGGAAGATGGTGCCATGCACGACCATTAGTGCTAGCCACAGTCTGGGGAAGGTGGTATGTAGTTCCTCATCCAGTTGGGCAAATAAGTGGAACAGGGGCTTCTCTGGCGCACTTCCATTGGCCCATGCTGCTGCAGTGGTATTGGGGAGCACAGCTTCCCGGGGTCTCATAGACAATGCAGAGGGCATGGCAGTGGTCAGTGCACCCCCAGCCTGGAAGCAAGCAGAGGTAATCATTGCAGGTATCTGCCATTCCCCAACACATGCTTTTGTTCGGCTCAGCTCTCTCCAGTCCACCCAGACACTGTCCTGAGCGAATGGAGCAAGATGCCGAGGTTCCAGAGACCAACCGAGCTTGCTGGACAGGCAAAAATTTGCATGGAGGAATGTCCTCAGACTCCAGAGAAAAGCCAACACACGGGGCTGCTATGTGAATTCAGGGCTAGCTCTTACACGTCCTTGCTGAACCTCCTCAGGGGAGTCTCTTAACTACTATGCTTTCTTTTCTACTCTATGTCACTGGAATCCCATTGCCTCTGGGAGCATTGCAGATATAGCTGGTGGATGATGAACCAGTTCTGCTGGGACTAGAAACTGCCGGCTACAGCCCTACCTCACACCCATTGTCAAGGTCCCAACCTCTGAGCACTGGTCTATCCTTACCTTCTCTCGAGCCAGCTCCAGATCACCATTCTGGGCCTTCCCTGGAGAATGGGTGCTCAGCAGGCTGTATAGGGGCTGAGAGTTGGAGCCAGGAGGCAGGTCCCAACAGAAGCTGCCTAGCTGCCTGGCCTCCGGTGTGAGTCAAATAAACACTGGACTTCGTGCAGGGTGGCGTGGGGCAAGCAGGGGGCTGGGCTGGAGCCACCCACCGTTTATGTTCCTGTCGCAGTGTTTAACTCTGCTCTGATTTATCCCTTTATTTAAAGAGGAAGGGTTAACAGAATCACACCCCCACCCCAGCTGGCTGACCCTCCAAATATGGACATTTTTTTGGGTTTTTCAGGGGAAAGGAGCCTCTGGGAAGAGACAAAGATGAGAGCTGCACATGAAGCATGGCTGTTGCCCACAACCCCACCCCCTGTAGGGCACAAGAAGACCCTCCCCGCCCATAGGCTGGTTCTCTATAGCACTCTTGTTGGCTGGCTGGTGTAAGCAGCCCAAGCACTATCCAGTCCCAGGGCCCAGCCACATGGCCTCAGGCAGCAGGTTCCCTCTGGCCACTGCAACTTACAACAAGCCACCAAGTCTTGCTTCCCAGGAGGCAGGAGATGAGAGCCCAATGTCTATCCTAGTAGGGTAGATTCAACTTTGACTTTGAAGGGAAGGGTCTGGCAGGGCTGGTGCCCACCTCTATCTTTAGACTCAGAGAGATCACTGCCTGCTGAGGTCATCCAGCATGCCTTTCTGTCCCAGAGTCCTGTACCTGAATATCTACCACCTTGAGGCTTCTAGGAGGAGCTCTGTGCTCTCCAGGACACAAACTCCTTTAGGCAGAAAGTGTTTGCTGAGTAAACTGTATGGCCTTCCTATGGCCCTATGGTTCCAAGGCACCAGGCAGAAAGCAGAGAAGGTATTCTGTGGTTGAGAGGGAGTGTGAAGTAAGACCTGGCATTTTGGGGCCATGGGCTGTACCTTAGGATCAAGGACACAGACGGTTCCCAAGAAGGAGAGAGGTACCACTTGACGGGTTTCTACTTTACAGCTAAGAAAATTTGGGGAGAAAAGACGGCAGAGCCAGCAAGGACAGAGTATTCTTTATGGATTCTCCCTAGGCTCTGGCCTTGGATGAGTGCTACAATCAAAGACTTGTAATAAACACTACAGATCTCCTTCTGGGAGTCAGTCCCAGGGTGAAGACAACTTTAGGGTCCTGTTTCCCCAGAAACTCCCCAGGGCCATCTGTGATCACCAGAGATGTGATTGAGGTGTTGGGGACATAGCAGCCCAGTGGCGGGGCTCTGGGGATCCTGAGCCTTGAGAGAGCCAGGAGCCACGTTCAGGATACCCCAGAGTCCAGTCAGGTGAGGAAGGAGGAAGGCAGGCATACTGATGCTCTGCTCTAAGAATCTGAGCCCTTGGCTGGGCAGTGGTGGCACACACCTTTAATCCCAGCACTCAGGAGGCAGAGGCAGGTGGATTTCTGAGTTTGTGGCCAGCCTGGTCTACAGAGTGAGTTCCAGGACAGCCAGGGCTACACAGAGAAATCCTGTCTCAAAAATCCAAAAAAAAAAAAAAAAAAAAAAAGAATCTGAGCCCTCACTTTGAGTAAAGCTGTGTCCTGAACTGAGTATCACAGTAAATCCTAAAACTTGTTCACTGAGTCATGATCTCAGTAAATCAAGAACCTTGGTTCCTGTCCCACTCTGAGATGGGAGCTTGCTCACACACTGAGCCCTGACTCTTGTCAGACACTGATCCCTGATCTCAGTAACATAAGAAGCCTCCATTCATGTAACACTCTGAGCCCAACCTTAGTCAAACATTGAGCGCTCTGCTGGGTGTGGTGGTGGTGCACACCCTATTTCAGTACTCAAGAGGTAAAGGCAGGCATATGTCTGTGAGATGGATGTCAGCCTGGTCTACATAGTGTTGCAGGCTAGCCAGGGCTACATAAAGAGTCTCTCTCTCTCTCTCTCTCTCTCTCTCTCTCTCTCTCTCTCTCTCTCTCTCTCTGTTTTGTTTTATTGTAAGAGCTCTGATCTCTCTCTGAGCCCAGATCCTGATTACACACTGAGACTTGATCAGAGATAGAACGAGCCCCGATCCTATCATACACTATGTAAACTGAGGGTTTCCGAAGCACCAGGTGTATAAACCGAGGGTGTGCACTGCTCCAAGGTATGGTTGAGGAGACGGTTTTTATTGTAGATGTGAGGGAATCCAGAGCAAAGAGAGAAAGTAGCAAACTGAACATGGCCAGCAGACTGGACCAGGGCAGATGAGAGTGGGGGTGGAGGGGCGAGAGGAGAGAAGATAAAGAGAGAATGAGTAGAGGAGATTGAGAGAGGGGGACCAAGAGATGGAGACAAAAGAGAAGATATAGCCACAGAGTTATTAGTGAATGGCAAGCCAGGGAGGGCATGAGGTGGGGTGGGGGTGGGGCAGGGCAGGGAAGCCCCTGAGCTGGAGTTTAGGGGAGGGGTGGAGTGAGAAGAGCCAGAATGTCAACATGGACTCTGGAACAGGTACTTGTGATTCTGAGAGAGCTCGAAGGCCAGCATGCACCTTGGTATGCCAATAGGCACCACAGATAGCCATTTGGCCCCAAGTCTTTTTTGGATCTGATATACGCAGACCCCCAAGCCCGTAGACACAATAAGGTCAATCTCCGTCACATCCTGACCCAGGTACATCTTGAGCCCTGATCCTGCATGCATGGTTTCTTTTTCCTAGACATACGTCTCTGTTGTACTTGGATACACAGACAGAACCCTGATCACTTGGACCCTGGTCCACAATAGTTGTATACTGGTCCCTGATCCCTGATTATAGTTACATAGTGATCCTGCTCCCCTCTAAGCCCTTGTCCTGTTCATAAAGCTCTGGTTTTGTTCTGGTGTCTCACACTGGGTGTGTGATCCTTCTTCCTCCCTTTCTTCTTACCCCTCTGTTGGGTCTGCCACCTCTGTACCCATTATGATTTCTACCTCTGATATTCCCTCAAGTGCTCCCCTAGTTCCAACCTCCCCTCACACTGAAGTCCTCAGTGCATCTTTAAGTGATCACTCCCAGACTCCCCAGTCCTAGTGGAGAGGGTGTGTATACTGGGGAAGCCTGGAAGGAGAGGCACAAACCCGGCCCTTGAGGAAGAGGGAAGCTGCAAGCAAGCAGGTCACAGAGACGTGTCTGAGTCTGACAGCCACACCTTCCTCCAGGAAGGAGAAGGTTTCTATGGGGCCACTAGGCCTCTTTACCACCCCCCTCCCCTGCCTCCACTGCTTTGGGGTAGAAAAGTCTGCTGTGGGTCATTGCAAAGAGTGAGCATACTTGGTGGCTTGCTTGGCCCTGCTAACTTCTTTTCTTCCCTCCAGGAGATCAGAGCCAGAGCCCGCATGTTATAGGCCAGTTGAGGCTTTGCTGAGGGCAGGCTGTGGTGGGCTAGGTCCCCCAGATCCCACACAAACAGCCCAGAAGGGTTGTGCAGCTGCTTTCCCCCAGGGGCCTGAGGCTGGGTCTTGACCAGGGTTGGAGGGTTCCTCTCCTGCCAAGGCTCTTGCCTGCTAGAAACTCTCCCTTTTGAGGGTATGATCCCTGCCCAGCTTCTGGGTGTCCCTCCAACTTGGCCTTCTGCTCCTCACTCAATGGTTTTGCTACTCCTATGATGCTGTATGCTGTACCTTCTCACCACTCTGAGCACTTTAGGGGCTGTGGGCTGTCAGAGCCCAGCACACAATAGCCGTCCTGCCAAAGCTGGCAGAGCAAGGCTGGCTTCTTGCCCTAACACTCATTGTCTAACCACTGCTCACCTTCCCAGAACCCTCAGGGTTCCACTAAGGGTGGAGCTGGGGGGCCTGTTACTGGCTTTTTCCTCCAACTGTACCCTCCCTATCTACCTGTTGAGCAAGGCTGACACCTCTTCCAGGAAGCCCTTTGAAGTCACTCAGACTGTTGGGTTTGTCCCTACCCCAGCACATCACCACACTCCATGGAACTGTCTGCTTTGAGCTTGCTCCATCTCCACCTGAATCCTTGGGATTCACTCCACCTTGTAGAGTCAAGACTCTGGGGACCTACATGAATGAAGGGAGTGTGCAGAGAGACCTGGAGGCGTTCTGTGGTTCAGTAGGAAATGCCCGCATCAGCCACAAGCGAGCTGTAAGTTACAGTGAGCATGCTGAAGGCTCCCAAGTGGCCATGTCAGCCAGCCCAGGATTTCTCAGAGATTTCAGAAAGCTCCCAGGGACAGGTTGAACTTCTTAAGTCACCCTCCCTTTAGGCCATGTTGATATACCATGCCCTGAACTCTGATGGGAGTGGCTACTTCTGTCCCTCACAACTCTGAGCACAAGGCTGTGGCATGCTCTAACATAGGATTCCCTATTGGTCACCAGGGGCCATGGCTACTTCTCTCCTAAACCTGTGAGTGGGGAGTGGCTTGCCTTGGCTTTTCCTTAGGCTCTGCCCAAACCCATTCCGATGTTTGCATATGGCTCCTTGGCTGTCTAGTGGCCCCACCAATGCTCTTCTGGAGATTGGCTGACCTGCCTGGCTCCACATGGGACCAGGAAGCTAAAGGGTGGCTCCAGATCCTGCTTCACCTGACTTCCTGTGCCAGGCTTGGGAGGGGCAGGCACTGGGGTGCTCTAGGGATTGGCTGGGCAGGAGTATGAATCCTCCACAGCCCCAAGGCGGCAGCAGCTTTTATAGGAGAGGCAAGCCATCTGCCCAGGGTCGTGACCCTGAGGACCCAATACGTGTTGGGCGGGACCAAGAGCCGTGTAGGGAGGAGAAGGCTAGTTGCAGTAACTGGGAAGTTCTTGGGGACTCTGAAGTCACAGGTGTATGTACAAGTCTGCCAGGGCTCAGAGTGTAACCGAATAAAGACCCACATGGTTCTTCTAAAGCCAAGAGCGCCATGGCTAGGGAAGCACCTGCTTGTTTATTTATTTATTTATTTTATTTTATTTTTGTTTTGTTTTTCGAGACAGGGTTTCTCTGTGTAGCCCTGACTGTCCTGGAACTCACTCTGTAGACCAGGCTGGCCTCGAACTCAGAAATCCACCTGCCTCTGCCTCCCGAGTGCTGGGATTAAAGGCATGCGCCACCACTGCCCGGCTTATTTTTATTACTAATCATGCTTTTTGAGACAGTCACATTCTGGTCCAGGCCAAACTGGAACCTGCTATGTAAACATAGGCTAGCTTTGAACTCACAGCAATCCTCCTGTCTTAGCTACCTAAGAGCTGAGATTAACATGTGTGAACTACTGTGCTGGACTCCATAGCACCCACTTTAGATCCAGGAGCAACTGTGTTTAGTTGGCTTGAACTGCCCTTTGGGTCTCCCTCATTTAGTCCAACATAGAGATTTGACTTTCCCTGAGTCACCTGGCAGCTCTCTGAGGCTCGGTTAGGACCTTAAGACCTCATAACCCAGCTCTCTTGGGAGTGGACAGAACACTGTTGTGAATAGGACCTGGGTTGTACCTTGCTGACTTCCCCCAAAGTCACCATCTGAAAAACTTCAGCTGAGATCTTGGGAATGGGGCTAACAGAAGTGCCAAGTTTCTGGGGGAATCACACTTGGGGGTCCTGATGTTCCCAGGTCTCCCTACCATGCTGGTTCCTTGCTCACCTCCAGCCTAGACAACTACAGTTTTCCCAGTCCCTGGCACCCTGTTTGCCAATGCAGCCTTTCTAGGGACTGCTGAGATGTACAGGGGTGGGGTGGGGGGCAACTGTTTAATTCTTCTGACTGGCTGGTGCACATGGTCTCTGCATCTGCTGTTCTCCATCTCAGGCATGCTATTCTTTGTGCCTGGGTTACCTGTTAGAGCCTGCACACTCTGTTCCTTGTGCCTAAGTCACCTGATGTAACCACTTAGTGCTCACAGTCACTATCCCACACAACACTCCCTGAATCCCCTTAAGTCCCTGGTACCTTGGATACCCTCCCTGAGGAAAAAGATATAATCCCATAATTCTTTGGTCCCTATAAGAATGCCTCCAAAGATCTCGCTAAGCCCCCCTCCCCCAAGGGAATCCCAAGTAGGTTCTGCTGACCCCATTTTGGTTGTGAGGAGACTGGGGCCTAGAGAGAGGCTCATTCTGATGCTCAATGTCATATACTAGGGGCAGAAATACTAGCTTTGACCTCTGCGCTGTCTAATCCCCAGTACAAGCTCTGTTGAAGCTGAGATCACAACAGCCCAGGCCCATTGCCTGCCCTGTGATGGTTCTTCACTGTGCAGAGGAGGGCTGGCTCACCTTCTATTGTCCCCTGCAGACTGCAGGTAGAGCTGGGAGTTCTGCAGGCATTAGATCTGGCTCAAACCCCAGCACTGGGGTCTTAAGGGATTTAAGCTGGGGTGGTTCCTCCTCATACAGCTCACAGCTGGAGTGGAAGCAGTGCCAGGAGACCCATCGAAGAAAGTAGTGTGGGGGAAGGCTGGACAGACACATTCCAAGCCCCAAGGTAGTCACTGTGTAGCCCAACACTCTGTGGAAAGCCAGCGCAATCTTGGTACATGGTGGCCTTGGTTTTGACTAGACCTATGGAAGGAGTCTTACTCAGACATCTTTGGACCTACTTCACCTCCTCAGGGGGTACTGCTGGAGCACTCTCCTTTCCTAGTTCATGCTCTGGGCAGCAGTTCCATGGCCAACAGTGTCATGTTCACCTGCCTCCTTGTTTTTATTTGTGTGGTATCTGACTGGACTGGAACTAGTGAGGATATGGCCTAGGTGGCCTCTGCACTGTGTCAGGACAGCTGTGGAGATTGCAAATGGATGCTTTTGAAAGACCCCTTCTGGAGTTGGGCATAGAGGCACACACCTGCAATCCCAGAATCTGGGAGGTCTGAGCAACAGTGAGCCTGGGCTACATGAGACCCTGTCTCAAAAACTAAAAATCAACCAACCAACTAACCAAACCAAGAACTACAAAACAACTCCCTACCCCCCAAACCCGCTGGATCTGGGTCTGATGCACACACTCTCTAAAGTTAACACTTGAAAACTGACACAGGAGAATCACTGCAACTTTGAGGTCAACCTAAGCTATGAAGCCATAAAGCTAATAAAAGAGTTTCAGGGCAGCCTGGGATATAGATTGAGGCCTTGTCTCAAAACAACAAACAAACAGGAAAGACCCCTCTGGCCTCCTGGGGTAACCACAGCCAACCCCATCTCACACTACCTTGTGAAGGCTTGAAGAAATCCCTTGAAGACTCCCAGGAGGAAGCAAGGCTCCCTTCATTGTGACTGTGCTGGCAGAAAGACCTGCTCAGCAGACACACAGCCAGGCAGCCCCTGGGGGGAGGGAAGCCCCTGGCAGTCTATTGCTGAGGGCAGCACACAGAGGCAGGCAATGGCAGGTAACCCCTCCACCAGTCTCTGTCAGTCCTGCCTGAGGCTACCCAGCTGCTCTGGCGTCTGCCCCGCCAGCTACTCTGGCCACCAGCCAGTTCCCAGCCAATCAGCCCCCTCGGGACCCTGCTCTACAGCCTTTTCACAGGGCAGCTACGCCAGGGAAGCTCAGCCCGGAAGCATCGGCTCGGAGGTCCTGTTGTGGGCTGAGCAGAAAATCTAGCGATGGGCCTCAGTTTCTCCACTCCTAAAGAGATAGACGAAAGACCTGGACTAGAGCAGAGGCCTTGAGCCAGGGGTGGGCAGACATCGTCCCCTGTAGAGAAAGCAGATGCTGCTGCTCCAAGCCATGTCCCCCCTCGGTGCTAGTGGCTAGGGACTCAGAGCTCATCAAATACTGCTTGGATCACTATTTCCTAGCCCAGTCTGAGGGACCATCCCACTGCCTTCCCTGACAGGAGTGGATACTGAGCCCTTGGCTTTGGACTCAGCAGCAGATGAGCAGCAAGTGTGTGATCAATCTCATGAATGAAATCCAGAGTGGGCGAGGTGGGTGAGGGTCACTGGGAGACCAGAAAGCAACCCCACAGGGCAGGGAGGGTGCCACTTCTGCCCCTCCCCCTCCGAACTCACTCTTTCCATCTCTGCAATTGTATCCGAGGCCGAGGGCTGTGAACTGGGCTTGCTTCCTGGCACTGTTTCTCTTCCCTTCTCTTCTTCCTAAGTCACCCAACTGGGCAATAAAGATACCCTGATTTGTGCATGGGGGTGCAGGAGGCAGCAGTGCCTGGGGAACTCACCAGCTCTTGCCGCACCTTCCTTTACGGTGAACCTGGGCTCTGCAGCTCTAGGTCTGCGACCAACAGACAGTGCCTTCCCAGGACCTGACGTCAGGCTAGCCAGCTGCTTTTGGACACAGGCAGAGGGGTGGGAGTGGTGGGGGCGGAGCAGCCTCCCTCCCCACCCCTGCTGGCCTGGCGGCCTGGAGGAGCAGGGGCCGGAGGGGGGGGAAGAGATACCACACCTTCCCTAGACAGAGGGGTGAGCCACAGCTGTTCAGACCAGGAAGAGTGGAGGGGGGCAGGGTTGGCTTTTGGCCCAAGGCTATGGGTTGTCTTAGAACAGCCAGTTTCTGAGAGAAGGAAGATCTGTTGGGTGGGTCCTGCCCCAGCAGCCAGGGGCTTAGGGCATCCAGGCAGGTGCAGCCACAGATGGCTGGCAGAGGATGGTCTCTGGGCAGGGCAAGGGCTGAATGTCTCTGGGGCTGAGGCTGTGCAGGGCTCTTTGCTCTGCCAGGAGTTCCCTCTAGCCCTCTCCTCCTCATGTCTAGCATCCACTTCAATCAGACCACAGTGCTTCCCTGAGCACCCACTGAGCAGCCATTCTGACATCGCTGATCCACAAGGGCTGTGCGCAGGAAGCCCTGGGCCCTCGGAGCTCATATTGGGTGTGATAAAGAGTACCAGAAGAAGTGGGTACCTAGTGGCAGATCCTGCCAGCCCAGCTGAGAAGTGAGGGCAGGGCACTGGAGTGGATAGAGGGAGGTGTCACAGGAGGGGGCTGCCTGGATGGGCAGAGGGAGGGGAAGCCATCGGGGTAGGAGCAGCTGTGTAGTCTGCAGAGCAGAGACCTGGAGAGCGTGATGAAGCTGGGAGAGAGTGGTCACTTTCACACAGAGTCTCAGCAGCCCTTAGGGGCTCCAGTGGTGGCTTTGATCCTATGGGAACAGAAGGTTCTAGAAGAGGGGTGTAATCCCCCAGCCTTAGTCTACACCCATCATAATATCAGTAGAATCTCCTTGCATCTTTCTCACGTGGGCAAACTGAGCCCCAGAAGGGCAGGAGCCCATGGCTTGCCAGACCGCCTTCCCTAGGTCAGCACTGACTTCTGGTCCTGGAGGGAAGGTTTCAGGCTTCTGTGAGGCTGCAGGGCTGAGGGGTAGGGATTCAAAGTCACTTCTGCGGGCAAGGCTCTGATTGGCAGGCAAGAAAAGAGCTGGAGGTTGGAGGAGCTCACATTTCACAAGCTGGCCAGAGGTGGGTCCAGAAAGCCACGACCCTTGCCTAGGGATCAGTACCCACCTGTTCCTTCTACACTCAGTCAGTGACAGACTTTCAATGCCTGGGATACCCGGCTGTAGCCTGGGTGCATAGTTCCTATCCCTGCCCTGTCTCCAGGTTGGAACAGTACAGGAAAGGGTGTGCTGGCTTTTCCTCCTCCGTGCCCTTCCACCTCCAGGAAGCACCTGGGTGGGTTCTGTCCTATCACTTGGCAGGGAGAAGGGTGGCACAGAGGCTCAGGGACCAGGGCAGCCTGAGGCAGAGGTCTATAGCCTCAGTGAGGCTCTTGGCTGCTTCCGTGCCTGCTGGACTTTGTCTGAGGGATGACAAGGTGCGTAGGTCATAGGTGACAGGCCAGGCACGTGGGTGGGTGCAGGGGAGGCTGGAGAAGGGAGACGGCTGGGGTGTGATGGAACCCTAGGGCATTGTTGGCTATCTGGGGCAACACGGATGTTGCAAGAGGGGAGAAGACACCTAGCTATCTTTGCCTCCTGGGGTCTGAACGGGCCTTGAAAGGGCTGAGAAGGCATTAAGGGGTCCCACCATGATCCTGAGCAAGGTGATCCGAGAGCAGCCCAAACTCTCAAGCCTTTATTTTGGTGTGCTGACACTAAGAGAGGAAGTCACTAAGAGACTCTGCTCAACTGCTGGGTCTTGTCTTGCCATCTGGAAACATAGTCTAGGGGTCCATCATTCAGCAAGACATGCAGGATGAAGCTGGGTGGTGGTGGCTCAACCCTTTAATCCCAGAACTCAGGAGGCAGAGGCAAGCAGATCTTTTGAGCTCAAGGTTAGCCTGGTCTACAGAGTGAGTTTCAGAAGAGCCAGGGCTACACAGAGAAACCGTGTCTCACAAAACAGACAGACAGACAGATGGACAAATGCAGAATGGGGCACCCACAGTGGTATCTGTTATGCATGGGCCAGGTGCTAGGCCTCACTCAAACTTTAAGCCTTCCAAGGAGCTGCTGGGTTCCATTCTCAGGGAGGGCAAATCAGAGAGGTAAAGTCACCTGTCCAAGGATACGTAGTTAAAAAGAGAGGAGCCAGACCTGGAGCTGTCCCTTCTGTCAAGTTGTAGTCACACGTGGAGCCAAAGCCTGGCCTGCTTTCTCCGTGCAGACATGAAGCAGAAGCAGCTCCAGGCCTAGTACTGGGCAAACTGTGGGCTTCTTTCTCTTCCAACACATTGGTCTTGGGGACCATGTACTACCCTGAGTTGGCTGGGCTTCAGCTCCCTTGGTAGAACTGGACCAGGGTCAAGAGTTGGCCAAACCCCCTGCAGAGCCTGTACTAGCTTTCTATTTCAGACCTGTCTGGCCCTCCGATGGTCCCCTGAGATCACAACTATTGAGCCTACACGGGGACTGCACAGTGAGTCCCAGTAGTACAGCTGGAGCCACTCTCTGAAGCTCATTGTCTTTCTGTACGTGCAGAGCAGAGATGTCCTGGCACTACCCTTCAGGGGCACTAGGGGCAGGGGTATGAATGGGAGGAGGGGTGCTACTGGGCACGATGTTCACTTTCTGGAAGGCTGGTGACAAATCCTGGGGTTGACTGACAGGTAAGACTCACAGTGGAGTGACTGGGAGGGGGCACCAGATGATGAGCAGCCAGCCAAGGTGAGCCTGGTAGGGGTCAGAATCCATGTGCCCTCCCCCCATCGGGGATCCTGAATGCAAACTGTGCTTGAGTAAAGAAGAATTGAAATCAGCTTGACAGCTTGCCCGGCCTCTCACCTGCTAGAGCTGAGGGTGCTCAGGGTCCCTATTTTATTTTGTGTTATGGCCACAGCTTGCTGTGGATCATGGTATATTTGACAAAGGGTCTCCCTAGCCCTTGTGGAGACCTACAGTGGGCACTGTGCACATCTTACTGTCTTCCTGGACTCTACACCAGACTCTGAGGTTCAAAAAAAACAACAACAACCCAATGTTTGTATTTTTTGATTGTCTCTCAATTATTTTTAAATTGTGTGTGTGTGTGTTGTAATGTGTAATATGTGGTGTATGTGTGATATGTGATGTGTGTGTGTGTGGTTTGTATGTATATGTGTGTATGGTTTGTGTGTATATGTGCGTGTGTGTCTGTGAGTGTGGTGTGTGTGTGCTGTGATGTGTGGTATATGTGGTGTGTGGTGTGTGTGGTATGTGTGGTGTGTGTGTGGTGTGTGTGGTATGTATGTGTGTGTGGTGTGTATGTGTGTGTGGTGTGTATGTGTATGTGTATGGTTTGTGTGTGTGGTATGTGTGTCTGTGAGTGTGGTGTGTATGTATGTGGTGTTTGTATGTGATTGTGGTGTGTGTGTAGTGTGAGCGTGTGTTTGTGGTGTATATGTGAGTGTGGTGTGTGTATGTGAGTGTGGTGTGTATGTATGTGGTGTTTGTATGTGATTGTGGTGTGTGTGTAGTGTGAGCGTGTGTTTGTGGTGTATATGTGAGTGTGGTGTGTGTATGTGAGTGGTGTGTGTGTGTGTGGTGAGTGTGTGTATGTTCGTGGTTTATGTGTATGTGTGTGGAGTGTGGTGTGTGTATATGTGTGTGCCTGTCTAGCTTTGAGGGAGATCTGTGCGTGTGTACAGAGGAAGCATTTGGATGTCCTAGAGCTGGAGTTACCTGTGGTGGCGAGCTGTCTGCTATGAATGCTGGGAACTGACCTTGGGTCCTCTGAAGAAGATTAGATGCTCTTCATTGCTGAACCAACTCTCACACTCTGCACATGAGCACAAGTCCTGGAGAAGCAGTTTTCCAGGGGAAACTGATCTGTCTTCTTTCTGCAGACCAGCCCACAAAGCCTTGCTATGGGTTGTCACACACTAAGGCCTCGAAATGGAGGGTGTCCAGAGACACTTACCTCTCTGTATGTGTCTTAGAGTCTGGCCCTATCAGCAGCCTCGGCTCTATTTAGTCTCCCCACAGCTACCAGCCATGGATGGACCTTCTCTGTCTCCAGCTTCATGGGCAGTAGCCCCAGAAAGGCCAACCTGGGTGTCATCAGGAGTCCTTAGTCTCTTTCCAGGTGAGTCAGCCTCTTTTTCTTCCCTCTTCCCCTTTCCTTTCTTCCATGAGGCTCAGAAGGAAGGGAGGCTCTGAGACTCAAGGCTCAAGTTCCAGCTGTAGAGCTTCAGTTGGCTCACTGGAAAAGATAATAAGGACCCTCTCTGCCCTGGTGACCTCCAGGGGTAATGTAGAGAGCACAATCTGTGACAGGTGTTCTTACATGACCAGGGTCATGACTAAGGCGGAGATGGAGATCCAGGATCAGTGTAAAATCAGAGAGAAGTGTTTGAACAGAGTCAAGACTAAGAGCATAATCAAGACCAGGTCTCAGAATACTATCCAGACAAAAGGAGCTCAGTGCGCGACTAAAACCAAGGCTTGGTGTATGAGCATGACCAAGGCTCAGTGTGTAAATAAGAGCAAGGCTCAGTATGTGACAGACTCAGGGTATAATCAAGATTAGGGCTCAGAGTGTGGCCAGAAGCCGAGTTCAGTAGGTAATAAAGGTCAGATCTTAGACTGTGACCAGAAGCATGGCTCGTAGTTTAGCTGGCTACGGTTGTCCATTTACAATCCTAGGGCTTGAAGGGCTGAAGCAGGAGGATTGTTGTAAGTTCCAGTCCACCTTGGTGTACACAGATTTCCAGGCCAGCCAGAATGACACAGCAAGACCTTGTCTCAAATGGGAGTGGGGGCATAGCAATGGCTCAGTAGGTAAATGTGACTGCCACCAAGCCTGACTATCTAAGTTCAAGTCCTGGGACACACATGATGGAAGGAAAGTCAATTCTTATAAGTTTTCCTCTGGCTTCTACATGTGCACTGTGGTTGGGTTCACTTATGTGCATGAGGTGGGAACTGACCAGCCAACCAGAAACACAGGAGGAAACCATACTAATGTCAGTCACAGTAATGTGGCTTTCTCAAAAACCCCCTAGGGGTTAGGAATACATTTACCACAGTAAGAGAAACCCCTATCTAAGATGAACTGAAACAAGCTGAGACTGTGAGGGTTCCAGGGGCGGGCCTGGCTTGACCCACCAGGCACCCAGCCTCCCGTTGTGTGAAACTAACAATCAGCCTTGGGAGATTGCCACCCTGTCCTCATCCACCTGTGCTCCTCCAGGACACTGAAGAGATGCTGACACTTACATTATGGCTTTGTTCAAAGCTGGAGATGAACAGTTACCCTCTGTGACAAGATACAGCATATCCTGTTCTTTCTAAAGAACAGTTTGAGAGTCAATCTCTCTCTCTGTCTCTCTGTCTCTCTATCTCTCTGTCTCTTTCTGTCAGTCTGTCTCTGTGTCTCTGTCCCTCTGTGTCTCTGTCTGTCTGTCTCTCTCTTTTTCTCTCTCTGTTTTGGTTTTTGAGAAAAAGTTTCTGTGTAGCCTTTCCTGCTCTGGAATTTGCTTGCTGACCAGGCTGCCCTAAACTCAAAGATCTGCCTGCCTCTGCCTCCTAAGTGGAAGGATTAAAGGCCTGTGCCACCACCTCCTGGCTTTGATGGAAAGTTTAATTCCCATTATGTGATGAGGGAATCAGGGTCCCCAAACTCAGGGCAGTTAGCACCCCTGACTGGCCCTGGCTAGCATCACTAATCAGTTTGGCTCTTGTTTCTGTGCAGTTTGCAGAGATCTCCTCATGGCCTTCAGGTGGCAGGGGGGTAGACTGGTAAAGCAGGCAGTATAGCACCAGGATTGGGTCCAGAGTTTTGGCTTCTTGTAGTCTCCTCACCTAGAGGCATAGGAGTGCAAATAAGGTTTAGTGGATCCCTCACTTGCTATGCTTCCTGAAGGAGCTGGGCTCTAGGTTTGGAATTTTCAACTGGGCCTGTTGGAGTGCTGCTTCTGGTTGGGGTCATCTGTGGAACCATTGGCCTATCTCATCTTGCTTCGTGAGACACCTGAAGCCTGCAGGACCTACACCTTATACTTGAGGGCTTCAAGACCAAGGGTCTGGACTGGAAGCCAGGCCCCACAGCCTATATGTGACTCCTTTCTTACAGCAGATTCAGGGAGCAAGGAAACCATCCTTAGTAAGGCCTTTGGGTTTGATGGTGACAGTCCCTGTCCGGAGGACTCTGGTCTGATGGAGGAGACAACAAGAAGTGACTGGGTTATAGGCACATGTGGGAAAGTCAGAAGAAGGTTACTTAGCCTCATTCCCCTCTGCACGATGAAGTCAGCAGCACAGGGGTACTGTGTGAGCAGTGTCTGAGATGCTGGATGGTCTGCATGGGTCCCCTATGCTATATAGCTGCAGCTGGAGGACATCAAATTCTCTCAGGCACCTTGGTCCTGCACAGGTCTCTGGGCCCTAAGCTGAGAAACACTAGATGCTAAAGTTTTCATAGCAGCTCCGGGGTGACTCTGACATGCACATGGAGGCTGGGGAAGGGTAGTTTCTGAGCCATGCACAGAGATGCTGACCAGAGCAGACCTGGATTAACTGCCCTTACCTCCTAGATGCCTGTTTGCAGTAACTGTCAGCATCCTCCAGGTAGGCAGTATCATTCATTCGCTCACCCACCCATCAGCAACTGTCTTTACAGTTTTTCAATCCTTGTAGATAATTCTTTTTCCCACTATAAACTTTGCAGGGCTTCAGCCCCGACCAGATCCCTTGCCTGTGCCTCGTCTCTGGGACAGGTTTGTTTACAGTCCACTGACGAGTCTTCTCCTGCTGCCTTCGGTGTTTACATGGGCACTGTACTCTCCCAGGAAATCCAAGGACAGGAGGGAGGTGGACAAGGCAGGCCCCCTGATATGAGGATCTTGGGGTTTGTCCAGACCTGTCTCCGGCTCACAAAGAAGGCCTAGGGCTGGGGTAGGAGGAACTGAAGGACAGGAGCAGAATCAAGATGTGGCTCCTGTCAAGAGGAGAGAGCCCAGGCAGGCTTCTTGGAGGAGGGGGCATGGAATTCGTTGTCTGTGAAGATTGATGTGTGAGCCAGGGGGCATGGGGCATCAGGTGCTTTCCAGCTCTGGACAGAAAGCAGACGTGCAAGGGTTTGACTCTACTGGGTGAATGTGGCCTGAGTGTAGAATGCCATCCCCACTCCAGGTTGTGTGACCTTGGGCACACTACCTAACTCCCTGTGCCTCTGCTTCCTCCTCTCTCCAGGAGTAGCTGTGATGTGTTGCTCCCACAGGGCTGGGCTGCAAGAGAAAATACCGCTACAACAGGGATGTATGCTAGACCGCCTTAGGCAGTCTGGGTGCAAGGGCCCAATAATCCAATAGAACTCTGTCCGCAGCAGGCTGAGAGCTAGGCTGAGGGCATCTTAAGCCAAGCTGTCTCCCTGTCATACCTCAAACTGGCTCTGAGAAAAACTGTGCAGCATTTGGGGCTGTGTGAGGAGTGTCTGAGATGCTGAATGGTCTTCATGGGTCCCCTATGCTGTGTCATTGCAGCTGGAGGGATAACACATTTCCTCAGGCACCTTGATCCAGCACAGGAACCTGGGGGAAACTGTGCCCAAAGACCTTTGATGCTTGAATCTCCAGGAGAGCAGGCCAATCTGGCTTCCAGCAGGGGAAGCTTTGCTTTTGACCACTAAGTCTCTGTGGTCTCAGGACATCTGGGTACCAAATTCTGGAAGCTGATTTCATCTGCTTCCTCTGAGTCTGAGGACACAATGGTCTAACCTGAGCTCACTGGTCCTTGGCTTCTGCTCTGCCCTAACCCTTCTAACAGAAGGTAGGACTTGGATGGCATTGGGGAGCCTGGGGATTGGTTTTGCATAGATGCTCCCTGTTCTGCCAGGAGAGAGGAAAGATAGGGCAGAACATGTGTCTGGCCCTGAGTCTGGCACCCGGTGGATACTCAGCAGATGCCAGCCTAACTTCAGATCCATGACTAACACACCCCTCCCCAACCCCTGGAGGTTTCTGCACACATTGGGGAAAGCCAAGCAAGACATGTCAGTGTCAGGTTTCAAACCTGGGACAAAGGGCTGAGGTGCCTCTTTAACATATCACCGCATATATGGCTGCAAGGTTCTCCCAGCATCCCTCAGGCCCTCCGTGTTACAAGGTATGGCTGACATATCCCACCCCCTGGCCTCAACTTCTCCAACCCAGAGGTTGAGATGCCCTTCCCCCAGCTGCCCTTCTCTATATAATCCAGCCATTTTGGTTTCCCGGCCCTTTCTGGTCTACTCTTTATTCTTCTGGCTCTCCCCCTCCCCCATCTTCTCATATGGCCCAAATCAGAGTCATGTTCACTCTGGACTCTCCAAGATATCCTTCCCTTTGACTATGCTCTCCCTTTCTTCTACAATAAATCTTCCCCATCATAACGAGGAATAGTCACGTCCTTTCTTTTTTATTTTTATTTTTCATTTGGTCAGGTGGCACAGGAAACCCCATGCCATCTAGGTATCTTGCTAGGGTGCCAACTGTGTGGTCCCAACCAACTCTGCCATGCCTAGGTGCCAGCACACTCCCTTCATGCCTTACAGGTGCTGTTCTTGTGCCAGCCCTTCCAACCTTCAGTGGCCTGAAGCCTCCTGTGAGTCCTAGGCTAATGTCACCCAGACCTGTGAGTCTGTCACTCTTGGGGACATAGTCCATGGCCTATCAACTCTTGAGAACTATCCTTAGATGATACTGGATGATCTGGGGTACTTGTACCCAGTTCTGATGGTGACCCCTTCTCTAAAGCAATGGCTGCATGGGTGTTCTTGGTGAACAGTGTTTTATGGTTCAGTCCTGGAAGCTAGCAGATCAAGGGGGAGGTCAGTTTGAACCCTCTGATTGATAGGACAGGGCAATCCTAGTTATCAAGAGGCTAAGACAAGAACATGAGTTTGAGGCTGTGAGCTCCTGTTTCAAAAAACTAATCAATCATGACAGACCCAAATCCACGGGTGGGTCCTCTCATGACAGAGATTGCTACTCTCTGGGCTATGTTTTCTGGAAACAAGGGCACAGTCTCCCCTAAAAAGCTTGATGGAAGGAGGTCAACTGCTCTATCAGAGGAGGTGGGGCAGTGATGTGACATCAGTCGGGTCCCTTCAGTCTCTACAGCTCTGGAGAGCCCTGTGACTCTCTGATGGCAAGTGCTTACAGACCAAGAGGGCTCATGGCTTTGAGTCTCCACATTGAGCATCTGGCCTCTCTGAGCTCCTGTCCCTAAGTTCCCCCTGCTGGAGACTCAGGAAATGGGAACAAGGCCTAGATCCCACATTTCAGCATAGGGAGAGGGAAGCATCTTCAGGTTCCAGAGGTCAGAGATTGAGTTTGGTCTTCTTCTGGATTCTTGTGCTCCTGTCCCAGGAATGAAGCTTCAGTTGTCTTTAGCCTGGACCTCCATGTCAGGGCAGCAGCAGTGTTAAGGTTCCCTGATCTCACTGTCTGCTCCCCTCTCCACACCCCCACCCCCCCCCCCGCCCCCGAGGCTGACCACTGTTTTTCCACAGGCCCCCTCCAGGGGGCGCTCATACCCAGCAGGTACAGCTACCAGATAGGCTCCTTTGTGGGTACTACAGGCTTCCCAAAAACTGGGTCAATGGACTGTCTGTCTGTCTGCCCTCTGTGGAGTCACGTGTGGATGCCTGAGGCATCCTGTGCCACCCCAATCCCCGCAGCTTCCTGCTCTACTCTCCAGTCTATCTGAAAGTTGTCCGGAGTTGTATCGGCTTCTTTTGTCTCTTCTACTTTCTGAGGGACCGGGGAAGGGGGTTGAGGGTGGGGGAGGTGCTGGGGTCGAGACTCGAGGGGACCGCGACAGAAGATCATGGCTCAGTCACCAGTCCCTCCATTGTTTCCTCCCCCTTGCATCTTGTTCCTCCTGACCATTTCAGAGACCTTAATCTAACTTGGTAAGAACAGCAGAGCAACCTAATGACAACTTCTGCTTTCCATTTTAACCAAATCACAGACTCTCTGTTATCCTCCATGGAGGACTAGAAATCCCAAGGCAGAAACAGGTCAGTTCTGTTCTGGACTAGAGTTGTTGTTTGTTTTGTTTGTTTGTTTGTTTGTTTGTTTGTTTTGCCAAGCAGCCTAGTCACGGTCTGAAAAGCCCTTATTTAATAGGCAGGGTCCTACCACTGCTGGGGCCAAAGTGGGGGAGGGGTGGTTAGAGGTGCAGGGTCATGCCCCCTCCCCTCCAGACATATGGAGGTACTGAAGGCTGATGAAAGACCTGCTTCAGGTTGTCTTCCTCTCACCATCAAGCAAGGAAAAGTCTATTTATGACACTTCCTGAGCTCATAGATTCAGCCCAGGGTTGGCTGTGCCTGAGAGTAGGGCACATCAGGGACCACCAACTAAGAAGTTGCAGGGAGCATTTATACACACACACACACACACACACACACACACACACACACACACACACACATATATATATATACATACACACACACACATATATATATATTGTTGTTGTTGTTTTGGTTAAGATATCCCCCTCTGGTTCTTATTAGTGGTTATTAATTCACAGAGTAGCGTGTTCCTCATGTCACTTACATATAAGCATCTAAGCCATTTTGATTGTATCCTGTCTTCCTATCACCCACATTTGTCCCTCCTGATGAGTTCCCTTCCTCTTTTCAAATAGCTCAGCTTCTACTACATCACCCCATACCACACCTGGCTTATCTCACTTAGTGAGATTGTCTCTGTTTTCCTGCAAAGGGCATATTTGTTCTCGGTCATGGCTGAATAAAGCCCTGTTCGCTGTGTATAAATGCCAGTGTTCTTTATCCATTCAGCTGCAACTCAGTTACTAGAGTCGATGGACAGTAAACACGGATGAGCAGGTGCTTCTGTGGTGTGCTAACTCAGATTCCTCGGTGTACACACCCAAGATATGGAATTTGTAGAAGAGAAAAACATAGCTCAGGGAGGCAGGTGGCCTGTCCGAAGTCACCTGGCTGGGACCTAACACATGGGGAGCTTCCATGTGTGCACTGATGTGTACTGGTGCTCTCAGAGGGTTGAAGGACACGAGGTGGAGGCTTCTGAACCAAGGTAGAGAGGTGAGTGGGAAAGGTGGAAGGCTAGGGTGCTCCATCTTAGCCACTGATCCATGAGTCTTTAAGGACTCTGCAGACCCATTGAAGAAGCCTCCTATGGGACCCCCTTAGCCTCTCAGCTAGCTGGTGGGGCATACTGAACCCTCTAGCTCCCGTTCTGGACAGAGCTGACCCCATTGACCCTCAGAGCCCAGTGTAATTGTCAATTTCCTGTGAGCACCTCTCTCCCCAGAATCGACTCTTAACACCCACGAGTGCTCAGAGTCCCTCCCAATGGCCACAAGTGGATAGCATAGGAGGGTGGTGCTGACATATAATATTCTGGTTTCAGTGATTGGACAGATGGTGGGCATCACCTGAGAACATGTAGAAGGTGAAAGAACAGAGTCTCTGGCTGACATCTGAGGTCCTGACACCTAAGAGCTCCAGATGGGGTCCTGACCTGTGTGTGTGTGTGTGTGTGTGTGTGTGTGTGTGTGTGTGTGTGTGTGTGCAGGGATGTGGCTGGCCAGCTCCCTCACACTTGCCAGCAGCTAAGACTGCCCTGGAGGAGAGTCTAGTGATACAGGAAAAGCGGGGACCCCTCTTAGGGTTCTTAGTCTCATTCATAAAATAATGCAAGAAAAACTCAAACAGAAGCTTGAGGACAATTTTATTAGAGATAAACCAAAATGAAACAGCCGGGCGGTGGTGGCCACTCCTTTAATCCCAGCACTTGGAAGGTGGACACAGGCAGATCTCTGTGAGTTCCAGTCCAGCCTGGTCTACAGGGTGAGTTCCAGGACAGCCAGGGCTATACAGAGAAACCCTGTCTCAAAAAACCAACAACCAAAAACCAAACAAAAAACAAACAACAACAACAACAACAAAAAAAACCCTCCATGGAGGCCAGGTACACAGTGGACAAGCTGCTGCTGCATGGAGAGAGGGAGGGGGCTTTAGAGGAAGAGAAGAAAGCCCTTGATGTTGGGAAGCTCAGAGTGTCAGGAAAGCGTGTTTAGAGAGGGGATAGAAGGAAAGGAGCAGCTGTGAATTGTGATGGACTTACAAAGACACATGGTCATCTGGTGAGTTCTGTGCTGGGGAGGAGATCCTGGGAAAGGAAAAGTATATTAGCTCATTAAATGAAGTTATTCTGTGCATCTCTTTGACACCGTCCAAAGTGAGCCTGCCTAGGGGTAGTCCCTCGGCTAGGTTATTGTATTGCTCCCGCCCAACTGAAATGTTAGGTCTCTACTCAGGCCAGAGATTCTACTCTCCTGACCAGGAGGTTTGCATATTGGGCTTTTATTTCTACTCCAACTCTGGAATCCTCAGACCTTACTGGGCTTTGCCTTTGTTTCTCTATACTACCTGCTCCAGGCTGGACCCTAGATTCCAGAGAGCTCTGTGGTGCCTCAGGATCCCTCATGAGAGGGTAGAGACTCTCTGATACTTCAGGGCCTTCTTTGGGCCATGCAGTGCTCACGATTCTTAAGCCTCTCACTGCTCAGTCTTAGAGGACTGGGTAACGACTAGTCTGGAGCTCTGAAGAGGGTTCGTGGGCTGGGTCTCAGTGGGTACCCAGAGTGATATGTCCTGTGGCCAAAGTGGTCTGTGACTATACCTCCCTGAACCTTGACTTTCTGTCCTGAGTGGGCGGTGGTAGGGACCTTGTGTTACCACAAGGCATCACATTGTCCTCAAAGCCAGCCCAGGAGGCAGGCTGCACCAGCAGTTCTCAACTTGTGGGTCATGACCCTTTCGTGGAGGTTGAATGACCTTTTCACAGGGGTGGCCTAAGACCACTGGAAAACACAGATCTTTACATTATGATTCAAACAGTAGCAAAATTACAGTTATGAAGTAGCAATGAAAGTAATTTTATGGTTGGAGGTCAACACAGCATGACGAACTGTATTAAAGGGTCACAGCCCTAGGAAGGTTGAGAACCACTGCTCTACAGCCTTTTAGGGATCTTGAAGCCACAAGATTCTGAGTCAGAATCATCAAACTGCTCCCTTGGAGGGCAGGGACTGTAAAGCCACAGTCAGAATGATCCAAATGGTCAGCTCTGACCAGAACCACCACAAGGGGGTGCTAACGTGTCATGTCTCACACTACACTGGCCGGAGGCATCATAATGGGCAGCTTGATGTCTAGGCATCTTCATGGGCAGGAGCTCTCCTCAAAGGGTACGTCTGGATGCTGGAGCCACCAAAGACAGTGACAGGTGTCAGAAGAGGCCAAGGGAGCAGCAGGTTGGATGTGGGGACACACTTGTCCCTTCTCCTCAATTGTTCCTATAGGATGCCCCACTTTTTTTCTTTTTCTTGGATGCTCTGACCACAGGGGACTCTCTGGGGACTCCTTGCTCTCTGCCTCCTTCCTGAGAGGATAGCCTTGGCTTATCTGCTGTGTCTACTGACTGGCAGGCCCCTGCTCTAGACCAGACACCTGGAATGGTCCACTCTGAGGCCTAGGCCCCATTCCCATCCTAGACGCTCCTAACTACTGCACCTTAGCTATCTGAGTGGACTGTCTGGCTCCCATCTACAACCTGAACTGGGCAGCCTGATACAATGCTCAACAAACATGTTGGGAGCCAGCAGGTTCTAAGCTTGCAAAGGGAGTTCCTTCTGCCACTCTCCATGAAAGGATGCAAGCTCTGATGTCCCTCATCCCTTGCCATCTCCTCTGGTAGCCTCAGAAGCTTCACTTGGACAGTAGTTACCTCCACTCCACCCCATCTTGGGAAGGAAAGCATCTTGGTCCCACACAGGAACCAGTCATGTTGCTGTAATGCTCAGTTTCAGCCTGCATGGGCTCCATGCTTCCTTTCAATGCCAGTGTGACCGACAGAAATCACTGTTTCTTGATGCTAGATCATGCATGGGTATCCTAACTTCTTGCCTAGTCTCCACTTGACTTATGGAGTACATTGGTCCCTGTGTGGGGTGGATGCTCATGAAGCCCTAGAGGGAATTTCCCAGAGGACTCTGAGCCTGCATCCTGGAGGCTGATCCTCAGTCTAGCCAGCCTCAGACAATCCACTGCATCTCTGGCTGACTATCTCCTTATCATGGGGTCCCAAGCCAGAACTGGTCTGTTTGGCCACAGACCTACAGCTAACAACAGTTTGGCTGTTTCAAGCTACTTGGATGTTGTTTAATTGCCATCATCAGTAATCACTGCACAACTAAGCCACAGCTAACTGCACTATCACAGTGGCACAGTTACACAACAGGGGACGCAGGAATGAGCCAGACCAGCATGGTCTCTACAGTTCTTCCTTGATGCTGCCCCAAAGCCTTGCTTCCCTCCAACTGTCTGTGTTTCTTGTCAGGGACACTGCTGCCTTCATCAGTAATCACTGCACAACTAAGCCACAGCTAACTGCACTATCACAGTGGCACAGTTACACAACAGGGGACGCAGGAATGAGCCAGACCAGCATGGTCTCTACAGTTCTTCCTTGATGCTGCCCCAAAGCCTTGCTTCCCTCCAACTGTCTGTGTTTCTTGTCAGGGACACTGCTGCCTTCTTCAGTCCCCTTCACAGCACAGCCTGTGATGGGGGAGTTGGCTTCAGATGAGTTATTATGGGAGAGGGCTCCTAAGTGAGGAAGCCAACACACAGCTGTGCTCCTGAGGGTTCCCTGGTTATAAAACTCCAGGGCACATTTTCCAGAGACAACAGGAGACTGGGGATAGATACTCCAGGGTAGCAGGATAAGATGCTGGGGTGTGTTTCTATTGCTGGCTTCCCTGCTAGAGGGAACTGGCCTGGGGCCATTCCTCTTGTTCTTCAGGGCTCCTTGCTATAAGAGGTGATAGACTCTGTCATGAGGGAGAAGGCTGTGTTCTCCAGAATGGCCACACCCACTGAGGCTAATTCGGATGGACATAGGAGGCAGCTCAGAGCAGGCAACTTTGTGGCTCCTCATTCTATTTGAATTCTCTGACATTCTTTTTACCACAAGCTCTTTTTGTCTTTTTGCTCACGCCTATCCCCAGGAAGGATCTTTACCACGGATTTACATTGAAAGAGTGTGTCTTGGGTTGGCAAAACCAGTGCTGTCTTGCTCTGTCTTCTCCGAGGCCCTAGGATTATAACCACTCTCTCTATAGACCGGAAGACAAGTCAGAGGTTATGTCATGTAGCCCGAGGAGGGGGCTCAAAAGTCACTTCTGTGGCATTGGTCTCCACCCCCTCCCCACCGGATCCTGCATCTAGCTCAGCATTTCCCCAGTCAGGGCCCCTCCTTTCCAGCCTAGCTGACCTGGGGCCAGGCCTGGTGGCCGGAGGTAGTAGCTTCCTGGAAATCCACTTAGCATTGACCTCATTCCCTGTCCTCTGAGCTAATCTGCTGATCCTGTTGTCCCTGAGGGCAGGTAGCTCTGGGTCCTCCTGATCCAGATAGGTCTAGTGCAGAGGACAGGATGCTTTTAGGGGGTCTATGTCTATATCTGCAGCTCCTGGCTCTGACTCAGCCTCTACCTTCCCTTTGCCCAGCCCCCATCTCACCATTCCCTGTCTAGACTAAGACAGCCTGAGATTCCCTTTGCCACAGAAACTGCAGGATCTCTCCTGTTGCCTCCTGTCCCTGCACCTTCTCTCCACTCTGTATCCCCCAAACTTCTGTTGCGAACTCTATAAAACAGGGCTACAGAGCTTCCTCCATGGAAAGAGGTGAACTTTTGGGATTTTGGATTTGATCAAGCGCATGGTCCGCAATCTGCAAGTGTCTGAAGCATTGGCTGACAACCTTCAGGTTGGTGTCTTCTCCTGGCCACTGGCTGCCAGGGCTTGGGTGAGATGGAAATTCTAGGCTTCCATAGGCCGAGTGGAAGGCAAACCCACTGTCCCCAGTGGGTACGCTGGAATAAAACCCCTGAGGCTTTGGATAGGAGCGCAAGAAAAGAGCAGAGAAGTGAGGAGGAGGGTGCTGTCTAGGTGAGAGGAAGTCAAACTGTTTTAAGAATCAGCAACTCAGACAGACACACAGCCCTATGATGAAATGGGCAGTAAGCTGCTGAAACAGGTACTGAATTTACTGAAGAGCTGGGAGCATGGCCTTTCTCCTAGGACCCCAGACTGGGATGTCCCCCACTTGCCTTGACCGCTCTGTGGATCTTTGGTGAAATACCCTTAGGTGTGAAGGCAATTGACCTATTGGGGGAAGAGCTTTTGGAGAGTGTGAGGTGAGAGCAGCTAAGGACCCAGTTAGGTGGCCTGGGGACAAGGTGGGGGGTCTCTGGCTTTCACCAGTTTCATGGGGTCCTTGCAGGATGTTGCACAGAGAACCCTCACTTTAGCTTTCTGGTGTCCCTCCTGCCACTGAGGAAGAGTGGATGAATGAACGTCTTTGGAAGAGGGAAGACAACAATCTAGACGTTTGATTTAGATTGATGCTGGCTTTGGCACAGGAGCACAGGCTGGGTGGGTGTGGCACTTTGAAGGGTTCATCTTGAAAGTTCCACAGGGTGGGCAGGGTATTCAGCATAGAGGTAGAGGACAATCAGCCCAGGCGAACTAGTCTCTAAGCAGGTTCTCTGAGGTGCCCTTCTCCCAGAATCCACTTAGCACAAGAGGTCTCAAAGTCAACCATAGGTCCCCAGGCCTAGTAGCTATTGCTTGTTGGCCCAACTTTTCCTTAGGTGAGGGACTTTGCTTTAGGAGACCTATGGAGAAGCAGATGACTCTAGAAGCTCCGATGAGCCTCCGGCCTGGGGTGACTAGCTATGGGGCACAAGAAGTAGATCACGACGGTCCCTAGTGGGTTCTCTAAGTCCGCGTGCGTGCGACAGCGTGCACCGGTGCATTCCCATTGGGTCGTGCCCCCACGTGACCCGGTGCGCGCCCCGAGACAGCGACGCCGAGGCCGCGCCCCTGCGCGCGCACGTCCTGACGGCGCCGAGGCCGCGCCCTGTGCGCGCGCGTGCCGAGCCCTCCGCGTCGTGCCGGCGCCGGCGCCCGGACCGCCAGGTCAGTCTCCACCGCGCCGCTCGGGCGGGGGCGCGCAGGGGGCCGTCGGCGGGGGCGCTGCCTCGGGGACGCGCAGGCGGGGACGCGCGCCGATCTGTGTGTTTGCTCCCGGCGGGGGCCGCGCCCTGCCGCAGCCCCTGCGTGAACCCGGCCGGTGGCTGCCACGTGCAGGGCCGGAGCCGCAGGGAGGCTAGGCGTGGGGACTTAGTCAGCTGTTTTCTCGGTGTGGCGACCAGACCTGATGGGTGAAAAGGGTGACTTTGCTCCCATTTCTAGGGGTGCGGAAGATTCCCTCAACATCTGCCCGGTTTTCATCTTCCCCAAGATCCCTACCTAGGATTTGGTTCCCCTCAATTTCCTTCTGCATAGCTTGGGGCACAGGACCCCCATAGCCTTCCTTGCCTCCCGCGTGAATGTCAGTGGGTCACCTTTGAAGGCTGGGCACTAAGTCTTGAACTGTTAGGGAACCGAGTCCTGGCTTAGGCATCCTGGGTCTGGCCAGATGGGACAGCACCTCACTGTCCTTGGGTCCTGCTGTAGCCTGTCCACATGCAACCGGCTTAAGCAGGCGACTCCTAATGGGCCTACGGTCTCCTGGTAGGGAACTGCAGGCATGGTTGGACTGGATGCCATGCTTAGCCCCAAGGCAGGCAGAGTGACCATCCTTCTGACCCTATCAGTGAGGGGCAGAGTGGGTTCCAGGCCGGTTGGTTGTCACAGTGTGCTGTGTCCCATGGGTAAGTGGTGTGTACCTCTCTACTTGGCTGCGTGTTCTGGAGAAAACTGCCCAGAGTCTTGGTGCTGAGGGCAGTGTAGGGTGGACTTCTTGGTTGGTGCCTATAGCCTCAGATCATCCCACAAGGTTATTAACCCCATTCCCAGATTATAGTGGCACTGGAAAAAGGTCAGTCTAGCCGCTAAGGTCTAGCCTGTTCTACCTGCAGTGAGGAGAGGGTAGACAACACATGGAGTCTGTGACCTGCTCTGAGGCAGGCTGTGGGGCCCCTACCCTTGCACTATTACTGTGGGCCTAAGGATGGGATGGCCTGAGAATGTTCCCAAATGTCCCCAAATGGAGGTGCTGGTGGCAGGACTAGGATCTTGGTGGCTAATGGATAGGGCAGAGGTAAGCAGCCTGGACAGATGGTCATTGCGGATGTTGAGGTAGGAGCCCACCAGGACCTCTTTCCCACCAACTGGGGAGGACTTTCCCTACTGTTTCCTGCCAGCATAGAACTTGGCTGAGAGTGGCCAGCCCGTGTAGTTGATCTGGCAGAAGGGGAGCTGAAGGAGGGCCTCTTCCTCAGAGCGGCAGGCCGCTTGGATGGTGGTGGGCAGAAAATGGCAGGAGGACCTCTATTGGGGGAAGCTGGCTCTCACTGACTCTGGCTCTTGGTTAGTCCCTGAGGTGTAAGTGCTACCAAGTTGCTCACCTGACCTCACTGCTGTAGTGTTGGGATACAGTGCACAGAGCTGGCCTCAGAAGTGGCACAAGTCTCTGATGCCCAGTGGTGACCATGATGCTCCAGGAGGCACCTCACTAGGAGGCTGGAGTGGTGCTCATTGTATCTGTCCAGGGGCAGAGCCAGGAACTGCTGGGACCGGAGCCGACAGAGCAGTGCTCATCTCCCCACGCCTCTGCCCTTGCTTTGCTCTCAAAGCACTGACCCTGATAGCATTGATAGGATGGTGTGCAGTGGTTCTCACTTATGGCAGGCTTGCTGCTGCCCACCTACAAGAAGTTTCCCACCTCCATCCTAGCCACCTTGACTCTCTCGGCTCCTCCTGGCCCGTGTACATTCCCTGCCCACAGTGGCTTCTTCAGCGTCTACACGTGTGTCTGCGCGAGGCTGGGTTCAGCCCACCAGAGCTGGCTTCTCTCTCTCTCTCTCTCCTTCTCTCTCTCTCTCTCTCTCTCTCTCTCTCTCTCTCTCTCTCTCTCTCTCTCTCTTTCTATACAGGTTTTTTTCTGTGTAGTACTGGCTGTCTAGGAACTCATTCTGTAGAACAGGCTGGCTTCAAACTCAGAGACCCAACTGCCCACACATGCACCACCACTGCCTGGCTTGGCTTCCTAGTTTCTGATTAATCTAGTCCTGAAGTTTTGTCTCCTGTAAAATTGGGGTGTGATATATTTGCTGGGAAGATGGGTATTAAGGATCAATCAATAGGGGACAGACATGGCCTTGTTGTTCAGGTGCCACTCAATAGGGGCTCTGGGATCAAGGGGTCTTGCATTTGGGGCATGACTGTGATGTGCTGTGGACTGGGCTGGTCTTAGCTTGGGAGTGTAAATGTAAAGAACTTGTCCTGTATCCTCCAAATGGACAGGCTGCTGGGTGTGGAGCACAGAGGGGACTGCTGAGGGCCCTGAGGCCACCAATGATGAAGCTCCAAGCCACTTTATATTACAGTGAATAAGGTAATGAAGTATAGCTGAGGGGCTGAGGGAGAGGATGGGGCTGTGGGGTTCTGAAGACTCCATAGGAGTTCACCTGGTGGAGGTTGTATGTTTTCTATCAAAGGGGGCCTCAGGCCAGCACTCCTGAATCTCAGCATAATCATTTTGAGCTGGGCCAAAGCTGTTGGGCCAGAGACAGTTCAGACAAGAAACAGGCTGCTAGCCTAGTGAAGCTGGTGGCCCTGAGGGGAGTCTCTGATGTCATCCTAATGACTCAGGAGCTTTGCTGGCCACCTGGTGTCCATGGAGCTCAGCCTGGGAACATTAGCAACCAGGTCTCTTTTTCTAGAACCCTTGAAAGGGACACTAGGGTGACATTGTGTACACATTTGTCTTCCCTGGGACACCCGTCTTTCTACCCTTCACTGAAGTTCAGAGCACTGTGTTCCCCCCCCCCCCCCGCCGCGTGCCACCTGCTTGTCTCCCACAAGAGGCCCTGGTGCCTCCCAGATGTCTGTCCCAGATGTGGAGTCTCCCAGAAGAGTCAGAATGATGCTGTGTGGTCTTTACTGCAGACCACACACCATCCTGCTTGACTGCTATAGATCCTTTCTGTCCTGCTCAGAGCGCTACCCTTGTGTGGAGGCTCTATCCCCTGCATAGCCAGGTTCTGGGGAAGGTGCCAGTAAAGATGGGGCTTCTTTAGTAGTGTCTGGTGACATTGGTGGTGACCACAAGGGCTTTTGGACATCTTCCTCCTTGCTTTCACCCAGGATCTTCTGGTCCTACAGCTGTGCTGGACCTAGAGGTACAGGAATGTGTCTGGGGCACCCTTGTGGGACTATACTGCTTTCTGAGGGTGGGTTAGTGGAAGGGTATGGGCTCTCATTGTCTGAGTGGGGACCTCAGGAGCAGGCAGCTCCAAGGTTACCCGGTGTGTACAGTTGAATCCCCAGCAGCCAGTATGGTTCTCCTTGCCCACAGCCCTAGCTGAGTGTGGTTGCCCCCAGTCTCACTGTCCCTTGTGTGATGGTGTACCTATGAGGAGGGCAAAGGTCACGAATGCTAGAGAGTAGTCAGCAGGGTTGGGTCTCAGGTAGTGGGGCAGGTGGCCCTAGTTTGGCTGGACCAGTTTGGGCATAAACTTCAGTGTCTCTTCGGCAACTGTTGTTGCTACAGCAGCTGTGCAGCTGATGGGTTGAACCAGGGGCCTGACGCTTGTCTCGAGAGTACTGAGGACCTAGCGGACGCAGCTGGGGAGTCAGGTGTTTACTGGGTGAGGCTGGTGCCCAGCAATGGGCTGCCTCTGAGCTCTGCCTCTCCCACTCCAGTGAGCTATTGTGTACAGGGTAGTTCCTGTCACTTGCCCCAGGGACAGCATGAATGTTTTGGGCCACTGTCCTCTGGGAAGGCAGGCATGATAGCCTGCTTTACCAAGAAGTTCTGAGATTACGTTAGCCAGAGTGTATGGAATTTCTACAGGTTGTCGGGCTCTTCTTGACACTGTCCTACTGTGGTGTCTCTCCTAGAAGGATCCATTCCCCCACAGAGCATAAGGTGTGGCTCAGCCAGGCTGTCATATCCTGAGGTCAAATGGCTCTTGGCAGTGATGGCTTTTGGAACCCATGACCTGGATCTCTGGAGGGTTAGGACTGGAGGTGTTGGTGTAGGTGACGTGAGGCTCAGAGTGGGTGTTTGGAAAGGGGATCCTAGCTCCAGGCCCGAGCATCACAATGGGGGTGACCTGTCCAGTTGTTCTAGACTGCCATTTACCCTTCTAAAGGAAGTGACCAGTTTTTGGTACAGTGGCAGTATCATAGCCAATGAGGTCTCTCCGGGGCATGATTGTTGCTAATGAAAAACTGAAGGCAGTGACCTTTGGAGGTTCTAGAACTAGACATTGCTGTCCTCTGCTACCAGGGCCAGAAGGAATCCAGGCTATTCCAGAAATCAGCCTGGAGTTTGGCATGGCCCCTCCTGCTGCCCTGCCCTTTGTCCCGACTCTGTTGGGTTCCCACCCTTGTTGCTGGCTGTCTCTGCCTGCCCCTGTGTAGTTCATGCAGACTGTGTAGAGAGGGAAAAGGTTTGCCTGGACAGGTCGGGCTGGAGCTCCTGGACAGAGCCAGGTTGCGAGCCAGGCAGAGGCTCCTGGGTCTTGACTGAGTGGACCAGTGATCAGGGTCTGGAAGGTGCAGGAAGGACCCGGTTTCCTAGTGGGTGGCCTTCAGGGTGGCATCAGCTTGATGGTCCCTGTGCTTGCCCTGGAGATCCAAGGCTGGCCCAGACCCATGGCTGTGGTTTGGGAAGCACCCCTGGTTGATCATAGGGTTTGAGATGTATGCCCCCCCAGGATCCTAACATCTTCCTATGGGGGGCACCAGGTTGGAGGTTGGTTTCCCTGGACCTCAGAGTGCCACTCCCATTCTTGTTTCTTCTTGGAATCAGCAAGAGCCATAAAGTACCCTAGCAGCGCTGAGGGGCTGGAGCCCAGGGCATGTGCAGCAGATTATTTAGGTCGTTGGGAACGAGGCATCTGGAGGAAGGTTCAGGTGAATAGAAGACTGATACACTGGCATAGGTCTGATCTAGGAAATGAGAATAAAGGTACTACAGGTCTCGCTGGCCAGCCTGCCTCAGCCTTTGGGTCTGACTGGCATGAGAGATGGCCACTTACTAGCTAGAACACTCCTTTTAAGCATCAGTTTCCCTTGTGTAGTGTCTTGGAGAGCTTCTTATCTTCTGTATTTCTTTTCCCTCTTTGGATCTGTGGGATCCTGTGGAAGCCTGTTCCCAAGGCCTTGGGTTCACCAGACACACCCAAAGCTGGGGCTGGCCCAGAAGAGGAGGTAGGTCAACTGCAGCACTCATGCCTGGCCTGTCCCCTTCCCATGGGACCAGGACTCCCACTGCACTCTGCCGGAGCCTTCCTGTGACTCAGGATTCCCGGAAGAAGTTCAGCTGTGTTTGGAGGATCCCCTGTCCCACCCAGGATAGTGCCCTCCTGCCCCATCCATCATGGCTTCTGCATTGGCTCAGTGTCACTTGCTGGTCCCTGTTGCCTGTGCCCCAGAGAGGATGCCTCTTCTTCCTGGCAGCCCTCTCTGGCAATGCCCACTGACCCTGAAACTCTGCCAAGGCATGCAGTTCCCTCTAATCTCCCAGTTAGGGCAGCAATGAGGCCCCTCCTCCAGGGTCAGCTTTCCTCTGGCCGGCTGCCCAGAGGCCCAACATATGCTGGGAATTGCGTTGCAGAGCTTAGAGGTGCCCAGGACTCCCAGCGGTCCCTCCGCAGTGATCCCTCTGCCTCTTCCATTGGCCTTGGGGAAGGTAGACATGGCCCTGGGTATACTGACCACAGTAGACTGGCGGCATATCATACAAAGCTGGATGGCCGATCAATACAGCCTGGATGGCTGCTTCCTGGCTACCTGACCTGAACCGAATGTTAGCAGGAACACCTTGAACGCGGATTTCTCTCAGGCCTGTGACCTGTGGAGGTGCTGCCTGCTGGTGCCTCGGTTTCCCTTTCTGTCAGATGATGATGCTCTCAGGGCTGGTGTGGACCTGTAATGGCTTCAGAGCTCACGTAGAAAAGCGTAACTGTTAAACACTCACTGTTTACTGGTCAGCTTGTAGATTTGGCCATGTTTGTTGTAAGCGGCCTAGGGAAGCGCTTCCTTGCATGCTGGCCTTCCCCTTTGTGCTCAGCCCTACAGGAACAGGATGCTAACATCACACTTGGACTCTCCCATGGCCTTGACTGTGGGTCTCTGGTCCCCGGGTCTTGAAAGGTTGTTTATTGCCTGCCTCCCTACCCCCTTTTCTAATGGAAGTTCTGGACAGCTAGGGACGTGCGTTTGGGCACTATGTGAATCTTTTAGTCCCATCTGCTGGCCCTGATCCCACATCACCCCACTGCCACTGTCCTGCCTGCAGTATGGGGGAATGGGGGATGAGGACACAGGCTATTTATTGCATTGGCTTTGTTCTGTCTCCCCAGGCTCCCGGGAAGCTGTCCTAGCTTCAGGGGAGGAGAAAAGTAGAAAGGGATGGTCCTGTACTGGAGGGACGCACACACACTGAGCAGGATTACAGGGGGTAATAATCTTCTTGGTGCATGTGGCTCTGTATCCTAGAGGTTGTGTTGCAGGAAGGGGATTCTCTTCTTGCCGGGTAGTCAGGTGGGCTTCTAGGAGGTGGTGGCAAATGGTATGGAGAGAGGGGCTAGTGGGGTGCAGCCCACATCACCTGGGCAGGCCTTCGATGAGTCCTTTTGGGTTGGTGGTAGGCATTGGTCCAGGGTACCTCTTTAATTCTCAAGGTAGCCTGGGGGTGGCTGCTTTTTACCACCCTATCCCCCCATTTCTCAGGCAGGAAGCTGCTGTCTGTGGCTGGCCTCCTGCAGGTGGCACTGCCGGGAAGTGCAAAGTGAAAGGCAGGCTGTTGTTATGCCCTGGCAGAGTGGCCTGACCCAGCTCTCTTGGTCCCTTTGTTTGCGATGAGCCAGAGAAGGCAGCCCCCAGGTGTGTGTGGGAGGAACCCAGCACAGCTGTGGCTCCCAGTTCCCTCAGTGACAGAGAGGTGATTAACTCATAGGAGGCACTGCTATTGACATCTGCTGTCATTTGACTGTGAGGGCCTCAGTTTCCTCCTCTGTCAGTAGGTGTGAAGTCTCTGTTTAGGGACTTTGGGCGTCCTCTGTTAAAGTGAGGCGGGCCTCCCTGCTCCACTGCCCCTTTGTCTCCTCCCATTAGCTGGAGTTCCCACGACTGGCCAGTGCAGGAAGCCATCTGGAGGGCTTATTTACCCTCCCTTAGCCTCCCTGGCAGGAAGTCACCGGAAGGGCTGTCCCCAGGGGCCCCTTCAGGCCTGTGAGGACAGCCAGAGGCTTGGGGGTCTGTGCTATGGAGTCCCCCAGTAGAGCAAGGGGGCAGGGAGCCAGGAGAACAGAGCTAGGCAGGGCTGGGAGCCGGGTGTGTGGCTGGAGTGGGGTTGAGACATTCATCCAAGAGCCATCTGTCCATCTGTCCACGCTCCATCCACCCCTCCCCCACCCAGAGGAGGCACAGTAGCCCTGATCATAGGACTCAGGCAAAGCGGCTTGGGGCTCCATCCCGGGGTGGTCTGTGTGATGTGTGTGGGATCTTGGGAACAGGAGGGGACACACATTGCATAGACCACCAGGTGGAGGCTGCATGGGAGAGGAGTGATCTCGGGGCGGGAAGCTGAAGAGAGTACAGGAAGAGGATGTGGCCTTGGGAGGGTAGGGGCCCCTGGGAGTGGAAAGTTGACTTCTCAGATGCAGGGCTGGGGGCAGAGGAGCGAGAAGCAGACAGATCTTAGGGCACAAATGGTACCAGTGGTTTGGCCCTTCAGACCCCTCTTTGCCCCCTCCACAGGCCTCTGGCCTGTTCCTCAGAAGTCCTCAGAACTTTATATCAGCTCATTAGACTGGCTGTTTAGGCCTAGGGACCTGGGCTTCTGCCTCACAGAGCAAGCATGTCCAGACGCCCAGGCATTTGTGGCAGCTCCACTGTCCATTGGCTGGCCTAAGAGTGATTGACAGGGCCTGGGGACTGTTCCCACGGACACTGCCAGCTGGGCCTGCCCTGCCCCAGGAGGGACCTCGAACCCTGTGGGACCTGTGGCCTGGGTTCTTGGCAGCCTTGTGTCTGTCCTGGCTTCTTGTCCGCCTTGGGGAGTTGGGTGGGCCCTAGGGTCACACAGCCCTGTCCCAGCCAGCTATGGTAGGTCAAGGTATAGCCTCCTCATCCGCGTTTCTCCCCTCCCCCTCCTTCCTACCATCTCTGGAGGCTGTGGCTTATGATACGACCCCGTGCAAACCTCTAGATGTGCTGGGGTTTCCCAGACAAGTATCCTCCAAGTCTCTGCCCTGTGCTGAAGGAAGTGAACATGAGAACTTAGAGACTAGACCAGTCTGGGTGGGAACAGAGGCTGTCCCTGGGCATAGGGGTGGCCATTGATTGTCCCAGGAAGGGCACTGGCAGGTCCAAAGCATTTGCTGTGCACACTGAGGGCATGCTGTCCTGTGATCCAGCTTCATGCAGCCCTGAGCCAAGAGTACCCCACCTCAGAAGCTGTGCCAGGGTCGGAAGATGATTGGTTGTCTGTGTGAGGCCAGATATTCGGACCAGGGTCAGCCTCGGCTCAGCCTAATAGCCTTGCCTTCCCACGAGATACTGAGTGAATCTGAGATAGTGCGGAAGTCCCAGTGGAATGGGCTGACGTATTTAAACCACAGCCAACCCCAAGTGTGGCCACGGGGCCTGGGCATCACGCACAGTGGGCCAGGTGCTGGCCTCTGAGCTGAGAGTCCGGAGCTCAGGGTAAGGCTGACGGCACCGTGCCCCGGCCTGGCTGTGATGTTTTCCTAGGCCCAGTATCCCCTGCTGATACCAGGGGATCGATCTTCCTTCTGCTCCTCCCTTGGACTGCCAAGAAGGTGGACAGAGTCAGGCTAATTTGGGATCCTAGGCCTGTGTCCAAGGGTGGGAGGCAACACCCAGAGAACCCACAGGCTATGCCACATAAGCCCAGTGAGCATGGGGGCAGAAGGATGGGCTCTGGTCATCGAAGATTCTAGAGACAGCAATGGAGGCCATCAGACCACACAGGCCAGGGTGGTCTGGAGAGTGTGTGTGTGGCTCCTGGCCAACAGCTCAGCAGGTCTGTGACCAGTGTCTCCTAGACAGTCCAGAGATATCATTCAGGAAGTCTTTGCCAGGGTGGGGCTACATCCTTAAGGATCCTGGAGGGCCTCCAGAGGGAGGCAGCCGGGATAGGCATGCACAAGAAGCCCACCTGCCCTGTGCCCTTCACCTCCCCTTTACCTGTAGGAACATGCTGTGTTCAGAAGTACTGGCCAGTGTTCCTCCCCCACCAGTACCAACCTCCACTGAGCACTGGCTATAAGAGTCACTGGGCAATAAGAGAAAATGCCAGGAGCCCTCTTCTGTTAGCTTTAGGCGCTAGCAGGAGCCATAGGCTGCCCCAGCTGTTGTGTACAGCCCATGTGGGGGAAGAACAGGTCTCCAGCAGTTAGGGAAGAGTGAGTTGAGTGCCTGGCAAACCTGTATGGTTCCTGCTGCTGCCTAAGTCTGGGGTTGCAGGCTTGTGTTGGTATCCTGGATCCCCCAGCTGTGTGCAGACCCTGGATAGCTCAGGGTGCACTCAGCTTCCTTGCTTTGCGTTCCCAGACGTAGGTGATTCTGGTTCTTTCTTGGCATGTGCCATCTTCCTCGGGGTTGGGTTGGGTTCAGGGGGGAATGGGTGGTCTTGGTGAGGGCATCCTGGGGTAGGCGCCTTCCCTCTCTAGGGGGGTCCTAAGTGGTAACTTTAGATTGTCCCTATCTATGGTCTAGGCTCTGGGGTTGGGAGGCTTGATGGGAAGGAACAAGCCTGCCAGTTGTCCTTCTCCACTTCACTGGCCATGTGGTCCTGGACAGACCTGGTGTCCTGGGTGTGTAGTCCCCACCCTGCTCAGATGTCACTGTGTACTTCGTGCATTTGCATACCTGTTGAAACACCTACTGGGTGCAGTGTTCAGAATCCATAGACAAGGGTATCCCCTCAGTGGGGAGACAGACAGATCCCAGGTCAGGCAGTGCTGATGGACGGCTGTTAGCCCAGAAATCTACTGACCTGAGGTCTGAGTGATGACGAGAAGCAATGGAGAAGCAGAGAGGCCATGGATCAGTGTAGCCATGCAAAGCCCTCGAGGCAGCGCTGCACTGGGCTTAGTGGTTTTGCAGACACAGCGGGGGAGGCAGGTACCGAGGAGGCACAGGTTCTGGGGCGATCCTCCTGGGTGTGAGGGCAGCTGGAGGACTGAGCAGAGGAGGTTATGGTCTCCCTGAGGTGCGTTGGGGAAGATGGAGGACCTAGGATACCCAGCTGGGGCTGCTGGACTCCAGGTCACCCTGCTCTAGGAGGCCTGACCCTCAGACAGGTGGCTCAGCATCTCACAAGACCCCCTTCCAGAGCTAATCTCTGCCTGGGGCTGAAGGGACTGTCTGTGTCCTGTCTATGTGATGGACTCTGGGACAGGTCTAGTGGAGACCAGAGAACTATTGGTGCCCATGGTGACTCTGAGAGCTGAGTGCTGGCCCAGCTGACTTTCATTATAGATGCTCCCCGCTTACCTCACAGTGGCCCTTTGTTGCTGGGTCTCCCTGTGGACACCCACCCTTCATTCTTCCATTAACAATAGCAGTCCCTCATTGTCCTGTGTATCTGATAGTCCTACAATAAGCCAATCTGAGGATGTCTACCCCACTACACAGTTGGGTGAATGTGGTGAAGGCCAATATAAATAGACAGTGACCTGTCCCATCCCATAGCAGGGTGGTGACCGGCTAAGTCTCCTTTTTTTTTTTTTTTTTTTTTTTTTTGGTTTTTCGAGACAGGATCTCTCTGTGTAGCCCTGGCTGTCCTGGAACTCACTCACTCTGTAGACCAGGCTGGCCTCGAACTCAGAAATTCGCCTGCCTCTGCCTCCCAAGTGCTGGGATTAAAGGCGTGCGCCACCACTGCCTGGCTAAGTCCCCTTTTTGTTCTCCTTCTAACCCAGTGTTCAGGGTGCTTCATGGAGAGACACTCAGCTGCCCAAATCTCCCAGGAGCCTGCTACTGGCTCTGTCCAGATGAGCTCAGTAAACAGCCCCAGGGCTGGCTCTCTCTTTCTCTTTTTTTCCAGAGTGGGTTGCGGCTTTTCAGATGCTTAGACAAACATTTCCTGTCCTCTGGGGAGTGATCTGAGCTCTCCTGAGGTCCCCATAGCCCAGTGGCCCATCTGGCCCTCCCTTCTTCCTCTCTCCCCTTTACCTTGCACCTCCTCAGTGGCCGCAGCCTGGACGTCTCCTGGCACACCGCTGACCTTCCACCAGTCCTAGGCAGGGGCCGATCAGGTGCTCCAGGTGTGGGCTGGATTCTGGCATCCTGTCCTTGTTACCATGGCCCACTTCCCTGCCTGTATTTAGCTCTAGGCTTCCTGGTCCCTCTCAGGGTACCACAGTGCTCTTGGACCCCAGCATCTCACAACATCCACCCCCCCTGTTCCGGCAATCATCAACACTGTCCCCAGCTTGGGCACAAAATGATATGCCCGTCAGCTGAGGACTAGGTTAAACATGGCGTGTTCCTACAGTGGGATACTGTTGGCTAGTAAGAGGAAGTGAAGCCCTGGCTTGCTACAAGAGAGACCTTTGAAGACACGCTTGTGTGGGAAAAGACATCACAGCTGGGGGCCAGAGGAAGCTTGTGGCTGCTCTGTGTGCTGACAGGAGGTACCCAGAGCTCCACACATGGTCCACCAGCGCTTTCCTACAGGCTACAGTCCCAAGACTTCTAAGTTTTAAATCTGGAGACAGAGTATTGCTCTATACCCGAGACTGGCCTTAGACTAACAATAGTCCTTTTGTCTCGGTTGCCCAAGTGCTAGGATTAAAAGAAAACTCCCAGCCGGGCAGTGGTGGTGCACGCCTTTAATCCCAGCATTTGGGAGGTAGAGGCAGGTGGATTTCTGAGTTCGAGGCCAGCCTGGTCTACAGAGTGAGTTCCAGGACAGCCAGGGCTACACAGAGAAACCCTGTCTCGAAAAAACAAAACCAAACCAAAACAAAACAAAAAAACCTCCCCTTAAAATTGTACATTTATTCAATCACTGATTAATTGATTGATTGATTAAACTCACAGGAGTTGGTTTTCTTCCTCCACCATGTGGGTCCCAGGGATTGAACTCAGGTCTTCAGGTTTTGCAGTGAGCTCCATTACCTGCTAAGCCATCTTGCTGGCCCCTTGAGTGCTGGCATTCCAGGTGTGTCCCCCCACACTTGGCTGCAGAGTCTCTGTAATTGTGAAGGTCTTTGGAACTGGGAAGTGGCGATGACTACTTAGCCCTGAGAATGAACTGACAACCACAGCACCTCATACTTCCGGTATTGTGTGCATTGTAAGGTATTGTATTGTAAGTACTGTAAGGTATGCATGCATGCATGTGTGTGTGTGTGTGTGTGTGTGTGTGTGTGTGTGTGTGTGTGTGTGTGTAGAGGCCAGAAGGGTCAAATTTGTGTGTATTTAATCTCTCAGGAGCCGTCCACCTTATTTTCTGAGGCATGGTCTCTCCCAGGCCTGGAGCACATCAGTTAGGCTAGGCTGTCAGGCTGATCAGTGGTCCTGGGATCTGCCTGTCTCCATCTTCCAAGTGCTAGAAACATAAACTCATGGCATTACACTTTTAACTGGGGCCCAGGGATTGAACTCACGTCTTCATACTTGTGTGGCAAGCACTCTCTTGGTTGAACCATCTTCCTGGCCACCACCATCACCACCACCACCACCACCACCACCACCACCACCACCACCACCACCACCACCACCACCACCACCACCACCACCACCACCATCTTGTGCTGTGGATTTTGTTGACTAGAAACTTACCATGTAGCCCAGATTTGCCTCATACTCATGGAAATCTTCCTGCCTCAGCTTCTCAACAGCTGAGATTATATCACCATGAGTGAACCTGCAGGAAGCTATACACTTTAAAATGGTTGGCATGAATCAGGTCTGGTGCACTCCTGGAATCCCAGAACTTGTGAGCTGGAGGCAGGAGGAATTCAAGGTCAGCCTCAGCTACATAGGGAGTTGGCCAACCTATACTAGCAAGACTCGCTTCAAAAAAATAATAAAATATGGTGGTGAATTTCACGTTGCTAGAATTTATCAAAGAGGAGACATTGAAACAGCCTTGCCTTGGGGCTTGATGAATATGTGTTCCTGGGTTTGTGAAAGGTCAGAGATGCCCTTGGCTTTGCCTAGTGTGTTAGGACTCTGATCATACAGGGTTGGTGCTAGCAACTGGGGCGCTGGGCCTGAGGAGCTTTGAGTGATCACAGTGGGGAACCTGGGGGCATGAGGGGAACCTGTTCTTTGTCCTTATGGCTAGTGCAGCAGGTAGTTGCTTCTGTGTGTCTGCCTTGTGGGCCCACAGAGCCTAGCCATGACAAGAGCAGCTAGGACTCTTGTCCCTAGCTCCTGGTCTTCCAGGTGCCAACAGTGTTGCTTCTACAAGTCCTTGCCTGGCTTTGTCCTGGATCTCTGGGAGCCTCAGAGTCTGGCTGACTCGTGAATGGCCCAGCCACAGTGGTGCCAAATAGAGCAAAGGTCGTAGCTTACCCTGAGAGCCATTCTCTGGATACTGGGTTCCTCCTGCCCTGTGGTCCTCAGTGTCCTCGTCTGGGAATCCCCTCTGTGCATGGCTTTCTATCTGCCTCAAACCTGGTGTTGGTGCCTCCTACCATCCCTGCTGGGACCCATGGGCAGCTCAGAGAATGTCTGGTACTTCATGGAGTGCCTGCAGGTCCCTCCCAGCAAACCCAGCCTGTGCTTGGTGCCAGATGTTGAGGAATTTCGCTTTAATCCTGGAAGCAGGGCAGGTGCTTGTGCAGGCCATGTGGCCTGTGTGGGCCCAGCATGCTCAGTGTTCACAGCCACCTCCCAACACTTGCTGAGTGACCCACTCCTGTGTGTATGGGAAGTTGACCCTGCTGCCTTGGGCAGGGTGACCAGGCAGTGGGACGGGCAGCAATGAGCCATGGCTGGTGCCTTCTTGCAGCATGTCAAATCTGGGGCATGAAGTCATTCTAGTATAGGTTGCTGCTGTGAGCCTCTGTATCATTCCACCTTACTCGTGTCAGACGCATCTGGAAGGCCTATTGGCTGTCTCGCCCTTGTCTCCGTGTCTAGAATGGGGTCTCTGGGAAGTCTTGTAGGAAGAAGTTACTTAGACTGTTTTCCAAAGAACCTAGGAGTACCAACCTGAGTGTGGGTCCTCAGCCCTAGCGGGGACCCAGCCCAGAGTCAAAGCTACAGGGACAGTTCGCAGGGCTCTGGGAAAGGACAGCTCTTAGATCCTGGATACTGAGGACAGTTCCATTAAGGCCAGGCTTCCAGAGCACCCATCTCACCGATGAACAGAGCACAGAGCAGTAGAGGATGCCATCCTATGTCATACAGCTCATACAAGGGATAGGTAGCAGGGAACCAGGCAGAGGTCCAAGCTGGTGATTCTCTGTGAGCAACCAGAGACGGAGCAAGGGTATGAGACAGCCACCAGAGTAAGTCCCCTAATATGCCACCCCAGGGAGCTTGCTTGCTTTGGGCTTGAGCTGAAGCTTTAGGGGGTGGGGGAGTTGAAGATGAGTATCGTAAGTCTTTCTGAGCTGCCTCAGTTTCCCCAAGTGTCATATGATGTGAAAGGGTCTGGCCAGGCTGATTTGGAGATTTGGAGATAAGTGGGGCCCAGCAGAGGCCACTTAGGGGCCAGTGCTGACTTTGCCAGTGTGTGGCCCTCCAAGAGTGTGGCTTGTGTGTGCGTATGTGGGGTGATGCATATGCCTAGTGGCATCAGTCACAGCAGCTGGGGACAGCCAGCAGAGCCCCACGGTGTGGTCACTTCCTTGTCTCAGGGAGGAGGCCCGCTGCCTTACCACCCGTGTGCCTGGCATAGGCTTGGCTTGTGAAGCCAGTGGGTGATGTTCTGAGGTCGTGCGGACAGGGAGGCCTGAGAGAAGGCAACCCCCAACAGCCTGTTGGCACGTCAAGGATCCATGATGACTGAGTGTTTTCTACCTGTGTCCTGGGGTTCTCACTTAGCTGGGCCTCTGCTGTCCCTCACACGCTAACTTTTTGGGGGTATCAGGGCTGTGTCTTACCACCAGGCCAGCCCAGAAATAGCTGTGACCTCTGTGGCTAGCCTGGCAACACTGGAGCATAGCGGCCTACGTGCACCAGGCCAAGTCATCTCACCGTGAAGGCCAGCTATTTTGGACATGGCCTCTTGAGGCCAGGTCAGAGCTCTTTCCCGCGGCTCCTTGAGCCCCTCTGACGTGCATCCGAGGGCCTTGGCATGCAGCCCTGGCTCCCTACGTGATCTCCAGCCCCCCACCCCCACCCCACCCCTGCCTGTCTGGCCCCAGAGTCCTGGGCTCTGGGTAGGACTGAGGAGGAATCCCATGAAGCAGACTCTGGGTGAGGGATGAACTGTCTGAACCTGCTATGCATCAGTGGGCTTGGCTACTGTAAGGAGAAAACACACAGGACGTGAATCTCTGGGCTGGTTCCGTGCGCGCCTCAGTTTCCTCATCCAGAAAATGGGGTGATGAGTGCTTTCCAGGACTGTCCTGAGGATTTGGGGTTCTCTCATCTCATAGGTATGGATAGTGGGCCCAGAGAGGAGCCGGCATGGGGTGGATACAGCTTCTGAGTTGGTTCCTGATGATTCCTACTTTTCAAGTGAACTACTTGAGTTGTTGAGTTGAACACTTGAGATACTTGAGTTTCTGCTGGGCTGCAGTCTCCGCTGGGTCTCAGTTTCTTATTCTGTGGCCTGGATGTGTGCATTTGTTGCTTGCCAGAGACTGATACTGTGCTTCCTGCAGAATGACCTCTGATTCCTTGAGGTCCTGCCATCCTGGAGGACCACAGCTTCCTGAGTATCTGACCCACTGTGCTCTGGAAGGCCAGGCTAGCCTAGCTTCCGACTTCCCAGGCAGGGTGGGAGTGGAGACTGGATCCTCACTCAAGAGCAGAGCTCTCCATTGCTCTGTGAAGATGCTGAGTGGGTTAGAAGCACTTTTCAGGGTTGGGGTGGGGCACGAGGGAAGGGCCATAATGGCTGTTGGCTGCATGCTGATGGACCTGGGAGTTTGACTCCTGGAGAAGGGTCCTAAAAAGGAGCTGTAGTTAGTCCCTCAAGCAGAGGGGCTGTGGCCTGTGACATGTGGACCTTGCAGGCTGGTGCAGAACCTTGTACCTACTTGTGTCATGTGCCTTTTGGCCACTGTGACAACTCTGTTCACACCACAGAGTACAGGTTTATGTCTCACTTGGAGGTGGGCCCGATTCCACGGGTACCCTGGCTGTGCAGGCAGCCTCAGTGCCTGGTGGACATCAGGCAGAGGCTGTCGTGAGCACTTCTCAGTGCTAGTCTCTGTGTCTCCTTGCGACTTCTGACACCTGTACGGACTTATCTGTAGCTAACAAGAGTAACAAGAGGGTTAGTTTTAGGCCCAGGGACCCACTCAGTTCTCTGAGCCCCAACTTGCAGCTCTTGTCCCCTCCTAGGGGCTGTGCCTGGTGAAATCCACAGGACTTGGGCTCAAGAGATGGCCAGGTGGTTAAAACACTGGTTGCTCTTCCCAGTTCATTTCCCAGCACCCACATGGCAGCTCACACCTGCCTATAACTCCAGTTTCAGGGGATCTAACACCCTTACCCAGACACATATGCAGGCAAAACACCAATGCACATAAAATAAAAATAAACATTAATTGAAAAAAAAAAAAAAAAACCAAACCAAAGAAATCTACTGGATGGTTCCTGGTATGACATGGAGGTCAGGGGTCAGCTGGTGAACTGTAGGCCAGACCTCCTCTGGGCCTCTGTTCTTGGTGGGGGCTTTTTATGAGAGTGAGGTCTTACTTCCCTCAGGGGCCATTAGCACCAAATGAGTCCAAGAAACTCTGTGCCCTCTGGGATGCCATCCCCACTCATTGACCCTAGACTTTGGGGGCTTTGCAGCTTGGCTGGCACTGTGGTAGGAGGAGTTGGACCAGCCTGGATGATGCCAAGGAGGGAAATGTGAAGACTGAGGAATGAGTCTTTTGCTGGGACTGTGGTGGGCTTTCAAACCTTACTCCTTCGACTGGGATTCTGGACCTGCAGAATTCCTGTCCCAGCATCACAGGCTTATGGTAGTACCAGAATCACAGGCTTATGGTAGCCAGTGTCCCATTGATAGAACTCTGGGCTTCCCAGACAGGGTAGCCCTGGGCTTCCAGGACTGCAGAACTGGGTTGGGTTCCCACCTGCCTACACGGTCTGCCACAAGTGTGAATACGCGTAATCCTCATGTGTGAATGGACTGGGAATATGTGTGTATATATATATATATGTATACACACACACACACACACACACACACACACACACACACACACACACACACACGATGGCACAGTGGAAACCTCTGAGTCCAGTGTTCCATGCAGAACTGAGGTGGGCCTCCCCAGGGAGGGGCGCAGGCCTTCAGTGGGCTCTACCAGTGGACGTGGACTGCAGCAAGGCTGACATTACTTCTCGGTGTGAGGCTCCTGGCCATGTGGGGGTTGGCAGAGTGGAAGAGGGGCTGGCAGCTGAGGGTAGGAGACCTGGTAAGCTCTGTACACCCCTAGAGACTCTGATGGGTCCAGCTACTGCAGGACACTGAGTTCTCTTTCCTGGCACAGGTATCTGGTTGATTACTTTTTTTCCCTCCAGAAATTCATCTCTGTATGTCCCGTGTGTGCAGGTCCTTGAGTGACATCTGTGTGGAGGCGTGTGTGTCAGTGTGTCGTGTCTATGTATGGAGGTGTACAGCTTTTCTTCACATTACCATTGTTGGAACAGCATGCTGGTTGAGGAGCTGCAAGTGACTGGTCCTGAGAGGCAGGAGCAGCCCCTGCCCTGTTTATGGAGTTTCCACTTCCTGGGGAATGAATGGGAGTAGGGGTTAGTTATGGGCAGGAAGAAGTGTGGATGAGCCCCTGGGTTGGGCCTTGGTGGGCTGGGTGTGCAGGCCTGGTCCACTTTCCCCTCCTTCTTCCCACTAGAACAGCAGTTCTCAACCTGTGTGTTGAGTCCCCCTTTCGGGGTCAAAGGGCCCTTTCGCAGGGGTCACCTAAGACCATCAGAAAACACAGATATTTACATTATGATCCATAAGAGCAAAATTAGTTATGAACTAGTAATGAAAACAATTTTGTGGTTGGGGTCACCACAACCTGAGGAACTGTATTAAAGGGTCATGATTATAGGAAGGTTGAGAAGTGTACTGTCCTAGAGGAAGTGTGAGCCCCAGCAGGCACCAATAGGACATAGGACCGGAGGCCAAACCTAGACTGCTGCCTGCTGGGGATATCTGGCCAGTGGTTTTGGGTGTGGGGCTGCTTACTTGGAGGGTGGGGTGAGTTGAGGCTCTTATTTCTGGTCTGCATTAGGCAGGTTGCCCGCTCCCTTGGGGCTGTGATGACCCATCGCCCACCCTCTCATGTTCCTGCTATCACAGGTCCCTGGAGATCTGCCTGTCCCCTGGTCCCTGCTTGGCAGGGAGAACTGTCTCAGACTGTGTGACCCTGGACCCTGTGTTGCTACCCTGTTTGGGCTGCCCCTGAGCTCAATCCTGGGGCTGCTATATCAGGGCTCCTGCCTCCACCTCTGACATGGGGGGAGGCGAATAAAATTAGCTTCAAGGGAAGGGCAAGCTCTGAGGACCCAGGTGGTGAGTGTCACTAGCCCTGAGTGGGAGAGTCCTTGTTTGGGAACAGCAGGCAAGAGGAGCTTATCTCAGAGAGAAGGGTGTCATAGCACTTTCTAGGGGAAGTGGGGAAGGGTGTCACCCTTGTGGCCAGAGTGGCATCTTTTCCTGGCAAGACCCAACCTCTGTCTTCCTCTCAGCTCTCGGTCTATTGTGGGGTACCTGGCCCTTCCTACTGTGGTACCCTTGCTTCAGTGTAGGTGGATCCGTGTGTCTCCTGTTACTGCCATACCAGCCATACCATCAGAAAGTGGGTGATGTGGTGGCCGCACAGCTCTGGTGGAGCACAGCCTCGGGCACCCTCCTGAATCTGCCACACAGAAGGACCAGTGAGGTCCAGAGCCTACCCTATCACCTCAGTCGGCCGTATGCTAACACATGGCAGCCTGGCTTGACATCCGTTATCACCTTCAGCCTAGTGGCTCCTATGAAGTTCTGGAGAGTCATTTCTCATGCTGGTCATAGCTATATACAAGGTGATAGTCCCCTGGGCTCTGAGAGTGTCTGGAATGTTTGGAGAAGCTCTGAGGGGTGGCTGGAGAGACTCTGGAGGTGCCGTGGTTGATGGGAGTGGAGTGGGCCTCCTGCCATTGGGTGTAAAGCTTTGGAGGCTATGCAAGTCACACAATAGGAGATGGGAAGGAGGCCTGGGATAGAACGAGGCAGGCAGGATGCAGGCAGCCCCTGCTCCTCTTTATTTATCTGGCCACATGTAATACAGGGATTCTCAGTCTTGGGTCTCAGCTGGGCTTTGTATGTATATTTGGGGAAAGACATGGGCCAGATCGTGAGCTGCCAGCCAGGTAGACAGTGGGGCTTGCTGCTGTGGAGAATGTGGTTGGTTCCTGCCCTGGGAACTGAGTCTGCCTGAACGCTGCCATCCTAGTTTCTTTCTCATGGTGACGTTATCCAGCCCTTGTTTCCCTGTGCTGTAGCTCTCTGCCTAGTATCTCATGCTCTCTGCAACCTCTCTCTGAGATCTCTGGGAGTCCATTATGGCATTTGCTTCCCCATGTAACAATGAGGCATGAGGGACCCTAGAAGTGCTTGGCAGGTAAACATGTGACTGGGAGCTTGGGACACAGAGTGATGGGTGGCTTCCTGGAGGATGAGGCTCCGGCCTTGGGGGTGTCTGCGGCATTCTATGGGAGAGAACAGGGTACCTGGAGGTGTGAATCCTATATCCCCTCATTTCTTCCACTGAAGGGCAGTGAGTTTGGTAGGGTACAGGAGCCATGGAAGATGTGTGAGTTGTGGCAGGTTGGAGACACCATTCAATCTGCAGTTTGAGGCAAACTCTGAGGCCAGTCAGGGTGGCTTGCTGGGTGGCTTGACAGATGGATGGGTGTTCAGTCCTGGTGCTCATCTGTTCTGGAATGTGAGACATCAAGCTGCCCTCCCACATGGACATGCATGGATGTTAACCCTTTCCTGGGTGTGATGGAGCGGGGAGGCCTGTGGACACCTGGGATTCCTCAAGCCCCCTTTGTTGGCAGGGTCAGAAATCATGGATGTTGTCCTTTGAGGCAGCTGGGTCTCCAGGCAGAGTCCTAAGCCTTCTACAGGTGCTTGGATATTGTGAGAGAGGGGCCAGATGGCAAGGGTGAGAAGTCCCGAGACCTAGGCCCGAACCAAGGGTGAAGTTGAGGGCGTATGGCCTTGGGGGACATCCAGGCCCCGATGGTCCTCTACTTACTGGATACAGGAAGGATGCAGTGCTGTGCTCTGGGTGTGAATGCGGCTTGGAGCTTGCTTGTTTCTGGTGACTGTAAGGGAGTTGAGTTTCTGCCTTCATCTTGATTTATAGGTGAGGAAACTCAGGCACAGAGTTCTTGCTCCTCTGTAGGAGAGTTCTCCCTCATGACAGGAACAGGAAGATCCAGGAGCCACAGCTGTGGGGCGGTGTGTGGGAAGAACTGAAGAGAGGAAGGTAGGATGAGCTGGTCCAGGGTGCCTCAGCCCTGAGCAGACAGCCCAGTGAGACAGCATTGGGAAAGCACCGCCCAACTCTGTATGCGGTAGCCTGGGAAACGGAGGTACCCTGAGTCAGGAGTGATGCCTGCCCACATGGCAGCTCAGCTGTTCTCTCCCATCTTCCCTGTCTCCATCCTGCTCAGCCCTGTGACTGGCATCAGGAGGTGCTCAGCATGCTTGTCCCACTGAGTGAGTGAGTGAACACCCAGATTCTCTTCCTCCTGGGAAGGAGTCCTGAGGTCTAGGTTAGTGTAGGGGAAGTCACAGGCTGTAGAAGGCAGGAGACATGTGACCCAGGACTGAGCTCCTGGGAGGTGAAGTACAGCATAAGAGGAGGAAAGGGGTGCCCTGTCAGCCATCAGGATGGACCCATCAGTCCACCTGATGCCCTTAGAAAGCATGGAGCTCGGGCTGGAGAGATGGCTCAGTGGTTAAGAGCACTGGTTGCTCTTCCAGAGGTCTTTAGTTCAGTTCCTAGCAACCACATGGTGGACCTTCAGGGATCAGAGCTCCCAAGTTTTGAGACCTGGTGGACTTCATGCACAATTACCTGGGCCGACTTTGTGCTACCAGTCTGCGGAAGTGACAGTTACAGCCTTTGGTCTGCAGTGGTGCAGGCGGAGCTGATGCCAGGCATGAGAGTGCCCTCAGAGAGTGGGAGCCTGGGTCAGCGGATCACCACTATGCTCCACAGGGCACTGTTCAGGCTGAACCTTGGTAGGGACAGCAGGTGCCTGCCTTCTGGAAACCCAGGTCTGTTTCTGTCATAGCCCATGGCATGCAGGGTGCTGGCACCACCTTGGAAGGTGGCTTCCCTTTCTAGCAGTGTGTTCATTTATAGAAGTGGCCTTAGGCTTAGCAGAGGCTAGCACTGGTCCCAGGTGGCACAGGGCATCAGGGCAGATAGTCAATGCAGGCGCTAGGAGCATGTCCACCTCCCTCTTGGGTCACCTTTTCTGGGAATCCTTCCCTGCCCACCCTGCCCTCTAGAGCGTCTGCCACCTGGGGCTCTCCTGTGGTCTCTATCCTGTGCATAGTTTCAGATAGCCCTTGAGGGACTAAGTTGAGGAAGTCCCCCAAGGCAGGAGGCAAAGGGGCAGCTGACATAGTGGCTCCCTCTCGGAAGGCATGGAGCTGCCGTTAGGGTGGCATGGGTGTCCCCTCCTCTGAGGTTCTCCCAGACCTCGAGGGCTGAGGTCTCGTGATAGGTTCTGGATGGCTCCCCAGTATGGACCTCTGCCTAGAACGCCGGGTCATTCGTTCCTTCCATAAACAAGCAAGAGCTTCTTGGTGCCAGGCCTGGGTGGGAGGTGGGGTATGGGTGGAGCTGGGTGCTAGGTTCCTCCTCCCTTTAGGGATGCCTTCCCTGGGCTGGGCACATGGCCAAGGGGGTTGGGGGTGCCATGGGGTTAGGGAGCCTGTTTTGTGAGAGGTTGCACCCTTGGAACTGTGGGGCACAGGGGTGTAAGAACTTTGGATGGGTTCCTAGGGACTGGTGTGGGTGGAGCCTGCTAGGGTCTCCCCTCCTGGCCCCAGAGATGGGTGCTCTGGGAGGGCTCCAAGAAGGCTCTGCCTGTGTTATATATAGACTTCTCCGAAAGGCTTGGGGCCCTGCCAGCTGTAGCAGGTGCCCCTTGACTTAGCTAGAGGCCCCAGCATGCTGGGGGGGGGGTCACTTGGAGCCCCGGTTGCAGCCCTGGGTGGTGCAGTATCTCAGAAATTGCTGGGCCTGTCGCTGACAAACCCTTTTCTAGACAACTGGTGGGCCACCAGACATGGTTTGATATGCTTTCTCCTAGCCACCTGGGACTGGAATTAGTAGGATCTCTGGGGGTGGGCAAAACTCCAACCATGGTCCTGGCTGGGTGACTTGGGCAACCTACTCAATATCTCTAAGTTGCTGGATGCTGGTGCCTTGTGGAGGGTTCAGGGTCTGCTGTCAGGATGGGAACCAGTGAAACAGCTGAGACCGTGGGACTGGTCAGCATGAATGCCGTTACTGTGTTGGGTTTATAAGGGTGCTGTATTCTGGGGATCTCAGGTGGCTGCCTGGCTTTCTGGGGGTGAGCCAGGATGGGTCTGCAGTGGGATGCTCCAGACTGGACATTATCAGCCCTACTCACCTGGGCCAGGCGTGAATGAGGGATAGTAGGCTCTGCCGAGCAAGGCTGGCTAATGAGACTTCTCTCTGGGAGTATTAGGAGCATGCCCTCTCCTGGCTCAGGCCCAGCCTTTCAGGGCCCTCTCCCCAGCACCAACTACTGATTGCAGGGCGAGGCCTCTGTCTGGGAGCCGGGCTTGGGCCAGGGTTCCCAGCAAGGCAAAGCCTCTGGGGATTCCATGAGCCGGAACTCAACAAGCCCTGCTCTAGAAGGCTCCCAGGGTGATGCAGCCACTGGGGCAGGTGTGGACTGACATCTGTCACTATTCTTTGGCGGGAGAGCACAGGGTTCCTGCCTGGGTTGCCCCAGGACAGAACCAGGACTCTGGTCAGTGGAGCGCAGGAGAAGATCCTGCTCAGGGAGGTGCCCTGGAAGGCTTCAGGAGAGCTGGATGGATGTCAGTGGCCTTGGAGATGAGCCTGTGTAGAGTTGGCTTCCATCTCTTGTGTGCCTTGAGTGTGCATAAATTCAGTGCCTTAGTTTCCTCAGCTGTAGGCTGGGAGTGGTGGCTCTTAAGGTGAAGTGAAGACTAGTGTCTGCTGAGCACACAGTAGCTGCTCAGTGAATGCATATGAAGCTGCAGAGCTTCCTTCAGGCGGTTGCCCCTCTGCAGAGGGAGGTCTCCTGCCCAGCAGGATACAGAGGGAATGGCAGGCGGGTCCTCGGTGGTCCTCTCCCTTCCTCCTTCCTCTTCCTCTGCTGGCCGTGCCTTTGTTTGCGTGCTATCTTTAGGCAGCAGGTGCGGGAGCCGCTGTGAGTCGGGTCGCCCGCCGGTCACCGCCCCCCACGTGACGCCGGGCGCTATAAATAGCTGGGCGGCGGGCGGCGGGCATCCGCCCGGAGCCGGCGCCGCTGCGGAGGGCGCGCGCGGGTCCCGGCCCGGCCGGCCGGCGCATGGAGGCGGCCGCACGCCTGCGGGCGCGGGTGAGCCGGGCTGCGGGCGGCGGGGACCCGGCCTCGAGGACGCTCCCGAACCCTAACCCTACTGGGATGGGCCCTACACGGGATGGCGGCTCCCTGGCGGGCTGGGTGGGAAGCCCCGCTGAGGTCCGGGAGCTGTGTGCCCTCCCCACGCCCCACTACGGGTCCTTGGGGTCCCCAGCCCATCCATGGAGTAGCCTTACCTGTCTTGACAGCACAGAGCCCTGAACTGTGACCCATGACTGCCGAGTGTCATACAGGGCCCCATTTAGGTCCCTTCTGAAGCTAGATGCACTCCCAACCCATCACTCGAGGGTGGGGCCTCTGTGAACCTCTGTGTCTTCTTTTTTCCCTGGGGTTCAAGTGGTCCCGATTACTAGACCTGATGTTGAGAAAACCTGGATGTCTGGACGGCTGGGGCTGGCCAGGGTCCAGAGAAGGTCCTTCCACGCCCCTCTGGCTCATGTCCTCATCTGGCAAACAGGAACAAAAATGGGTCTTGAAAAACATGCGGGAGCAGCTGAGGGCTTAGGATACTGCTAGAGGAGGCTAGGCCGGCCGGGATAGAGAAGAGTCAGTTGGAGAAAGGGCCTAGGCTATAGTAGGGTCCATTAGCAGGAGGGTTGGGGAGGATGTGGTAGCTTGATTGAGTGACTGGACCCACAATGGTGAGGCAAGGTGAGCTCAGCCTTTGCTCACACCTAGAACTGCTGGGATAGGGGTGTAGGTAGCCGGTGGGCTCACGAGCCTTGGTGCAGTAGGGACCTCTGTGGTAGAGGTGCCCTCCCCCAGCCCTGTCTTGTTCTCTGGGCTTCTCAACTCCATAGAAGTGATATGTTGAGCTGGGTGTGGTGGCACATGCCTTTAATCCTAGCACTCAGGAGACAGAGCCAGGTGGATCTCTGAGTTTGAGGTCAGTCTGGTCAGCCTGGTCTACAGAGTGCGTTCCAGGAGGCAGGACAGGGAGTAAGGGGAGTGATGTTTCAAAGGAGGGGCTCCTTTTGGGGGGCAGCCACCATGTGGTTGAGCCTGGCATGCTGTGGGCATGCCTCTTTGCCCACACTTAAGGGTGTGGCCCAGACTGCAGTGAACTGTGCAGGTGTTAAAGATGCAGTCCAGCCTGGTGACATCTACACCTGGATCCCTGGCTCACTCAGGCCTGGGGGAGCGTTGTAGGTGGTCCAGGCTTCCTTTGTCCAGTTGTTGCTCCTGTTGTCCCCAAACGCTATCAGCAGTAGCTGATAGGTGCAGTCAGCTTTCAGGAGCCTGCCAGTGTTCTCTGGTTTCCTGGGGCCTTCTCTTCTTTTCTCCTGTACACACAAGGGCATTGCAGTGTGCACACATGGGATGCCCTCCCAGGAGACCCGGGTGTTTGTGTCATAGCATGAGAGAAGGCTCTTCTAGTTTACACCGGGCTAGTTGTGGCTCCGAATGCACAGGGCTTGAGAACTGGCCTGCCAAAGCAGGCCCAGGACTCCTTTCTGCCCTCCTCCAAGGTGCTCCTCCATCCAGAATGGTGGCAAGGACTAGCTGTGAGCCATGGCACTGACTTGGAGTGGAGTGCTGAGCTGTTCCCAGGTGTAGAAGGTGGCGAGGGAGGATTCTGCGCTATCTGGTACAGCTGAGCTTTGGACAGTGGGGCCTGTGCCTGAAGCTTGAGACCAGAATCCAGGGTCCTGTGCTGGGCTGAGGCTCCGAGGGCCTGGTTTGCTTAGTGGGCAGCTGGAGAGGTGGGTGCTGGGGCAGAGGCAGAGAGGTAAAAGGAATGGGCAGAACTCTTCCAGATGGGGTCCAGGAGGGGCCTTCCTTTGGGAAAAATGAATGCTGGGTGGGATCTGGGCTGAGTCCAGGGGCTCAGGCTTTACTAACTACCAGGTCATAGCCCAAGAGACTGTGGCACCATCTTTTCAACCCTCACTGTGTAGGTGGGAATCAGGTCCAGAGAGTGACATGCCCAAGGTCTCCCAGGCCCTTCCAGGGTGGCAAGGAGCTAGCTGTTCTTCTGGGTCCTTGCAGCTAGTATATTTGCAGAGGGAAGGTGGGGCAAACAGGTTGAGACTGATGTCCTCCAGTAGTGTCCTTCCCCAGGGTTCTGTCAACGGTGTGACTCCCTTCCTGGCCACCTGTGCTGTCACCTCCTTGGTATGAGCCTGGCAGCTTGGCCTGTGGTCTCTTGCAAGGCAGAACGCCTTGTTTACCTCCAGTGCCTGGCAAGTCCCAGTAAATTGTAGCTGTGGGTAGAGACTGCAGAAAGCCTGAGAGGCAGCAATTGAGGCCATTCACCCCCTGTCCCTCTGGCAGTACCCACTGTCCCTGCAACCTGCCCTTGCAGAACGATCTGAGCTTTACGTTGTCCTGTGGCCAGCAGTGCCAAGAGAAGGACCACTGCCCTCATGGACTATGAGATGAGGGACCAGGCTCCATGCCCTGACTTCTGTTGCTATAGGTGTACTCTGCTTGTGGGGTTCAAAGGAGGGGCTCCTTTTGGGGGGCAGCCACTATGTGGTTGAGCCTGGGTAGACTCAGGCATGCTGTGGGCATGCCTCTTTGCCCACATTTAGGGGTGTGGCCCAGACTGCAGTGAACTGTGCAGGTGTTAAAGATGCAGTCCAGCCTGGTGACATCTACACCTGGATCCCTGGCTCCATCCCCTCAGGCCTGGGGGAGCCCTGGTACCCTCTTCACCCTATCTTTGTAACTATGTGTGGCTCTCCTGTTGCTACAGGGGCCTGGGGTAGCCCTGGCAGGAGCTGTCTGTTGTTCTGTGTTTCACATGGAGAATCTGAGGACCTCCCATTTCTTTCTCCCCTCCCATAGATTGTGCCTTCTGAAGACCAGGGTGGGATTGATGGAGGAGCCCCAGGAGGGCAGCGCTGACTACTGCCGTTCCCAACATCGTGGGTGCTGCCGCTGAGGAGACCCGTGCACTTCTGGCCCTCACCATTGCCCTTGCGTCCCAATGGCCTCTGTTGCCAGGCTGGAGGCCAGCACTGCTGCCTGAGCCCGCTGCCCCTCTCCAGGACTTGCCGTTCCCTGATGGGGTAACGTGACATACCGGATCAGAGGCTTCCTGCCCACCACGGCCCAGGGCCGCCAGAGTTGGTTGAGTTCAAGTTCATTTTCCTTTTGGTCCTGAGTGCTGGGACCCAACTCTGACCAAAGGGGACACTCCTCTATCCACCCATGCAGAGAGGGTGTCTCCAGCGACAGCCCCATAGAGGACACTGCTCTGAGGCCAGAGTCACCAACCCGAAGTTCTCTTTGCTCAGTTTTTTTGGTTATTATTTTTATTTTTGCCTCCTCGAAACTACTCCACTGTGAGGGACAGGACTTTGGAGCTGCCCGTCTTGCTGCGGGGTGGGGGAGGGGCGTGTTTGTTTCTTTTCCTTTTCTTTTTTTGAATTGGGTTTTTTGGAATTATCCACCACCAGGCAGCTTCCTCTCCCTCTCCCAAGTATTTGCACAATATTTGTGCGGGGTGTAGGGGCGGGGTTTTAAAGAAGTCTTTTCTTTTTGGACAAGCACGGGGATCTCACTGGACTTGGTGTGGGGGGGTGGGGGACCCCCCGTGCAGCCCTTGCTGGCTAGTCCTCTCTGGGTCCCCGGAGGAGGCATGGCCCGCATGAACCGGCCTGCACCTGTGGAGGTGAGCTACCGACACATGCGCTTCCTCATCACCCACAACCCCAGCAATGCCACCCTCAGCACGTTCATCGAGGTGAGTGGGCCTTCAGGGCTGGGTGCGTGTTCTGCGTGGCTGCTAATAATCAGCTGGCTTTCCCGGAGGGCTGACAGCATTCAGACTTGGGGGGAATGGACATTGTCTAGGCTGTGGTTGTCCAGACCCTGAGTGACCTTGGCCTCTGCAGAAACTGAGCAACTAAAGAGGCTGAGGAGGGAAGCGCTAATGGGAAAATGACTTGGAGACAGGCAGATGAGAGACGGGCTGGGAGAGCTACCCCATGGCTAGTCCAGCCCGCAAGCTCAGGTCTTAGGAAGCCTTAGGGAGAGTGACCATTGCAGTCTGCAGAGGTAACGTATGGAGAGTCCACAGATGTCTGTGATCTGTAGGCACCCTCCCTCCACCCCTAGATGTGACCAGGTATGTGGGAATAGAGTTAGGGGCTGTCAGTATGGCCTCACTGGGGACCCTGGGCAGGGCTCCTTGCTGCAGATCTGGGGCTGCTTGTAGAGCCCGCAGCTGCATGCTGGGCAGTTGGTGGAATGGACTTTTGTGGCTTTATGTTCTTAGTCCTCTTCCCTGTGACACGAGCTAAATGCCACGGGTCTCATGAGTATTCAAATAAGAAAGATCGCATAGAGGAAGGCAATGGACACCCTCAGTCAGGGGCCCTGGGCCCTGGATGCAGAGCTAGGTGCTAGCCAGGGAAGACTGCCCCTCTCACAGTTGAGAACCTTCATGACAGCAGGGCCTGATGAGGAGCTAGAAAACAAACGAACAATCAGACAAACAGCGAACCACAATGAGTGACCAGGACAAGGGCTCGGTGTGTGACCAGAATGAGGGGTTCGTGACCAAAGTCGAGGTTCACTGTATGACCAGGGTCAGGAACCAAGTGTAAGCATGATCTGATCGGGGTGTGAGCAGGCCCAGGCCTGAGTCCTGAGCCGGAGGTGGCTTTCTCCTTGATGGACTCTGCAGCACCCCGTGGTTTCTGAGGTGGACACTCCCTCGTTTTTCTTGCACTCTCAGAATAGTTGGGTCTTGGCCTTGTGTTGTCTGTTGTTCCTATCACATGGCCAGCCAGACCGTCATCCCTCACCACTCCCAAAATATCCACTGGGAGCAGGTAGGTGGGGGTTGTCCCTGCTTGTGGCTGTGGGTATAAATACTCCATGTTGGCTGTGAGCTGAGTGAACTTTTCTCTGGAGGAATGGGGCTTCCCCCGTGGTATTTGTGTGGTGCCACCCAGCTGGCACTGAGGTTCCAACTCCTGGGGTCTGCTTGCTGGAGACTCTGAAGGGACTTTGTGGCACCCACCCATGAAGCTCGGGAAGGAGTCTATCAGGCCTAGGCCACCCTGCTGGAGAGCAAGCAGCTTTATCTGGAGACCCTTTTTGCTGTTAAGACCCTTTGTCCTTGGTGCTGCTGTGGTGTGAGGGACAGGAAGGGGTTGAATCACAGCAGTTGTGTTTTAGTGAGCAAGGGTGTGCCCTTCCCTTCTTTGGGTGAGACAGGCACAGCTGACCTGGAAGCACCAGCAGGTTACCCTGCTAGTCACTAAGCATCCAAGCCCATCTGGTGATATATGAAATCTGCCTATCTCAGGGGAAGCAGCTTGAGGGGACACAGCTCTCTTCAAGAGTTCCAGAGGGGTAGGCCTGTGGGGACCTAGCATGGGCTTCTGAGTTCTGAACTGCCCCATCTATTCCTCTTTCTACTCCAGGACCTGAAGAAGTACGGGGCTACCACTGTGGTTCGTGTGTGTGAAGTGACCTATGACAAGACCCCTCTGGAGAAGGACGGCATCACTGTTGTGGTGAGGGACATGTGTTTCTGGGCACTGTGGCTGCCCTAAGCAAGGTCTGGGCAGTAGATTTGGGGCTCTTCCCGGTGAAACTAGGGCCTCTCCTGCTGCCTGATACATCCTGAGGTATCTATCTGTGCCTGTGCTGGTGTGTAGGACAGGTGACTGTGAGGAAGTCATCACCCCCGTACCCATCTTCCCTGACTAGCCCTGAGGTGAGGTGACACACCCTTGGTCATTTGAAGCTCTTGGCTTGTCTGTGTTGGGGCCAGGTGCTTCAAGTGCATTGGCACCCTGTAGGCTCTGTGTGGTTCCTTTTTGGAGCAGTTGAGGCTTGGAGTCAGACATTCTCTTGGACCCCAGCGAAGAAGCAGTTGAGCTCGCCTGGGGAGTGGCATGCCCCTAGTGGTGCTGATTCTCTCACCTGTATTTGGCACCGTGGGTTGAGGCTTGAGCCCTGACAGCCCTGGAGACCCTGTCAACCCATGGAGACCCATTGTACAGATGAGGTGGGGCTCAGCATGTGCCTGCCTGGCTCCTCTATGGCTCCCAGGGGCCTCTCTTCAGCCTCTCATTGCCTGCCATGTGGGGGCCTGTCTCCCGGCAGCAGTGTGTCCTGAGAGATGCTGTGCAGAGGCCATGGGTAGAGATCCTAGCTGCTGTCTCCTTGGCTGCCTTACCCTGGGGGCTTAGCTGAGGGGAGGAGGAGCATCTTTATGGAACTGACCGTAGAGCTTGGAGGGCCAGAGGAGACAGCCATAGCGGCCACCTCTAGCCTGGCCTATTGCAGTTTCCTGGAACAAGGCCTCTCTTTCCAATCAGAGCCTGGATGAGCCAGGCCTCTCGCGCAGCAGACCCTGGCTGACTGTGCAGAAGCCCTGGTGCCCAGTCTGCAGCACAATAGTGACCATAGTCTACCCCACCGTGAGGACCCTGTGCCAATGGGGTCTCATATCCACTGCCTGGCAGTTTGTAGAGAAAGAACTTGGGCTCTCTCAGGCCTGGAGGAATCCTGTGGACCCCTTACCTCCTGTGAGATCCCGCAGGCCATTTGGAGCCTCACGGGCCTCCCATGATGTGGTTGTTTAGGGGAATGGGAGCATGAGAAGAAGGTATATCAGCATCTCTTAGTGCAAGGCTGCCCTAGTGGACCTCCTTCCTCTTCACCAGAGGGTCTTGGGTTAGACTCAGGACAGCCACTTAACTGGTGGCCTCCAGGAGCTGCTGTTTGGAGACAGAGACCCCAAGAGCTGCTTCCTATCTCTGAGCTCCTGAAGACCCATGGTGGTTTACCTGTTGGTACCAATAGGTCCAAGATGGGTTCCCTTCTCCATCTTCCCCACACCATGTCCCAGCATACCCTGAGCTGGAGCCTTCTCCGTATGGGCTAGCCTCGGCCACCCACCTGGAACTAAGGGACAGGGGAAGGAAAGCTAACATCCCCAGGGCAGGTCCTCAGGCCTTTTCCTCTGCAGGACTGGCCCTTTGATGATGGGGCGCCCCCTCCTGGCAAGGTGGTAGAGGACTGGCTGAGCCTGCTGAAGGCCAAGTTCTACAATGACCCGGGCAGCTGCGTAGCTGTGCACTGTGTGGCGGGCCTGGGCAGGTGAGTGGCAGGTAGGGCTCATGTTGCTGTTGGAGGCTCAGTTTGTGCCCCTGTGGTCCAACTTTATTGCTTTGTGCATTCGGATGTGGGCCCCGTCTGCTATGCCTAAGGCCTGGGGGGCAAGGTCTTAACGGCCTGGCAGGGAGGGCTGCCTGCTCTGATCCAATCACTGGAAAAGAGCTGCCACAAAGACATGCTGGTCATCCAGTCCTGACTCCTGCTTGAGAGGAACAGCTGCCCACACTGGCTGGAAATGAACCAGGCAGGAGAGTGTCCCCCAACACCCCTATTTCAGGAGAGCGGAGGGTGGACTCATTCAGTAGGCTCATTTTTCTAAGTGCTTAGGCACAGAGAGGCTGTCTGTATCCCCTCATGTTGAACAGGAGGGGCCAGACCTGTCTAGAGTCCGTGCCCTCCCTCCAAGGGCAGCTGAGGGAATTGGGGGGCAGTCATGCCCTCATGCTCTATATCTTTGTTAGGTGGCATGAGGCAGGGGGATGAGGAGGGGTACAGGGTCTCAGGTAACCTCAGCTCTGTCTGTCCCCTCAGGGCGCCAGTGCTCGTGGCTCTCGCTCTCATCGAGAGTGGGATGAAGTACGAGGATGCTATCCAGTTCATCCGACAGTAAGTAGCCAGTGTGTGGGGGTGGCGCTTAGGGAACCTGTGGCGGGTCTCGACAGCTGGGCGGGGCTTAGGCTGTCACTTCTGTGGCCATTCCTGTGAAGTCCCCTTCTCTCTACCCTCCCTGGATGCTCCCTGGCCACACCTCCTTGTGGTATGGTGGTCTTCCTGGAGGGCCCCCATCTTCCTGATCTGGGCAAGGACTGCACAGCTGATGCTGTACCCTAGCCAGTGGCATGTGTGTGTGTGTGTGTGTGTGTGTGTGTGTGTGTGTGTGTGTGCATGTGTGTGATATATTCATGTGTAGGCACCTCTGTGCTGCCTGAAATAGGCATAGCCATCTCTTGTCTCCCTGGGCCAGGCCCTGTGTGGCTGTGGTAGTATGACCTACTAGCCTGCAGGTGTCCGTAGGGGAGACTGGGCTATGCAGACTGGTAGACAACCTGAAGAACCACACCACACAGACTCACAGTTCTCTTGTTCCCAGTCCTCACAAAGCCCAGGCCTTCCTGTTTCCTCCCAGAGCACCAGCTTAGCCTACCTCCTGTGGGTCTGTGCACTCACAGCCGCTCAGATAAGCTCAAGAAAGGGTTTGCTCCAGCCCTTCTGGCCTCCAGGGTCTGGAGCTCCCCCAGGCAGGCAAGGTGTCCAAGCCCGGCTTATGACCCTGTCTGTCCTTCCTTGTCTGCAGGAAGCGCCGTGGGGCCATCAACAGCAAGCAGCTCACCTACCTGGAGAAGTACCGGCCTAAGCAGAGACTGAGGTTCAAAGACCCACACACGCACAAGACCAGATGCTGCGTCATGTAGCTCAGGTCCTGGCCCTGTACACCTTTACTCCTGTACCTCATTACATCTGTGTCTAAGGAGTCCAACGGCTATGTGCGTCCCTGCTGTCCCCATCTGTGCCCACGGCTGTCTTTCTGAGGCTGTTCTGGGACCCTCTGCCAGTCCTGTCCAACCCCTCCCCCCCCTGCCCAGGCCCCCC
>CM052718.1:27061282-27205677 GCA_028551405.1 Uromys caudimaculatus | reverse complement strand
GTGGATCCTGGGAAGCCATGGTCCCTGCTACTTTCCTAGTGTTGCTGTTGCGTGCCTCCATGGCACCCTCTGGTGGCCATAGAGTGCTCTGCACCCTGCCTTGTTCTACAAGCTCTTGATACATCAGCACTGAGCCACAGCTTGGACTGGTGACAGTTGGGGGTTGGAACATTAGGAGGTGAGACTGAATCACCTCTGCAGGAGTAGGGGGTCACTTGGAACTTTCAGTGGCCTCCACCCCCACCTTCATGCAACCAGTGAGGGGTGGTGGCCTGAGATTTGGCCACAGTGGCCACTAGCCTAGGAAATGACCTCTACTGCTCAGAGGAGGGGGCAGGGTCAGGGCAACAGAGTGGTGTGGGGTACAGGTAGATCTGAGTGTGGGTGGGCTTAGGCAACATAGGCCTGCCCAGGACCTCCTCATCCTGCTCATAAGTTCTGAGCAGTGGGCTGGCTCTTCCCTTAGCTGAGGAAAGGGTACCACAGGGGACAGTGTCAGTGTGGATGTGCCGTCTGTCTTACGGCACAGACACACTTATGGACGTGATCCTCAGGTCTTTGCAGACCCAGGGTGCCTCCCACGTGTACTTGCTGCCTGCTTGGATCTTTCCCTCAAGTCCCACCTAGCTCTGGACTAGGTCCCAGAAACCATTAGGGCCCACGTAGACTCTCAGCAATCACTGTTCCTGCCTGTCCCACTAAGGCAGGCAGTGGCGAGGTGTAGCCTTTTGGGGGAGTTCAAACTCAGTAGTGGTGACCTTGTGTGTGCTGGAAACGTACTACATTTTGCTTTTGTTGTTTTTTTCAGTCTGCCAAGCTTTTTTTTTTTTTTAATCTTTAGAAAAAATTTTATTTATTATTTATTTCATGTATGAGTGCTCTGCTGCAAGTACACCTGCAGGCCAGAAGAGGGCATCACATCCCCTTATAGATGGTCTCGAGCCACCACGTGGTTGCTGGGAATTAAACTCAGGACCTCTAGAGGAGCAGCCAGTGTTCCTAACTGCTGAGCCATCTCACCAGCCCCTGCTGTCCAAGGTTTAAGCACAATGTCACTGTCCCAAGAAGCCCGTAGTCTAGGGACTAGGAGAGACATGGTGTTGGGACACACCCAACTGAGGATGTGCAGAGTCTACCTCAGAGAGACTTCGTAAGGCCCGGGGGATATAGTGTGGAGGCCCTTGGGTGTCGGGCACAGAGCCCAGAGTGGAAGCGCTAGCTAGTGGGTCCCTTGGTGGAGCTGGCTGGTCTAGTGGGTCCTGAGAATGACAGGCTGTGATGAGGTTCTCTAAGCTTTGGGCCCACAGGGACTGTCTGCCATTTCTTAAATAGGGACTGAGGCTGAGGGGAGAGGCTGTGCCTGAGAAGGGATGGGGGAGTGGGGTTCTCAGGGGATTAGGTACCCTCTTCTGGATGCTTGCAAATTTAAGAAGCCTGCCACTAGGCTTTGTCTGGGGCTGGCTGGTGGGCCCTGCTGGAGGAAGACGCTGCCCTGGGTAGGGAGGCCTGCTGTGATTCACTTCCACGGGCTCCACAGCCCATGTAGAACTCTCACCTTGGGACTCTGCAGACCTTCCTCTCAGGCCTCTATTCTGCTGGATGGCCACTCAGCTGTGGGCACGATGGCCTGGGCTCTGGTCATGTGGAATTGATCCTGCCCCTGAGTTGTCATTAGCAGAGTCTACCACAGAGCTTCCAGTTTGTCTCTGGCCTGCCTCTCACTGTCTGTGTCCTGGAGTCTTGCCAGTATCTTCTAAGGGCTTGGCTTGGCCACAGCAGAGGGCTCTCGGGCGGTAGGCAGAAAGCTGGCATTGATTACAATTTTGTTTTTTTCATTTTTTTTTTTATTTTGAATCTAGATTTTTCTTTCAAGTGAAAAAGTGTTATACAACCAAGCTCTCTGGACAGGGTAGGGGCAGGGCTGTTCTGGGGGTAGAGGTGGGGAGGATGGCTCAAAGTCAGTTCTTGAGGCTGGCTGACACTTTCCGAAAGAATGAGAGCTGTCTGGTGGCAAATTCCCTGATGCTGGGTTCTTGGTCCTTTTTGAGGTCTTTAAAAGCTTCAGGAGAGAAAGGACAAATCAGAGGTGACCCTGGCTTGGGAGTAACCCCCCACCCCCAACTCCAGTTCCATCTAGGTAGGAGGCTAAGAGGGCTCTGTCCATCCATTGAGCAGCATGGAGTGCCTTGGTGGGGTGGGGGTCTGTTCAGGAGGCCCGGGTCCCTGTCTGTGCCACCATCTGAGATGTGCATACTGCAGGAAGCTGGGAGGTTGGAGACAGGCCCAAGGTGTGGGCCACTTACTGGAGAACAACAGCTTGATGTCTTTGTCACTTATCTGTGACACGGCATGGGGATGGTTGCAGGTGGTGTACCCTGTGCAAGATGAAGGGAAAGACATGGCTTTTGGATGGCGGCTGCTCAGCCCCAGGCCCCCCTTCCCACCCCAGTGCTGGGTGGGCTCAGTGAAATGAGGACTCCAAACCTGACTCATGCTGCCCACCTATAAAAAGAGCTGCCCAGGTCTTGATGTGGCGGTGACGGCTGTGCAGGTAGTTGATGGCCTGTGACAGATGGATGCTGAACTCCTCCTGGCTGTGGGTCATCTGGCCAGAGGAGAGCTCGCCTGTCACTGCCATGGGCCTCAGGGACTGTCGACCTTTACCCTGCCAGCCTCACTTCCCTAGGAAGGAGAATCCATAGGGGTGCAGCTATCTCAGGCCCCCACTACTGACCCTGCACCCTGGTCCCTCACCAGGCAGGTCCAGAGGAAGTGGCGGGCGCTGAGGCCGGTCTCCCAGGCTAGAGTGCAGAACAGGGTGTGCCGTGGCTGCCAACGGAGCAGCACAGCACAGCGGTAGAACGTAAACTTGGCCTGCTGCGGAGACAGCCATAGGAGGGGTCACCCACTGCTCATGTGCGACTGAGCCTGGGGTTTCCACTCCCTGAGACCACAGTTGCAATAAACAGCTCAGCAGCCTGCTGTGCTGGTGTGTGGGAAGCTGCTAGTGTCACAGTGCCCTGTGGAAGACCGGGAGATACCCAGCTCTGTCTGAGTTTGTTGACTGCTATTGTCCCCTCCCCCGATGTCAGGGACTCCAGAGAGTGAAGCACAGTAAGGCAGGCTATATCCATGTATCAGCAGGTACACTGTTTGCCCGTATCCCACCAGGCTCTGCTGTAGCTGGTAGACGCATAGATCTGGCTGGCTAAATATGGCAGTGCATGGGAGGGGACAGTGATCTGGGGAGCCGGGCGGGTGGCCTGACCTGGCTGCCCTGTCCCTTTGCCAAGATGAAAGGCTTGCAGGTTGGCACTGACCGTGACAACAGCTGGACACTGGTCCTTCAGGTGCAGGAGTAAAGGCACCATACTCTGGCATACTTGGGTCCGCAGGCCCCTCAGCTTCCTCTCTGCCACCGCTGCCACCAGATCCCCAAACAGTGCCATAGCTGCTGCTCGAACTTTGTCCTGTTCCTATGACGCAGGAACTTAGATAGGTTCTAGTGCTTCCTAGCTTGGAACCTCCTTATTTTCTCAGACTCCTTCAGTCAGGCTTAGGGACCCAGGGCAAGGTTGGTTGTCCTCCCCTGGACTCGGGTTTCCTCTCAGACAAGGCCTCAGGTCATCCTCACTTGGAATTACCCTGTCCTCTGGTGCCCACTGTCACCCTGACCATGAAGGTAGCTGGGTGACTTACTCCCCACATCCTAGTTGGGAAGGGACAGTCATTTTGGACACCTGTCTGAGTGGTCTGTGGTAGGCCAGGACCCAGAGGGGTTGAACAAGAGTGACTTGTCTCTCTTCAGCCATGAAGAGGGCTGAACACTGCCTGGTGGACACCTGGCTAGATCTGGTGCACCCATGGGCTCACAGCTTGGCAACTGCCTTGGGTTCAGGGTCCAGGTGCAGTGAGAAGGGGCCCAAGGGAGGTGCGGGGAGGGCCCAGGGAAGTACACCCAGCCATGCCTGGCTCTATTCTCACATCATCAAAGAAGTAGCGGGCGTTGATTGCGATGTTGAGACTCTGTGCGCCTGCGCCCTGTGTGCCCAGGCGGTGCAGTACATCCGAGACCATGCCCATAATGCCTACCACCACTGCCTCGTTCTTCTGGAAGAAGCCATTGAGGAAGGCTGGCAGCTGACCCTGGAGCAGGCTTTCCTATGGGGAAGGTAGTGGGCAGTGGTAGAAGGCACAGGTCTGCCCCCTTTACCTGGCTTCACCTGAGGTACCTGACCTGAGCCTCTGCCCCTGCTCTTGAGTCTGGGGTCTAGTCTGGTTGGATGGGGTTAGTGAATAGATGGGTAGGTGGAAGGGTGGGGGGATGGGTTGGGTAGATGGATGACTTCATACATGGACAGGTGTGTGTGTGTGTATGTAGGTATGTGTGTGTATGTGTATGCGTGTATGTATGTATGTATGTGTGTGTATGTGTGTGTATGATTATGTGTGTATGTTTGTAAGGGCAGGTGGATAGGTGGGTGGGTTAACAGGTTGGTGAGTGCTACATTGCCTCTACCCCACCCCATTACTAATCACCCTCTGTGCTATAAGCAGTGCAAAAGGCTTTGCTGATCATGGTCACTCTAATACTTGGCCTTGCCTTAACCATGTGCAGGCCTCTAAGTCTAATGGAACTGGAGTGAAACAGGCTGATGGTCAAGGATATTTTGGGGCCTCATTAGAATTTTATTTCTGTGGCATCTCCATGATCACATTTTCTCTGCATACCTGTCACTCCCTAGGATAGATGAATGACACATCTCTACTGGTAAGAACACTTCCACCTGTCTCAGTATCTTTATCAGATGGAGTTCACTGACTAGCTCATAGTGTCCTGGCCTTAAGAGGGTGCTGCTGCTGCTTGGGATGGCTTATGGCAGTGGCTTCAGGGCTGACCATGGCCAGCATAATGACCATGGCCACCCCTGGTCTCATGACCTGCCTATCACACCAAGCAGGTTCAATTTCCATCCCATTTCACAGATGTGAATGCTGAGTGCTAAATGGGCCTTCTCACTAGAGTCTGGGAAGGGGTTTATCCAGGGCCTCAGGTCTTGCTCATTATTCCGTGCCTGCAATGAGGGAGGTGTCAGGAACCCTAGGGCCTGAACTGGGGGGTGGTACAGAGTGAGGGAAGGGCAGGTCTCCTAAAGGCACCATTGCAGTCTTTCTTGCCCCAAGCTGTCCATATGGAGTATGGTTTGCTATGGTGAGAGCGTAGGGCTCTTAGTTGGAAACAGAAAGTTGAAGGATAAGGGACACATGACTCTCAAGGGGAACTCTCTCTGTGCAGGGAGAAGGTGCTGTCTGCCTGGCTCCTCAGTGGGCCTCTGGAGTTGTGCAGGAGTTTGTCCCTTCTCACGGTAGGGAGACATGTTCCTGGAAAGCAGGGGTGTTCTCTCCTAAAAAACGTCCATTTCTGAAAAGAAGGAAGCTGAGACCCAGAGAGGGAATGTCAGTGTCCCAAGTGACAGAGCTAGGGTCCCAGCCCACTGGGCCTTGCCCACCCTTGATGCTTGAGGCTACACGTCTCTGTGACTCTCACCTTCTCCGGGTGGAAGAGTATGTTTCCAAGGCCCTGCAGGCTGGCCACACGAATCTCAGAGCTGGGGTCCTGGAGGCTTTGAGCCAGGACAGTCAGGGCAGCCTGTTTAGAAAGCACCTCCAACAGGGCAGGGCTATAGAGGAACTGGGGGCCCCGGAGAGCAAGGTGGCTCAGGCTTGGCACCTTCTCTTGGTTAGCCTATGTCTTTGTTGGGGGCTCTGAGGCTTAGGCCTGTACAGGACTTAGGGGAAGATGGTTGGCTAGTATCCCCAGGGTGCCAGGGTTAAAAAGCATCTGAAACTTTTCAATGGTCAAGCCCTTCTGGGTATGGCTGGTGAAACTGGGGCCTAGAGAGGTTATTTAGCTAGTCTGGAGCCAATACTCTCAGTAGGCTCATGGAACATATGAAAACAGGGCCCCAGGAAGAGCAGCTCACAAATCCTTCTGGGGGGGGGCACAAGACCTCTTGCTTGGCTTAGACCCAGGTAGCTGGTACCAGATACAGAAGGGGTCGGTTTGGGCAGCTGTCCCCACAGGGTGAGTCAGGTGAGCCATCTTGTCTGGAGTTGAGGCGGGTGGAGGGTGGGACATAGGCTACACGGGGCCCTTGCCCCCTCCCCCCTGCCCTACCTCAATGAGGAGCAGGATGGCTGTCTTCCTTTCTCGTTCCTGCTGGCTCTGCAGGTTGGGTAGCAAGTAGCCAAGAACTGCCTTGATCTGTGTGCAGTGGTTCTGCACCATGGCCCTGGGGGCAGGGCCTGGTTTGTGGTTACTGCCCACGAGTATACCTTCTACCACCTCCCAGGCTGGCCAGCTTGGACAGCCAGGTACATCCCCATATGATGGAGTAGGCATGTGTCTGTGTGTTCCTCTCCCATGTGCCAGGCCTGGGCTGTGCATGGGGAAGGCAGAGGAGGAACAGCTAGCCCTTGTTCCTGAGGTCCCAGGACAGGGTGGATCTTGGGGAGTCTGCACCTGGTGTGTGGTGTGTGCCTCGTGTTCCAGAGTGCTGTAAACACACACATAAGTCCAAGGGGATGCTGCCTTTGGGCTGCCCTCAGTGGCCTCAAATGATCCAGAAAGCTCAGTGGTACGGATCTCTGTGGTCCATATGCCCAGCCTCCCCTTCCCTTGCCCCACTGGTACCTGGCAAGGAGTCCCACGGCCTGTGGATAGGTGTGGATGGAGGTGAAGTATTCCCACGCACTCTGCAGTTCCAGGTGAGCGAAGTCATGCCAATGTCCTGTGGTGGACAGCAGGCTCTTCAGTGCCTCCAGTGACGTGCTGCAGCCAAGCAGAGAGGCCAGGCTCTATCCAGAGCTGCAAATGCCACCTGAGCCGTCTCCTGCTATTGGGATGGGATGGGGGTGGGGGTAGGGGTCGGGCTCTCTCAGCTCTGGAGCCTGCCTCCTGCTAAGGCCCAGGGTGAGGAGGGTTGTGCTGGCACAAGGACACAGCAGAACACAATTGTCACTAGGACCTGCTTATTAAAGAAAGCATTTATTAAGGAGGCATGAGATTTCGGAGAGTTGTTAGAGTCCATGGCCATCATGATAGGAAGCACGGCAGCAGACAGGCAGGCAGGGTGCTGGAGCAGTAGCTGAGAGCGCTGCTAACTGGGAAGAGCTTGAGATTATGAAACCTCAAAACCCAACCACAGCGACACACCTCCTCCAACAAGGCCACACCTCCTAAACTTTCCCAAACCGTTCTACCAACTGAGGACCAAGCTTTTAAAATATCTGAGTGCTATGGGGCCATTTTCATGCAATCCATCACAGGGGGAAATCAATCATGCTTTTGGAACAGGTAGAGGCTGAGGCTCCTCTGACCAGTTGCAGGAAAGCTATGGAGGGGCCTCAGTGTCTAGGGTCTACTGAACACAAGCAGAAAGCTGGGGAATGCAGGTCCACGAAGCCCAGGGTGGCCTTCCTCCTTGACTGTCATTCCCTCTCTTCTCCCTTAATGGCATGATCACCTGTGACTACAACCATCAGACCCAGAGAGGGGAAACAAGGGGAGAACGGGAGTGGGCTGGGGGTGGTCAGGGTGGTGGGTGATGGAGACCTCATACAATGGCAAATGAGCACAAAGAGAAACAGACTTCTTGGGAGACAGGCTTCATGGAGCAGCTCGTTTAATTGGGAGTTAACAAAGGCTTTTTAAATCTTTGGGGTGCATGGGGCTATTGGGGGGTGTACAGCATTGGTTGGGGGCCAGGGTGCTGAGGATGCCTCATTTGCATAAGGAAGAATTCTGTGTGCTTGTTGGACATGAGGGGAAGTTTAACCTTGAAGCAACCATGTGACTTTTTCTGGTGTGGGCAAAGGTGGGGGGCACAGGGCTAAGGGTGCGGGACATGCAGGCCCGAGGCAGTAGAGGGAGTCATTCTACTTCCTACCGCTCTCAAGACAAGATTTCTGGGGTTGGACACAACTTGACCCCACTCATGTTCCAGACTAGCTCCTCCTGGTTCCATGGTACCATGGCCACACCTTGACCATTCCCCCCTGGCCTGGTTGCTGGGAGTGCAGGAGCCTAATGTGTGGACTTGCTGTCCCTCAGTGCTGTCTAGATCAGCACCATTTCAGGGCAGATTTGCAAAACCAAGTGTCAGAAGATAAAACTCTATTCTGAAGGACCCTGATAGTACCAACTTAAGGGCCTCCTGGTTGATGTCTCATCCCCAGCTGGCATTAAAAAGCAGTATCTTCTGTATCAGTGGTCACACTCACAGAGGGATGACGGGTTTCAGAAGGGGATGGGAGGGTATTTGGTTCATTCTGTGAAACTTAGAAATCTTCTAGTCTTAGGGCATCTTGGGTCCATAGTGACAGCTTATTGATGGGTGATTTATCCTCATGATGACAGCATGGCTTCAGAAAGATGATCAAGCACTATTGGGAATCTCTGCCTGATTCCAGGAGAAAACCACGGTCTCCAGAGATCTACGGCTCTTGCTCCCCTGTCCAGAACTCCCCAATGGCAGTGAGCCATCTCAAGTTCTTGTGTCCTTGAAAGCCATGGAGAAGAGTCCCTGGAGGAGACACCTGCGCCATAGGGCAGTCCCTCTGACCATCCAGAAGGTTACACTCTCTTTTCTTCAGACTCTCCACATTCCAACATCCCAGTGATGCCCAGGAATAATGCCACTCTGTTCACCTGCTGTGGCCCTCAAGGGACAGAGGATCCTCAGAAAGAGGAGGCAATGCCTGTGTGCTTCCTGAGGGCTGGCCAGACACCAGTATACAAATCCACTGCCCTGAATGCCTTTTATTTTTTGTTTGCTTAATATATTATGCATATGGTGTGTGTGCGAGTGTGCAGTGTGTGTGTGTCCACGCATGTGCCTGTGTTTGCATCTATGTGAACATGGTTCTAAGCATGCTACAATGTGCATGTGGTCAGAGACATCCACAGGGTGCCAGTCCTCACCTTCCACCTTGAGACAGGTTCACTGCTGTGTATGTCAGGCTAGCTGGCTTGTGAGCTCACAGGAATTCTGTTTCTGTCTCTCATCTCACTGTAGGATTTACAGATCTGCGCTAGTGTGTCCAGTAGCAGGATTCGAACGGAGGTCCTTAGGCTTGTTCAGCCAGTGCTTTACCCAATGAGCCATTTTTCCTAGCCCCTCATTTTTAAATTGAGCTAAAGTGTAGTTTGCATTAGTTTGCCATTCTAGTTCATTTTAATTAAGCATGAGTCAGTGGCAGTAGCTGCACTGCCACAGTAAGCATAGCCATAATAACCTTTACTGCCGCCCATCTTCCCGGATGCTAACTCCCATTAAACCTTGACTCCTGCCCCAGCCCCGCCCCAACCGTAGCCCCAGGCCCTTTCTGTCTTTGACTCCTCTAGGGACTTCACAGGCGTAGAAGGATCCTTTAACTCTTGTTAGGATCTCATGCATCCTACGTTAGCTTTGAGCATGCTCAGTGGGTACCGGGACCACAGTGCTGTGCCACCTTGCTCAGCTGTTTTCTGTGTGATGACTAGCTCATGTCACTCAGCAGACTGTCCTCCAGGCTCATCCATGATTTTCCATGTGTCAGAATTTCCCTTTAATTTGGAGTACTGTCTGTGATGGGCCATTTTGATTGGATTTATAAGCATCTTAGAAATGTCATACATGCTTCTAGGTGCTGTGGTTCCTTCTGGTATACCACCCCTCTCTGCTTTTGTCCACCAAGAAGTGGAAACAGCCCCAGCCACCGTTCCTGCTGCCATGATATTCTGCCCGAGTCCTCCAAAGCCATGGGCCAAAGTGAAGAACTCCTTCTTTAAGTTGTGTTCCAGGCATTTGAACATAGCAGTGAGAAACTAATATATTATCCCATTGTCTGGATGGGTCACATTCTCTCCATCTGTCCATCCATCCTTCCCCAATTCAGCACACTTCCAATTCTGGCCACTGTGAATAGTGTCTGTCAGTAAGTTTCTTAGACTCTCCTGAGGCTCTGCTTTCGATGTTTCTGTCAGGTGGGATTGCTGGGCCATATGGACATTCTCCAGGTATTTTCCCTCCTGGAGATATGTTCTCTGTATGTCCCAGGCTGGCCTGGTACTCATGATCCTTCTGACACGACAAGCACATGCCACTGCACCTCATGCTACGGTTGGCTTTTCTGAGGTCCGTGCAGGTGCTCCATCTCACATCTCACTGCCACTGTGCAAGGTTTCGCTCCTTCACGTCGTTATCAAGCACCCTGCAGGTTTCTTCCTCCTCTATTTTCCTTTTTTTTTTTTTTCTTCTCATTTAAAGACAAGATCTTGCTATGTAGCTCAGGCTAGCCACAAGCTCTTTCTATGAGGCTAGCCTCGAACTCAGGACCCTCTTGGTTCAGGTGTGGAGCCGAGTGCTGAGTTAAGTGTGCCCACACACTTGCTTCTCTTCTATCACTAGTCTTTGTCCCTTGGCTCAGCAGGGCAAAAGTCAACATTGAGGCCAGAGTGAGAGAGAGAGTTGGAAACAGAAATGACATGTCTCACGAGTGGGGGTGTGAAGAAGTGGGAAGTCCTCTGAGAGGCAGGGGATGGACATAGCTGAAAAACTGCCTGGGTGGAGGAAGTCTCCAGAGCATGAGTATTTGTGAGTCAGGGTGGTCCCACACTCATCAAAGGCATGCTCCACCCAAAGCCCCACTCCTGAGTATGGGGCCCAGCTCAGCTGAACAGAGCATCGGGAGCCTCCAGGGTCAAGGTTCACCTCCTCTGCCACCCAGTGTTCTGGGCCATCCACCTTGAGGAGTAGCTACAGCCACTGATATGTTCACCAGTGAGTGGGTTCCTAGATCTTCTCTTCAGCACCCCCTTTTTTCTCTCCACAGTGCCAGTCAACCTGGCACAAGGTGTCAGCTCCTAGCCTATGATATATCTCACTGATGCCACCTACCCTTTGAGACTGAAAGAATGCCAACCAGCTTCCCCGAATTCCCACTGTCACCTCTGTTGCTGTGCCTGCTGAGTAGCCTGCCTATGACTGGGCCCCTTTGGTTGGTCCCAGCCAGGCTGCTTTCCTCTGGGGAGAGAAGCTCAAGTGTCATTCAGCTTGAGGTGGATATAGGAGCCATACCTAGTCAGTCAGGGCCTTAAATGTTTTCATTGGTTCAGGGATGTGCATATGTCTGAATCTGGGCAAATCGGAGCTCATGGACTCGACTCAGGGTATGTTTCAGGGCCTTTGGCTGCTTGGACTACCTGTAGGACCTGTGTGCAGGGTGGCCAGTGAAAACAGGGAGCCAAGGAGGGTGGGACCTTCCTGCCTTCTAGAACCTTCTGTCCATAGGGCAGAGACAACAAGCCAGCAAAGGAGCAGAGATATCAGTGTTGCTAGATGTTGAGGGCCGGGTGCATGGTGGGGTAGAGGCTGTGGCAGGGCTGCTGTTCACAGGGGTGACTGTGGAGTCCTTGACTGGTGACTCTCAGGTGAGCAGAGTTCTGAGGGCAGCAGGTGTTGGAGGAAAAGTAGGGGGAGAAGCATAAGGGAGGAAGCAGCCATCTTTGCAATTCTCCCCAGCTTGCTCTGGGAGGAGAATGTTTTCTTAGCTTATTAGGGAAGATTCATGTATTTTGCATGGTTGATGTGAATAAAAGAGATTTTGCGCATATTGGAATTCAGAGGCAATGTAAAAAGTGACATTTTTTTCTTTCGTGACATGCCCCAGGGAGAGCTGTTAAAACTGACAAATTGCACGAAGCACATCGTCACAGAGACAAATGAAAAGAGTGAGCCCCAGTGGGGCTTAAAGACCTGCGGATTGGATTTTGGGAAATAGGACCAGGCGCCAAGGGAAGCCCAAGGGAAACCTACCATGGCAGGATGGAATGCCCTTGAAATCCTGCTCAGGCAGGTTGAGGAGTGGGCCGTTATTGTCCATGACAGTACAGGGGGACAAATCACAATCCACTCAGGTAGCCACAGCATTGGCTATGGTGAGTGAGGGATGGATGGTCATCTGTGGTCTAGCTCACTGCCTCTTGGCTAGAGAAGTGTCAGGGCCACCCCAAGCCTCTGCTGGGCCATGTGTATGCTGTGGGGAGGGAGGGCTATGTTCTGAACCCATTGCAAGGAGCACATGGATCAAGAACAGGTGCCCTGATGGGCAGTGGTGGCACACGCCTTTAATCCCAGTGCTCAGGAGGCAAAGGCAGTTGGATCTCTTAGTTCAAGGCCAGCCTGGTCTATAGAGTGAGTTCTAGAATAGTCAGGGTTACACAGAGAAACCTTGTCTTGAAAAAAACAAACAAAAACGAAAAGAAAGAAAGAAAAAAGGAAAAGAATGTTCTTGGTGTCCTAACTGGGTGGCTGTGTTCAGAGGCCCTTGCTTGATACATGTCTGTGTGGCCTGGTACCCTCCTGGGGGACAAAGAAAGCAGACACACACCTGTGTTTGGGACAGTTTGTGCTGGCTGCTATCCTGGCCATGGATGGAATTTGGGATCTTGACTATTATGAGATAATTGTCTGTACTGGCTGCTTTTGTGTGGCAACTTGACCCAAGCCAGAGTCATCAGAGAGAAAGGAGCCTCAGTTGAAGGAATGCTTCCATGAGATCCAGCTGTAAGGCATTTTCTCAATTAGTGATCAATGGGGGAGGGCCCAGCCCATTGTGGGTGGGGCCATCCCTGGGCTGATGGTCCTGGGTTCTATAAGAAAGCAGGCTGAGCAAGCCATGGGAAGCAAGCCAGTAAGAAATATCCTTACTTCTTACTTCTCTGCATCAGCCCCTGGCTCTAGGTTTCAGCCTGCTTTAGTTCCTGTCCTGACTTCCTCCAGTCAGTGGACTATGGAAGCTGAAAGTGTAAGCCAAATTAACCCTTTCCTCCCCAACTTGCTTTTTGGTCATAGTGTTTTTGTCGTAGCAATAGAAACTCTAAGACATTGTCCTTTAAAAAAAAAAGTGCTAGACATACTTCCTCCACCCCCAACCATGCAGTGGAGATTAAGTTATTAATGTGGCCCAAACTCAGTGGTTGGTGTCCTTATAAGAAGTGGGCATTAGCCTGGCAGTGATGGCACATGTCTTTAATTCCAGCACTCAGGAGGTAGAGGTAGGTGGATCTCTATGAGTTCGAGGCCAGCCCGGTCTAAAGATCAAGTTCCAGGACAGCCAGGGCCACACAGAAAAACCTTGTCTTGAAAAAAATAGGCATTTAGACACAGGCAGAGGACAGTTTAGGGGATGGTGAAAACTGAGATTAAAGTCATGCAGCTACAGACTACCAACATATCCTGGATTAGCAAAGCTAAGCAAGTAATAAAGAGCGAAACAATGGAGACCTTCCGATTTTTGACTTCCGACTCCTGATCTGAATCATGATATTCTGCTAAGTTCCTCTGTGTGTGGGTGCACACACTTGTTTCTTATGTAGGATGCTAACTTTGTCCTGGGCATTCCTACCTATGTGTGGCCGGGCAGTAGCTGCCTATAAGCCTTGGGCTCACCTTTGAGGGCTTGGCATGGCTGCCTCCTGGGCTTTCTGCCCCTTCTCAGGCTTCATGACTTGGTTCAGCTCCAGGATATAGTGCATTTGGGCCAGGTGGGCCAGGAACAGCTGGGGAAAGACATCCTGCACGGCTTTCTTGAACTCTCTCGCAAACTGTAGTTCGTGAATTGTGTTCATGGCCTGTTGGAGTTGGGTGAGTATGGATCGGAAGTGCTGGGATTCAGGCCCAGGATGCTTAGTCAAAACCCACACTCTATCATATCCCTCTCCTCCCCATTCTGATGGCTCAAGGACCAAGTCTAAGTGTCTAAGCAGTGTCTCCTTGACCTTTGCCAGCTTATGCCACCTGGGCAGTCTCCACTAGAGGTCTGGACCTGCTGCTCTGGTGCTCCCACAAATGGTGCTCCCCAAATGATGCTCCCCAAATGGTGCTCCCTGGCCTGTGCTCTTTAGCTGATGTTCTGTAGGCAGATGTGCTCCCCCAACCCATGCATCAGCCTAAGCATCTCCTGCATTCTCTGTAGGTTGCTGTCTGTCTAGGGAGGATTTGGGTGTGGGGAGGCAGCTGTGTGCTCTGGGCTAGCACTCCGGTGCCTTTGGGACCAGGACTCTGAGAAATTCTACATGGAGTTTGGCACAGCTATTGCCTTGCAAGAGTCTAGCCAAAGAAGACAGGTGTAGACACGGCTATCTTAGCAAGCAGGTGTCCTGTCTAGGGTGTGAAAGGTGTGGGCTAATGGAGAAAACTGGAGACAGGGACAGTGTTACTGTCAAGAGTATGGCTCCTCCAGAGTCTCTGACGCCAATATGGGGCATGGCTTTGAGCCTCAAACTCTAGGCTTCTGTTTGTGCACTGTCAAAGGCCCCTCCCCTCCAAGGCTATCTCATTCAGTCTACTTGGCAGTCCTATGGGCAGACTGAGGGCTGCTGAGGGCTCCGAGTCCTGAGCCAGGTCATTGGGAACTGAGCCTGGGGACAAGGACTGTGAGGCCAGTCTATGAGCTGGGTTGGCCTATGCCCTTCTCCTCCAGATAGGGAGGGGACTGAGTATCAGTCCCCTTCCCTGAAGTCAGGCACACTGATCCGTGTGCTGACACAGTTGCCATCCAGGGATGGGGTCAGAGACTCACAGCCAGAGAACGCAAGTAGGGCTTCTCCGTGGGACAGGAGCTGCTGTCATTGACACTAGGGGGCAGAGGCCTCTTTTGTAGCCAGGCCAGAAGCACAGTCAGAATCAGGTAGCTCGCAGGCTGTTCAGCTCCCAGGGCCCTCCACAGGCGAAAGGTGTGGCTGTGGATAGAGGGGGGTACTGTAAGTGCCATGCTGTAACCCAAGCCTGCTTGACTTGGCTAGTAGGCTTTTTGTCTAGGGCCCCAGTGAAAGGCAGGGTGACTTTGTGTTTACTTTGGAGGGAGGTGGATGCTGAGGCTTACAGAGAGAGGCTTGCTCAGATCATGGCCCTGCCAGTCCGTATGTGGGCACTGGCCCTGCAGCCATCTGAGGCTCAGGGCAGGGAGGGCAGATAAGGGCTGTCCTGAGAGGGAACTAAGGTGTTCTCTGCCTTGCCCTGGTGTTCTTTGGGCTGGATTGTTGGGTGGAAGGGGCTTTATGGGGCAAGACCAGGAAGTTGAGTGGCCTCATAAATGTCAAGGCAGACCCAAGGGGGGCACCCTTAAGGTCCTGTGGAAACAACTCCAGTTCCAGCTGACACTTGCTAGGTGTGCAGAGAGATCTCAGGAGTCTTCTACAGTGTAGCCACAGGATGGCTGCATCAAGAGGCCAGAGTGAGTGAGTTCTCCCTGAGCCTGAGATCCTGAGGGTAAAACTTTCAATCTACTCACTGGGGCTTCTGTCTCTCCCCCTCCCCCACCTTGTGTTAGGCACCAGCCTTTGAGGGCAACTTCGTTCATGGGAGCAAGACATGCAGAATTACAAAAATCCTTGATGTCTTAGGAGTGACAGTCTAGTGGGCAATACCGATATGTCAGATGCTAAGTGCAGAGGGCAAGAATGAAGTGGAGGTGGAGAAACCTAGGAGCCAATGGGATGAGCATAGGCGGGGGAGAGCCTGACGGCTGACAGCTATCCAAGATGGAGATGGTCCCGGCAGTGTGACATTGTTGCTATGAACAGTTTTATCTTAGCTGCAGTGGGAAAACTACACGTAAGCGGGCTTGAGAGGGATGGAGCAGCAAGGAAAGGAGAAAGGAGACAACCAGAACCCACAAACTGACAGGATTGAATAGACACTTCTCTAAAGAGAGCAATTCATGGCCACGGAGGAAGCACATGGAAGATGTGGACTCCAGGGGGAACTAGTGTGTGTTACCCACTGGGACAGCATGGTCCAAGGCATGACCAGCACAAGCCTTGAGGAGGGTGTGTAGAGGCTGGAATCCATATGCTGCTCTTGGTGGAGCAGAAAGGGACAGAACTGCTTTGGGCAGTCGTAGCTGTTTTCTGAGGGCTTAGGTGAGATGTTGTGGGAAGTCGAGGCTGTTCTTGGCAGGGTTAGGCGGAATGTGGCCATGCAGCCTTGAACTTTCATTAAGTGCACACTCCTGCCCCCCCAAACCAGAGACAGGATCAAACCCATGTAGTTGCCCCATGGTATCACCAGGGGGCTGGGTTCAGAGTTACCCTTGGGTATGAAAATCTGTGGATGCCCTAGCTGGGCATGGGGGCCTATGTCTGTCATTCCAGAACTTGGGAGGCTGATGCAGGAGGATTGCAAGAGTTTGAGAATAGCCTCGGATACAGTGAGTTCTAGACCGGTCTAGACTACAGTGAGACCTTGTTTCAAAAATCCAATCCAAACCAAAACTAACCCTGCACAAGTCCCTTGTGTAACATGGTGCACTCTTTGCATATGTCCCACACACACTCTTTTCTAGGTATCCTTTAACCCCCCATCTTCATAATATGGACTGCCTAATATAAGGCATATTCCATGCAAGCAGTCATTAAGCTGCATCACTACGCTGCATCACTCCGCTGCATCACTTAGGTAGCAATGATGAGCCTGTGCAGGGTCAGCATGGACCAAGTGTTTCTGGATGACTGTTCTGACTCCATGGATGTGGAGGGCAGAATTCACATATGCCAATGTTGACATCAGATTATGCATGCAGAGAAAAGGTGTAGACTGTCTAGATGTCCATCAGCAGGCAAGCTGATGGGCAGAGTGTGGCTGAGACACAATGACACACACACACAGTACACACAGAAGAATATTGCCCAGCCAGAAGGACAAAGTTACGCCCCGTGTTTTAGTACAGAGGAACTTGGAAGGTGCAATACCAAGGGGAGAGTCTAGGCATTAACACAGGGCCATGTCATGGTGCTGAGTATCAGTGGGGCTGCAGAGTAGGAGGGATCTGGGAGGATAGCATTCTGTTCCTGCAGTGTGACTCGGCAGGAACACACTGGGAATGCCCCGCACCTTCCACGGCACAGCTTTCTCCTCTATGCACATTGTCTTAACACATACACACACACACACACACACACACACACGCACACGCACACGCACACGCACAGGAAATCCAGTTCTTGAGTATGTTAGGACATGAACAAGCAAGTTCACAGATGTACTGTTCATCAAGTTCTCTCTCTCTCTAGTGGGAAATAATTTAACACTCACTGACAGTGGAGAGGACCCTTGGCATTCACATTAGTGCCACAGATCACTGCAGTGAGACACCATAAAGTTGGAACATGAAGCCAGAGGGAAACAAAACCAGGCAAGAAGAAAGACATCGGAAGAGTCCAGATTGCATGGCTCTGTTTACACTTTCAGCACATACTGCACCGTTGGGCTGTGCATGCCTTTTGAGACCAGGTCTTTCCTGTCTCCTTGGCTGGTCTGGAACTTGCTATGTAGAGCTGGCTATCATTGAACTTGGAGGAGAAAACTCCTGTCTTACCACTCCTAGCATCCCCCTGACCCCAGGCAAGGTGGCAATTTCTTTTTGTTTCTGAGAATTTCTGTACACAGAGTCTCCTTAAAGTTTCAATCTGCCTATCTCAGCCTCTTGAGTGTTGGGAGTCTAGGTGTCTGTCAGCATATCTAGCTTGTTTGTTTGTCTAAAGAAAGACTGCCCATGATACGCATCTAATAGGTGGTCTCTTCATAGAGTTATGAGCATAGTTTAGGGAAGAGAAAATCGAAGCAATAAATAAATAAATCTCTTTAAAAATGAGAGTCAGGGCCCTTTCTGCTTGAGTACCCTAGTTGGGAGGAGGAGGATGTTCTGGGACTTGAAAGACATCACAGAGCCTGGTGGGAACAGTGCAACTGTGGCCTCATCACTGGGAATGGAGAGAAAAAATCCGCCAGTCCTAAAGGGCAAGCTCCACCCCCTACCTCAAGGCTCAGTGACAGACAGAGGCAGATAAGAGAAACTTCTGGAGAGTGAACACAGGGCAAGGGAAAGCTCGGACTGGATCAAAAAAAAAAACACCTTCAGTAAGATGAATCCACTTGAAGTCTTAAATACAGGGGAGGAGAGAGAACTCTGGGAGGTCAGAGCACCGGCCACTGGTTAGGGAGTTAAACAGTATGCTGTCTTCAAATAGCATGAGGAAAAGAAGGGAAAAGAAGACAGTGGAGGAGGAAGAAAAATGGAAGAACAAGAAAAAGGAGGAAGGATGAAAGGGGGAAGAAGAGGGGATAAGACCTGGTGGAGAAGGGGAAGGAAGAAAGAAGGAAGGAGACATCCCTGTCAAAGAAGCCAAAAGAATTAGAGGACATATGGTGCCAATGCTTACCACAAGCCCAGTCTTGTAGATGGCTTGGCCTTTGCCTTACTGACAGAGGTAGAGCAATTGAACTTGAAATCCCATGAAACACTCCAACAGTGTCAACAAAATGAATAGGGTGGTGGTTTGCAAAAGAATGGCCTCCATAGATTTGAATGCTCAGTCATCAGGGAGTGGCACTACTTGAGAAGGATTAGGAGGTGTGGCCTTGTTGGAGGAGGTGTGTCACTGGGGGTGGGCTTTGAGGTTTCAAAAGCCCAAGCCAGGCCCAGTGTCAATCTCTCTTGACCTACGGATCAGAATGTAGCTCTCAGCTACATCTCCAGCAGCACAGTTGCCTACCACTATGTTCCCTGCCATGATGATAATTGACTAACCCCCTGTAACTGTAGGGCCCCCAATTAAATGTTTTCTTGGTCATGGTGTCTCTTCAAGGCAATAGAACAGTGACAAAGACAAACAGGTTTAGAGTTATTGCAAAAGCTAAAAGACAAGAGCCAGGAAAGTGAAGATGTCCCCAGGGTGCCAGTACCACAGAAAAATTCTGGACTCACCCATTCCACAATGCGCAAGTGCTTAGAGACTTGATCGCTTGAATATGCTCAAGAAAGGATAGATCAGCAGTAAGATCCGTAAAGAACTGACTGAACTCAGGGAAGAAATGGCAGGAATAAAACATTGAGTTCAAGGTCAATCTGGCAAGGCCTGCCTCAAAACAGACAGACAGACAGACAGACAGACAGACAGCCTTTCAAGCCTGGGAAATAGCTTAATAGTTTAAAGAACCTGTTTTGTAAGTGTCTAGACCAGAGTTCAGATACCCAGAACCTATGCCAGGTGGGCATAGCAGCCCATCGGTAATTCCAACACTTGGAAGGCAGGGATGGGATACCCAGAGCAAGCTCGCCAGACTGGCCACGTATCAGTGAGCTCTTGTTTCATCTGTGAGGCCCTCCTTCCGTGTAAGGTGGAGAGAGACGAAGGAAGACTGCATGCCAACTTCTGGCCTCCACATGCACATCCTATACATACATGTGAATTATACACATAAAAAGGCTAGAAAGGGAACAAAATGAAAGGGTGCTCCAGTGAGGTAAGCATCAGATGGGCATTAATAAGGGGTGTCAGGGTAAGGCAGGAGGACGAGGGGACAGGACGGTGGGTCTAGGGAAAAGCCAAGAGCATCAGAGGGTGTGCAATGGAAGTAGAGATGACCATGAAGGGAGAAATGGGAGAAAAGCAGCATCCAAACCGAGACTATGACCCGGGCCAACTGCATTAAACCTGGCCGAGCAAACTTCTCGGAAATAAGAACAAAAAGTCTTAAGAACATAAGTCAAGATGCACCTGGTACTTAGGAAAATTAGTCTGGAGTACCTCACCTAGCAAAGGACCTGGATTTCAAAAGACACAGAGAAAAAAAATATCATCTAGGCAACATGAGCAACTAACTTAGGAAGGTTCAACCTGGGCCACCTCTATGGCTCAGCAGGTAAAGGTGCTTGCCCACAAGCCTGGTGAGCTCCAGCTCCAGGACTCATGGCGAAGGAGAGAAATGACTCCTCCAAGCTGTCCTCTGTGTCCACAAAATAAAATGTACACTTTTTCTTTAATGAGGTGAACTTAGTGGATATATTAAACTCCACACTGAGACGACAGAATGTACTTTTTTCTTAAAGACCCAGATGTCATTCACATAACCAGCTTTAAAAGATCAGGGAAGTCCAGAGACCTAACAGCTGCATTTAAATCTGAACACAATGGAAGTACAAGTTGCTAATGGAAACGGGACACCTCCCGTTGCTGAGGTGAAAATTCTCCCTGGAGAAGACTCTAGGCTCTGGGAGAGCTCTCTCACAGGTTCCCGGAGCACTGTGGAGCAAAGTTAGCATCCAGGGCAAGGACCTGGATATGTGAGCTGTGACTGACTAAACCTGACCTGGGAAGGAGGAACTGGGTAAGGACAAGGGGAGGGAGAGAAGGTAGGCAGGACAGCAGTACGCTGGTTCCACCAGGTAGAAGCTTGCTGGATCCTGGAGGGAGTAAGGGATCCAAGGAGAGGTTTGGGTGGGGTAGATGGGAATTCTGGTCTGGAAAGAGAAGAAAGCACTCTTATCTTTGAGCAGTTGTTATGCTATCAAGAAGTGAGGAGTGACTCAGGCCAGGTGTGGTGGGTGAATACTGGGTGGCTTGGACTGAGGATGTGGGATCCAGAGGTGGGATTTTAGGGCGGAGGGGGATCATGAGGAGTAAGGAGAACCCTGCTCTATCTCCAGGGGTCCAGGGGCATGGGAGAAAAGCCAGGCCCACCGGAGAGGGCTGAGGCAGCTGCAGGAGGCTCTCAGAACAGGAAGAAGAGAATGAAGAACAGGACAAGGCAGAGGGGGCCACACTGATAGATGCTGAGGCTCTGTGATTGTAGGGGTCCTGGCAGGAGCACTCTGGAATTAGGGAGCACTAAGATTGGGTTGTGGAGCTTGGGGCAGATGGTTCATGTCGAATGCCAACAGGGTGCATGCTTAAGTAAACAGAGGTGCTGACTCCCTCCCACACCAAGCATTCTGGGCTTCCCGTGGGCTGTGATAGGCAGACAGGAGGCAGAAGCTGTGGCCCTGGCCTGGGAATGATGGAGGGTAGATAATGGGGCCAGTGAGGAAGATACAGCTAGGTACCTGTCCAGGGGCGAGGAAAAGTCTAGGAAGACAGCCACCAGCTCTGGGATGTGGTTCCGGGCCAGTAGGGTGATGACACGCAGGGCACTGTCCTTGGCTTGGGGCATTTGGATGGCACAGAGGTGGTGGTGGATGGCCTGGCCCATTTTACCAACCTGCTCAGGGGTAGGGAGTAGTGGGAGGTGTCTGACGGGGACCCCACCTACTCTGTACACCTGACCTGAAGCAGACTGAGGCATCTGGAAAGGTTGGCACCTTTTGTCTCCCGCCGGAGTTCCCTTCTCATCCCATAGGGCTCATGACTCAGTCTCGGCAGCTACTGGACCATTCTATTCACCGCTGTCTGTATCCTGTTACCCCATCAGACCACACACTCTAGAAGCTCTGGTCTGTTGTTCCCTGTCACCTCATTTCTCTATGGTCCAAAGCTGCACTGAGCTAATGTACATTTACCCCATGACTCTGCTGTTGTCATCAGGTGACTCTATGAGTCACCCCTGTATCTACCTATCTGTCCACTTATCTATCTATCCATCCATCCATCATCCATTCATCCACCCACCCATCCATCTATCCACCCACTCATCCACTCACTCATTCACCCACCCACCCATCCATCTATCCACCCACTCATCTACTCACTCACTCATCCACTCACTCACTCACCCACCCACCCACGCACCCACCTATCCACCCACCCACCCATCTATCCACCATCTATCCATGTGATTGTCTGCTGCCTGCAATGGGATCCCAGTCTTCACCATGGTCCAGACAAAAGCCCCTAGATGCTGCCTACTACCTAGTCCCCAATTCTTCCCCTCTCCTCCCTGGCCCTGGGTGGGGTCCCAACCCCTCACAGTAGCCAGGTAGTCCCCATGCTCCTGGATGACAAGGAGAAGCAAATCAGCAGCTGCCTGCACCCAGTAAGAGCTGGTAGAGCCCAAGCCATCAATGGCTGTCCAGATGAGGTCGGTCAGCTCTGCCATTTCCAGACGATCTGTGATCACCTGTAAGAGTAGAGAGCCTATCACCTTAGCACTTTAACCCCTGCGCCTGCCCCCGACCCTTTACCCCTTTCCTTTGTCAGAATCCCTAAATCTCTGGGTATCCACTCCTCTAGGCTCTCTATGTGGGCCCAGCACACAATCTCTTCCACCCCTCCCCGCCCCAGCCAGTGCCTAGGGACAAGAAGGGAGAATATGCGGTCCAGCATTGGGCAGGCACAGGACTCTTCCCCAGTTAGTGTTGGCTTGTTCTTGGATGCTTTGTTTCATCCCTTCCTCTTCCCATCTCGGCTCCAGGTCACCCACATGTCCTGAGTTCAGAGTAGTGCTGCCCATGGTTAAGCCCCAGACCTCCTCACTAGGGTTAATTTAATCAATGAGAATTGAACTTCAGAGCTGTGAAGGACCTTCCAGGCCACCTAGTCTGACCTCTAGCCCTAGAGAGAGGCCATGGAATAGAGTGAGAATTTGCGGGCCTGGCTGGTGTGGAACTCAGGACTACTGTCCCGTGTAGGGCCTTTTGAGCCTCCAGCTGGGCTTGGCAGTGACATTCTCTAGCGCCAGTCTAATGGTGAGGCTCATGTTTGGATGTAGCTCATGAGCCACTCAGGAAGGTGGAAAGGACACTTGAGGAAATAAATGCAAGACGGTTGGTGGGACTAAGTCCTCCTCCTGACTGCCCTGGAGAGTAGAGCTGGGCTAGATCAATATACAGACAGAACCTTCTAGAGAGAATTGGACTATGTTCAATATAACCACTCATAGTAGTTTAGATCTATGATAGACTTAAATCTATTAACATCTAAGTTGTTCTTTGGGAGCCCCAGATTCATTTCAGGAGCTCAGTAGCTACCCATGGCCAGTGGCTTCTCTGATCAGTACAGATGCAGACCACATTCAACCTTACAGAAAGTTTAAGTTAGAATGGTGGTGAGAGATGCAGAACCCAGAGTACTGCAGACACAGGAATGGTAAAGATCCCTGTGATGCTGAGCTTTAATCAAGGCTGTGAGGGAATGTGACCTGTTGTGGTGGTGACTGTGGTGATGGCAAAGGTGATGTTTAAGAGCGATTGTGATTATGGCAGTTGTGGGAGTGGTGATGGGGGAGCTAATGGTAATACAATGGCAGGGGTGATGATGGTGATGATTGACAGTTGGGATACTGATGACGGTGATGGTAGGGGTGATGCTAACTCGATGGAGGTGATGATGACCACAGTGGTATGAGTGGTAACAATGGTAGTGGTGATACCGAATGTCAGTGGTTATGGTGATGACGATGATGGTGGTAGTGTCAGTGGTCATCGTAGGGATAGAGATGGTAACGGTAGCAACGGTGATAATGGAGGTATTAGTGATGTCAGTGGTGGTCATGATGGATGCCACAGTGGTGGCAAAGCTGATGATGACAACGACGATGATGATGACGACTTCATTGTGCGATCAGCAGATCCTCTCATTCATGCTGCGTCACTTCTCTCATTCACTTTATCCCTACCTTTCCCCCAGGGGTAGATGGGGCAGGCTGCCTTTCTCCAGGCCCTGAACACTATGCTTCCCAGTCAGTGGCTCATCTTCCCTCTGCCACTGGCTGGACTGGCAGCCAGTGGCACCCATCCCTCCTTGCCTTGCCTCTAGCCCAGGTTCTCTGGTGCAAACTACGACTACGTGAGATTTTCTTCATGATAGGCAGGCCCACTGAGGTGCTGTCCTCAGGGGCTCAGAGTTTCTGCACTAAACTTCTAAGAGCCTCAGTACTCGGACAGCACGCTGCAGCTGCTGAGTTCCAGAGTCCATGGGATCAGATCAAGTCTTGCTTGGTACCTCACAGATTTCCTGAACTCACAGGTCTTATGCTGCTCTCGCGTGGCCATCCAGCTAAGGCCAGTATCTAGGTCATAGCCTCAGGTTGTGGCTTCTGAGGATAACAATTCAAACTCTGGTGTGAAAGGGGTGGGAGAACTGTAAACAAGGAAATACTCTAGAGAAGAAGGTTAGAAATCATGAGAAAGGGATTTGAAGGAACCCACAAAGGCTCCCTACAAGGCATACGCTGTCCAGTGTGTGCTGGTGTCCCTCCAACCTGCATGGCTCTCCCTCAAGAGCTGAGAAAAGGATGTGTTTATCACTGCCCACAGAGGTGGCGGTCTGCTCGGGCTATGCACCCACACAGCTGAAAAGACTTTAAAGGCTTTGACCTTGAGGGCTTGGTTGCTGCTCATGTAGAAGATGCTGTCATCTTTGGATGCCTTTCCTCGGGGGATTGGAGGAGACCCCTTCTGGTCTCCACTGCTCCAAAAAGTATCTCCATACACATCAGGTGTGAAGAATTCCCGAAGGCTTTCCCTCTCCACTTCTGGAGTTTCTTGGGCTGGTCAGAGCAGGTAGGGGTGTGAACAGGATAGAGTGGGCTGGCGTTTATGGGATGGGGCAGGAGTCTAGTTGGGTCCATTAGTAGCTGGCATCAGGCCTGGGTATTTTTGGGTTTGGGGGTTGTGTTAGTAGAAGGTTATGGCTGAAGTCAAGGCTGGGCTGAGGGTGGACTTGGGGAAAGGTGGAGTTCAGGGGTGCTGGTATGAGTTCACCCAGGCTGAGGTGGGGGAGGGGCCAGGCGTGCTGTGCTGCTGAGAGCACTCACCTTTGTGGTGCATCAGAAGCTGATAGAGATGGCCCAAAGCTTCTCGACTGGAGCACTGGATGGCCCTCTCAGAGTCCTGGCATAGGATTCCCAGCATGGCCACCAGCTGCCCGACCCTTACGAAGTTCCCCTTGGTCTATGGGGAGAGCACGGCATTGATGTGGGCTTCCCTACAGCATCCCACTGACTACTCACGCACCCCAGAATGGCCTCCACCAGAGGGTCTCTTGCACATACATATACCTCAAAATAAATGCAGAAAACTTCCAGATGAGTGGTGTGGTCTTAGAACAGGCCCTAAGTGTCTCAGGACAGTGAACTTGTAGGAGACTATCTAAACTGTCATCCTGATCTCAGCTTTGGATCCAATGAAACTACTTACAAAATAAGTAGCCACTCTGTGGACCATAGTTACATTAAAAAAAAAAAAAAAAGGATTTGTTGCAGGGCAGTGGTGGCACATGCCTTTAATAGCAACACTTGGGAGGCAGAGGCAGGCGGATCTACAGAGTGAGTTGGGGGGTGAGGAGCTGGGGAGGGGAGGATCTGGAGAGGTGAGAAGCTGGAGAGGGGTGGATCTGGGAAGGTGAAGGTGGGGAGGTAAGGAGCTGGAGAGGGGTGGGGCTGGAGAGGTGAGTAGCTGGAGAGGGCTGGAGCTGGAGAGGGGTGGAGCTGGGGAGGTGAGGAGCTGGCGAGGGGGTGCTTACACTTAGGCAGCCTTTATGGTTCAGGAATTTGAAAAGTGTTGTGCATCGGTGCACAGCCCGTTGTCGCTCATGAGTCTTCTCTGATATCAGCCAGATGTACAGGTGCTGCAGGGTAGATGTGGTCAGGTGCTTTGCCAGTCCCCCAGAAATGGCCATCCCTGCCCACCTCTCAGAGCCAGCTCTTTGCTTTTTACCAAGTCCAGATTCAGCTTCTCCTGTTCTTTGTCAGTTTCTGTCTCTAGAGCCACCCTTTAAAACTACCTTCTTCCTGTGCAGTAGACACATTCCCTCCCCCATAAGCGCTCAGCCTGCTGGGTGCCAGGTGGCCCTTTCTAGAACCTTCTGCCATGCACACAAACAGGGATGCACTTGCCTCTGGTAGAAGGTGGGTATTGATTTAGAGAGCCGCATGCTGAGAGGCTAAGTGGTCAGCTGATCTAGACACAGAGTATTGGGCGAGAAGAGTGGCCCAGGGATGGGTGTTGAAACTGTTGTGACTTGCACTGGTAAAAGCCATTGCCCCCTGGGCACATCCCTAGAGTGGCACGCTACCTTGTTGCTTTGGAGCTGCCTTGCCTGTGTTCCCCCTGTGCAAACCAGGGCTTGGAGCTCCTGCTTCTCTTGGCTTCTTGATGAGGCCCTGCCCCAGCTGGGCTGAGCCACACTGTAACTCCTTACCCTCAGGCTCCAGTGGGCCAAGTTACCTCTACTCTGACCTACTGAGCTTGCTCCTGCCCCTCCCTGGCCCTAGGCTACTCTTGTGGGTCCTTCTCTTCTCAGGGATGGCTATGGTCTTCATTTAGGGCTGTTTAGTGAACTTCCATTGGTCCTGACCTCTGGCCTCGGTGGAGCTGGCCTGTCTTCTGGGCCGAGGCCCTCCTCCTAGGTTTTTACTATCTGCTGAGTGGTCTCCCTCCCATGAACACCTCAGTGGGCAGATGAGGTGGTTTGTGGGACCCATGTCCTTGAGGGATACTGAGGTATGGGCCCAGGTGGTAGGGAGGCCATTTCCTCAGCAGATCTCTTTCTGGCCAGGCTGACTGATGCTTCCCTGGCCTCTCCAGATGCTCCAAAACTCTAGACATGTGAAGCCTACTGGCCAGGTCTTGCTTCCTGCGGAATGTCCTCTTTGGGACTCTCGGGCCAGAGCTGTGCACCCCTGCCTTGTCCCCCAGCTGCCAGAAGCCCTCACCGACAGTAGGAAGCGTAGCTCATTGGCTGTAGGGTTCTGCACCATGAAGCACTGCAGCATGTTGTCCAGTGCCTCCACGGTCTGGCTGTACAGTCCCTGCAGGCGAGAGGAAGTCAGCCAGATCCTGTGGGGATGAGGCCCAAAACTGCTGCAGTGTCCAGTGGCACCCACTTTCTGCATGTGTTCAGCCTGGGCTCCCACAACTGACAGAGCTCATTACTGTGTTTGCAAGGGGGTTTGCTACACAGGTACGGATACTGGCTCTAGAGGCCTTGGGAACCCACCCATGGCTGCGGGACAATTCAGTCCCAGCAGGGCTGGCTCCACAGACATGTGGACATGTGTGACCAGGGCTGTCTTGCCCCAGGACCCTAGGGTAAAGGGATGTTATTACTGAAAGTAATTTTTCATCCCGAAGCTCTTAGTCAATTTTAATTTCATTATTTATTTAACATGTGTGCAAGTGTGTGCATGCATGCATGCTGTAGCATGTGTGTGGAAACCAGAGGACAACTTTGAGCAGTTTGTTCTCTCTTACTATGGATTCTGGGATCAAACTCAGGTCATGAAGGTTGAGAGGCAAGCACTTTTACACAGTAGCCATCCCACTGGTCCTCTTAAAGGTTTAAAAAGGGTCTGGATAAACACCTTTCCCTGGCCCTGCAAAAGATATGGCTGATGTGACTTCTGGGGTTCATGTAAGGAGCTTCAACAGTGTTTACCACTGGCATGTTCAGGGAAAGGGGTGGGGTCACAGAAATTCCCAGTCAGACTCTCATGAGGCCATTAGGAACTCTGGTCATTTGCTATCTGGTGACCTGGAGAGATGGCTTCATTTCTTAGGCCTACATTCCTCCACCGGGGTATCAGGCAGCCAGTCCCAAGTAATAGAACAGGAGACATAATGAGTGGTATCAAACTGGAGACTGGATCAATGCTACCAGTTCCCAATGTGGTACCCAATCCTTGGTTGTGTTTTCTGCAGAGTCAAGGAGTCTTCCAGTCAACAGTTGCTTTGTAAGATGTTGGGACAGACACCATGACTCCCTCTGTCACCACCTGTTCCTAAAGGGTGCATCTGTTCTGACACAGCCAGAACACAGCCTCATGGATGTATAATACAAGTAGGGCCCCTGGGTAGGGTTCAGATATCGGTGTCCTCACTATTGATTTTCTTCTTCTGAGCTGTGTACCCCTTGCCCCCAAGTCCCTGTAGGAAGGTGGGAAGGGTATGCAGACAGCCTGGTGCCTTTGCTCCACAAAGTTGAGCTCACTTCACAAAGCTGTCCTGCCTTTTGTGACTGACACACCAGGCTGGGGCTATGCTTGGCAATCTCATGCGCCCTCTGGTGGTAGCCATGAGACACGGAGGGTATCTTTTCTGCAAGGCCTGCTAGTATTGAGAGAGCATGGACCAGGTGAGACCTGAAAAGTGACCCAGGCAGGCAGGGAGGTGTGGTGAAATAAAGTCCATCCCCTAAGCCACCTTAGTGTGGCAGAACGATTTCCTGCAATATCAGGGAATGTATCCCTTTGAGAGAGCCATCTCCCCTCTTCTGTGAATTCCTTGGGTTGGCATGGGGCTTGGAGACTACACATACCATTATATACAGATTTCCTGAGCAGGCATACACCAGATAAGCCACCTGCCTTAATAATCATGGCCCAAGGATGACCATGGACTATGTCCCAGGCAGGCAAATGGAGACCCAAAGTTTTAGGCAATTATCCAGGGCCTCCACCCTGCCTGTGGAGTGGCCAGGCCTTGTTCTCCAACCAGCCGCACACAACAGACTGAGCCTGATATTCTGCCAGAGTCCCCTGGGCTTAAGTGCAGGCTGCACCTGGATGTTGGGTGGTTCCAGGGGGAGGCTGGCGTGCTTCTCCAGGGCATCCAGCTGTGGCAGAGAAAAGATGCTGTGGAAGCAGATGGAGAGGAGGCGGGACTTCCTGTCCACATCCATGGGTGGCCTCAGCGCACTGTTGGGAGGGTAAAGAATCCTGAGGGCCTGGGATGGCAAAGGCAGAGGTCAGGGTTCAGGAGTCTCCTGTCGTCTGTTTCTGACGACGCAGCCTTTTGCTGCTTCTACTTCTGTTTTTAAAAATAATTTATTTTTGTTTTACATGCATTGGTATGTTGGTTGCATGTATGTACATGTGAGGGTGTCGGGATCCCCTGAAACAGGAGTTACAGTTGTGAGCTGCCATGTGAATGCTGGAAACTGAACCCAGGTCCTCTGGAAGAACAGCTAATGCTCTTAACCACTGAGTCATCTCTCCAGCCCCAGCTTTTTGCTTCTTACTGGGATCTGTGCACACAGCGGCCTCCCTAGTCTCTTATTCGTCTATCAACTCAAGCACATGCTAGCTAAGGGCCTTCGGAGGGGCTGTCCCTTTTCAGTCAGCCCCAGGCCATGCCTTGGACTCTAGCAGAGCACCAAGCTTATAGGAACAGTCTACAGAGATAGTAATACTCTACCGTCAATCAGCTTCCTTGGCCCAGTGCTGGGGCTCCTACCATGATGTTCTCCCTGTCTCCCTTCCTGCTTCAGTCTCTTTCAGCACACCTTTCTCAGCCGGGTGTATGTATCCCATCTCAGGGGCATGTTTGGAGAACAGAGGTGTTTGCTGCTGGCTTGCAGCTGTGTCCCCTGAGGCCATGCAGGGCCTTGCACCTCGAGATCACCAGTGACTGCACAGCAGGTGAATAGGAAGTGAACTCTAGCACCTGGGAAATGCAGAGTGGATAGCCATCCAGCTCCACCTGCCAACCCTGCCAAAGGCCATGTGGATTGCCTGCTATGGTCTGTGAGCAGGCAGCTCTGAGCCCCCTGGTCTAACCTCCTCCCTAACGTGTGAGTGGAGAGATAAACCAGGTCCTGCATCCCTGGCTCTCTAGACCCAGCTTCACTCCGTTTCCCCGAGGCTTGGCTCATCTAGATGCTTTTCCTCCTCAGTTCTTCTGACTTGAGTATCTGGGAGAGGGAGTCAACTCTGTGTGGAGTGGTTGTGCTCAGACTAAATGTTCCAGACCCCTCACTGCCCCCCACCCCCACCCCACTGTGATCTGCAGTGGCTTAGCTGCTCTGCCTTGCAGGGCCTTGATGTCTGACTTCCCTCCACCTTGTCCTACTAGCAGCCTGGGCAGAGAGTTGGCAGTCATCACAGACTGTGACCTACCAGAGGCTGGAGACAATGTTGATGACCTGCTGGCGGATGGTGGTTAACAGTGTGTCTTGTGGCTCTTTCTCCAGCAGTGTCTGTAAGTCCATGGGAGAAGGTGCAGAGGCTAGTGGACCCCACCTCTGACACCAAGTCTTATGCCCATCCCATGCAACCTAGGTGATGCTGCTGCTTGTCTTTATCCACACTGTAGTGAGATCTGGTCCACCCTTATAGAGCCAGTGTGGTCTCTGGCATGAGACAGACCAGAGCTGAGTCCTGGATACTGAGTCTTAGCTGCCTGCCCCTGGACTAGCTCCAGGCGGCTCTGCCTCTTGCTTCCTTAGAAATCATTTCACTTTTCTGTTGGGTCTCAAGCAGGGGACAGGAGTCACCCTGTTTTGATCAATGGCCCTCTGCTCCCAACACTACTGCCCAGCTTCTTGTGCATTTTTCACTATCCTAAAGAATCTATCTGGGTACCCCCAAAATCCGAAGTAATTGGTCTGGGACCCACGTCAAAGAAATAATTCAGAATGGAGTGAGTTGGCCTTTCTGGGTCTCAGTGGCATTGCCTGTAATATGGGCATACCTGATCTACTCGGGGTCCCAGTGAGACCCAACTAACTTGGGGCATATGGAGCATTTCCAGACGGGGCTGGGACTGTGCTTCCCCTTTCCCAAGTCTGAGGGAGGAGGCTTCCTGTACCTAGGAAATCTGCTGGTCTGAGAGAGGGAGCTCTGCCTAGGAGGGCTGCTCTGAGGGGAAGGTTTCCTGTGCTCAGGGCCTGGCACGCACCATCAGACACTCCAGAAGCTCACTAGTCTGGGAGAACTCGTAGCTGTGAGCACCTTCACTCCGGCTGATGGCCCCCATCAGCATCTTGATAGCCGTAAGGAAGCTTTGTTTCAGAGTATCATCCTGTGTAGGTCAGGCCCCAGGGCATAGATCAGGCTGAGAGCCCAGGAGCTTGTGGGAGAGAGCAAGAAGCGAGGCCAAGGCCACCATCTTCAGGCACCCTGAAGATGAGTCAAGGGGCATGGCAGGGACCACTGGGCTGGGAGCTGGTAGGTAGGGGTTTCTTTAGGAAGGAACACATGTTCTTAGTCTCAACATGTGAATTCTGTGAGTCTGGTCAAAATGTGAGGGTTTCTGGGGTGTGGTGACTACAGCCTTGGTGGGTAAGACTTATTGCTGGCCATTACATCCCAGGCTATGGTGCTCCTTAGAGAAAGGCATCAACCTGGCCTCTTAGGATCCAGCCCTCGCCAAGTGAAAATCCAATATTTGCTTTGTAAGAAGTGGGAGATGGGGGCCCTCATCAGACCGGAGAAGTTTTCAGGGGTAATAAAGGCACCAGGGTAATGTACAGTGCAGGAGGCTTGGCGGGAGGGCAGGGGAGTTGGGCACAGGCCAAAGATGGCCCTAGGCTGCTCTGACTGCAGTTGGGGCAGGGCAGAACTGGAGCCCTGGCTCTGCCCTGGGGAAGGTGCAGGACTGGGGTGAAGGTGAGCAAGGTAATCTGTACCCAGGAGCTAAAGCGGAAGTAGAAGATCATCCTGGATAAGATGTTGTCCACCCATGGCAGGATGTAGCTCTTGGCCCAGGCTGCCATCTGGCCGTAGGACAGGAGGATGGTGCTGCTGGCCCACTTCCACCGAAGGTCCTCGAAGCTCTGGCCATGGGGCTGGGTAGGAGTGGATTTGGTGTCGGGCCTTGCCCACAGTCTACTTGGGGAGTGGTGAGAGGGGTACCCTGATCCCAGAAGGGTGGGGGTAGGGAGTGTCTAGAGGGTCTTTGTTCACCAAATGAGAAGGAAGTGGAATTGGATTTTTAGGGAGTTGGGCTGATTATACCGGGACATCAAAGGTGCTAGGCTCCATTGGAACTGGAAGAGTTGGGGCCTCTCCTGTGATAGCCCTTCCTCTGTCGCCCAGCACCCGGGGGGCATACCATACACTTATGGGATGCCAGGGACCTGGAAAGATCACACTTCTATCCAGACAGATGGTAATGGGCACAGTGGAATTTCCTGCTTTGGTGTGGCCCAGGGTCACCTCTCCTCTCAGATGTCACCATGGTACTAGCATGGTGACATTACGTAACAGTGACAGGTACCCACAGAGTCTCTGAGGCATGCCCTTCAATTCTGCCACTTGCTGGATGTGAAGGCCCAGCGGAGCCTTCTCTAGGTTGCAGAGTTAACCATGAACAGACCTGCAAGAGCATGGAGAGCCTCCCCAACCCAGGAATCCCCATGGGGAGGCTCCCAGGCACTGTCTTCCGGGGGAGTCATGCAGGGTGCAGTAAGGTGGCACAGAATGGAGCCCCCTCCAATGTTCACAAGCAGTTCTTGGGCCGGTCTCACCTTTTGGATAAATCTTTGCCTTGGTGACAACCATAGTCCTGCAGTGGTTGCTATGCTTCCCTCATGCAGTATGGGATTTGATATCCACCCCTACTCCCCACCCCCACCCTACAACCCCAGGAACCCTGAGTGGATACCTTCAGGGAGAAGTTCTGTAGGCTCCACTTGAAGGGTGTGCTCCGCCCAAACTGTTCTAGGACGGCCCAGGCGTCATCCAAGTGGCGTACTGCAACCATCCCCACTGTGAGAGCAATGCCCTGTGGGCAGAGTCCCCTGAGTCTGTGACCTGGATCCAGTAATTCCCCAGTTCACCAGCAGGGGGCAGGAACTCACACCCAACTTAGGACCTGCAGCTCAGAGCCCAGACACTCAGAAGGTGTCTCTTGTGAGTCTGGTGGGTGGAGTTGGGGAGGGAAGAGAGAGAGCTTTTGGGGTTGGTTGCCTCTCATGCCAGCTCAGCTCTGAGCAGACATGCTCAGGAGTAGCAGAAGATACGTATGAGATGCAAGAGATGGATCAGGTCTTAGTTTGTGACTGAGTCAGAGTTCATGCTGTGATCAGTCTTTAGGACATGACCAGGATCAGCACTTAGTATAAGGCAAGGATCAGGCTTAGTGTGCAGTCATGGTCAGGTCTCAGTGTGTGACCAGGATCAGGGCTCGGATTCTGACTGGAGAGCCACTGTATGAGAGTTATGAGGACTCAGTATGAGACCAGACTCAGGAGGTCTCAGTGTCAAGAACAAGGTTCAGCGTGTGGTGAGGATCAGGGCTCTGTGTGATGGAAACCAGGGATCAGTAGGTGACCAGCACAGGGTCAGTGTGTGACCATGGCTGAAGCTGTGGTTTGGGTAAGAGGATGAAAGGAGACTGGGCCCTCACCTCCTCACTCCCCTGCTTGGGCTCTCACCTCCCCACCCCTGCCTGGGCCCTCACCTCCTCACCCCTACCTGGGCCCTCACCTCCTCAGCCCTGTCTGGGCCCTTACCTCCCCAACCCTTGCTTGGGCCCTCACCTCCTCACCCCTACCTGGGCCCTCATCCCCTCACCCCTGCTTGGGCCCTCTCCTCCCCCTGCCTTGGCCCTCACCTCCCCCTGCCTGGGCCCTCACTCCCTCACTCCTGTTTGGGCCCTCTCCTTCCCTTGCTTTGGCCTTCACCTCCCCCTGCCTGGGGCCTCACCTCCCTTTGCTTGGCCCACTGGTGAGACGTTTCCAAAAGGGTTTTGAGATGTGTCCTCACGGTGGTGCTGTTCTCCTCAGCTTGAAGGATTAGCCCGTAGTAGGTGAACAGGAAGGCCTGGTAGGGTTCAACATCCTGTCCTGAGTGGGACCCACCTGACCTGAACTCTTATGACCAACTTCCCTGGGTTCTCGCATCCTGAGGCTACCCTTCCCATCTTGCCCTGGGATGGCCTAATTCTAGTCTGTGGTGAGGAAGGGAGGCACTTCTAGTCCAGCTGCCCAGGCCTAGTTCTTTCTCCCTTTAGACTCACCAATTTTGTTCAAGGGCCCTGCTGTTCTGTGACAGAGCCTATGGGCCTGTGTGGTGAACAGGCTGGGGCCCTTGGGAACATTGGGGTCCTACCTTTTCCGGGTTGTGCTCTTTCTGTATCCTGCCAGACTTGGTGATGGCCCACAGCAATTCCTTGGACCACACATCTGTGTTCAGGAATGGCACCGACTTTCTGGCCATCTGTGAGCAGGTGAGGCGGGCAGGGTTGGAGGCACTTTCCCAGAGCCTGAAAGCCCTGGCTTCACTATCCCCCGCCCCCCTCTAAGTTTCCATCTCTTTTGCTTGTAGGATGGATCTCAGAGATGGGGAACACACTTCTCAAGGTATCCCTAACTGTGTTCAGGATATCTGCAGGCCTGGGAGGCTGCGGTGTGGCATCCAACCACATTGCCAGCATGAGCAGAGGGCTCAGCCCACACACGCTCAGTGTCAGTGAAAGTGGCCACGAGACAGGGTGGGCCCCATAGGCAGGGCTCAGTCTGTTTCTCAGTGTATTTCCAGTGCCTGGCATGGTGCCAGCCTGTGGTAGACGATTGACTGTTTCTTAATGAAACGAGGGATCAACACAATGACCCTTCTAAACGCAGGATTCTGGAAGGTTCCATCTTAGCTCAGTAGGACGGCTGTAATGATGTCTAATAGACCTTCATTTCCAACGTTCTCAGGTGCCATAAGTCAACGAGCCTGAGGTTTTTGTTCTGGTGTTAGGGACACTCAACACCCAACTCTTAGAAAACATTGATAAATGGTCAAAGAAGTTTGTTTAAAACATAGAAGCTGAGTTGAAAGATACAGTTGAGAGTATGATGTCCCCTGGCCTCTCTTTTTGGAACAGTAATGTAGATTCTGTGGCACTGCATGTTGGAAGTATGTCATTTTCTTTTTGATTTTACAGGTTACAATTAAGTGCTTGCCTTGAGTCCTGAAAGAGACTGAACTTTGGACTTTTCAACAGTGTTGAGACTGTGAGAAGCTATGAAGACTTTTGGAGTTGGGTTAAATGCATTTTGTTCTGATATGGCTACAGGCCTGTGGGGACCAGGAATGGGATGTGATGACTTGAAGGATAATGGCCCCCACAGGCTCATATATTTGAATGCTTGGTCCCTGGTTGGTGGAACTGTTTAGGAAGGATTGAGATGTATCGGAGATCTGTCTCTGGGGGTGGGCTTTGATGTTTCAGAAACCCACAACATTTCCAGTTTACTCTCTCTCTCTCCTGCTTACAGACTAGACATAAGCTCTCACCTATTGCTCTGGCCCCATGCCTGCCTACCTGCCTTCTGCCATGATCCTCACCATGACAGTCCTGGACCTTCTGATGCTGTAAGCCAGCTCCTAATTACGTGCTTTCTTTTATAAGTTGCCTTGGTCACAGTGTCTTTTCACAGCACTAGAAGAGTAACTACGACAATCCATTTGAAAATTACGAAAGGGGACATATTGATGAAGGAGGTCTAAGCTCTACCTGGCTGATGTTGAAGAAGTGGAAATTAGAGGCTAAGGGAATGGCTCAGTGCCTAAGGGAGCATACTGGGCAAGCTCGAGGACCTGAGTCTGAATCCTCAGCAGTCACCTTAAAAAAACCTCCAACCCAACCCAACCCAACCCAACAACAACAAACCAATCAAAAACTGTTGCATGTGCCTGTACTGCTAGCAACATGATCATCCTATAATGAATATTAAAAAAAGAAATGGAAATTAGCACTTCACTTGGGCCAAAGACTAGATTCATAACATTATTTCCATCAACTGAGAACCACAGACAATGTCTCATTAAGTTGAAATGGACCTGGGAGATTTCTATTGCTGCTATCATAGGGTCTTGGCTCATGTGTTTTTTTGTGGCAATGTGGTGATGCTGGTGGGAACAGGCATATCAGTCTTGTCAAACCTGACACACACAATTACGGTGTGGTGTGTACTCCTTGATCCTGATAAATGATTCTGTTGCTGGCTTATGCATCTACTCCTTTGATCATTACTTGAGTGTACTTCCTGCTTATTTATATATTATAAAACCCTCACTCGACAACAGCGTCAGCAGGCAGCAGCCCCATACAGCTTGTGAGCACCATCTCTTACTTTCATCAAGGCCCTCTGTGCACAGTCCTGATCTGTAACGGAAAAGAAGTGCTCTTTGGTAGCGGGGTGATTGAACTGAGCTTTTCATATGTGTACGTGTGAACATTTTGGCAACACCCATTAAAAAACAATATTGACACAAATTAAAACCCAACATACATGTGTTTAAGCAACTAAATGTTTAGGGATTTATCCTAAAGAAGTCCTAAATGAGAGAGACAGTGGGTGAACCCAAGGGGGAGTGTCTTGTAAAGCAGATGACCATCTTAGAGCGCCCCCTGTAGGTAGGATTATTTATATCATTCCCTAGTCTTAATCTTCCATCTTTGAGATAGGAATTGCTCTCATCAGCTGGCAGAACTTGATAAAAGCTTGCTTGGCTTGACTTGGCCCTGCTCTTGGTCCTCTCCCTGCTTTCTAGGATACAGAACAGATGCCAGGTTGATCCCAGAGTACTGTGACTCCTGGGAAGCCTCCAGGTTACCCAGAAGCAGCAGGTTGTGTGTGTGTGTGTGTGTGTGTGTGTGTGTGTGTGTGTGTGTATTGGGGGTCCTTCTCTCTGCTCACTGTGATAAGTACCCGAGCCTCTTGTCTGCAATGCAAATTTCAAAACTTTGAAAATTAAACATTTTCCTCCCTATAGCTCTGCAGTCTCCTCTGTGTGTGGCCCAGTCTGACCCAAGCTGATGTGGCATGGATTGCAGGACTTGTGCATACCTGTCTCTGCAGCAAGGGCAGTGTCAGTGTTTCTGTCTATGCATGTGCTCTACACTCTGTTCAGAGCATCTAGGGACTATATAAGGCAGGCACCATTTCACTTAGAAAAATCAGAATATTTAAAACTTTGAAGCCTATCTATTCCCAATTGATATATATTGTAATATATATATATAATATTATATAACACATATATGTATATAACTCCTATTTATATACATATATGTAATATAAATGTACATAACATATATGTGTATATAACATATATACAACACACACACACATACACGCACACTCACACACACACATGGGTCGCAGAGATGGCTTAGTGGTTAAGAGCACTGGCTGCCCTTCTAAAGGAACTGAACTTAGTTCTCAGCACCCACTTGGTGGTTCACAACCATGTGTAACTTCAGTTCCTACAGATCCATTGCCCTTTTTGCAGGCACTGCACACACATGGTGCATACACATACATGAAGGCAGAACACCCATACACAACTTGAGGGAGTCAGTTCCTTCATGTGAGTCCTGGAGATTGAACTCAGGTCATCGGGGTTGGTGTAAGCACCTTTACGCATGGAGCTTTGCAACCATTTGAAACATGCAGGCGCAGTTAACGTACAGTGAAGTTCACAGCACAGAGTGTAAGAGACTTAAACACACATTAGAACTGTGAGCTTCATGGACCTTCTAGCTCCTGGAATCTGCACAGAGCTCCCGAGACTCACCACCAGCACAACCCTTTCTGATTATGAATTAGTGTCAACTTTTCTGGAATTGTCTGTATTTAGAGTCCTCCCGTGTGTGCTTTTTAAACTACGTGAGTATTTCCAAGATCCATTCAGGCTGCTGCCTGCATCAAACTTCATTTTATTTTTTGATTTGGAATTTGGCTGTTTTTAATTGGCTTGTGTTTAGGAGGCTTCCCCTTGTCTGGCTTCCTAAGGCGAACATCGGGTCGTGGGTTCAGATCTCTAACTGGAGACATTGCTTTGCCAGCCCTACATGTCTCCAGTTTGAGGCCAGAGCAAGGATGACTGCTGTGCACTTTTTGTAGGGGCGTGGAGAGTCCACAGAACAACTCCACAGGATCCTCCAGGTAGAACTGGGCATTCTCTTTGATGGAAGCAAATCTCAGGAGAACTCCAACAAGCCAGCTGCTGTCCTGAACAGACAAACCAGACCTCACCTGCTCTTAGTCACCGTCAGCTGATGGGTGGCACCGATTGTTTTAGGATGAAGTGTGATCCAGTCACCCCTCCCCAGGTTTGGAGGTGGATTTCAGATCTGCTTTCTTGTGCCCATTTGCTAGGCAGCTAATGAATAAATCCGTTCCTCTTGTAAGCATGTCATTCAGTGACTGGCCTGCTTGCTGTGCAGCTGGCAAAATGGCTTGGCTTGGAACGGGTAGATTCCATGTTGTCATTCTCAAGGACTACTGAGACTTTTTGCTTCTTCTTGTTTCAGTTCTGACAGTCTGTTTTGCAGGGAATCCTTTAATACTGTGAGTGTTTGTGCGATTGTTAATTATTCTGTGCTGAAAGAGACATTTTTCCTCTCTTAATCAGTGTGATCTTTTGTGATGAACTTGCTTTCCTTTCTTTGTATTTGCTATGTAGACCAGGCTGCCTCATACTTAGGGCACTTCTCCTGCCTCTGTGTTCAGTGCAGTTTTCCTTCTTTCTATTTATTTTGGGTTTAGTTAGTTCTCCCTTGGTAGCTTCTAACAGTGAAGTTTTATATCCTTACTAATATAAAAAAAGCTTTTTGTACCTCAGGATGTTCAAATATGTTTTCATTAACATTTACTTAAGATATCTTTCTAATTTTCCTTCAGATGTCTTCCCCTGTATTTTACTGACAGGCTAGTGTTTAATCTCCAAGCATTAGGAATGTTTTCAGTTAGATTTTTAACACTGACCTCTAGTTTAACTTTTGATCATAGAAGTCTTCTGTTTGGTTTTAGTCCTTCTAAATTTATTGGATGTTGGTACCCAGCCGGCATGTAGCAGAGAGAGGCAAGTCCTACTCGTCGTAGCGAGGATCGACTAGTGATGGCTAGTGATGCCTCTGGTTCTCCAGATTGACTAGTGATGCCTCTGGCTCTCCGGTCCTCAGGACTTATTTCTTGCCATTCTGTTTCATCTTCCCAACCCACTCTTGCTGCCCTGCCTGCTGCCTGCCACAGTGCTGACAGCCAACACTGAGCAGGGCCCCTTGAGTTCCACACTGGACAAGATCTTCACAACCACCTCTCAACCCATTTCACAGATGAGCAAACTAAGCAACAGAAAGGCAAAGGAAGTCAGCTCAGGTCACAGTTGTTGAGTAGTTGACCTTGGACTGCAAACCAGTGCAAAGCTCTCACTTGGAAGAGGGTCAGAGATGGGCCTGCCGTGAGACTGCTTCTGGGGCTGTCACATCATCAGTCCATCCAAGCCTGTCTTCCTTCTTCCCAGGTCTTAACTCTGGCCCCTGTGTCTTTTCTAGTCCCCCACGTTGAGTGGTATGAACTTGTCTGTGTTGAGCATCTACTTTGTGCTGAGTGTCTAGAGACCAAGATCAAATCCGGGCTCCCCTGGTGACTTTGGTCAAGCCACCTCCTGCCCCTATGCTGTGTGCTTATCTGTAAGTGGAGACTCTCTGTCTACCCTCCTGCCATCCCTATTTTCTCCCTCCAGTTCCTTCATTCTCTCCACCTTTCCTGTTTCCCTCTTCCTCAAAGACCACAACAGGGGCTCCTGGGTAAGCTTGCTGTCTCTCACTTGCTGAGATCCCTCAGGAATTCTGGGGTGATGGGGTTCCCTCTGTACCTGGGAAAGCAGATCTTTCCAGTTCTCTCTGTCTTCCTTCTTGAGAAGTTCCTCTGTGGGAAAAGAGGGGAGGCCAGGTCTTGCACATCCCCCAGACACCATCTGCTCCTGCCTGGTGGGATCCACAGGGATATGGCAGGGAGGGAATGGGGGTCAGGGTCTAGAGGGCTGGAATCCCGGCACTGCCTGCACGCTGTGTCCAGGCAAGCTGTTTGCCTTCTTTGGACCCTGTTTCCCACTGATAAATGGAGGGGGTCCTTTGAAGCATGGCCTTCTGGGATATGCTGTGGTCCCCTCAAGTATGGAAAAGTAAGGTTGGGAAGGGACACTTGGTGGGGATGAGGCCTTTTAGGAAGATTAGGAACTTTACCATTGATGGGAGGGCTTGCTTTGGGGATCCCTTTGCATTGGAAGCCCCCCCCCAGCGTGTCAATTTGGAAAGGGGGGGGGAGGGGCTGAGCTAAGCCAGATCCTGCCTGATCTCAGGCTTGAGCATAAACTATCTAGAATATCTTTGGAGCCCCCCTTCTTCTTCCTGCCCGACCTTGTTGGCTGCTGACCTGCAGCCCCCAAGGCCTGACTAGATGTGACTCATACTGCCTGCCTCCTACTGGAAGCCCTCTATAGTGGCCTTCTGGGCAGCTGGCCCTGTGACAGCCAGCGCCTTCTTGATTGTGCATTTCTAAGGATAGCACATGCATGTGGAAAGAGTGAATGAATGAAGTGAATGAATGAAGCAGGCATAAAGCCCAGGGTCTGAGGTAAGGCAACTTCTGTGACCCTGGCCATCAAAGCTACTTCTTTGAGCTGGGATTCTTATTTGCTTTGTGTGTTCAAGGGAGCGCAATGAGACAGCCAGTATAGGGGTGTCAGGGCAGAGTGACAATCTCACAGCGTCTGGGCCAACAACAATGTGACTCTATCAGACAGTGGTGCAGAGGTCCTCTCCCCTTCCATGAGAAGGTCTATAGAATGGCCAGGGCTACTGGGGGCTTGTGGGGCATGGAGCTCAGAGCTGCTGAGAGGGATGGTTGGACCTTGGGGGCTCAGGGCTTCAGCATGCATGACCCATATGTAACTATAGCTATGGGTAGAGGGTGGTCCATCCCAAAGGCCCTTCGTGGTCTCCTTCTATTTCTTGTCCCTTGATCCATCCTGCAGCAGCACATACCTTGAGAGAACAGGACGCCCATCACATACAACAGGCTGCGGTGTGGGAAGACACCTGTCAGGAGCTCCGTCTCCAAGTGCTTGGCCACTGCCGGCCATGAATGCTGACAGAGGACCAGTAACACATTGCTGGCTGCATCTTGATATTTATCATCCAGTTCCTGGGCAGGGGAGGAAGGGAACAGATGGAACAGGGCAAGAGTGGCATGTACCAAGCCAGGCAACTCCACATGTATTACCTTTACCAAGCCATCCTTTGGATAGAATACAGGCTAAGGGAACCTGAGATGGGCTGTCTCCTGATGCTGGGCTTTCTAGAGCCCACAACACAAGTGCTGTCTTTGCTCCCCAGCCTTTGCTACTACTCTGTCCTGCCTGGAGCTCCAATCCCTCTTGCACTAGTCAGATCTATGTTCATTTGTAAGCCCACTCCCGAGCCCGCTTTCAGGACACTCATTCATAGGGCCTCTAGCTAACTAACGCCATCTTTCCCATGGAGCCCAGGCAGCTTAGGACATCAATCACCCCCACCCTCCCCTCCAGTTCTTTATCACCATGAGTTTTGAGCAGAGGCCACATTTCCACCTTAAGACCTCAGCTTGGGCAGCCAAGCTTTGTAAAGCTCTAGTAAAGCTCCAGCCAAGCTTTGTAAAGCAGAGTTCAGCAAAGCAGTTCCTGTCTGTCTGCATGAGGGCCATTCCCAGACAGCTAGGAGCCCAGAGCCTACAGCTCAGCAGGGTGCCACACAATGCTCTTCTCAGCAAATGTGCTGTTTTGCCAAACCTGCTCCCACCCACTCAGGGTGCTTGTTGGGTGGGGTTGGAGAGAGGTGGATCCAGCTCGAATTTGATGGTCTGGCAGCATCAGTAGGGGTAGATGTCTGAGGCCCCTCCCCCTCCTGCTCTCCCTGTGCTGCAGGAAATTGTCCTATGAAATCAATATACCACTTACGGCTTATTATAGGCACGGATATGAGGGCCTCTCGTTAACACACTGGATTGAATCTGATTTTTGCGATTTAAAAAAACCAAGCAAACAACCCCCCCAAACACTCACCTATAACATCACAGAAGTCCCTCATCTAAAACTGTATTTAGGAGATTAAAAAGAGGGAGCAACAGTAATCATGTTCTGAAAGCCAGGAACTGAAGGACAAGGGAACTGAGAACCTAGGGCTGTGGCAGCAGCAGGGAACACTGAGATCTGTCCCCTCTCTCAGCACCATCCCCTGCATCTGGACCCGTGGTCTCGGCTCCCTAACCTTTGAAGCTATAGTGGCAGTGAAGGGGCTGGAGGACAAGCCACACTGGGCAGAGCTCTGGGCATGACAGGGAGGAAACCACACAACCTGCTACCTAGTACAACCCAGAAACAGCTGACTGGAGCAAGCTAGAGGCTGGGACATAGACAAACACATCAGGTAAAACTCTAAGAGCGGGGTAGTCCGCTCAGTCAAAAGTGGGAAGTACAAGGACCTGAGTTCAACTCACAGGACCCAAGATAAAAAGCAGGTCATTGCGATGCATGCTTGGAATCCTCCTGGTGGGGGGGCAGGGAAGGGAGGATCCCTAGGATTGGCTGGCCAGTCTTTCGTAATCAGTGAGCTCTATGTCCCAGTGAGGGACAATGTCTCAAGAAACAGTGTCCTCCTGAGAAATGTCACCTGAGGGACACACACACGGGCACCATGAACATGTACTCACACAAAACAAAAAGTGAAAACCAACTAATGTCACCAGAACAAGAGGAGATGACCTCCCTGAATGCTATAAGCAGTGCATGCAGTGACAACACACACCTTCAGTAATTTATCCACAGTTCCTTGCTCACAGGCCCCTCCCTCACACAGCAGAGCACAAAATCTAGAATTATCTTACATGTCCTAGCTTGCTTTCTGTTGCTATGAAAAACACCATGACCAAAGCACTTGGGGAGGAAAGGGTTTATTTCATCTTGTAGGTTACAAGCCACCATGTAGGAAAGCCAGAGCAGGAACTCAAGGCAGGAGCTTGAAGCAGAAACTGGAATACTGCTTATGGGCTCTCTCCTAGCTTCACAGTTACCTTACTTATCTAGCCCAGGCCCAGCTGCCTAGGGATTGGTACTGCCCCAAGTGGGCTAGGCCCTCCTACATTAATTAGTGGTTGTGAAAATGCCCCAGAGACACACAGTCTGATAGAAGCAGCTCCCTCAGTTGAGGTTCCCTCTTCCCAGGTGTGTCAGGAGTGGAGATGAACCATCACATTCCCCAAGGCAGGCTGCAGAAACCCTTGTCTTTTTGTCTTGGAGCAGGTCATACAGACCTTCAGACCTGCCTCAGTCCCTGGTGGGTCATATGACCTCCTTATTCCAGGGAGTTGCTGCCCTAGGCCCTGGAGGGAGGAACATTGCTCATTGCTCAGAGCGGCAGGAAGCGCCTGAGCAGATAGCCTTTGATTGTTCCCCCAGCCAGGTCACTGACAGGAAAGAGAGTCTGCACAGGAATCAGAAAGGTCAGGGTTCACAGATTCCTTGACAGTTCAACCCAGAGAAGTTTCTGGAAATTGGGAGTACCTGGAGAGGGCAGGGATGCAGTCTTCCTTCCCCACACCTTTCTATGCACAGTTTATCCACGTGCTTTACAGTCTTCCCCTGAGTTCCCTTAGCTGCTTGAGATAATCAAGTGGAGACGGGCGGTGGTTGTGGGCGTCCTGGTCTGTGGTTGTTGGTCAGGGGAACATGCATGACAGCTGGGCTGTGGTAGTGTCTAAAGGGGGCAGGCAGCCTGGGGACCAAGCCCAGCCTGTGGAGATGGAGGCCACCAACAGGTAGAGAGTGTCAGAGCCTCCTTGGTTTGGGGGATGCCCTGCTGGTGCTTACAGCCTCAGAGCTGCTGGATGTTGGAGCCACCCACACACCTCCAAGGTCACAGGCTCCTGCAGCGCCTGAGGTGGGAAAATGAAGACAAGACGCTGGTTTCCCCTAACACCCAGAAGGGGGATAAAAGAGGGCGACTCTGTGAACAAAATCGAGATCTCTTGAAAATTAGACTTTTGAAGAGGTGACACGTTAGAAGCTTGCCTGTGTGTGACTGTGAATGAGAAGTGTCACAGTAACAGGGGTTGGGAATTTTATTCCAAAGAGGAAGAGAGAGGAGCAGCAGGACTCTTGAAAGAGGTGACAAAGAAAGACAAGCTGTGCAGGGAACAGAAATAAAACTAAGCCCCAGCCAATAAAACTTGGCTCCCCCGCACCTCTAGACTGGGGTGGGATGGGGTGAGGGCAAAGCCTCATTTACATGTGTTATAAAATTTGAAAAATAAAGATCGGGGGGGGGTGTTGGAGGCTGGGAGATGGTTCAACAGTTGCGACACATGCTATTCTTGCTGAGGACCCAAGTTCAGTCCCCAGCATTTATGCTGGGCAGCTCACAGTCACCTATAACCCTAGCTTTAGGGATCTAACACACTTTTCTGGCCCCCTTGGGTTCTTGCACGTGCACGCACACATGCACACACACATACACACACAAATTAAAAAATGAAAACAAATCTTCAAAAATTCTTAGTGTGCACATGTGTACAATGTGCGGGCATATGTGTCACGGTGTGCACATGGGGTCCGAGCACAGTTCTGTGGAGCTGGCTTTCTATTTCACCTCTATGCAGGTTCCAGGAATACTACTCAGATCTCTGGGTTTGCATCAAGCCATCTCACAGCCCAGGCTTGTTTATTTTATTTTACTTTTTAAAAAGCTTTTGTATTTTCACACCCCTCTCTGTCTAGTATTATTTACAAATTGTTCTTTCCTGTTCAGATTTTCATCTCTTGCTCCCTCCCTCTTCCTCACCTTCTTCGCTCTTTTCTTGTCGTCTTTTATTTAAGCCTCCTTCTTCCCTTTCCCCTTTCCTGTCCCTTTATTTATTTTATGTATGTGAGTACACTGTAGCTGTCTTCAGACACACCAGAAGAGGGCATCAGATCTCATTACGGATGGTTGTGAGCCACCATGCGGTTGCTGGGAATTGAACTCAGGACCTCTGGAAGAGCAGTCGGTGCCCTTAGCTGCTGAGCCATCTCTCTAGCCCTATTTCATTTATTATTATTACTATTATATACATACTTTATTGCTTACCTTAACCATTGTACCTTGACAGCTTACTCTGTCTACATCACTTTTTGCCATTTTCTTTTCTGCAGTTATCGGTGGCATAGCAGTTAGCTTTAATTGATTTTAATTATGTTCCTTTATCTGCTTTGGTTTGGTGTTGCTTTTGTTACAGTAGTTTGTTTTCTCTTCTCTGAGTGGTGCTTAAAATTTAACCCTCAAAGAGAAAGGCTAAGAAGACTCCAGAATAAAGTCAGAAGAAGCAAATACCCCAATAGATGAGCAAACCACACAGCTCAGGAACACAAGAAACATGAAAAAGCTAGGCAGTGTCATTCCTGAATAAGACCGTGGCTCTTCAGCCACTAAATCAAAGATATGGGGAGGGCTGATATGCCAATATATTAATAAAAAGATACAAAGCGACAGTAAAGTGGATTGAAATGTGCAGATAAAGAAGTAGAAAGACACCGCAGAACCTGAGCAGGAGAGCCAGCAACACTGAAGAGTTCAGTAAGAAAGGTGAATGTCTGAAAACAACCAGCAGAGCAAGAGTCGAACAGAAATGCTGGAAACAAAACCCTCAGTACATCAAACAGAGAGCACTGGAAACAAAGAACCACCAATACAGGAGGCCAAGTCAGAAAAAAATTGGGAATTTAACATGAGGTTGAAGAGATTATTTTTTCTTTTGAGACAAGGTTTCTCTGTGTAACGGAACCTTGGCTGTCCTGGAATTCACTATGTAGACCAGGCTAGCCTTGAACTCACAAAGATCTGGTAGCCTCTGCCTCTGAGAGCTGGGATTAAAGGCATGTACTCGTTGAAGAAATCTTATATTCAGAGACCAATAAAAGAACAAATAAACATGGCCATAAGTTGTGGGAATTCTGAGGGATAACTACAAAACCAATGAGAACCAATGGGTAGGAAAAGGGGCTAGAATACAAATGGAAGGCCCAGGAAAACCTATTCAGGTGGAAATACAGTGGAACCCCTCCCTCCCCAAAGGAAGGGAAAGAGAGGGCATCTGAGAACAAGTAGATATTCCTAGGGAAGAATCACTCCGTGCAGCTATAGTTAAAAAGCCAGTACCACAGAATAAAGACACAGGGCTGAATATTGAAGAAGAAAATCCCAACTCAAAGCCCAGCTGATCAGACTGACACCAGACTCCTCAGGGCAGAAGCTTCGAGCCCTCTTTGAGTGCCGAGAGTAGGATTGACAACTCAGATACCATACTCACCAACCTTCCCTTAAAAATTAATGGAGAAATAAAGACTATGGAGAAATGGAGAAAGAAAGCTACAGAGTTTTCTCCGAAACAAATTCCACCGACAAGTCAGTATGTACATGAAAACCTGAAATAAATGCATTGCACCTTATCAGATCATAATAGAACAAAACTAGAAAATAAATATCAAGAGAAACTATGGAAACCATACAAACATACGTTGGCAAAATGGTACAATCTAGATGTGAGTTGCTGAAGAAATTAAAAAAAGATTCCTAAAAATCAAATGAAAATGAAAACATAGCTTCCCAGGAATGCAGCAAAGGTGGTTCTAAAATGGAAGTTCATTAAAACAACGTCATCACCACCACCACCACCACCACCATCAACAACCACTACCACTACCACTAAAAAGCGAAATATCTCAAATAAAAAGCTCAACAATGTATCTCAAGCTCTTAGAGAACAAGCTACCAGGTAAGATGGAACTGAGTTGTAAAGATGAGGAGGAAGGAAGTGACACGGGACTATAACGACAACAGAAAGACCCAGTGACTGGTGAGCTGGTTTTCTGAAAAGCTATAGTGTTGCAAACTCTTTGTAGCGGGCACCTGGAATGTTTAGCTCTCAGCGTTGTTTCTTCAAGTGAAAGCATGAGAAACTTTGTTGTCAGTCCAGCGGTCTGGGGGTAGATATGCTGTCTAGCCTGATGACCTTTGCACAATCTGTGTGGCAGGAGACTTTCTGCCACCAGACCCTCCTCCGGACCCATCTCATAAGCTTGCATTTGTGAGTTAATCTATGGACCCTATCTTTATGGAAGGTGTCAGAGACACTTAAAGAGTTTCAATGTAGTCAGATCTGATTTGGATTAGCTTGCTTTGTTCCTCAAAGAGATTTAGGTAAGCTTTGTTGTTCATGTGAGATTTAGTTGATCATCTCAAAAATAGGTTTTTTTTTCCCCAACCAGATTGTGCTATGCTTTAATAACCCTAAAATAAACCACTTGGGGGTCAGACTCCTGAAGTTTGAATGAACAGCAGATACTGAGTCCTGTTGAGCTGAACTGCCTTCTTACCTCCCGCAGCTTTATTACTCTGCTGCCATGAAGGTTGCAGAGACACCTGCAACTCTTAGCAAAACTAACCAAAAGAATGAGAGAAGAAACAAGAAGTTAGAGATGAAGCGGGGGCAGGGGACATTGTAACCGACACTAGTGAAATTCAGAGGATCATTAGGGACTACTTTAGAAGACATGGATTAATTCCCAGAAACACAAGACGTCACAAAATTAAATCAAGGGACCAGAAACAACCCGAACAGATGTAGAGTGAGCAGCACAGATGAGACAGTAGTGAGGAGCCTCCTAACAGAGGAATCCCAGATCTTGGTGGGCCTTTAAAGAATTAACATCAGGACTCCTCAAATCGGCCCATTCTACGGAGAGGGAGAATATCAACCTCTTTCTACAAAGCCTATTATTATCCTGATGTCCAAGTTGGTTACCTTTCACATCACTGTGACACAGAATCTGACAAAGATAACTCAGTGGAAGCTTAGCTCTGGTTCAGTTTGAGAGGGGCTAGTCCTCATGGTGGGGAAAGCATGGCAGAACTTGTGGGTGGATTCTTAACATTTTGGTGTGTTAGAAAGCAGAGAGAACTTGAGACAGTGTAGGTCAAGTCTATCATTTTCAAGGCCTGCTTTCCAGTGGCCCCCTTTCTATAACAAAGCCCCACCAGGTTACAAGTGTTCAAACACATAAACCTGTGAGGGACACTTCACCCTCAAACCAGAACAATACCTAAATCATAGAAAGGCATTAACACACACACACACACAGAGAGACAGAGACAGAGATACAGAGAGAGACAGAGATAGACAAGAGGCAGAGAGACAATGTTCCTAAATGAACATAGAAAAACTTTCAATAAAATACTGTCAGACCAAATTCAAGAACACATTAATATCATTGTGGTGGTTTGAATGAGAATGGCCTCCATATTTTTATATATTTGAATGCTTGGTTCCCAGTTAGTAGACCGTTGGTATACTAGCTGGTTTTGTGTGTCAACTTGACACAAGGAGTTATCACAAAGAAAGGAGCCTCCCTTGAGGAAATGCCTCCATGAGATCCAGCTGTAAGGCATTTTCTCAATTAGTGATCAAAGGGGGAGGGCCCCTTGTGGGTGGTGCCATCCCTGGGCTGGTAGTCTTGGGTTCTATAAGAAAGCAGGCTGAGCAAGCCAGGAGAAGCAAGCAAGCCAGTAAGAAACATCCCTCCATGGCCTCTACATCAGCTCCTGTCTCTAAGTTACTGCTCTACGTGAGATCCTGTCCTGACTTCCTTTGGTGATGAACAGCAATGTGGAAGTGTAAGCTGAATAAACCCTTTCCTCCCCAACTTGCTTCTTGGTCATGATGTTTGTGCAGGAATAAAAACCCTGACTAAGACAGTTGGGAAGGATTAGAAGTGTGCCTTTGTTTTGTTGGAGGAGGTGTGTCCTTGCTGGAGGAGATGTTTTGTTGGAGATGGGCTTTGAGATTTCAAAAGTCAACAGCAGGTGTCCTCTCTCTCTCTCTCTGTCTCTCTCTGTCTCTCTCTGTCTCTGTCTCTCTCTGTCTCTCTCTCTCTCTCTCTCTCTGCCTGCTGCCTGTGGATTACCATATGGAATTCTCAGCTACTTCTCCAGCATTATGTGTGCCTTCCTGCCACAATGCTCCCTGCCAGGACGACAATGGACCAACCCTCTGAAACTGTAAGCAAGCCCCTCAATTAAATGCTTTCTTTTCATAAGAATTTCCTTAGTCATGGTGTTTCTTCACAGCAGCAGTGACTTACGCAGAAGTTGGGACCAGGGAGTAGAGTATTGCTGATGGCCTAACCATGCTGTTGTCTAGAGGAATATGGAAGATTTGGGGACTTGGGACTGGAGAAGTGGATGAACGTGTTAAGTGGAGCTTACAGGGCTATAGTAGGAACACAGAAGACAGTGGTGCTGAGGGCTATGTGCAGTATTGGGGCCCAGCTCAGGAAGTTTCAGAGAAGAACATTACAGACCATTCTTGTGATATTTTGGCAAAGAATGTGGCTGACTTTTGCCCTTGTCCTAAAAATCTGCTAGAGGCTAAATCGAAGAGTTTTAGGTTAATGCCACTGGCAGAGGAGATTTCAAGACTTTAGTACTGACTGTATTCTGTGTGTCCTGTGGTTATTAGTGCTCACTTTTATGCAGATCTACAATGAAAAAGAGCAAACACGGTAACGAGAAATAGAGAAAGCACGGTTTGAGGAGAAAAGGGGCATAAGGGCCGGGCAGTGGTGGCGCAAGCCTTTAATCCCAGCACTTGGGAGGCAGAGGCAGGCAGATTTCTGAGTTCGAGGCCAGCCTGGTCTACAGAGTGAGTTCCAGGACAGCCAGGGCTGCACAGAGAAACCTTGTCTCGAAAAACCAAAAAAAAAAAAAAAAAAAAAAAAAAAGAAAAAAGAAAAGAAAAGGAGCATAAGTAAATGTAGTGAAGTCCTGGGCTGAAGGAGATAAAAAGTACAAAGAAAAGTCTGATGCTAAATGGAATAAAGAGTGCTAACCTCAGAGCAAGATCCCAGCTAGCTGAACTTTCAGTTTGTGAGAAGGAATTAAAGGAAAGCTTAAGCAGCAAATGAAGCCACCAACAAAGGAAAGCTGATACAATGTAACTCAAGGAGGCGCTCAGATTCCAGCCCCAGCTAGCCCGAGAACTCCGTAACTTCCGCCATGTGCTTCTGGTTTTAGAGTAAAGAATACGGGAAAGGTTGTGGAATCTTCCTCTCCAGTTAAGGAAAGCTGGCATCCGCCAGGCATGTGTCAGGGAAGTCCTTGCATGGACACCTGGAGAGGCCACTGTGTGAAGCTTTGAAGGTGAAGTCTGGGTTGTGTTGGAGACCTCAAGATGTTGGAGATGCCAGAACTATGGGATACCTGCCAAGGAGAGCTGCTGACTGTGGCTGGAACCCGCCCAAGAGAGAGAACTGTGTTGCAGTCAACAAAGCTGGAACAGATTGGAGTTCCGAAGAGCCCTTTTACGTTGGACTTGGAGATGCAGAGTGTGGCATTTGCCCAGCTGGGTTGAATTTGCTTTGGCCCAGTATCTCCTCACTAAGCTCCCTTTCCTCCCTTTTTGGAATTTAATGTATATTCTGTGACATTATATGTTTGAAGTATGTGATCTGCTTTACAGAGTTCCAGTAAAGAGGTTCCTTTGAGTCTCAGAAAAGACTTTGGACTTTAAACAGTGCTGAGACTGTCGCAGACAATGGGGTCTCTTGAAGCTGACCTGAACACGCATTTTGCATTATGATATGGCTATGGGCCTATGGGGGCCAGGGAATAGAGTGTGGTGGTTTGAATGAGATTAGCTCCCATAGGTTAATTTATTTGTATGCTTGGTTCCCAGTTGGTGGACTGCTGGGAAGGATTAGGAGGTGTGTCCAAGTAAGAAGTATGTTGCAGGGGGTGGGCTCTGAGGTTTCCAAAGCCCATTCCAGGGTCTGTCTGTCTGTCTGTCTGTCTGTCTCTGCCTGCTGCCTATGGCAGGATGCAAAGCGCTCAGCTACTTCTCCAGAACCATGCCTGCCTTTCTGCCTCCATGTTCTCTGTCAGGATGGTAACAGACTACTCCTCTGAACCTGTAAGCAGTCCCCCAATTAAATGCTTTATTTTCTTGCTTTGGCCATGGTATCTCTTCACAGCAATAGATACAAACAGTAACCAAGAAAAATTATACACCACAATCAAATTGGCTTCACTTCAGGGATAGTCTAATATATGGAAATCAATAAAGTGTCTATAGGCTATAAATAGAATCAGGGATGGAAATCACATGATCATATCACATGATATTTTCATGAGTATGATATGAATAGATGCAGAAAAGGCAACTGATAATATTCACATTCCGCCATAATAAAAGCTCTGAAGCAAGGACTAAAAGGAGCGTACCTCAACATAATATAGGCCGTACATTCAAATATACAGTGAGCATCTAATACATGAAGACAGCTGGGGGCATTTCCCCCGAAATCAGGAACAAGAGAAACACCTCTACTCCTTACACGTGTACCCAGTATAGAGCTTGAATCACTTTTGAGTATACAAAGTAAGATACAGAAACAAGTGACAGGAGGAAGATTAAGAACTCAAATGACCTCCGTCCTACTTGCAGATGACACGATTCTCTACCCCAGTGGTTCTCAACCTTCCCGATGATTCAGCCCTTTAATACATACAGTTCCTCAAGCCGCAGTGACCCCCCAATCATGAAATTCCTTAATTGCCACTTTGTAACTATAATTTTGCTACTGTTATGAATCCTAATGTAAATATCTGATATGCAGCCTTTGTGCGGAACGGTTGTTCAACCCCCAACAGGGTTGTGACTCACAGGCGGAGAACCACTGTTCTGCACTAAAGATACCGCTAGCTAACGCTTCCATCTGGCAAGCACGGGGCAAACAGCAGGATACAAAAATCAACATACAAAAATCAGCAGTTTTCTATATCTCACAATGCCCTTATACTGAAAATGCACATGCTAAGAAAGAAAGAAAGAAAACAAATCTTATTTACAACAGCCTCAAAAACAGTAATGAAAACCAAACATAAATCTAACAAAGGAAGTGAGAGACTTATAGTATCAAAACTTTCAAACACTGCCTAAGGAATTTAAAGAAGGCACCAGAAGACACACCTTTCACTGTTAATGGGTTGATTGGATTAATATTATGAAAATGGCTACCTTACCAAAAGCAGTCCACAGATTCAGTGTAGCCCCATCGAAGCTTAATGATGTACTTCACAGAAAGAGAAAACATGCTTAGATTAATCTGGGATCACAGACTATGCTGAATACCAAAAGCAGGGACAGCAATGGCAGAGGTATGCAAATTATACCACAGGGCCACAGTCACAGAAAAGACAAACCAACCAATGGAAGAGTAGAGACTCCCGAAATAAACCCACTACAGCCTCTTGATTTACAACATATTTGCCAAAAACATATGTTGGAGAAAAGAATGACTTTCAACAAATGGAGTTGGAAAAAACAGGTCATCCACATGTGGAAGTCTTAAACTAGATCACTATCTCTCACCATGAGTAAAACTCAATTTACGACGGGTCAAAGACCTTCACATGAGACCCGACCACTTGAAACTGCTAGAAGAAGAAGAAGAAATATAGGAACTAATTCACGATATGGGCATCGACACACAGACACACAAACACAGCTTTCGTCTCAAAGGGGATAGAGGATAGTTTATTTTGGAGCCAAGTATGAGTGACCAAAGCTCCAGAACATAGATTTAGTCTTCTCTAAACTCCATGTCCCAGGCAGGTCACATTTCTTATAAACTTTTTATAGTGGCAGAGCAAGAGAAAGCCATAGTGGAGCTATTTTCCAAGTAGGTTGGTGGGTACAGCAGGGAGACGGGAGACGGACTAAATAAAGGAAGACAGAACTCTGCCTCAGGCCTTAGCTGCTATCTGATAACATCTTATCTCCTTGGCTGGTGGAAAACTAGGGTTTTGATAAATTAATACATTATAAAGGGTTTTTTTTTTTTTTTAATCTGCTAGAATATCAGGTCTGGCTTTATCTCTTAGTAATGAAGTATGTGTTCTGATGCAGAGGAGGGCAAGCAATGGCTGTTTAGTAGGCTAAAGATAGCCCACGATAAACTGCATTTAAGCTCTGGGTGTGCACCATTCTGCCCTCTCCACATGGTTAATCAGCCTTTGCAGACACAGCTTCTTTCCAGGAATTCCTGTTCACATAGGCACAGGCAAGGACTTTCTGAAAGGGACTCTAATAGCCCAGGAAACAATGGCAAGAATTGACAAATGGGACTGCATGAAATTAAAAAGCTTTGGCACAGCAAAAGAAACAATTACCAGGGTGAAAGGTCGGCCGGCAGGATGGGGGGAAAATCGTTGGTAGCTATTCATCTGACAGGGGATTAATATCAGGAGCATTTAAAGAGCTAAGAAAATTAAACACCAAAAGACAAATCATCCAATAATGAATTGAGCAGGCAGTTCTCAAAATAAGTACTACAAATGGTCGATAAGTGTCTGAAAAAAAAAAGTTCAACATCTTTAGCCCTCAGGGAAATCCAAGTCAGAACTACTTCGAGATTCCCTATCATCCCACAGAGAATGGCTGTGTTATAGTTTGCTTTTATGGTGCTGTGATGAAACACTGACTGAAATCAATTTAGAGTAGAAATGGGTTTATTTGGCTTGTGGGAGAAGTCAGGGCAGGAACTGAAGTCGAAACCATGCGGGAACACTGCTTGCTGTTCCGGTCATTTGGCTTATGCTTTAGCTATCTTTCTGCCTAGGGATGGTACCGCCCACAGTGGGCTGGGCCTTCCTACATCAATCAGCAGTCCAGCCAATGCCCCAAAGATATGCACTCAGGCCAATTAGGAGGAATTTTCTTTTCCCAGTTGATTCTAGCTTATGCCAAGTTAACAATAAAACCTAAGCAGCACAGGGCACCATCAAGAAGATAAACAAATCCTGGTGAGGGGGTGGGATTTATGCACTGTTAGTTGGTGAAATTATACTTGAGTAGCACCTGTGGAAATAAGAATGGCTGTTCCTCGAAGAACTAAAAGGACATGTATCACATGGTTCACCTTTATCATTCCTGGGTCTTAAGTCAACCTACCACAGAGGCAAGTGCACATCCATGCCTACATGGCACTGTTTGCAACGGCCAAGGTACGGACTTAGCCTCGTTCTCCATCAGAAGATGAACAGCCTAAATATACAGCGGGATTTTATTCAGACATATAAAGGATGTTTGTCTGATTCCATTTCTGCAGGAAAATAGATGTAACAGGAGATCAAGTGAAATAAGCCAGATGGGGAAAGATGGATGCCACTTGTCTCGTCTTATACCTGGAATCTAGACTAAACAATATGTTTAAAAAAAAACCATGAAAATGGATGGGATACTGCTTGGGAGAGGAAGATGATTAACTGTAGTTGTGCAGGAAGGAAGAACAAGAGTGGATAAAAGCAGCCTGCATGATGCACGTGTTTCTGTGTGTCGTAGCAAGACCCCTTGTTGTGTGCAATGAGTCTATCCTAATAAAATAAAACTGTTTGCTCCCAAAAGTTCTAGATGCAGCACCACGATGCTTGGTGGGAGATTTGGAATGTTGTGAACTTTTAGCCCAGAGAGATGCGATAGGAGGGGAGAGGAGGCAAGAAGCTTGGAAAGAGAGTTCTGTGTATCAGTACTGACACAGAGCAGAGGGACACTGTCATCAGTACAGGATGCTCAGCAGTTTTCTGGGATCAGAGGATTCTGCTGCCAGACTGGGGATACACGGCCATGACCATGGCTCTGTGATTAGACTCAGTGTAGAAGTCTGGAGCATGCAAGACAAAGCCATGCTGAGCTCTTGGAGGGAAAACAAGACATATGAAGGACCTGGGCTCAGATGGCTCTGAATTTTAACAGCCACATGGAGGACACAGAGACTAGGGGAATGTGATTTTTTTTTTTTTCCTTTTTTAGTCCATGCTGCAAGAGAATGGAGAGTTTCCTAGAAACTGAGCACTCAAAATTGGACCTTTCAAATGTTCTTGGTGAGGAAACCACCAGGGAATGTGTGTGTCCTGGGCTTTGGACCGTCTGAAGACTATTTCTGCCTGGACAGTATGAGCCACTGCGGCAAGTTCTGTGGTGCAGAGGTGGGGCACATCTGGATGTGTTCAGAGGCAGGAAATGCTGAGCAGCCCTGGCCCTCCACCATGCCCACACTCAGCCCGCCAAACCCCAGCACCATGTCAGAAAGCCTCAGGAGGGTCTCTGTCCACTCCAGGGAGATGATGCCCCAGGATGACCTGTAGCCCTCATCTCTAGCTGCGGTCCCTGCTCCAGGGCATGACTGCAGTAAGCCTGCAGCTGCACCTGTGTGTGCAACTGTTATGTTGGCTTGTTTGTTTTCTTTCAATTTCTTGAGACAGGGCCTTACTCTGCAGCTCAGGCTGGCCTGGAACACACTGTGTGGTCCAGGTTGGCCTAGATTCATGGTGATTCTCCTGCCTCAGCTTATGTGCTGGTATGACTGACACTCAGTGTTAAGAGTTGGATTCTGCTGTGCAGTTCCTCAGTGAATCCAACATACTTCACAATGATGGGAAAAAACCTTGACAAAAGGAATTAGGTGGACACAGTCTTTGCTCTCTTTTTCCTCAGCAGTCCACATCGAGGCTGTTCAGATTTCCCTGAAAACCAGGCAGCTCATCAAGTCTGCTTTCTACTACCCGGACTGACAAAGTCCTCTGTGAGCCCCCATCTCTTTCTGTAAAACTGGGCCATAAGACCTCTTGGTGGGGCGGACACACTTCTTCCGGTTGTAATAACTACCTGGTAAGCTGGCTGATCTCAAGGCTGCGCAAAACACCCAGTGAGTCAAAGTTCTTCCCATCCTGATGGGTGCGTGAGCATTGTATAGCAGTTTAGATTATAACTCTGCAACCATGGGCCCTGGGCCCTGTCCATCCTGCGTCTCCTCGGTGGCCTGGGACAACTTCCATCTAGTTACATACTCTCAGAACCTCTCTCTGTCTGCCTCCTGCCCTTGTGTTGGGATGGCTTCCACTGGATGGCCTTGTGCCGGGCCATGGTTTGGATGTGGCAGGGAGTATGTTATTACAAACCTTCTCATGACATTAGCCTTCTGAGCTATTCAGTGTGATATGGACAGAGAAATAAGCCTGGTCTCACTTGTAGAAGGCTGCAGTACTGTGGTACACCTTGGCAACAGTCTCTGTCCTCTGAAAACCATTTATGCAGTGTGTATAGGGTAGTTCAACACAGGGCTCCCTAGGGTCAGTGGATCTGGAGAAAACCATCTGTGACAGGTCCCTGTAGGCCATTATGGCCTACAGAATGGTGGTGGACCATTGATATTTCTGGTTCACACCTGGTTTGGTGGGCTGGAGCAGCCGAGTCCTAAGCTTGTATGTCTCCATCAAGCAGGTATCCAAGAGGCAGAAGCTCAAGGGTTGGGGTCTGAGGAGTGGGTGAGGCTGGCAATAGTTCTTCCAGATGCTGGTGTATAGGCATCGGGGAAGGGATGGGTAGGAAGAGTCATTCTTAGAGGAGTGGGGCTGCAGCCAGATGGTTGGGTTTTGCATATGGGTCTAGCACAGTTCTTCATGAGAAGGTTCTGCTGACGAGGCCATTACAAGGTGCCAAGAACATACAGAAAACGTGGATAGGAGAGCTCAGAAACCCCGTACCTACATGGTTTGGACCCCCACGCAACTGACTAAAGGGCTTTTGGGAGCCCTTGGGGGACCAGCCTGTGTGCTATGGGTGGGTGGCCTACCGTGGACTTGGTCATGTGCTCCAGGGCCAGCTGCATGAAGTACTTTTGCCAGGTCTCGTCCAAGACATCGAGGGCTCCAATGACTGCCACCAGGACCTGGAACAGCCGGAATCTGTGTCGGCAGGAGATCTGTGGAGGACAGAGGCTAGAGACCATGGTGTCTGACAGTGGCTGGGGATGCCAAGAAGACCACTGGGAGGGTCTGAAAGGAGGCTGGAGGGAGGGAGCACATGTGGACACATCCATTTGACAATTCTCAGGAGACACCTGCCATGTGCTAACTTTGAGCTTGGCCTACTGACTCGAGAGGAAGAAGAGCTTGTCTGTCCTTAGGGAGCTGCTGTGGATTTAAAAACCCCACCTTCAAAGTGAGGTCTTCTCTTCATCAACACGGGGACAGCTTTTCCTCATCTGTGCATTAATGCTTTTATGCATTCAAGCATTCCTAAATGAATGCTTCCATCTCCATGTTTACTCACTACCTACAATTCCCTCCTTCCCTCCCTGTATCAACCCACCTCTCCATCAGTCACTTTAGCTATCTACCCACCAATCTATCCACCCATCCACCCATCAATCCATCATCTGTCCATTTGCCCACCTCCCACCCATCCACCCACTCGTTTCTACCATTTACTGGTGTGTGACCTTAGGCAAATTCTCCTCTTCCCCAAACCATAGTTCCTCATCTTTAAGAGTCATCTCTACCTCATGAGCATGCTCTGAGCATGGTAAGGGTAAATGGGTACATTTCTCTTCCTCCCTACTTAGTTGATTAGCATTCAAGGAGATTGAGAGTTTGTCAAAATAATTCAACTTTCCCATGTAGGGTTTAGGGTTTGAGTCCCGCTTGGGGTTCAGTGCTCCCCTATGCTCCCATGCCTGCCCCAGCGGCCTAAGCAACACCACCTCTGGGTTGTCTTTCAAGTAGTCATGGATGGTCTCCATCACCAGGTTGGGAAACCTCTGAGCCATCTTCTTTATCTTCTTGGTGATGTACTTGATTTGGAGAAGGTCTGAGGTGCCTATGTCTCGGAGCATCTTGGAGCAGATGGCTAAAGGTGACAAGAAGGATGTGAGGATGACAGGGCCTTTGGGGAGTCATATTGTGGCAGAGGGTTGGCTGGGTAAGGAGGGGCAAGCATAGAATGAAAGCGAGAGCCAGGCACATTGGGAAGTCATTTAATATTCTCAGTTTCTGTCCTTCATGGGGTTTAGGATGGGACAGAGTAGGAATGCATTCCCATCTGCATATTCTCCTTCTCTCATTCTTCTTATTATTCTCATATTCATTCACCCATCTATCCACCTACCTACCATCAATTCATCCTGATTTCTATATATCCAGTGATCTAGCTCTTCATGTCTGTTCATTTCATATTTATTTAACCACCCATCTACTCGGGTACTCCGTAGTCCACCCACTCCTACACCTAGCTAACTATCTATTAATACATATTTTGATCCATTTAGCAATATATCCACCCATATAATCATAAATTCACTCAAAAAAATCATCCCTTTATCCCTCCATAACCAATTCTTTGGTTTTTCACCAGTCCATCTCGTCACCTGATACCCTTTGGCACTGGAACAAAGAGGAAAGCATGACAGAGAGGCACGTGTCTAAGCTGAAGTTCTGAGGTGTAAGTGGTGTGGTTGGAGAGGAGGAGTGACTAGGAGGAGGAGAGGGCGTTTTTTATTTATTTTGTTGGTGCTTCAGGAGGCAAGAACAAACCAGGGAGCTCATAGACAGCTGGGCATGTCTGCAGCCTTGTGATACACACAGTCCTAGAGAGGAGCTCCTTCTACTCATCCTCAGGACTACTTCTGGTGGAGGGACTGGGTGGGACCTGTTGTCTAGGCTACCCTCACCTGAGCTGTAGGCCTCCTCCATAAATAACTGGTGGTCCAGGGAAGTCTGGCTGCTCTTGGATCTGCACAGCAGGATGGAGGTAGTGTGGGACTCTTTGTCCCAGGAGGCATAGTCTTGAGGTTCCTTGGTGTGGGTCATCAACTCCTTCGTAGAAACAGAAACGTGGGAGAAGATTCTGAAATGGAGCAAGGTCTGTGTGTAAACATCATGTGTACTTATGTGTGGTCACCTGCGGGGTACATTGGCATGGTTTACTCTGGATCAGGCTTTGCAATGTCCTTCCATGTGTCTGTCCTTCTGTTTAGTGGTCTAGTGAGCCTGGAGAGAGAGAGAGAGAGAGAGAGAGAGAGAGAGAGAGAGAGAGAGAGAGAGAGAGAGAGAGAGAGAGAATTTACCCTGAGGTTCTAGGACACTGTTGAATAAGGCAAAGCTTCTTAGACTGGGTCAGACCCCACATAGGGTCATGTAAACTGCACGTTGGAGCCTCAAAAATTTGATAACAGTAAAATATTTCTGAACATGCAACACCAAAAACCAATTCTAAATCAAACATACTGTGAATTGGAGATATTTCTGAAAGTGTTTGCCTGCGATGCATTGTGTGACTTCACCACAGCCTAGGTCCTGAACACACCACCCACGTATTCTGTACTGCACACAGTATCATGGAAAACGAACTTTGGATAGTTCCCTGCCAGCATTACTCAACAGGTAAGTATCACATTGGCGTAAGTTTGGATTGTATTGTGTTAGACAAACAAGCACATCCATTTTATCCGTCACCAATTTGCTTTTATCTTTAATAAATGGTAAGATCCTACATACCAAACAATTAAGAGAAAATGGCTTTGTGGATTTATGATCAGCCTGTGTTTGACTTGCATGCCTGTTGTATATACCTGTCTTTGGGGATGTTTGGCTTGTATGCCTATTGTATACATCTGTATCCCTGGGGTCTTGTAAAAGTTTCTTAGGCAAGAGATTCTTATGAATGGAGAAGTTTAAGGTCTGGAGTAGGCGGCTTGGCCCAGCAGGGAGACAGACAGACACACTAGGAGTCCAGAAGGGCTCAGAGTGGCTCATTCTAGCGCTCTCTCTCTCACATCGGCTTGGATAGCCAGGGTTTTCAGAGTGGCATAGGTATTACCCTGCCTACCCAGATATCCCTTGAGGGGTCTCCATGTATGTGGGCAGATCTGCAGGAGCAGGAACAGCAAGAGCACAGATAATGCAGGGCTTTATGCTTTGTAAAAGGGTACAAAGTATCTCCCTAGACTGGCAGTTATCATAAAGGGCCTGAAGAAAAGGCCCTCTGGCTTTGGATGCCGCCCAAGTCTAGTTCCTCCGTGCCTCCATATTAGCTTCTGTTCCCTGCTTCACGACTGCCATCTGCTAGTTCATATGTAATTCTCAGTTCCACACATTTCCTATGGGGAAGGCCTGTTCTAGAATAGGTGAGGAGGATAACCATGCCTGCAGACAGAACAAGATCACGAGGCATATTATAAAACACCCATCATGAGTGTCTTAAAAGATAGCCGTCACGGTTATACCAGAAGGTAGCAGCCTCTAAATGTTTTATTTATTCATTGTTTCACACGTGTCATACCGTGTCTCTGATCCCTGCCACCAGCGCATCCATGATGGAGCCACCAGGACCAGATTTCCTTCTTGCCTTATGAAATCAGAAACTGGCAGAAGATATAGATCGTGGTCACCGGTAGACACCATCAGTACAGGACAATGATCCCCAAGAAATGGAAGTCTACAGGGTGAGTTTCAGGTTGTGAAACTGGTTGCCGAGACACGACCTAGCTCCCAGTGGAGACCATCAAAGCCTGTGACGTTTGTGTGCCGCTGACATGGAGGCGGTAGTGTGGGGAGACCTCAGTGGTCAGTGTTTGAGGGAGGCCCAGGAGGAACTCTAAAGGTCTCCAGAGTCCCCTCTAAACCCATCCTCATCTGACCTTGGTGCGTGAAGGGGTAGGAGCAGAGGAAACAAGCCTTGGAGCTGACGCAGGGCTAGGACGCATCCATTTCCAGCTCTACGATGAAGTTTTTAGGAGTCTCATTACTTACAGGGAAAAATCCACCCAAGCAAGGATGCTCTTGCTCTCCCTGACAAAGCTCTAAAAAGCAAGGCTTGAAGAGACCAGCTGTTTTAACAGTCCATATTCCAGACAGAGCTGAAGAGTCTTTATGCATGCAGGAACAGCATCATACTGAGCACGGCCTAGTTCATGGTTCCTGGCAGTCACTTGAAAGTTACCAGAAATGCAACATAGCAAGAAATAATCCACAAAGAGAAGAACATTAACGGACCATAATCAATATGGAGGGCCAAATATGAGGTACACCCAACATTAGGGAGGCTGAGGTGGGAAGACATCTCAGCAAGATTGGTCTACATAGCAAGTTCTGGGCTAGCCAGGGCTACAGTGTGCAATCCTGTCACAAACAAACAGATGCATACCAATGCAGGAGTCACAAAGTCAGTAGACAAGTAATATTCAACATGTTAGAACGAGACATCAGGTGCCAAGGAAAGAAAGGGAGGGGATGAAAAGGACGAGAATCGTGTTTCAGATGAAGCCTCCAGCCGGTGGCTCCAACAGCAGGCTGTACACCTTGGAAGGAGAAAGTGGCAAACAGCAAAGATCTGAAAATGAAGACACAAGCAGACTAGACAAGATGGAACAGCGTTTTCAAGCCGTGAGGCAACTTACAATCTCTTAATACTTCCCAGGTTTGATAAGGATGACAGATCTACACATGGTCTAGGACACTCAATGAACCTTGAGCGAAGAGACACAAAGAACACATCAAATGACACCAGGAAAATGCCACCCGAATCCAAAGGCAAGAAAAACAAAACGAAACCAAAAAACCCACGGAGGGCAACAAAGATATATTAAAGGAAACCAGGGCAGCAGTATCCCTGTTAGAACAATGCAAAACAGAAGAGCAGAAAGAGGCGGGGGGACCTCAGCTATCTAGAAGACTTCACCCAAGAAACTGTCTTTGAAACCTTCAGGTGAGATATGGCACTTTTCATAATGTGCCCCTCCCCCATGAATTCATCCTCAGAGACCCAGACCACGGACAGTGTTAGAGGAGCCCCCTTCCCCCCAAGCAGAAGACTGACAGATCCATGTATGGAAATAAAGAACACCGGAGAGGCTTAAATATGCAGCCAAGTAGAAAAGGTCTCTGCTCATTTAAAATATTTACTGTGAAATAATGCATTGTGGGCTTGTAACAAACGTAGAATGAAAATATATAACATCAGTATAAAATCAGGGGAGAGTCATAAGGATGTGTTGACAACTCTGGCACTGTAGGCGATGCGATACAACTCAGAGGCTGTACTGCCTGCTATGAATACCTAAGCGGTGACAAAGAAGGACATCAACCCAAAGTCAGAACTGCAAAAAGACAATAAAGGACATAGGTCAAGAACACCAAGTTACATCAACAGTCACATGGCATGCAAGTGAATCAGACTGCCATCTAGCAGCAAAGACTGCCAAAACGAAGGAAGAAAGATCAGGTCTGTGTGTCCTGCATGAACCGTATTTGTGCTGCGAGTGGCAGGGCTCAGCTGTAATCCATATTCACAAGGCTGAGACAGGGGAATTATGAGTTCATGGTTAGCCTGGGCTACATAATGAGATCCCGTCTTAAAAACAAAACAACAAAACAGGTGCTGGAGAGAAGGCTTGGACGTTAAGAGCACTTGTTCATGCAGAAGAGCCAGGTTGGATTCCTAGGACTGACATTTTGGCTCACAGTTGTCTATAACTCTAGTTTCAGGTGTGTCTGACACCCTCTTCTGAACTCTGTGGGGACCAGGAATGCACTCAGTGCACAGACAAAACACTCATACACATAAAATAAACGAATCTCCAGGGACTAGGATTCTACCTGTGAAGATGAAACAACATATTAAACTTAAGGAAAGAAAACAGCAAGAACTAGAGGTTGGCGAGGTGCCTGAGCAGTGAGGACATTTTAATCAGGCCAGAGGACCCGAGATCAATCCTCAAGACCCACAGGGTGGAAGGAGAGAACTGACACAATAAGTAATCAGAAACAAACAAAATAAAGAAATAGTAGCAAACTGAGGAGGGGAGGATCTGGAAGTAGTTAGGGGAGGGGAAAGAATATTCTCAAAATACGCTGTATGAACAAAATTTTCCCAATAAAAATGAACCCCTTCCTCCCAAACAAATAGAGAAAACCAACAAAGCCTGATACTGGTTCTTTGAAAGAGCAAATTCATTGACAAGTCCCTTGTGGGATTATTGGAGCAAAAAAAGCAAAAAGGAGAAGATACAAATGATTAATTTAAAACAGAGTGGTGCCTAATTATACATCTTATAGGTGTTTGTTAGATGATAAAGGAATAGAATGTATAACTTTACTCACGATAGGATGACAATGTAAACAGATTGGACAGACACTTACGGCCATAAAATGCTAACACTCATTCTAGAGGCAAATAACAAAGCTCATATATGATAAAAATTATTTTATATTGAAACGCCTACGGTGAGCACTTCAGGCCTACAGAGCATTTGGGGGAGAAATAATACTGACATTTATCTAGAAAACAGAAGAAAGAACACAGTCGAACTCATTTTGTGAGCTACTCAAGCCTGTTCTTTCCATTTCTTCTTCTTGACAGGGTCTCACTGTGTAGGCCTGGGACCTGAAACTCACAAGATCCACCTGCCTCTGCTTCTTGAGTGCCGGGATTAAAGCTGTGCACCATCACATCTGACCATCAGTGAACTTGCAAAAAAGGAAAGTACAGACTCATACACTTCCTCTAAGGACACAAGCTTTCTTAAAAATGAAGAGAACGTCTCACCTGCATCTCCAGGTGAGGCTCCTCTTGAGAATGCAAGGGAATCAATGTAACTTCCCATATCAGCAGACTAAAGGATAAAGACACAATCAACAGACGCAGAGAACGCGTTTGAAAAATGCAGCAGCCGGTTGTGGTGGCGCACACCGGTAGGATTTGCTGAAGAAGGCAGAGGCAGGAGGATTACGAGTTCGAGGCCAGCCTGGGCTACATATTTTGTCAGGCAGTGGTGGCGCACGCCTTTAATCCCAGCACTTGGGAGGCAGAGACAGGTAGATTTCTCAGTTCGAGACCAGCCTGGTCTACAAAGTGAGTTCCAGGACAGCCAGGGCTACACAAAGAAACCCTGTCTCAAAAAACCAAAAAAAAAAAAAAAAAAGAAAAAAGAAAAATGCAGCAACGAAATCACAATAGAAATGGGAATTACAGGAGCCTTCTTAAATGGACCTTGAGAACATAACTCCTCCCCCAGCTCCTAACTCCGCCCCTAGCTCCTATCACATTTAACCCTGAAAGACAGACTCTTTTCCTTCCCAATTAAGGAGGAGGCAAGGGCATCTTCATGACATCCATTAAACTTTGGGGATGGTACCGCCCACAGTGGGCAGGCTCAATTAACAAGATAATTTCTCAACAAAGACATTTCTTCAGAGGTTGGGATTACAGGCAGGCTGCTATGACCATCCAGCACACTCATGGGTTTCTGAAGATCCAAATTCTAGTCCTCATGCTTGCTAGAGAAGTGCACCAACCATCGAGCAACTTCTCCAGACCAGGGCAACTGAGTTTTGACAAAATGCAAAAGCAATTTCAATAGGAAAGGCAGGCCGGATTTGCCAGCATATCACAACTCAGTGAAACACTCAGACATATGCTCACAAAGCAACCCCTATATTTTAAACACATGCATAAAATAACCCAAGACAGCATGGAGTTAAAAGAAAGGCTGAACTCTTCTTGAAAGTTCTAGAAGAAAACAGGAGGAAAGCGCTCATGACCTTGAGTGACAAAGACTTCTTAGACGTGACAAAAGCATTACCCAACCACAAGAGAAAAATATAGATACTTGATTTAATAGAAACGGAGCATGTGATATCCAAAAGGAAAGGTGGAGGGGCAGGGCCTGGAAGCAATCCTTGCAGATCACACAGGTAACAGAGGGGTGAGTCCCAGAGAGCTCAAGAACTCCGAGCTAAACTCACACATGGACAACTGAACAAAACACAGGCTAAACAGTTGATGGGACAGCCACCTGTGGGGAGCAGCAGTCAGCAGAGCAGCAGATGGGCGGAGCCATACTGTCCCTCTGAAGGACAGAAAAAAAACCACCCCCAAACCAAAGCCATGGCAGGGGAAGCCCCGTGCATCCCTAAAATAATATCAGGAAATCCGAATACATCAAAAGCCGTGGGTGTGTGGAAGCAGGAAGTCTCTGCAGGGCCAGGGTGGGGATGTTACAATCTCAACACTTGGGGAAAAAAAGTTGGGTGAAGTTGAACGCACAGTGGGCACGTGACTTAGGCACCCCAGCTGTGTGTGCTCACTCGTGTGTTAGAGTCACATACAAATCCCTGCACAAATGTTTAATAGTGCCTGACTTACAACAGCTAAAACTGCAAGGCATGCAAATGTGTTTTCTAAAAAAGCCGTAGCACACCCCCAGAAATCCAGTAAAAACAGATCCATAATGACACAGACATAAGAAACACAGTATGACACGTAGAAGAAGTAAGATACCAAGGCTACACTCTGTGTTATTTTTCTGACTTTATAGAAAAGGTAACATTGGTTGGTGGCTCCTGGGCTGAGAGTGGCTGGGAGCTTGCTCACTACCAGGCTGTGGTGGGAAAATGTTTGGAGACTGAGCTGTTTCTTGTCTTATTTGTGCTCTAGGACACACTCAAATTGGTGAATTCTATCATATTTAAGTCTGTACAGGAAATGGGGGAAAACAAACAAAACCCAGAGAGCTGAAGGGAACCCACCCTGTCGGATCTCAGTTCATCCTGTTTCCTGCTCATTCCACCCTAGTCCACTGAGCTCCAGCTGTTTCTAAACCACCAGGCAAGCTACAACCTCAGGACATTTGCACTAGCTGCTCCCTTCTATCTGGAGTTCACCCCACTCCCTATCATTGCTCTTCCAGTCCCTTGTTTTGTTTTTATTTAAATTTAAATGACTTAATATGTATATATGTGTACGTGTGCCTCCAGAGGCCAGAAAAAGGCATCAGATTTCCTGGAGCTGGAGTTACAGAAGAGGTGAGTCCCCTGATGTGTGAGAACCAGACTTTGTAAGAGCAGTGTACACTCTTAAATGCTGAGCCATCTCTCTAGCTCCTAGCTGTGTACTTCTTTCAAGTTTTACTGAGGTGTCATCTTGACAAACTTGTCTGAAGCTTCAGCCTGACCCTCACTCTACATAATCTTCTACCACTTCTCAGCTTGTAAGGTATAACTGACAGTATCCTACCAATTCTCATCTCCAAGGCAACCTCAGCCCCTCTGAATCTTTGGATGGAGCCCCGTAACAGCCTTCAGAATATTAACCCAGGTAGCATGCACGGTATCTGAGAGCACTCCAGCAGACACCTCAGGCTTGTATGCCTCCTGCTTTCCCCTCTGGTTCTGGCAGGATGCTCTTCGGTGGGATTGTTTCCCTGGTCCTGCGGACAAGCTTGGGGAGAAACTGTTCTAAAGTTGGGAGCAGGCACCTGGCCAGAGGGGAGGCCTTGGCTGTGGAGCAGGCTGCTGCCCTACTATGGACAGATTTCTCTCCTTGCTCCAGGGCTTAGGTGAAAGCTTCACTACACCATGTATCCTTGGGAGTTGGACCTTCCAAATGAATGGGTCCTGAGGATGGGGCCCAAGCCCAGGGTTAGTGCCTCCATAGGAGGCTGTTCCATGAGAACAGCCAGAGGGTAGCTGTCAATGAGCCAGGAACTGCCTCTCCTCAGAAGTCATCACACTTGGAAATTCTGCTCTGAAATTGTAGGGACAAGTATGATGGGAGAAGCCCAGTCTTTGGTGCTCTGTCACTATACAAAGTGGACTGTGTCCTCATACAGCTGGCATCTGGGAGCTGGGCCCTGTGTACAGAACAAACTTAGTCAGCAACTATTACTCTCAACTTCCCCTCATGGGGATCACATTGCAATGAGGTGGGACACAGCGCGAAGTGACCACACAAGGGAGCTTGTGGACACTGTAGGCAGGAGCAAGATATGGGGGACCATGTGGCAGAGGATGAAGTCAACTTAAACAGCAGACCTGGAAGGCTAGGCAGAGGCTGTGGCCTGTGGGCAAAGCCACCTTGTGGGTACCTGATTTGTGTGCATGTGCATATGTGCCTATGTGTGTATACATGTATATATACACGTATGTAGAGCATATATACATGTATTTGCATGTATATGTGTATGCATGTACACATGTGTGTATTTGTGTATGAGATGAGTGAACAGCAGTGTCTCCTCTTGTCCGGGTCAAGTCTGTAAAAACACAAGCTATTGTGCCTTTCCCACTCTGCCCTGAAGAAGCTAACACAGAAGTAGGCAGCAGCCCATCCCTGTCTGTCCAGCTGTCCATTTGCTGGCTCACACTATGTGGTGATCCTTGCCCATCTTCATCCCTGGTCCTCATGAACAGTTTCTGTCTCTCCTCTCCTGGTAAGAGTAGAGCTTGTGGTTCAGCTCCACACTGAACTCTGATCACACTGAGGGCAGCAGCAGTATGGGACCCACCAAAGTCCCTCTTAGCCTGCTTTTGCAGATGATACCCTTAGACACTGCGCCAGCTTGGCCATCCCAGGATGTACCCTCCAACATGGTGTGTTGCTGCCTGGAAGGTGAAAAAGCCAGGTGCCTGTGGGCTGGGTGGCCTCTGGCTCTCCCATGTCTTCTAGGGCTGAACTGACCTGGGGTTGTGGGACTTGGCTGATGAGGGCCTATCAATTGAGCTGCGTCTGCGTGATCTGTTGGAATGCTGCCCGTCCATGTTGAGATTCAGAGCAGGACACCCACAGGTCCCAGTAGCCAGCTCTATCCTCACCAACAGGCTAGCACTGTCCTGGGTACTGTCCTTTCTCTGGTGCCCTGACTGGCCCTGACCTCACCCTGAGGTCATAATGGCTCCAGTGTCCACAGCACCCTTCAAGAGACAGTGTTGTGGTGCCAGCACTGTCTGAGGATGGTAGGCTGGGGATGTGTGCTCGGGTCTACACATGCATTGAGGACGTGTGTCCCTAGTAAGGTCTCATGTCTGTCTCTTGGTTCCTCACACCTCCGACACTCTCTGTGACTTGTGATGAGTGATTCATCTGTTATAGGAGTCCAGGACCCTGTGGTGATAGTAGGGCCTAGGGTGGGCTATAACTGCTCTCGAGGGCTCCAGCTGAACACATAAGATGCTATGCTCTCCTGTCTGGGTGCTATTGCACAGACATGCCTGGCAAACACCCTTTCACAGACATAGCTCCTGGACTGAGGCCAGCTTGAGGTTCCAAGTAGAGGGTGGGGTAAACTGCCCCACACCAAATTCAGCCTTCTCATTGACTGGTCTTATGGCTCAGTGTCTGTCATTCAACCTCTCTGTGCCTCAGTCTCCCCTCCTGTGAAATGGGAGCACATCTCCTGAGCTCCTGGGCCTCTCTAAGGCTTGAGAGGATAGGGTACTCCAGTTCAGTGCCTGGGCAGGCTAGGGGCATCTTGGTTCTGGTGCCAAATGGTGGCCACCATCTCAGTCTAATAGTTTGTGAGAGATGGTAACAATGACAGTCCTGGCTGATGATGCTGAGTGTCATAGCGTCAGCCTTGGACATTCCTGGGACTCACCCTCACCCTAAAGTGTGGGAGGCAAGGCAGGAAGTCAGGCCTCAAGGTGGAGCAGTAAATCTGCCCTGTAAGTTGGGGATGTTAGGCTGAGGACCTGGGAGGTACTGAGGGACAGCATGTGTAGACACCATGAGGGTTTGAGGTCTGCTCTTGTGGAACTGTGAAGACAAGTCTCGGGGCTGGGGCACCTGAGGAAGATGGAGCGAAGAGCCAGGTGTGACTCATCAGGTGTCTGGGTCACCACAGAGCTGAATCCAACTCCGACATCATATGAGACTGTAGGGTTGACATCTGCAAAGGCCACTAGTCTGAGAGAAGTCTGGAGGCTGTGGGCCTGGCTCTTCACAGCTGAGGCCCTGGAAACTGAGACCTGATCACCTTGGCTCCAGAGTCTGCTCTAAGCAGCTTTGACTCGGACCTGTAGTCCCCATGACTGCTCTAGCTCAATTTCCCTGCCTAGGAGGAAAGGCAGGAGCTGGTAACCAAGTGAATGAGGCCCAAGAATCCTCACCATGCAAGGATACTCTAAGAAGGTACTGTCTGCAGCCAGAAAGAGACCCTTAGCTAACTCAAAGTTAGTTCACACCTTGATCTTGTCAGTCTAGACTTCCTGATGCCCGTGTGCTCTCAGGTCATGTGTTCTGTCTGAGGGGCAGAGTTGAAACCTTAGGTTCATTCAGGGAGGCTGACACCTCCTTACCTATCCATTCATGAGGCAGGTCATAGCATAGCTGGTTCTGTGGCTTCTGTGAGTGTATGGTGGCTCCCACCACCATTTTTGCCTAGGGCCCTTGTCCAAGGGTGTGTGGGAGCCAGCCCAGTAGGCTGATTCCTGAATTTTTAGGAATTTTGTGTGTTGGTTGCTAAACAAAGCCACAGGAAGCTTAAACAGTTTATCTTGAGTCTCCATACGTATCCCGTCTTGGGTTTGTAGTTATGTCACTGTCCTTATGCTAAGACCATTTCTTAGCTGTATACTATACCTGTGTGGGTGGGCAACTATCACAAGCATCCATGATATGCATGAGAGCCTGAATTCAGCAGTGATCCTGGCTATGCTGTGCTTGTGTTGGTCTGCCTGTGAACACCACCAAACATCTGCCAGATATAGGTGCCCTGTCACGTGGGGGCTACTTCTTCCTCATGCCACCCAGAGGTCAGATGTGCCCACTGTCCTGGTCTGGAATGAAATTCAGAGGGGGCCATACATTCGTCATACAGCTGTCGGTGGCAGAAGCAGGATGCAAACCCAGGCCACTAAACAAGTCCAGTGTGGGGACAAGGCCTCCTAGTGATCTGACACCATCTTTCCACAGTACTAGCCTCTCAATCTTGCCTCAGTGTGTCACCTACCTGGCTCCTCCCCCATCCAGCCAGTAGGTGGCGCTGTGGTCACAGACAGGACTGTGCTCAGAGGGCTGCGGTTGGGGGAGGGGGAGGATGGGGGGGGGGAAGTGAAGGCTGGACTCCACAGAGCCTGCCACCCTGTCCTGCAGCCTCTGTAGTGAGCTGCTTCTCTATAGCATCCTCCTCCATCCCAGGAGTGGGGAGTTCTGGGCTGGGAGTCCAGCATCTTACCTCCTCAGGTGGTTTGCTCTTGGGCTTCACTACCAAACCCTTGCATATTGGCTCCCCTAGCAGAGGAGCCTGACCCACTTTAGGGGAGCCCCTGGCTGCTCTCAGGCCCATCTTCTGCCTTTTGCAGCCCCCAGTGTCCAGCGATGCAGGTTTTTTCTTTTTCTTGCAACCCTGGAATTTCGGGAACCCTGGAATTTGTCCCCTTCCTAAGGAAACACAGTCCACCTTCCTAGCTCTTCCTGGCCTCTGAGAAGCCAGGCTTGGTTTCTCTGAGTTCTAGGGCTGCAGATCCTTGAACTGTGCTGGGCCCAGTGGGTGAAGGATGGAGGAGCTGCATTGTTGACGGAGCGGCCAGGCATGGGTCTGCTCCCCTCCTCTCAGCAGCACTGGAGACATTAATCTCAGGCTGGGAATTAATTGCAAGACCTTTATAAGAAAACCTAAGGGACAGGAGGCTTGACAGTGGTCTCCCTGGCTATGAAACCAAAAGCTCAGGGGAAGAAGGAGGAGACATGGAGAAGACAGTGTCCAAGCAAAAACGTCAGCAAAGCACAGGAAACAATAAAACGAAAGGCAGTCCTCCCCCCCTCCCCGCCCTCCCACCCCCATGCATGCCCCAGCCAGGGGAAGGCACCGTCAATCCTTTCTCTAATGTATGATACGGTGTTACAGCCAAACAGTAAAAGAAAACGCTCAAGTCATCAACAGAGAAACCCCAAGGAAAGCAGGGCAGGACTGGGGTGTCGTTCTTCAGAGTGGACAGACAGACTCCTGACCAGCAGGTACAGGTGACTCCATCACTAGAAACCCAGGCAGTATGGTCAGAGCCACCCACGGCAAGCTGTCTGTTCTTACCTGTCAGGACAAGCAAGACTCGGGGATGTGGGGGAGGGGAATGCCTCTGCCTCAGGGGTGATGTGACAGGGTGCAGCCGGTAAAGAAAACAGTACGGAGGTTCCTCGGAAAGTTAAAAATAGCACTGCCATATGATTTAGTAATCGCCCTTCTGGGCACACATCCAAAACCATCAAGATTAGGGTCTCAGGTCCTGTCTGTCACTCCTGTTTGCAGCTGCCGTCACAAGGTCAGGGTGTGGAAGCAGCCTGTGTCCATCTATGGCTGAATGGATGGAGGCACATGACAAGGTACCCAGGGGATACCATCCAGCCTTTAACAAGAAGGGAAACTGATGTCTCACATGTGTGGATGCCCCAGAAGACACTGTATTATGTGAAAAGAATGACCACGGCAGGCAATATGGCTAGTCTCATTCCTATCATGCTTGACCCCAGCCTTGGGGAGCAGTGGCTGGCAGGGCAGGGGAAGAATGAGGGCTACTGGTCCAAGACTTTGGGAGATGGACATCGGTGTAGCACTGAGGATGTAAGCTTACGTGCATGGGACACCGAACCAAAGCTCTGTTGGGGTGGCGTGTCATGGGTGGCTAGGAACCGGCGTTCCCTAAGAGTCAGGGAAGTCATGGGAGCAACAGCTTGGCTGTGGCTGTTGGGGGACTGGGAGGGACTTCAGCCCTTTCACTATGACTGAATGAAATTGAAAGGGAGTGATCTTAGTATGGGCTGCCTAGAGCAAGATACGCTCCTTCCCAGGATTCATAAAACCACAGAAGTCAAGGGAGGGACTAATTCAGACAGGTGGCTTCCCTCAAAGGCTCTGTGGGCTTGGAGATGCAGGGCAGACCAGAAGGGATCCTTGGAAGAGGCAGAGAGTGATACCTGAAGGCCAAGATGCTGCTTGCCCTGCAGAGGACAGCAAGGCAGGAGATAGCAGGAGATGGAAAAATGCAGATGTGGGTGGTGGGGGCGGGAGATGATGGATAGGTTACTCTTCCATGAAGCTGCCCCATTCTCACACTGCAGCACTGCTGTATCAGTCAGCATGACTGTGTAACAAATAGCCCCTGACAGTGAGCTTGCTCACATGATGGGTTGGAGGTTGGGTCTTTTCTCTTCCAGGCCCCAGACCCAACTGCAAGCATGGACATCCACTTCTTCTGAAGTTGTCTTGGTTCTTGGGCCTTTTTACAGCCTGCAGGCATGTATGGAGGGGAGTGACACCTCTCAGCCTCTTTCAGGGATTATGGCTAGTTCCTGGACCACAAGGTCCAGGGTGGCGCCACAGGGAGGCTATGCCACAGTGCTCAGTGCTCCTGACTTCAGGGAGCCCTGCTGCCCACAGCAGTTTCTGCTAGAGAGTCTTACCTTGTCAGCCCTACATCCTTGATTCCTCTACTGGTGCTGTGTCCACGGTGGGTAGGGGAGGGCACAAATCCACAGAGGCTTCCTGAAGCAGGAGACTTAGTCTGGCTCAAGTCTGGGTTCTACTGGAGTTGCTGAAGCTAGGAACTGATGATGGGGCTTCCGGGCTCTGAAAACACCCCTGTGGTGCCATGGCAGGGTAGTGTGGCCGAGGGGATTCAAGGTGTCAGCAGCCCCGTGGGCACACACTGGGATGTGAATACCAGATTGATCTGAGACAAGACAGGATATGAAGGTACCTTCTGACTCTCATGAACCCTGCCCCATCCCCCTTCCAGATGGGGCCCCTTTAAATGCAAGGTTCTGTCTTCCAGAAGGACCCTCCCAGTCTCCTGGGCAGCCAAGTAAACAGAAGTGGGACCCTAGCTTCTGACATGGCTTCCCCTTGTTCTGGGGACCTCAGCCCTACTGGTCTGGCCCCGCCCCCTGTCACCACTCCAGGTGAGACACATGGGGAAGTTGGGGGTGGTGGTGGTTCTGAGAATGTAGGGACAGGGAGCAGCACTCCAGCTACCTTCCAGAAAGTGGGGGTGGGGCCTAGGCAGTGGAGGACATCAGTCTTTTCCTCTGAGTTCCTTCCTGCCCCCCTCCAGCCCCATCCTTTGCCCTGAGAGCCCTCCCAGGGGAGAGAAGACAGGGCCTTCTTTGTTCTGGCCATACCTCCTTAAAACCCTCTAGGACCCCAGCCCTTCACCCTAGTTGGGACACCACCCTCTCTGTTCACTGACTGTTTTCCTATCATCCTGCTGACTTCCCTTCCTGCCGCTCAGGCCTCTGGATTCATCTACTTCAAGCTTGGTCAAGGCCTGGTCAGCATGGAGACTATAGCTCCCCTATAGCCATCTTAGGATTCTTCTCTCATCTGCTCCCTTGAGGAAGCTCCTACCCTACTTGGGGGAAACACACCCTCTGTTTTTAGCCATTTCCCTCCACTCCTAGCTTTGTCTCCCCTCCCACCCAGCCAGCCTTCTCTTTCTCCTGTCCTTGCTTGGCACCCCATCCCCCCAAGGCCACCCCCTCCATTGTCTGTGTCCTTTGGCTGGAAGAACCAGGTCTTCACCCCCCTTTTAAACAGCTGTCTGAAGGGTGCCTCCACCAGCCAGGGCTCTGACGACTTTCTTGGTTACCTGGTCTCTCCTAGCAACAGCCAGGTGCCTTCTCTCTGTGCCCCAGCTGCCAGCTATGAACCTCTCTCCCCATGCGTGACACTAAAGCCATCGTAGGATACAGGTACTTGCCCCCACACAAGGATACCTGACTCTGTCCACCTTACCCACTCCCAGCCAAGGCCAGCTGCCCACCCTTCTCTTTGATGCAGCCACACCCAAGCCACCCTCTGCCTCAGGCAGAAGCATTTGCTTTCTTCAGCCATTACCACAGAGGCGGGAGGCTCTCTGTTCTCTCTCCCAACCTCACTTCCCTTGTAGCGACTGCCTGATTTTTCTGCTCCTCATTTATAACAAAGCTCCACCGGAAGGTTACTTATCTTTGCCGTCTCCAACTCTTTCTCTCCCACTTGTTCTTGAACCTGCTCTAATCGGGCTTAATTTCTGTACTTCCCTGAAGCAACTCAGGTCAAGGTCACTGATGTCCTCCACGATGCTAAGTCTGAGGCCAGCTCTCAGGCCTCATTTGATGTGACCCACTGGCAGCACGTGACTCAGCCCGATCTGCTTCCAGAATCTCCCACACTGCCTCTAAATCACTGTCTTCTCTGGTCCCCTCATTGGCTTCTCCTCCCTCTGACTTGGCAAGGACAGATGGCCCCAGGCTTGGCTCTGGATCTCCTCTCCTCTCCTCCCTGGCCCTCTATTCCCCTCCTCTCTTTCCCTCCCTCTCTCCTTCTCTCTCTCCTTCCTCCCTTCTTCCTTCCTTCCCTCCCCTTCCCCTCATCCCTCCCCCCCAGGTGATTCCATCCACTCTTTTGGCTCTAAATACCATTTCCCCAGGTCCGTCTCCAGCCAGCTGTGCTCTCCATGGGCCCATCTGAAGGGCTTCAGCCTAACCCGTCTCAAATCAAACTCCCCATTGTCTGGCCTCAACAGCACTCCCACTCCACACCAACTAGCTTTAAGACAGCTTCAGAAGCAGGGCTCTTCTCACTGCTGTCCTGGCCCCAGTGGCTTCACCTGGACCAGAGGCAGCTGCTAGGTTACTGGTCTTCCTGCTGCTCTCCCTACCGTACCTCTATAAACTATACTTGCCAGGAACAATGGCAGTCTGATAAAAGCACCCTGTCCATGCCCAGGGTGGTGATGGGGTCACTGTCTCCTCTCCCAGGAACCACTGCAGCCCTCTCTTCTCCGAAGCTTGTCTCTACCAGCACCTCAGAGGAATTCCCACGGCCCCTTCTGTGGCTGCACGCCACCCTGGTACTGAGTGGTAGGACAGAGACTCCAAATGTAGCCAGGGAGAGGGATAGGGGCAGGGACTTCATTGGTCCTCTGAGCTGTAGACTGGGGGTGTGACCCTGCACATCCTGCCTGTGCATCTCAAACCATCGGCAGGCCTGGCTCTCCCCACTGGGCCAGATGGGTCACCTCCAGTTCATCTCTCTTCCTGGCATAACACCCCTCATCCTGCCCAAGGTTCTGACTCAAGAAGGAATTTGTTTATCTATGAAGGTGGAAGAATGGGCTTTGTTGTCTGGCTCATGGCTACCAACAGTACCTAGTCTAGAGCCTGACTGCACACAGCAGGTGCTCAGTAAATGCACTAAGTAAGAATAATAACAGAGGCCCCTGGGCATGGGTATGGCACTGTGGGGGTTTATTGCAGCCCTCAGTTCTTAGACCTTTGCCTGTAGCAAAAATGAAATGTTGACCCCCCCATTGCATTGTGGGAACCCACATATTTTCCAGCCTGAGACTGGGACTGGTCCCCATCGTGGGGACCAGCATCTGCTGTCATGCCGGGTTCCTCACCCCGTATCTCCATCTGAGAGCTCCACTCTCCTTACCCTTACTTCCTCCTCACGGGAACTAAGCTGAAGACCACAGTCCATAGACTGCTGTATCCACAGTAGTCAGCGTGGATTTTGTTGAGTGACTCAGATCCCCTCCTGCCCCAACTGCTGCTTGCCGCCACCTGCTGGGTGAATCCTACTATCCTGAGCTTCCTGGCTAAACTAGCCTCCCCATCTTGAACTTTCTGCCCAGCGACCTGACTTTTTCATACTCTCAGGACCTTGCAGGCCTCTACAGTTTGTTGATGCTGTCCCTCAGGAAAGTGGACAACTTCCCCTTTGGAGGGAGAGGTGACAGGAGGCAGGAGAGGGGTCAGGGATGGAGGCAGGTCCCCCTTCGGTGTTGAGAGGGGGTCCAGTTCTCACTCCCCAGTGGCCCTCACCTGGTTCTTCTGGCCGAGTGGCCTCTCCTTCCATGTCCCCCAGCTTCCCCACGCCAGGGACAAGCGTGCCCCCCCCCCGCTGACTGTCGCGCCCGCCGCAGGTCCGGCTGCGCCCCCGGCGCCGCGCTTCCCCGACATCTACGGCGGCGACGCGCAGCTCTGGGAGGCGCATTTCCGCGGCATCGGGCGCGCCTACCGCGCTTTGGGCAAAGAGGACGACTTCGCGATCCGCGTGCTCACCGAGGACTTCACGCTGCCTTTTCCGTTCGCCTGGCCGCCAGGCCCGGACCCGGCCACCGGGCCGCTCTTCTACGACCCGCGGGACCGCGCGGGCTTCGACTTCCTGCTGCGCGGCCCTGGCGCACCGCCCCCCGTGCTGCTGCGCCCCCTGCACGCCACGGCGCAGGCGGCCGAGCGCAAGCGGCGCCTGGAGCGTCTGGCGCTGAGCTATGCGGGCGCCGGCCGGCCACCTGGCTTGGTGCTGCTGGCGCCCGCCGCCGCCGCCTTCCCTCCCGAAGCCGGCCGTCCTGCTTGGCGCGCCCTCGCCCGCGACAGCGAATAAAGCTTCTGCCTCTCCCGTCCCCGCGTCCGGCCTCGCCCTGCACCGTGCGCCAGGGAAGCCGGGGAGGGTGCGCAGGACACGATGCCTGCACGATCTCAACCGCCTAGTGAGTCTGAGAGTCAGGAAAAGGTGATCCTGGCAGGCTGTGAATGATCCCGGAGAAGGTGGGAGGTCAGGTCTCCACCCCCCAGTTGTCTTTCTTGCTCAGCGCTAGGGTGGGAAGTTCCATGGCCTCACCTGATGTGCACTGCCTGGCCTCCAAGGAGTAGTTGGATGTTGGCTGTCCTTGTGCCTCACTCCAAGGGCCGCAGCGGCTCTGGTTTCTATGACAGGCGCTAGGGATGCACAGGGGTAGAGTGTAAGGGTGGAAAATATGGGAGAGGTAGTGTCAGGAAGGAGTTTTGAGTCTCTGCCCTCGTCTCTGTCTCCTCCCAGAAGGATGCTGTCTACTTCTCCATAGAAAATCTGAGAGGATTTCCTGGAATGTGGCACATGTGACCTGGGCTTCCAGCTTGTCCCTATCTAGGTTGCAAATTTCAGGTGGAAGTCTGTCTGTGTCAGCAGTAGGTGGGCAGCAAGGAAGGACTGCCTAGCCCAGGTGACTTCTCTAAATCGTGTGATATCAAGCAGTAAGTCCTAGTGGTTTTTTAGTGAAAGGACCAGGCCCCATCCTGCTTGGGGGCTTTGGGTTCCTGGTGTAGAGGGGCTGGTGGGCTGGAGGCCCGTTCCCACACAAGAGCATCTGGACTCAGAGAGTTTGCTTCTGTTTTTGTTTCTTTCTTCTAATATAGGAGTTATTTATAACTTCCCAGTGCTGGGAGAAAAAACAGTTCCAAGTCTTGGCAGAACAACTTAGATGGAATGTTCACTTTAGGGGATGTGGTGGAGAAACAGGGACAGGAGGAGGAGGAAGAAGAAGAGGAACACAAAGTGGATACGACACAGCACCAAAGACAGTTTAGTGCTACAGAGGAAGGGGTCCCTTCCTCCCTCTCCTCCCTGGCACTGGCCTGAACAACTTCTGCTTTACGCTCCTTCTCACCTTGGGCATCTCTTCAACTGTACCGAGATGTCCAACGGTGTTGTTGTAACACTATCCAGCATTTGATTCCTAATGAGGCAGCATCCATCTTGACTGTGTGCTGTGTTTGTCTGTCCATATGGTATATTAGCTGTTTAGGCTCCTTAAAAGCAGCCCGTACATGTGGAGGTTATCTTCCAAACACAGGCAGGGTATCAAGGAAGCCAACTGAGCAAGGAAGGGGCATGGCGGTAAGGCAGACCACACTATAGGCAACTGGATGCCAGCCTTCTCAGGCCCCTGCAAAAAACCAAACAACCCCCAAACTGTTATGGGGCATTTCTCAAAGCCATGCTCCCAGGGGCAGGAGGCCCCATTGCCTCTTCATTGTGAGGAGTCCCCCAGCCAGTAAGTCCCCTAGGTCAGCTTGCCCTGTGGGGATGGAGCATGTGCCTTCTCTCCCTCAGCAGCTGATGGGTTCGTTTTATTACTATGGTATAATAATGAAAATCTGGGGGTTGAGCCTTTTGTGTTTTTAACCTCGCCTTTCTAGAAATTTATTTTCAAAGTAGTTTTCAAAAGCATGTGGTTGAGAACTCAGAGACGAACCCTTGGTCCAGTCTGGGACTATAGGGCACCAAAACTCCTGAATGAGTTATCAAATAGGAAATTAAACATTATAAGAAGATGGCAGAGAAATAATGGTCCAAACTCTCATTTCAAGCATTGTGTGAAAGCCTCTTGGAGGGGGTGGCTAAGAAAGGGTAAGGAAGAGCCTGCCTTATAGGCAGGTAAGGAAGCTGACGGCTGAGGACACTGGGTAGGCAAAGGCTAGGCAATCCCAGGGAGTGGCAGCAAGGGTCAAAGATCCCAGCAGGAGTTCTGCCAGGCTAAAGAGACTGAGCTCAGGTGAGCTTCAACCACAGAAGGGATTGCGTGATCGGGTAATTGGGATGGCTGGTAACACAAGCTTCAGGCAATGTTTGCTCCCCAGGCTTAGGGTTGTGAGGGAAGCCCTGCTCCCCCAGCTTGCTGGTTGTGCCCTCAAATTGGCCTTCCCACCACAGCTAGCTCAAATAACACACTGTCTACCTTCACCATTTCCCTGGCCACAGATTTCCAAGAGCTGTTTCAGAAAGGACAGCGGCACATTTAGAAGCTGCAGGAACGCAAACATGACCCCATGGTGAATGTGTTCCCATGTTCCAGGCAGTGTCTCACACCAGGTGACATTGGTCTGCGCCACCCAAGTGAGTTCCTTTGTCAGGAAGGTAGGGAAATATTAGGCATGTCTCAGAGCCATGCTCCCAGGGACAGGAAGTCAGGCACTTAATCACCGCCTCTCTAGAAGCCTGTCAACAGTGGGAAAGGTCAGAAAGGGTGATGGGAGCTGAGCCACAGCCAAGAAGTTCAAGGATGTGGTGCCATGGCCAGCTTCTGCTAAATCTCCCACCTTCCCCTCCACTCCCAGGGAACATTCTGTCCCAAATAGCTACAGACCAGGGTCTCTATCATCTGTGTAAAGTCCGGCCAGACATCTGTATATGCCAAGTGGTGTTGAGGCTGTGAAGGTAGATTCTGCTTCTAGGAGCGCTCAGATGAGTGCATGGTGGTAGGAAGGCCTTCGAAGTCCTTCCTGACCTCAGCTTCTCCTGTTTGCCTCGTTACACAGTTGGGGACACTCAGAGCTGTTTTTGCTTTGACCCTTGGCATAACTCTCTTTGGGCTTCATCTGGGACTCTTGGCCCCTCCTCTCTATCACTGATGCTGCCTCCAGCTGTCTGCCTTCCAAGTCTCATGATGTCTGGATCATAAATATATGAGGCATGTCCTAGTTTCATTTCTGCTGCTGTGATAAAATACCCTGACCCCCCCCCCCCCAAAAAAAAAAAGCAACTTAGGGGAGAAAGGGTTTATTTGGTGAACAATTCTAGGTTACAGTCCATCATTGTATGGAGTCAAGGCAGGAACTTAAAACAACTAGTTACATTGTATCCACAGTCAAGAGCAGAAAGACTGCTTACTTACTTGGTTGGGCTCAGTCCTCCACTCATATACAGTCAGGCTCCCTGCCTAGGGAATGGAGCCACCTACAGTGAGCAGGGTTTTCCTAGGGAATGGAGCTGCCTACAATGGGCGGGGTTTTCCACATCAATGAACTTAACTCAGACAACCCTCCCACATGCCAGACAAGTCACAGACCAATACAATGTAGTCAACCTGTCATTGTGACCTTCTTCCTAGGTGATTTTAGGCTGTGTCAAGTTGGTAAAGCTAACTATCATAAGGCCTCAAACAAGGCCAGATATAGTAGCTATGCCTTTAATTCCAGCACTTAGAAGACAGAGGTGGCTGAGTTCTGTGAGTACAAGGTTAGCCTGGTTTACATAGCCTGGTTCTGTGAGTTCCAGGCTAGCTAGGGCTGCATAGTGATATCCTGTCTCAAACAAACAAGCAAACACCTTAAAAACCAAACAAGCCTTCAAATATTCTTCAGAAGTTGGAGGGAAAGCATTTCTTATAGAGTCACCTTGGATGGTGGGACTTCGCCCTCACCTTTCAAGGAGCTGGGATGCTGAGCCAAGACCCACACTAGGGTTTGTATGCTGCTCCTGTATGCTACCATATCCTAAGGGCTAGCCAGTCCTCTGCCCTGAATATAGCAGTGTCTCCCAGGGTCCCTCATTCTCTTGGGAGCCTGAGCTGACTGCTGTTTATTTGGCCCAGCCTCAGGATGGGGGGATCTGACACTTGGATGAACACCCATCTTGCCATGGTAGGGTTTCTGTCCTGGTGCACACATGGTAGAGCTGCATACAGCAGGAGCTCAAGTTGGTATCCAGAGCAGTCATATGATCTGGGACATCACCTTTCTGAGCCAAGGCAGAGCGTCCTGGGGCCTCACCATTCTGGGAATGGAAGAAAAGGGGAGGATGAGTCCAGTATACAGATGCTGAGTTCCTTCCACCTCACAGCTGTTCCAGGTAGCTCCATGCCTTGTTATATTCAAAGGAGACGGGGACATGCTTTGAGTCCCAGGCTGTTTGGAATAGAGGTAGGACCTATGTCCCCAGGTTTTCTCAAGAACAGATTCTGAGGAGCAGTGAGGATGTTTAATTAATTGCAATTACAATCTTCAAAGGAAGCCCTGAGTTGGAAGTTGTTCCTAATTACTGTGTTATGATGTCGGCCGGCTCTCTGAATTGATTGTGTTAGACTTTCCGATGGAGGCGTAATTGAGTTGCTGTGAAGGACCTACTTTATGTCCCTCCCCTGTAGATAAATCCTGTGTTCAGCAAAGGCAGGGAGTTGGGTTGGCAACGAGAGTAGGATGGGGGAAGATGCTAATGCCTGGATGAGGGCCTCAAGGCCAAGGTCAGGACTGATGGCTGTAGGAATCTATTGTGAATGGTCAGTTGGGCTCTATGTGGTCACCTCTGCAGGTTAATGAATGTCCTATTTAAATCTACTGTCAGTTCTGGGTGTGGCTGCTCCTCCTGGGCTATAAGGCAGGTGGGGTTAGTAGGTGACCATTGACAGCCACTGAAATTCAGGCACCATGACTTTTCCACTAGTGGACCAAAGCATCTTGGTCAGAGGAGCACATGGAAACCCCTTTCTTGTCTGTCTTGGCGATTTAAAGTACTTGCACCTGGGTTGCCCATAGTCTGGGTCCTGGGGCTGACTAGAGTTAGAACTCTGTGGAGAGAATGAAGATTCACCTCTGAGATTGTTTCCTGGCAGCATGCCATATGGAGGGAGGCTACTCTGGCTACAGGGCTCATCAAAGCCGCTTGGATCCTGGGCTGGGATTCTGCATGACAGCTGGGCTGCTGCATGCAAGCAGGCCCTGCCACACCCCAGGCTCATGGGAAGTGGTTTGTTTTTTTTTAAACTTCCTTTCTCTGTGCCTCAGTTTCCTTGTCTATAAATCTGGAGATGGGAGGGTTTGAGCAGGCAAGTTTCAACCCTTCCTCCTCCTCAGGGAGAACCCAGGATTCTCTTAGAGGAGGCTGTACCTCACTGCAGCCAGTCACAGGTCCTAGTGTGGGTGGGGTCTGAGCAGGGTCGGGAGGATGGGTACAGGCAAGCCTGCTATAGGAAACTCAGGAAGGGATGGCAAGGTGATGGAGGCTGGCCAGTGGGATCTAGAGATGGTGAGCAGAAGTAAGCTGTATTCTCCCCAAGGCAGGAGGCATTCAGGCCTGGGGAGTGGGGATAGACCCTACCAATGAGATGAACAGTGATGTATGTATGTCCCTAGGCCTGAGGGGATACCACCGTGAAGGGAACACTGGGGTCTTGGGAGCTAAAGGCATCAACTCTGTACAGTGTACGCACGCACACACGCACGCACGCACATGTGCACACAGACACATCTAGACGGTTAAGTAAAGCAGGGAAGGTGAATGCAAGGTGGGCAAGTGAAGGGGAATTGGTAAGTCATGTTAGTGTGCTGGTGGGGCAGGTGATGGCTTGGATTGTCACATCAGGTGGCGGAGGGATCTGGGGCCAGCAGAGGTTACCTGAAGGCAAGAACAGTTGGCTCACAGGTGATGTCTTGATGCCCACAGGTGGCTCTGTGGTCATTACCACACATGGGATGGGGGTGGGGAGGCTAAGGCTAGAGAAGCAGCTGAGGCTCAGCTCTGGAGGCCTTCTAGGGTATGCTGGGGGATCTGAGCCTGTGAGGAAGGAATGCACAGGTTGCTGAGTGTTGTCTCTGCCCTCAAATCCCTGCTCTCTGCAGGCTTCTCATCAGGAACAAGGACTGGCAAACACTAGTCTCTGTGTGCTGCTTCTCTTCAGGCCTGTTCTTTGCAGTTTGCCCAAATTCAAGCCCAAATAGTTGGGCTGTTGCTGGGATGATGAGTGCTCCCTGGCCCCCTAATTACTGAGTACTAATGAGCCCTAAAATTCAATTAAGAGAAGGAGCTGACAACCCTGTGTCCTTTCTCTCTGAGCTTTGGCAGAGGAGCAAGAACCTCAGGAAGATGGGACAGATGAGATGGGTTACTAGGTATTTGGAGTTCAGGTGGGCACAGCTGTGGTCCCCAAGAGATGGGGATGAATGGATTATCCTGGAATGACAGGAGGGCCTGACGAGATACCTAGCCCTAACCCTCATGGGTGGCTCCGAGTTCCAGTTGTGGAAACTGAGGCAGACGGCAAAGAAGAGTGTCTGGCACCACCTTTTGAGTCCCAAAGCCCTGGGCAAATGAGTCTCTGAGTCTTATTCTCCATGGGAAGTGAAATGACCACTGATGGACTCTGCCTGACTTATCCCAAGGACTGACAGACTCTCCAGCCACGTAGGGCTTGGATCTGTCTGCATGTTTGGTGTGTGTGTATTGGTGATAGGAGGAACCATGGTGGCCTCTGACCCCAACCCTGCCATTTCATCATGCTTTCTGCCCAGTTCCAGGCCTAGATCACCTACAAGGGTCAGGGAGTCCCCACAGTGCCCCCACTGGGGCTCAGCACCTGTGCCAAGGCCATGAATATGCCAGCACTGCCCACCCCTCCTGTAGAGCTTCCTCCAGGCTGCAGTGGGCTTCTACATTAATCACTGCTAATTGCTAGTGGGAGTCGTTCTTGTCAAGAACCATTATTCCTTGGAATAAAGAGAAAAGACGCCTCCTTTCAGGAAGGCAGCTTGGCCCGAGGAGGAACAATGCCAGGCCTGAAGGAGGTCCCCTGGCCCAGCCCACTTCCAGGGGTTTCCAGAATGCATGTGACAAACTCAGGCTCCTGGCTTTGGCTGAATGCGCAGAGAAACAGAACATTCATCTTGCTCTCTCACATTTTCTAAAGTTGTTGTGAGTTTCCTTGAAACCCTGAGGGCTTTTTTTTCTTTTCTTTTTTTGGCAACAACAGCTGGGAATAAGTTGACACTTTCTGCTTATTGCTGGGGACTGGAGCGGGAAAGGGGGCCTCTGCTTGCCAGTCCATGGTCCCAGATCCCCCCCCTCTAGGCAGCATCTACTCTGTCTTTGGGGTCTCTAGAGCTGGTGCTAGGGTCATAGTCTAGGTGGTCAGCGGGGACAGTGGAGTGGCACAGGGATGGTTTTACATTTATTATCTTGAGGGCTTCCTCCCCTCAAAGGACCCAGAAAACATAGGGGGCGGGGAAACTTCACATTATCTTTTTAAAGACCTTTCCTAGGCTTATGTTTCATTGGAGTATCTCTAAATTAGTTTTTAACTGGAATTTTGGCTGGTATTTTCTTACAGAGTATCATGCCTAAAGTCATTTAATACTGACTAAAGCCATACACATGGGGAACATGAGACCTGAGCATGACACATACACAGAGCTCAAGCACTCTGCATCCATGTGTATGCATGATGTTATTATTCTACGTGTGTCTGTATTTGCTTGTGCCATACATGTGAAAGCATGTGTGCACTTGTGTATGCATACATGTATGCATGTGTTCTTGCTGGCATGCATGTGCTCTGCTTTCTGTTTGCTCGTGTTACGGACATGAGTACATATGCACATGTGTGCAAGTATCTTTGCTGATGTGCATACACACTGGGCAGTATCATTAACATGCATGCATATGCATGTGTGTACCTATGAGTACACACATGTTGTTGCTTGTGTACATATGAATGCACCAGAGTGGGTACATGTTCATGTATGTGATATGTGCATGTCTGCTTGTGTCTCTAGGCTGCCATGCATGCTATTTTCTGTGTGAGTAACAGGAAGGCCTTTGTGGTTCTGGAGTCCCCATGCTGCCTCATACTGTCACAGTAGCTCTGTGAACTGTATGTTGAGGAGAGACTGAGGCAGTGTTCAGATGACTGGCCTCATCTCTATATTGAGAACTGACCCAGAAGGATACAACCTGGGATTCCTGGTTTTCAGCCCTGACCTTCGTTTCACAAGGAGGCACAGAGTTGGCAGGCCACAGAACAGTCAACAGTCAGGACATACCACTCTGAGGCTCCCCTGGTCTCATGAGCTCTCAGGTCCTGTCAGGTCTCTCTTCCCTTCTTGTAGATCCAACTCAAGCGATCTTACCCATTCCTCCCGCTGCTGAGGTCCAACACTGGAAGGTCATCAGTTGTGGCCAAATCCAACACCTCCTGACACCCAACTAGGTTATGGCTTTATTTCCAGGGACAGCTCCAGAGTCCCCATGGCTCTATCTGGAATTCCTGTCTTCATCGTACACTTTGCGAAACACCTCCACATGTGTCTGTTTGGCCTTTTGACTGAGGTGTGGGCTTCTACCCCACACCTCCAAGCCTTAATGATGGCGGTGGACATTCTGAGGTGACAGTACCATCTTTATTTCTGGCTGCATAGACTGGTGAGGCTCCCACCTCCTGCCTCTTTGCTCCCTCAAATACTTGAGAGGGCCTGGACCAAAGTCAGAAGGATCCATGCTCAGATCTGTGCATCGTCTTCCAGTTGGTAACTGGGGCAAACTCCTCCCAGCCTAGCCTTGTACCCTTACCTGTAAATCAGGGTGCTGGGAGGATGAGGTGGGCAGGAGAGTGAGGTTGCAGATGAGAGCCCAGAACAGCGGCTGGGGCAGGAGCAGATAAAGCCAGGAATCTCCGTGTCTCCAAGTATGCTGGGCCACCTCCACCAGCTTCGGAGTCTCAGTGAAGGACCAGATGGTGTTTTGAGCATTTTAATAAGAGCTATTTGCAGTGTTGCTGCTGTTTAAAAAAAAAAAGAAAAGGACTGCTTAATGAGCGAACGCACGTTGGTAGCGAGTTAAAGGCACTCGGATGTTTTAAATATTATGTACGTTGTGTCGTGTTAACAAACCTGATTTTTAATTACACCTTCTCCTGCTGCCTGGCTGGGCTGGGCTGGGGAAAGGGAGGGAGACAACCAGACAACAGTGTGGTTGGCCATTAGAAGTGATAGCCAGTTCTTTTGGGTCTCCTCATGTTGTTGCCTGGATGGTGCAGACCCTGAAGTTTAGTTCTGAGGTGGGATGAGTTGGCTCCCTCTTGTTAAGACTCGTTTCCTAGCTAAGTCCTGAGTCCTAATCCCGGCTGCATGTTAAACCCAGTCTTGGCCATGTACTGAGCCCTAATCCCTGCTTACAGGCTGAGCCTTGATCCCGTAACCTTCTGAGCACTGATCCTGGTCTTAAGCTGAACTGTGACGTCAACCATAGGCTGAGAACTGATATTGGGTACTATCTGAACCTTAGTCTTGGTTACAAACAGTCTAGTCGCTGGTCATGGTCTGAGCTCTGACCTCGGTGGAATGAAACTTTGGTCACATCAGATATGTGTACCAAGGCCTCAGTGTTCTCTGGTAGTGTCTCTCATGAAGGTAAACATGGTAGGTGGGACATTCAGGGAAGACCTGAATGATTTGGAGAAGGTAGGCTAGGCAGGGCTGGGCTGGGACCCCTGGCAGGTGTCATTCAAGCCATTATGTGAGATGTGTTGATGACCCTTCCTCTGTTCAGCCCACAACTGCCCCCATGGATTGTGGCCTTACCTAGTGGGTTACCTGCCAGGGAGAAGCATGGGACTAGCTGTCGCCTGGTCACCTGGAGGAAGGGCATCAGGGATTCTGTCTGGCTGGTGTCCTGGGAGATGATGACTGTATTTAGCTCGGTGCTGGTGGATGGTCACTGCAGGCCATGGCTGGGGACTGGCAGAAGGCCTTCACTGTTAGGATCTGTCACTTATTTTGTGGCAATAAAGAGCACACTGAATTCATGAAAACATTATGCAAATGACATATTTTAGTGTCATATTTGTGAGCTTTTGCCCAAAGAAAAGCTGCTTTAATTGGTGTAATTGACTCTTTTAACAAGTCCCCTTTTCACATTTTAAAAAAAGTGACACCTTTCTGAGTAGGGACTCAGCTGGAATCCCAAGGGTTTCCCTGAGCTCACTCCCAGAGGCACCTTAATCAGCAGGGCTAGGCAGAGCAGACTCCCAGGTGGCCTGCCTAGCCACGCCCCTCACGGTGCCGACCTTCCAGCAAGCCTCCTGGCCTAGCCACGCCCCTCACGGTGCCGACCTTCTAGCAAGCCTCCTGACCTCACAGCCAAAAGATGCTGTTGCACAATGGTGGAGCTGCTGTACTTCTCCCTTGCTGATGAACCCTCAGTGGTTCTCAAGGTCCCGAGGAAGAAGCTGCCGTCTGGGCTTCCGAGTTCTTCCTCCAGCCTCCTCAAGGTCTCCTTCCTCTATGGAGTCTCGTTCTGATGCGGTGCTTGGTAATTGTGGAATGAGTGCATGAGTGAATGGTGGTCTCCTTGGCCCTTCCCCTGGTATGCTGAGATTAGATTCTGGCAGTCTGAAGGTTCCCAAAGATCCTGCAGGGTTCATGCAATCACATTGTTGGAGAAGGCTCACTGCATCTTCCATGACCCTCCTCTTTTACTGTGGAGGACTTGGGAGATTTCACCCCATCCCACCCTTTCCTACTTTGAGGTGTTTCATTTTACTCTCCCCCCTTGCCAGGCACATCCCTCCTCTGTCTTTACCTGAAGGTTCCTGCTGACCTTTGGGTCTCAGGTTAGACACAGTGCCAGGGCCATTCTGTCTTTATGTCTTGGGAACAGCTTCCTCCTCTTCTACATAGTATCCATGGGAATAGCACCACTGAGGTCTCCCTGCCCAAAGTTCTAGTTAGCTTTGGCATGTAATGCTCATATTGTGTAGCCCAGGACCCTTGTGAGGTCGTTTCTCTCTGGCTAGTGCACACACACGGTATTAGTGCCAACCCTGTGGTCCTGGCAGCTTCTACACACATGCTCTGGGCTCCTCTGGACATGATTTTCTCTGTGTCCATGCTGGGCGCCACCTGCCCTGTGGTCTAAGCAGGAGCAAGGGCAGGTGAAGTTGCCAAGGCGGGAGGGAGATCAAAGTGGTGGCCGGGAGTGGTGCCTTAGGCAGGCAGCACATCTCAGCCACTCACTCTTGCAGACATCCAACACACCAAAAGCAGTCCATTTCATTTACAGCTGTTTTTGAAGATGCATGGAAAAAATATATTCTACAAAATCTTGATCTTGAGCCTGGGTTGGTGGGGCAGTTTCCCATCTCAAAGCAGGTCTTGGCCATTCCACTCTCTGAGGCCCTTCCCTATCAGCTCAAGCCAAGTAGGTAGACACAATCCAGCCCCTTTTCCAGCTGTGCCTCATGAGGGAGGAGGTCATCAGAGATCTCTTGTATTCTTGAGTGACAAGCATCAGTAGCGGTCTTTCCTGGGAGGAATGGGGTTGTCTTGCACACTGCTTCTTCCATGGCTCTGCCACTGCTGTGGGTTCTCCTGGGTCCAAAAAGCTGGATCAGAGCCTGGTAACACTGTGTCCAAGAGACACTATGCCCACAGCTACTCTGTTTGTGGTGCTGGGGCTCTAGGGCCATACTGCTGGAAATTTTTCTCTGGGCCTAGGTTTATGCAGAGTGCTGGGTACCAGTGCCTGCTGGAAGGAACAGTTTCCCTGTGAACCTCAAGAAAGATGTCCCTTTTTTGTTTTGCAGGGGAATCTGAGGCTATGGAGAGCCTGACTCCTCTAGGGTTACATAGCAAGCAACTGATCCCCTTTCTTGCAGCTCAGGCCTCTATAGAGAAACATGCTGAGTGACACTCATCTGGGGCTGGCAACCTCGCCATTATCATGTGACCTGCTTTTCCATCCCTGCTGCATGATGCTGGAGGGAGGACCAGCTTCGTGGATAGGAAGAGCCATGACTGGGGGTAGCATGGTAGAATTTGGTGCTCTCTGGGTTCTTGTCCCAGCTCTTCCTATGACCTGCAGAGAGAGCTTGTAACCTTGCTTCCTTCTGACTGCCTGGCTAGTCCAGATGGCTCTGGAGCTGAAATCTGGCTTTGAAGATGCCTCTGTCCTCCTGCCAGGATGGGACAGGGCAGGACAGGGTTCATTCACCCTGTGTGTCTGGAGCTGTCTAGACAAAGCTCTCAGACTCCCAACATGCACAAAAATAGCAGCTGGGTGCTAGCTCCATCCCTGCTGGGAACAGATGTTGCCTCAAGGGGGCGGCAGGCAGCCAGCAGCGGGAGGGGCTGGTCTGATTGCGGGAGTTCTCTAGCTGCAGGCCAGCCAATGAGCCTGAGTGCTGCTGGCCGCGCCATTGACTCAGGCAGGAGAAGGAAGGACAGGGACTGAAGCTGGGAGACACTTAACCTGTCCCAGGTGCTACACCTCTGTCCCTAGGGCATTCCTGGGGACTTAACTGGCAGGTGTGTGCTCCCTTCTTTAGGTAAGAAAACCTGGGGTGTGAGATCAAGAGTCTACCAGATTCCATGAATGGTGAGGCAGAATGGGACTGGGCTGCCTGAAGTCATGGTCAGGGGGAGGGCACACTGCCCTTGGTAGGGTGGGGGAAGGAAGCAGATACTTCAGTCATTTATTCATTTATTCATTGGTTACCTTGCTGGGACTGAATTCTCACCTGTACTTGGCCTGGCTCACTGGGTACTGAGGGCTATGCTGAGTCCATCTCGGACTCAGTTTGCCCATGTATGAAATAGATTGCAGTTAGTGGGTCTCTTCCTTTGTGAGCTTAGCTGGCTCACACATGTGGCTACCCAGCTCCTCAGCCTAGATGTTTGTTACGCTGGGGCAGCTTGGAACAGAGACCAATAAGGCTACCCCATTTTTCATTTTTGTTCCCTCCCATTCCTGCCTGTTCCCAATGTAGGTGGTCTGACTTGGAGCCAGAAGGTTCAGACAGCTTGACTCAGACTCCACACCCTTCATTGATGTCTTGCTATAGCTCTATGAGAGGAAATTGGTGGCACCCAGGTACCCCTAGACAACCCCAGTGTCTGAAGGCTCTTCCTTGTCTCCAGCCAGGGTGCTGGTCTATAGTTCTTAGTCTAAGCTGGCTCCAGAAGCTTGGGTGGTTTCCTCTTAGATAGCTCCTGAGGGCTTTCTGGGGGTTCTATAGGCCACTTGAAAGCAGTAGGTTGGATTCTGGAAACTTTTGGAGCTTAGGAGTCATTGGAGGTAGGGTAGGTTGGGAGCCTGAAGTCAGAGCAACAACTATGGGCCTGAAGGAGCATGTGCCACACTGCTGGGCAGTAGAATATTTTAAGACACAGAGGCTCCAAAGTACATTTCACAAATGGGGAAACTGAGGTCAGGAGTGGCAAGGCAGTGTATCTAGGTTATAGCCCAAACCCTGGGTTGCTATGAGTGATGTGTGCCCAGGAACCTCAGAGAGGTGCCTTATAGGTCTCAGTTCCTTGGTCAGATGGAAGCTCCTTTGCCCATGGCTTGGAACCCCATCATAGTCCTTGTTCCCGGGTCTATAACCCTTCCCCACGCCATGCCAGATTCTTAGGAAAGTCTTCTTGTTTGCATCACATCCTGACACCTAGTGCAGGACAAGTGGTCCATGGGTGGCCACTGAGTGAGTGGCTGCCTATAGAGATTCATGAGGGGCTAAGCTGTCAGCTCAGAATTTGGGGTTTCACTGGGCTGGTTAGTAAATGGTGTCTTACTCTGCATTTGCTGCTAATTGAACACAGCACTGCATCTCATAGCCAGATGCGGGGAGTCTGTTACTCCTACCCAATACCAGGTGTCCTCTCTGAAGGAAGCTATTTCACACATCTGTTGCCTTCTTGCTGGGGTGTTGAGGAGCCATGGAAGGTGTTGAGGAGGGTGTGATGTAGCCTTCTGGGAACATTGGGTGTGTTCTGGTTCCAGCCAGATTATGAGGTTCACGTGAAGGTTGTAAGAATTGAGAGGGGTCATTAGGGAGAGTGAACAGAGGGCAGCTCACCAAGGTAGCTTGTCTGAGTTGGTGCCCCACAGAAGTGGTCAAGGCTATCCCTTTGTCTGAAGGGACTGTGGATGTGAGAGCCTTGGACAAAGGGGCTGTGGATCTCCCATTGGTTGGTCTCCTTCCACATGTTCTGACAAGGAAGGAGAGGGTCAAGGGCTCTGAGGAGTGGAGAGAGTAGTGTGAACTTAGGCAGTCAAGATCCCAAGCTTAAACAAGCTACATGGAGGACGACCTGTGGAGATGCAAGAAAGTGCGTGTGTGCGCACACACACACACACAGAGTAATGCATGTACAAAATGAATGCACACCAACACATACAGACACACTCAACTCTCACACTTACACCTACCCAGACATGTGTGCACATACCTCACAAACATACACATGAATGCACATACCTTTGTGAGTCCTTGAGAGCCCGAGTGTGCCTGGCAATAGGCTCAGGAAGTCTTGTCCCTGGCTGCCCACCTTGTGACAGACAATGGTCAGAGGGTCTACCCAGGCCCAGGATCTCATTGGAGTACTCTCATTGGCTCCATGTTCCTTGCACAGCTGGAGAGTCATTGCTACAGAGGGGAGTGGCAAGCTCCAGGGCAGACGGAGCAGGAGTGTCCCTGTGGATGCCTAGATCTTGGCATCCAGTCCTGTTCCAAGGCCTGCCCCCTTCTGCCAGCCAGCCTCTGTTCTGCATTGGGGTGGAGTGGCAAACCCACGCTGGGACCCACTTCCTGCCACATGGTACTTTAGTTTTCTTTGGTCTGTGAATGGCAGAATCCCATCCCATTATGGTTGACGAGCTATGTGACAAATGTCACAGATGGAAGTCCAATAGCCTCCTACTGCCTCTGTCACTGCCTTAGAGATTAGCTTCAAAATCCACTTCCAGCCTAAGGGACCAGCCATTCCGGGTCCAGCATTGGAATCTGGGTACACACTTTAGGTTGCACTTTCCTTCTCTAGGTATGGGGACCTCCTTGCTTAGCCTCCCCCTAGGAGGTGGGCAGGGGAGAGGCATTCTCTACCTGACATCACTGTCCACTGGATAGTGTCCTTTAACCTTCTGTATGACTGCAGACTCAAACAGATACAAGTCCTACCCCTCCCGTACACCCAACACATTCCAGGCTCATCACCCATTCCTGTCACACTGGTACAAAGCCCCAGTCCAGCGCTCACACCAGCATGGTGCTGCAGACACAGGGCACGTAGGAGTCACTTGGTCTCCTTTTCATATAAACACAACATAAGGAGCACAGTGAAGCAGCCCTGACCCCCTGCTCTCTAGGGCAGGGGTTCTATGCTGTTATCCGTTCCATTATATGCAGTCTCACCCCCATGGCGCTTTCCTGTGTTGGGTGCATTAGAAGCAAATGTCACCCCTCATGGTTGGTACCTCTCCACAGCCTTGTGGCTCCTCCATCATCCCATCACAGGGCTAGCTGCACCTCAGCCCTCTGAGCAACTTGGAGCAACTGCTGCAGATGGAATAGGGTAGGCAGACCAATTGAGGAGCTGCCCCTGCACAGGCCCTGCGGCCCCTCACACTAGACTGCCTTTATCCTGTCCCTTCCTTTGTTATTAGCCAGCTCCCTGCTGGCTAGGGATGCCATTTGGAAGCAAATGTCCCCCAGTGTCCTTTAGGAAGTCACCACATTTGGAAGGAACCAGAGTTTGTCCCTGGACATGGACACTGTTCTGTGCCGGAGGCCAAGCTGCCAAAAACATACATTTCTAATTAAAATAGGAATTAATCCTCTCCCCAACTACCTGCTATCTGCAGTTGGGTGAGCACAAGTCTTATTCTTCTAATTAATGTTATCACTGGTAGCATTATTTACATAAGCAGATAGGATTTACGCAGGCATGTGGGAGCTGATGGGAAACATTTTTTCCTGAAGTTAAAAACAATTAATTACCTTGACCATCCCTCTCTCAGTCTAATCACAGATGTACAGACCCTTTATCCATCCCCCCCCCACCCCAGCCCACAGTGACGCCTTCTTTAATACACTGGACACTTGTTTTTAATGAAGGCCATAAAGCATACAGAGGGGGAGCGGCAGCCAGGACCTGGAAGGCCCAACACACACGATCTACTTTTGCTTGGTGTTGGGGTTTTTTGTTGACTAGTGAAATAGGTTCTAAACACCACATTAAGATCTCAAAAAGCTCCTGTCAGATTAATAAATCATACTAAGTGCTCTGGCATTCAGCAGTGTGTCGGGAGGTCTGAGGCTCTGTGGGAGGTGAGGTGTGGTGCCTTCAGGGGCTGCCTTGAGTGGTCTTTGCCAAGGTGTTCTCTAAATGCCATCCACTCCGGAGATCTTCCCTTAGCTTTGTATCTGGGTCGTGTCCTCCCTGTTCTGTAATGCCACCTCCTCCTGGGGTGTGGCTGTGATTTTTATTTTCTTCCCCTGCCAGACCGTATATTCCTTTGAGAGTCTCAGTGACAGTGTGCCCAGTCTGCTTCCCACATTGCATATCAAAGTGCCTGGTAAGGTTGGCCAGGCTTGTGAATGTACGACCTGGTCTCCTTTGTCCTGTGGTAAACAGAAGAGCGCCTCAGGTTGGCTGAACAATGAGTGTAGTGCTCAAGCTTCCTTTCCCAACCCCTGTGGTAAGTTTTGTTGCCTCAGAGCTGGGCAGGGCTGCTGGCTAGCTGTGGCCTCTCTGACCCAATTCCCTTCATCTTCCGGAGGAGATACCCCATCCCACATGCCAGCCTGAAATGGCCACACCATACATACCATCTTTGGATTACACAGTTCTGGGGGTGTAAGGATGCCTGGGTAGTAGACTAGAAGCCGTGTGGAGAAGGGACAAGGACTGAGAGTGAAATTCTGAGGCTCTACCCCCACCCTGCCGCCCCCATGAAGGGAACAGATGTACCATCTCAAAGAGTTTCCTCCTCCAAAGAGACTCTAGTGTGCTTTTCCCCTTCTTGAATGAAGGAAAGAATGAGGCTGAGTGGAGAGTAATTACTGAAATTGAGGCGGAAATCTGCCATGAAAGGGAGCAAAATGAGGATCAGGCAGGAAGTGCCCGTCTCCTGGCCCCAGCCTGTTCTGGAGCTTTCCAGCCCAGCCAAGGCCACTGTCTTTGGCACTCAGTGTTAGCCCTGGATGGCTAGGTCTGAGGAGTGAAGCAACCAGGCCTGCTCAGGTGTATCCACATCCCTTGGCCCCTCTGTCCTGGGGCCTGTGGAAACCCAAGCCTCGTAACGCAACGCACTATGTGGAAATCCCTCAAAGCCTTGTGCTGTGTGTGGTCTTTCCTTTTCAAAGCTACAGGGACTGGGAGTGGGCAGGTTGACTCCTCTTGTGTGTGGAAGGAAGCTAAGCATTGGGCACAGGCTTCCTTCTTCCCAGGCCTCCTTTCTAGGTGAAAGCACTGATGTTTACAGGCTGACACTGCACACTAGCTCTGTCCTTTGGTTCTGCCCTGACCAAAGCTGCTGCTCGAGTTAGAGAGTAGGGTACTTCCATCCTCACACCACACCAAACCTCACCTACCTCAGTGCTCCAGAAGCATTTGGCAGAATTCTGCCTGAGAGATTGGACGACAAGGGTCAATGCCATGTTCTACAGAATCAACCTGTCTCCGTTCTTGTCATCTTGACACAAATCTAGACACACCTGGGAAGAGGGGATCTCTGTTGAGGGACTCACTCTATCGGATCAGGGAACTCCATCAGATTGGGGAACTCACTCCATCAGATTGGCTTGTGCACATTTCCATGGCACGTTCTCCTGATTACTGGTTTATGTGATAGGACCAACTACACTGTAGGCAGGACCATCCCTGGGCGGGGGTGGGGTCTGGGTTGTATAAGAATAAGGTGAACAAGCCATGGGTACGAGCTGGTACTCCTGACGTCTCTGCTTCAGTTCCATCTCCAGATTTCTTTCTGACTTGAGTTCCTGCCATGGCTTCCCTCCAAGATGAACTGTATAACATGTAAAATGCAATAAGTAAAGCCTGTCCTTACTAAGTTGCTGTTGGTCATTGTGTTTATCACAGAAACAGAGAAAACAAGCCATGGCCATAGCTCTCTGGAGCTGCCTTTCCATACAGCTCACTATGCTGGGGGAGCCTGGGGAGACCAGAGACCCAACCTCTCACTTCTAGTTCTTGAGCCTCCAGGGGGTCAAGGTAGCCTTGGGGTTTCTGTGTTCTGGGAACCCTGCCCATGCAGGTTTGCCTGTGCCTTGTGAAGGTGATTCACATGTTCCTAAAGTCTTGTCTCCCCACTCGTGGACCAGATGGGGTGATGGTGTTGGTGTTGTCCTTGTGTTGGGTGACCTGGCTTCTCTGTTCTAGATTCTAGAGCATCAGAGTTGTAGGCTGGGGTATTTATTGACGGTGGAGAGGTCCCCCCGGGGCAGATCATCTTAGTAGGAACCACCCCGTTGGTTCCCTCAGACAAGAATGTCTTCCTATCATCTTGTATAAGCACAACCCAGTGACCAAGGACCATACTCTCACCTTACTCTCCTCCTCAGTCCTTCTTCTCTTTAGACTTAAACTTCTTGTTACCACCTTGAAGACAGGCTTGTAGTCCCTGGGCCCCTCTGTTCCTCTTCCTAACATTGGACTTCTTGCCTTCCACCATCCCTCATATCTTCCACAGACATCATTGAGCTGGTGGTCAAGCTTAGCCTTCGGGGCAGCCAGAGCTGGGCCCAAAGGTTAGGCTGTTACTCTGATATCAGCAGTCCTGAAGGTCATTGAGGACAACCCCCTTCCCTCGTAATCTGAAGCATCTAAAACCAGGCTGCCGGACTTTGATAACAAGGATCTGAGTTGATCTCTGGCCTTGTGTGGAGATAGGATATTTTAAACTGTCCAAAAGATTGTAAGATTGCCATCCAGCGGAGGCTTTCAGATAAGGACTAATGTCCCCCTCCCTTCAGAGTTAATCCAAATGGGCTTGTCAATCACCTGGGTGGGAAAATGCCCCTCTGGCAGCTGCCTCAAGGTCTAGAGAGGTCAAGAAAATAGTATGAAGTCTTTGTAAACACATAAGCTGGCACCAGTGGTCCTTCTAGTACCGTCCACTCTGTCTTTGAGTGTGTTTCTCTCTGTAGTGGCCGCTTTGGGCATGGCCCACTCTCACCCTTGAGAATATTCCATTTTACCTTGGAATAAAGTCTGTCTTCTGAACCACACTCGGCATGTCTCTTGATAGAGATCACAAGGACTGGACCGGGAAGCTGAGGGGAGCCCAGAGCAAGGTCTTCATGATGTTAAAAATGCTCACAGCTCTACTATGTGGAGCAGGGCTACTGACAGCAGCCTCGGGTCACACAGCAGAAAACTAGTCTTGGTCCCACAGTAAAACTGTGTCTTACAAGGGAGCTGGGAGCTGATAGGAAAACCAGGACTTCTGACTGTGCAACTGAGCCTCTGAAGGAACCTAGGGTTCACGAACAGAGACTTATTTATTATTTATTTAGACAGGATCTTACTGTGCAGTCCAGGCTGACCTTGAATTTGAAGCCCTTCCTTCTCCACCTCCCAGCTGCTGTGATTTCAGGGAGTATTCAAGGCCGGTTCAAGTGTAGCTATTTAAAGGCATAGGGTCTCTGTTTACCTGTGTGTTACACAGCATAGACAGCTAACACAGGCTCCAGAGCCCTGCCCCCTTCTCATCCCCACCCTGGCTGCTTTTTTGTGGGGAACAAAGAAAAGGTTGTGCTCATAGACTCTTTCTTCACCTGCAGACTAAGCAGACTGTGGTGGTGGGGCTGTCCTTGCACTGGGACATCTGGGTTACGCAGGGGAAGGTGAGGAGGCTTCCTGACCTTCCAAAGTGCTCTGTGTCCCACCTCTGGCTCCAGCTGTGCCCTCCTCTGTATCTTCCTGAAGAAGACCTCCACTTTGATCTGCCACTCAAATAAGGCCTGAGGGGGTTTAATGGCTATGGAGCTCCCTTCTCACAAACCCAACTATCTATGTAACAGGCATGAAGTGGAAACACTGGGTTTACGGAGTTTGTGGGTAGAGGCCTGCCAAGGAGCAATCTTTAAGGATGTGACTCACCAAGGTTATATTGAGGCCTTTCTCCCTTTGGTCCATGTCCGGGTGTTGACCTGGACCAGCCAATATTTGTTTGACAGTGACTAGTGGGCAAGGTGCCTGCTTCTGAACCTAAAGAAAAGCTCTTCTTTTGTATGAAGGTTTCAGGGCTGTGAAAATAAGACTGAATGACTTTGGGGGCATGGATGAAGTTAGGCCACAGTGTCTGATTCTTCAAATGTGGCTCTGTGCCACAGGTGAGGATCCTCTACAAAACGGGAAAAGTGAGAGCCCAGTAGAAGTCTCAAGTGTCCTGTCTCTCCCCTAGGCACCTAGACGGGCTGGGTTTGATTACTGTCTATACTCAGCCTGAGTTATAGGTTTAGCAGTCAGCAATACGAGGCCAGGCTGCAGGAACAAACACGCCCAGCCCTAGGGATAACACAACACAAGTCTCTTGCTAAGATACAAGCTGGTATCTTGGTCCATTTGGCATTTTGACAAAATACCACAAACCAAGAGCTCCATAAACAGACATTTGTTCCCCAGTTCTGGAGGCTGGAAGTCCTGGATCTGCTGATGGCTGTTTTTTGGCCTTTGGATGGTGCCGTGGCTTGTGAAAGGGTATGCAGTTTCTCCATCCCAGACATGGCATTTAAGGTGGCAGAAATACCCCAGAGGGGTTTTTAGCTTCGGAACAGGCCTTCTGCTCCATCTTGTGTTGGGTAGTGTCAGAGGCCCACCATGGGACCATGTGTTGCTGAGGACAGAGGAACAGAAGAGTGCCAGGAAATGGATCTGACAGTCCTGCTCCTTCCTGTTGGACCATATGGATCAGCTGGGGCTTCAGAGCCTGCGCTGACCCAGCCGCACCGAATCAGTCTGGAGAGGGTAAGCTCAATGAGATGCCAGCCCTCACTTCAGTTTAGCATTTGCTTCTTGTTCGTGCCTCCGGATGCTACGCTATGGGGATGTAGGAGCTCTGCTTTGCAGAATCACTTGGCTGGGGGAAACAATAAACAATAGAGATCCTAATTTTGGATGCTGCTGTGCCTTAGAAAATAAAGAGGGATGGCAGACTCAGCTACCTGATCTTTGGGGTCTCCGTGGCCTCGACTGAATGTGCTGGGAGAGTGGAGGTCATGATCTGTTGCCTGCCTGTGTCTCAGGGTAGGGAAAGTGAGGATGGGGGTGGGTGGGGCCCCACAGCAGAGCCACCATCATCTTCAGAAAGTGACATCTGAAGGAGGCAGCCTGGAGCTCACTTAGCATTTGACTGTCACACTGAGTGTCCCCAGGGGTAGTAGTAGCTGCATTTGCAGTGACATGCCACCTGGCACAGGTTGGTGTGGGACATGCAGGCAGGATTTCAGAGCTGAACACAGCTGCTGAGTTAACAGTGATAAGGCTCTGTCCTCTCTTCCTGAGCAGAGGCCCCACGGGAGATGCAGGGGGATTAGAGAGGCAGAGTACACGGGGTGGGGTGGGGGTGGGGACTTTGGCCCTTCCTCCTTCATGGAGTCCTGTAGCAGTCTACAGATTCTGGCTCAGGGTTGATACCCCCAACTCCTGACCCTGGCAGTGTCTCCCAGTCTTCCAATGTGACACTCTAACTGACCCTTCCTCATGCTAGTCAGCAGTATTCCATACCCTGCTCCACACCCAGGATGCTCCTTTGGAGTTTACAGGACTGGTCCACACTGCATCTCCATAGGAGTAGAGATCTAGACATGCAGAAAGCCCACACCTTCCTTTACCCCCCACCCCCATTTCCACAGCTCTGCGGGGGCCAGTGCTGTCTTTTCTTGGGGACAGTACCCACAGATACTGGAAATTATTCCTGTGAGGTTGGTGCCTCTCTCACAGGAAGTCCAGGCTGCTTGGCTCCTTCTGTTGCTAGTTACAATGTGGTGAGTGGCACCCCACCCCAGGGTACTCAAAGCTGGTCTTGCAATCATCACCGGGCAGAGTGAGACACCCTTCAGGCCCACTGTGTTAGGCAGACTCTGTATCCTTGCAACACTCAGTAAATCGGGGGTGGTATATGGAGAGTTAGTTTCATGCAGCAGTCCCTGCTCATACCTGGCCTCTGTATTAGTCAGATTTCCATCACGAGGACCAAATATCCAACAGAGACAGATTGTGAGAGAAAGGATTTAGTTCGGTTAATGGTTTCAGTTCGTGGACCTCAGCAAGGAGGGTATGGTAGTGGTAGAGTATGCACACTCACAGCAGGCAGGGAGCAGAGAGAAACAGGATGTGGCTAAGTAATGCCCTCAAAGACGCATCCTGCTGACCCATCCTGCCCAGGCCCCACCATTTACCTTCTATTACCTCCCAAATGGTCCATGCATATTTGAATCTACCAACAGATTAAACTGGAGGCGTCTCAAGCACTCAAAGATGCCCAGAGTTGTGCTTCTATCTTTCCTCATTTCAGCCAAGACCCAAATTAACCATCACACTAAGCAATGGCAAAGGCCTACACATGACCATGACATGGATGACCCTGTGGTGTGGCATGCCATTGACCTTGGGACCCCTTTCTACTGGGAGGAAATCAAGGATCTATGTGGAAAGATTTAGATCTTCCTTGGCCATAGGAAGAACCTTGCAGGCTGTCCTTAGAGGTGTAGGCCGAGGAATGGGCCAGGCCTCACCTGCTCAGCCTGCCTCTTTCCTTCTATTGGAGGTAGCTGGGATTGAAGACAGACATGGGGCAGAGATCTCTGTCACTCTCTCTGCATCAGCCATGGGAGGCAGAACTATCCATGCTCCCTTTCTCCCTGGGCCGAGTCCCTGCAAGCTGGGGACCGATCCCACCTCTCCAGGGTAGTCCCTCCTTGTGCCACATGTCCTTTATATCTTTCTGAGGTGGGGCTGGGATATGGTTCCCAGGAAGCTTCCTCGTCTGGGTCCCAGGCTGACTTCTGATCTGTGCTGGTTACTACGGCCTCATCCATAGAATGTAGGTCATAGAACCAGGAACTCCATGAAGGCACCCTCTTCTGTGTAGGTCCAGAGGTCTAGATGGCCTGTGGTACCTTCATTAGGGCTTCTCATAATGGCTCATTTAGATAGACAAAACCTAGATTCTGGTATCCTAGGTACCCAAGCACTGTGCGTGTGTGTGTGTGTGTGTGTGTGTGTGTGTGTGTGTGTGTGTGTGTGTGTGTGTGTGTGTGTATGAGATGGGGGCAGGCTTTATGGAGTCTGTCTTTTGTTTAAGCACCGAGTAGTGTCATGAAGCTGAGCATTCTGGCCTTCCTGTTACTTCACGTCAGCCTTCTTATGGAAGTCTGCATGGCTTAGCTCTGGGTCCTGTAGGGAACACCCCAGTCAGCAGGATAAGCTTGGTGAATCAGTGAGAGACAAATGGTAGGCATGGCCTGGAGCAGGACACACCTGGCCAGGAAGACCTCCACTGATGCCAGGAGTGAGAATAAGGGTGAGGACAAGCATTCTGAGCTGGGACATTGCACAGCAGGTGCTGAGAACTCTGGGGAGTTTTGGCCTCTGCCCAGGTCTGAGTAAGCCCACATGCAGTAGGTGTGCAGCACAGGCCCACGGATAGCGTATGCCTTCTCTGTGTGCCGGGCACATCCAGTCCAACGAGGATACTGCCCGGCACCCATTCCGTACTCTTTCTGCCAGGACTCAGCCCCTCTCCCATGACAGCCTCCCGCTTCTCCAGAATGGGAGTCCTGCCCTCCCCACACTGGCTGGACTCTCCCAAGGCTCTGTTTCCACACCCATTCCTTCTCAGTGCTGAAGTGGACTAAGTGGGTTGCCGAGTTGAATTTCCCATGGACTTGGTCCCCTACTTAACCTCATCTCATTTTGATCAGGACACAGAATTGCTTCATGTGTTTGCTTTGCTCCAGGCCAACCCTGCACACAATTACTCAGAACAAATGGACAGCAGAGGCAAAGAGCATGACTAACAAGGCATCCTCTCTACTCCCACATCCTCCTCCCCTGCTGCATTCCCAGAGTCTACAGCTCTCCTCCTTCACTGCTCCTGTCACAAGTGTGCTCAGGCACAGAAGGGACACGGACTCAGACCACAATGCCCCAGAACTACCCACAGGGGGAGATCCTTCAGAAGGTCCTTGGGGCTTGGAGGTTTGCGCAGTGGTTGGACTGGCAGCACTGGAGGAGACTTAGTCACTCCCGCCATTCAATAAACACTTCCTGTCCTCTGAGGTACTGTGTCCTTTCTGTGACCTCAGCGTCCTGTGCTTGAACTTGCTCAGTCTGGCCTGGCCTGACACGGGTTCACGGGCCCAGGTTCTTAGTATCCTTCTTCGAAATTAAAAAAAGAAAGAACAGCAGCAATCACACCAATGAGGCTGCAGGTCTGTGACCTCTTCACCCTGTTCTAGCTCACGTGGGTAATTAAGAAGGAGCTGGGAAGGTCAAAGGCAGGTAGCTACATTATGATGGTGTGGAGAGGGAGGGAGCATCAGGGTCTGGTGCAGCTGCACCTCAGAGCAGAGAAGTGGGTGATGCAGGGGAGAAGACTGGCTTGCTCCCACTCCCGCTGCCCCCAGAGCAAAGTCTGCCTCCAGGCTTGCCTCCCGGTCCTGCATACAGAGAAACCAGGGTTCCAAAGCCTGAGCTTCTAGGGTTCACACATTAAGCCCAGCACCTCCAAACAGTGAACAGCATGTGTGTGAACGTGGATGTGAAAGTCGGCACACGTCATCCAAGCCCTGAGCACAGACGGGCTCCAGGTAAGCACATGGTCAAGGTCAGCAGGGTGTGAAGCTCTGTGGGACCCACAGCCAGGGAAGAGAGAACAGGTGAGTGGGCTATGTATTAAATCATCCCTAAAAGCAATGGTTACTTATCCTCCTACCCCTGGAGCCCTCCAGGGAGGGATCGGGTGTCACTGGTCTATGGTTGGTCCTCTTTGCCTCCTCCAGCCCTGCGAGTCCCTGGCCCCTGGTATGTGATACTTTCTCCCACTTTTGGCTCACCTCACCCAGCCCTTTCCTTCATGTCTGTGTCCAGATTTCATTTCCTTTGAGGACACTTGTCACATTCTCTACCTTTGTTCAGCAGGTCAGAGCTCATGACCTTGGAGGCATCTCGAGGTCTATGTCTAAAGTCAGGCTCCATTCACAAGCTCTGACCCAACACATCTGTCAGCCTAGTGCAGGGTGGCCCACAAAGGGCAAATTAGCAGAAGCCCTGCACAGAAGCAGGGCTTAAGTGTCCTGGTTCTCTGGGACCAGTGCAAGCAAGAACAGTGTCCAAGGGCTGCTCTGCTGCCGGGGGCAACCACTCCTGGCACTTCCTCCTGAATATGGATTAGAGGGGCATGGCAGGCAAGTAATGGAGAGCAGAAGGGGGTCCCTAGGTCCCCCACTTTGCTATTATCACCTTCTTGCCTTTGAGGGACTCCTGTCTCATCCTTGGGATCCTGTCATCCTAGAAGGGAGGGTTCCTGGCTGAGAACTGCCCCATGCAGTCCCTGTTCCTCCTGGATCCTCCATGGGACTGCCTAAGGAGATCAGCTCTTTTCCTGTTTTAGGAAATATTTTTTATACATCGTCCAGATTGGCGTTTATTATTGGCATTCCAAGAACAGTCAAACAAGATAAATGTCCCATCCCCATGTGCGACCCACAGGCTGCTAGCTTCTCTTTGCTGCAACTTCAGTCCAAACTCTCAGCCAACATCTCTAGTGGGTCTGGGGGTGGTGTAAAATTCAACCCATATAGAAACAAGAGCCGTAAGCTGCAGGAGGCAGATAAAACCCTGAAACCAGATGTGACTGTACTTTGCCAATGAGTCCTGAGCCCTAGGAGGCTGGGCTTTGGCACTGCATGTCCATGGTGTTCTGACTGCCTGCCACACATGGCTGTGACACTCTGGATAGATGATGCACTTAGCCTCAGACTGGAGGATAGCCCATGCCACGAACACATAGCTAGTGGTTCAATGTGTTCTCTGTGTTCCTGTTAGTTCTGTTTTTATGTGGTCACTGTTGGTTTTGGAACCTCTTCTTGCCAGTGAGTTGTGAATTTTTCAGGGTTTCCAGAGACCATCAAGATGGATAGGCAAATGGATGTGAAGATAGACAGAGAGACGGATGACAGATAGATGGATGGGTAGAAATGGGAGGTGATAGATGGACAGATAGGTGGCTAAGGATGATGGGGAGGAAGATGACAGATGGTTGGAGAGAGAGATTGATGTTGGATACACGTTTAAGGAGATGATGATGGATAAGGAGATACAAGACCGTGGGCAACTGGATGGAGAGACGTGAGAGAAAGAGACAGATAGATAGACAAGGCTAGATGACAGGTGAGCAGACAGGGGGATAGATAACAGGTGGACAGACAGGGGGATGCATGTCCCACGGACAGACAGAGGGATGGATGGTAGGCAGACAGAGGGATGAACAGCAGGTGGACAGGGATGGAACAAAGGCACTGGCTTCTGCTCTGCCTGCAGCTCCTGTATGCAGTCAGCCGGAAGATGACATAGGAAGGCAGTGAGGGGGGCTTCATGACAGTGGCTGCCTCGGAGCTGAGTCTTATTTTTTTTTATTTATGGATAGTTACTTTATTTTCATTTCAAATGTTTCCCCCTTTCCAGGTCTCCCCTTCGGAAATCCCTTATCCCATCTTCCCCCTGCCTCTATGAGGGTGCTCCCCCACCCACCCGTCCACTCCTGTCTTCCCTCCCTAGCATTCCCCTACACTGGAGCATCTAACACCCTCAGGCCCAAGAGCCTCTCCTCCCACTGATGGCCAACAAGGCCCTCCTCTGCCACATATGTGGCCAGCACCATGGGATCCCTTCATCTGTATTCTTTGGTTGGTGGTCCAGCCTCCAGGAGCTCCCAGGGGTCAGGCCAGTTGACACTGTTGCTCCCTCCATGGGGCTGCAAATCCCCTCAGCTCCTTCAGTCCCTTCTCTAACTCCGAAACCCCACGCTCAGTCCAATGGTTGGCTGCGAACATCCGCCTCTGTATTTGTCAGGCTCTGCCTGAGCCTCTCAGGAGACAGCTTATCATGCTTCCATCAGCAAGCCCTTCCCAGCATTCACAACAATGTCCGGATTTGGTGGCTGTATATGGGATATATCCCCAGGTGGGGCAGTCTCTGGATGGCCTTTCCTTTAGTCTCTGCTTCACTCTTTGTCTCCATATTTCCTCCTGTGAGTATTTTGTTCATCCTTCTAAGAAACACTGAAGCATCCACATTTTGGTCTTCCTTCTTTTTAGGCTTCATATGGTCTGTGAATTAAATCTTGGGTGTTCTGAACTTTTGGGCTAATATCCACTTATCAGTGAGTACACACCGTGTTTGTTCTTTTGTGACTGAGTTACCTCGCTCAGGATGGTATTTTCAAATTCCATCCATTTGCCTGTGAATTTCATGAAGTCATTGTTTTTAATAGCTGAGTAGTATTCCATTGTGTAAATAAATGTACCACATTTTCTGCATCCATTCCTCTGCTGAGAGATATCTGGGTTGTTTCCAGCTTCTGGGTAAAGGGTTGGCTGGGCTGAGAGAAGCAGAGAGGACTTGAGGATAAGCTCACACGCCCAGAGCCACACCCCTAGCCGGCAGGTTCCCCTAGCTATCCTCCTGCATTCATTACCACACAGAGGAATCCCAGACTCAGAGAATTCGGATCTTCATCAGGGTCATTCAGCATGAGGGGAGCTGGCTAGGACTCATCCTCAGGACTCCACTCCCAAAGTGCTGGTCCTCTGTCCTTTCAGCCCTGACTCTCTGCCATGACCACTTTCTTGCCTGGAGCTGCCCCATGATGAATCCATCAGCTCATGATGAATCCAGTGGGTACTTGGAGAACTGGGACTCCCAGCAGCAGGAGGTCCTAGGACACATGTCTCTAGTCTCAGGGACCTGGGGCTGCTATCTATAGAGCTGCTTGTCCTTGTCTGCCTGAAGCAGGCCAGCTCTACTGGGGATGCCAGATCAGCTCAATTCCTGCTGGGTTTCTGTTAGTCACTTTCTGTCAGGAGATAAACAACTTAAAGGAGGACATTTGGTTGGGCTCAGGAGGGCTTACTCTGTGCATGTGTAAATGGCTCTGTTGCTTTGGACACAGGGGGAGGCATAGCACCATGGGGTGTGGTGATGGAGGATCTGCTCACCTCATGGTAGCCAGGGGACAGAGAGAAACAGGTACTACCCAATACCCCATTCATGGCCTCAGTAACCACTTTCTCCCATCATGCCCTCCTTTGAATGCTTCTCCCACCTCCTCTCGTCTCACTAGCTGGGGACCAAACCTTCAACACATGGGTAGCACAAGCCAATCCCCAGCAGCCCGGTTGTTCTCCTGTAGCAGAGCTGACCACTTTGTGAACGAACAGGCTGCAAACGCAAGACTGCTTAGTGACTGGCCACTGCTGCCTCGCCCTTCATGGCCTTCCACTGTACTCTATTTGGACATGTTAGCTGAGGAGTTTGATGGGAGGTGAGGGTGTTACGATGCTCTGGCCTGTCAGAAGGACAGAAGAGTCTTCCAGTTGAGAATTTTGAACCAGAACAGGCTCCCTGGGGGTGGACACAGATGGTCTTTGCCGTCATAGTCTGTGTCCACTCCATGCTCTGGGCGTGATGCTCTCCCAGGTCTGGTTGATCAGACCAGCATGCTCCTACCTCAGGAGGGAGCCTGGATGGAGGTGGGGACGTGAAGGGGGATCGGAAGGAGGTCCCTTGTGAGTGACCCATGATGATGGCAGTTGTATCTTCAAAGTCTGTGTCCATGTCCAGCTCTGGCCAGAGCTTGATAGATGTTCATGCATTGTCTTCCACGGAGGACTGCTTATTCTATAGCTCATTTTAAGTGTGGAAATTGAGTTCAGAGAGGTGAGTGGCTAGCTTGTGGTCACAGCCACATCCAAAGATGGTGGGTCTGAAACTGGCACGGCCTCAAAAAGATTCTTCCTTGTTTGATTTCCATCAAGGGGAGTGAAGTCCCTGACACCATGGAAAGCAGGGTGGCTCAGAGATTGTACCCATATCTAACTGTAAAGAACTAACATAGCGTTGGCTCTGGAGCCTGGAGGATGGGACGGGTTATGCTCATGCTTGATCATGCACTTGTATGTGTGCATGTAATGATAACTCTGCTCTCCAGCTTCCTCTGTAGACCATTCTCACCTAGGGAGGAGTCACTTTCTGATCTGAATGGTAGTCTCCCAGAGGGAGAGATTACTTGTTTGCATTCATCCTGGGCCAGGATGCTCACAAACTCACAGATGCCCTACCGACTCCTATACGTAAGGAAATGTGAGGCAACCTCGTTTTGGATTAAGCCATGCCACCCTGTACCTGACAGCAGCTCCCTGATGGCTGCCTAGCTGCTCCATCCCCTCCCTCTCGTGAGGAATCCAACTTACTGGTCTCGGGCTGGTCACTTTCATCCAGACATGATTGGCTCGGCTCCTGTTGTCACCAGCACCTCCCTCTGCCCACTTATGAAGGTCTGGATGTGTGCACAGACATGCACATTATACCCATGCATGGATGCAACACATGTGCAGCATACCCAACCAGATGCAAGTCTGTGCCCACACAACACACTAATCACACACATAGACCCCAGGACACTCATGGACGTAGGTGTACAATGCACGCACATGCAACACACAGAGAAGATACACCCACATGTAGCTCCACATGCATACATATGGACTCTGATACATAGGGGCACAGATGCACAAACATGACACACCTATGTGTATACGTACACGGAAGCACATGTATGCACACACAGCATACAGACAAGATTATATACATGGACTCAGCCACATGCATAGGGACACGTATATACAACACTGAAACTCTGGAACACACATGCAGCTGCATGCAGACACACATGCAAACAAAGACATACACATCTCTGTGTGGGTCATGGCTGATGGGCCTGGAATTGCTAGAGGTTTCTGGTCATTCATGTGCAGCCAGTGCTGTCCCTCTCAGTGGGGCAGAAAGACCTTTACAAGTTTTTTTATGGGGGTACCTTTGGCATTTTCCCACACCCTTGCTTAAACATTAAACATATCCCTTGGCAAAGACAAGTTGCCTGTCTCATTGGCTGTGAAGAACTTGTGAGGCAGGTCCTCCTGCCTCTGCCTGGGTGCCTTTCCCATGGCCATGGACGTTGGCCCTCTCTAAGCCCAGGCTAGTACAGACTGGCAGCTGATGTGTTTATTTGCTTGGTGGCATGGTGGGCGGGAAGGCGCGAAGGTAATTGGTACATTTTGTAAGCAATCATCTCCTGGCACCTTCTGCCGCAGCGTGTGGGTCGCCTGATCCTGTTAATCACGCCTGGAGGCCTGGGGCCCCCACCAACTGACAGCCTCATTTCTCTCTCCTGGAAGGGTGGGCCGTTCCACTTCCTAATGGCACTATCTGTTATCCCCGGACAGTCCTTTCTGCCGTACCATACAGGAGCCAGGCTTGTGGAGAGGGTAGCAAGCAGAGCTGGTGCCTGTCCAGATCCTATGTCATGCCAGGCCTGGCAGGGTGCCAAGAGTCTGTGGCTAACCCTCCAAATGTGCTGTGCACAGTTCTCCTGTGAAGAAAGGGCTGGAGATGCTGGTGCCCCATAGTGCAGAGCTGGTGGGCTCTATCTGGGTCCCCTGAATAGAGCCCTCACGGTCAGGACCAGCTGTGGAACCTGGAAGCCTACAGCAAAAAAAGAGAGTGATTTCAAGAGGGCATTAAACCAATCACTGGCCACAAGAATTTTACCTCACAACAGCACAGACCACACATACATGAAGCTGCCTGCATGTGTGTTCTGACATGTGTGTACATTCAGACATATGTAGCATCAGACAGTGACTCAGACTCAGATATTTCTTACCCAGAAGTCATGGCAACGCCTCTCTCTGCTTCACTGTCCTTATTTCTGTGAGGAGATCCAGGATATGGTTCAACACCAGGACTGCAGTGAAGCCCAGGGGAGATCTAGCTGCTGCTGACAGGGAGACATGTCTATCACTGATACGGATGTGTTGTAAAGTATGGAAATGATGGCTATGTATGGGACACACAGGAGCAAATTAATCTGCAGATGATACATGTGGAGCCCAAACTGTGACTAATTTCTGAATCACCCCACTGCAAAAAAAAAAAAAAAAAAGAAAAAGAAAAAAAGATACACACATATATAGCAGATAATATACAGTATGGTGTGTCAGATACCAACTCTACCTACCTGCTCATTCGATGATTGACCCACCCATCGGTCCAGTCAGTCTTTATTTTAAGCATCCATCCATCCATCCATCCATCCACCCACCCATCCACCTATCCATCCTTCACTCATAATGTATCCCACTCACTGTTCAATAATCCATCCATTATCTACTCATCTGCTCATCCACTGATTGATCCACCCATTCAGTCACCATCCCTCATCCATCCCATGTCTCCACCTATCCACCTATCATCTACTCATCCATCCACCTACCTGCCCACTCATCCACCTCTCACCCACCTATCCATTCATCATTCATGCACTTAAAAATCTATCTATCCATCTTTCTCTCTATCCACCCATCCTTCTATTTACCCATTCATCTTCAAATGCATGCACTCATCTATCATCTGTCTATTCACTCACCCATCCATTCATTATCACCCATCCAACCATCATCCATCCATTCACCTGTCCATCATCCATCCATCCATCCATCCATCCATCCAGTCATTCATCCATTCCCTGTTTATTCATCAGTTCTTCCATTTATCCATTGAAACTCTATCCATTCATTTGCTCCTACACATACCTACCTATTCATCTCCTTACTTCATCTATCAATCCATCTACTCTTCAATCTGTCCATCCACTTTATAAGCTTACCCAGTCACCTAACTCTCATCCCGTTAGTAAGTATTCATCATGGTAGCCTTTTGTGCCAACATTGGGGTCAGGAATAAACAGTTCCCATACACCTATCCTGAAGCCTATGCAGCTAGGTAAACCATGCTCTCTCCCATTCCATGGCTCTGTGCTGCAGCCAGCTGAGGCATGTGGGGAGCTGAAAGAGAGGGGACTGTCAGTGAGATGACCATTGTCTGGAAAGAGAGAGGAATCTCCTGACTGCTTAGGCAAACCATTCTCTGTGCAACTTGGCTTCCTCAATTATAAGACAGTGCTCGTCATGATACCTTCTCTCCCAGGATTGCAGTGGGGGCATTGAAAGAGTTAACGCAAATCAAGTATTTAAAATGGTGCTGGGCATATTGTGAGAGCATGCTATGTTAGCATGAGACACACATGTAACTCCTAAATTTATCTTTTACATTTAAAAATATTTCAGTTTGATTGGAGGGTCTATCTCACCCCAGCCAAGAATCTAGTTAAGGAAACAAGATTGTGGGACATTCACCATAAAGGATTCACTCAGAGAAATTCTGGGGACAGACAATGGGCCAAACTCTCCTGATCACGGATTGAAAAACATGTAGCCTGCTATAGTTTCTAGATGGTTCTTTTGAACACAGGGTTTGGGATATGTCCTTCTCTTCTTCGTGGGCCAACTGGGCTAAATATAAAGCCCCAAAACCTAACACTGATGGACTAGTGGTAGGGTGAGGAGACAGTCCCTAGGGAGCTGGAGCAGAAACTGTTCAGGGAGGTCAACCGAGGAGCAAGGAGGCCTGAAGAGGAAATGGCATGAACAGGAGGTCAAGGGCTACCACAGACTGGAAGTTACCTTGGGCTCATCCTCAGAGAGAAAAAAGGTCAGCATTTCAGCTACAACACTGCTGTGACAGAATGTCTGACAGAAGCAATTCAAGGGAGGAAATAGCTATTTGGCTCAGGATCTCAGAGCCATCTTGGAAGTGCAAACATGTGGCAGAGGCTGTTTGTATCATGAAAACCAGGAATGAGAAAGAGGCCAGGACCAGGGCCTGGATATAGCATTCTAATACTTGCCACTGGTGACCTACTTCTCTTGGCTAGGCTCTACCTTCTAAAATTTCCAGAACCTTTCGAAATAGCATCACTAGATGGGTACCAAATCCCCCATCTGGTACCCATCAGATGGTGGGAGTAACTTTAGGTTCTAATCATAATGGCTGAATCTGGATCTGAGATGGGTAGAAGTATGGGGTGGGTAGAAAGGCACTGGTGATGTCTGCCCTCTCTAAGACACGGTGTGCAAACGTGTGCTCTGCAGCCTAGGAAGCCATGCCTGGCACCAGCAAACTTCACTTTAGAGATCTCTGTCTGAAGGAAAACCGATTTTTGAACCAAGATTTCTTATAGCACAATGGGAGTCTTGAGACCTAACTGTTCTCAATTATGTTGTGCTTTGGGACCTTGAAGGCTAGTGAGATATCTCTTGGCTTGAGATACCTTGTGCACTAAGAACTCCTGGTGTCTCAGCCTGGATGCTATCCTTGAGGGAGCACAAGTGCCTTTAGTGTTAGTCGTGTCACTGACATGCTGGGTACTGCTGCAGAGCTTGGATTCATTGCTGGCATTCATTCTTAGCATACAACAAGAACGTAGAGTCTGGGGCCTGAGTTGAAGTACTGATTCCTTGCTTCATGGCTGTGTGACTTCTGGAGAGTTTCTCCCCGAGCCTCAACTTCCTCTCTATGCACTGGGGAATCTCTATGTCTGATGGGAGTTGACCCATCACTCACAAGTTAGGAATATGGCATCTGCTAAGCTCTGAAATCTACCTGGCTGAACCAGTGGAGGATCCAGCACCATCTTTCTTAGCTTGCTCTGGCTGAGCACTGAGACCAGACCTGGGGTCTGCTTTGTTCTTTTCCTAATAGCTGGGATCCTGGACTCCTCTTTGGGGATCTGAAAGTAAATGCAACCTGCCTGTCTCTGTGCAGAAGAACAAGGCTTTGCAAGATCAAACAGTGAAACTCTGACACCATCTCAAAAAGATATTGATTTCAGAGATGCAGACAGGCATGGGGAGGTTCTCCTCAACCCATACCCCTGGGAGATAAAAGCTGGCCTGGTCATCACTGTTGTGTTCCAGCTTGTCCCTTTCATCCCTATGAAGGGCCCAGGCTCTGGTGAGAGGTCTAGTTATCATGAGAACAGCTGGTCCAAGCTCCAGGAGTGAAGTGGGGGCAGGCCTCTTCCTCGAGGTAGCTGCTTGGTAGGATGGGGCCTTTATTATTCAGTACCACTACCAGATGAGCCTTTGTCCCCAGTCATATTCCCTAAAGAATTGGGAGAGGACAAGGTAGCAGAGGTGAAAGGCAGGGGTGACCTGAAGATGCCACAGGGAGAACAGAGAGAGACAGAGCCCCTCGAGGCTTCTCAAAGGTATCCCCTGACCTTGCCACCCAACTCTTTGGCCATTATGTGGGTCTGGCCGTCACACTTCCACAGCTTCTGCCTAGCCTCGAGGAAGTGATGGAAGGTCCATAACGGCATGCCTAGCAGAGAGGTAGATGGAGGCTTCCCTCGGTTTCTGTGGAGATGCACTTGATTTGGTCCTAGTTACATCCCACAAACAGAGACCCAAGCTCTGCGTCCCAGGGCACCCCATCTGAACTTGTTCAGTTCCCTTCCTCCTCCAGGCAAATGAACTGGACTCACAGTCTAGGCAGTCGCACCACAGGCCTTGCTTACTTACCCTTTGCCTCTCTGAGTCCCAGGTTTGCCTTTGTGTGGTCTGGAAGCCCTGAGTCTTGAGCTCTGCTGAGTACCAAGCAAGTTCAGTAAGAGTGAAAATCAGACTTGGTATGAACAAGGTTTTGCTCAGTGTGTGCTGTGTACCCAGCCTAGCTTCCCTAACAACACCAGTAGGACCTGGTCCTTCTGCTGCCCTCTGCTGGGTGGCTTGGGCCAGGGACATTCTGACCCATGGCTTTCTCCTCTCGTTAGCGGCATGGATACATTCCCCAAATGCTGTTTATATCACTACAAAAAACATCCTGTAGCAGACTGCTTTTGACAGCTTTGAGGGTGACTATCAGTGGTTGGAACAGGGACAGGAGGGACATAGGGACCTTGCCTGTACGTGCTCCATTCTGGAGGCTGGCTGTGTAGAGCATGGCTTCCGGCAAGCCTGAACGGAGGAGGTATCTTAGAGGGCAGGTTGGCTGGATGACTTGGCAGGTTTGTCAAGAATGAGACCCATGGGAAGACAGAGAAATATGGTCCTTCCTCTTAACAACCATGTGGCAGGAGCTGGGGGCATCAAACACACAGGACGTTTATACCCACTAATAAAGCAGAGGTTGTAATTTGTTCTCTCATTCCCTGCAGAACCTGGGGACCAGTGTGCCCTCTGAGTCACCTCTGGGAGGAATGATTCTTCTGTGTTCCTGAGGCCCATGGGCATGGCAGTGGTGACCACGGTGGTCAGTGACCTCAAGGCTGAGTGCTGATGTAGGGAGGGACTATAGGAGACCCTAAGAGAACAAGCATGATATGTATGGGACAGACCTTGAGATAGGACAGGAGCTCTTCCTCTAGCTAGCTGGATCCTAGAAGAGGAGGCCCAGCATTCTGGGAGCCCCAGGTGTAAAGGACCCTACCCTGCAGCTGTTTTCCACTCTGAGCCTCTCTCTGCCTTGAGCCTGCACATAGACCTTTTCCATCCTCTCCTCTTCCTGGAGGGAGTTGTCTGGGTCCTGTCCTGGACACTGATGTTACCTGCAGTGTGGGGAGCCTGGGAATCTGCAGCTGTGGTGGAGTAGCAACTGCCATCACATGGCTTTGACATGAGAATGTACTATGTTTGCTCCAAGAGCAGCTGTGGCTGCCAAAGTCATTCCCGTGGTATTTATGAACTAGCCTTGTCTCAGCAACATCTAGGGGATTGTACTTTCTAGGAGCCTGGAGTTGAATCATCTGGCTTCCCCAAGGCCCATGTCCTTTGTCCTGTGTGATGATCTCTTTGTTACCTTGTGGGTCCAGGAGGACCTCCGGAAGAGCCAGTACAGGTGGGGGCAAAGCCTTGAACCTAGTCTAAGCCACTGAAATGGCCAGGCAGGTTAAAGCAGGGAGGCAGAGGGCTCTGGATCTCCTGAGGGACCAAAGGGGGCCTCAAGTAGAACACTCTAAACTCTGCTTGTCAAGTGGAGGGAGAAATGAGTCAGATGTTTAGATCCTGACCTGCATGGAATTGTTGGATCAGGACACTCAGGAGGAAGTGGTCTGCCCAGACCCCACCGTAAGTCAGTCTGTGGGGGCCTCAGGCCACTTTTCAGGGAGCAGAAGCAGATAGCCTGACTACTCCTAGATTCTTGCCTCTGGAGACATCAGCAGGGCTCCAGTCCTGGTGAGCGGAATGCTCCCTTGAGCTCAGCCTTCAGAAAAGATGTAACTGGTAGCGGTGTCTGCCTTTCATCTCTCACACGCTAGGGTTCCAGCCTACTTGCAATTCTTTCTCAAGCCTAGGCTGGCTTAGTCCATTCCTGAGAGTGTTCAAAGTAGGGCAGAAAGGGCTGGGGTGGAGAGATGGTGACCTTGAGGCTTTCTAGCTCAGCGATGGAGGGCTACCGGTTTCATGTTGGTTTGGAAACTGGCACCAGGCTAAGATGATGCTAAGGCATACAGGTCATGGCCCAGTGGTGACCCTCAGCCATGCCTCTTTACACCCCTAGAAAGACTCAGTCAGTGGCCGACAAGACCATGAACCTTAGAAAATCTGCAGGATTATAGAGGGAGAGGTGATATGAAGTGGTTTGGAGATCTAGAGCCCATCCAGGACCCCAGGACCTTCTGAGGTAGCTACGTATCAACCCCACACCCAGGATTCAGGCCAAGTATGAAGAGGGTGGAGACCCAGAAGCAAAATAATACTGTATCCCAGGCTCCATAGGAGTCGGGGAGCTGGGATTGGGGCAGGAACTTGCTCCTCAATATACTGTGGTCTAAATTAGAAATCATAGCACAGGCCTGGTTATAAATATCAATTAAATCCCGCTCTTCTGAGTGCTGATAGCTGGTCCACAAAAGGCAAGTGGATGGCTTCACTTCTATTCTAGGCCTTACCCTCTGGGAGAAGTGGGGACTGGGGATAAGAGTGTCTGGTTGAAGGCCTACTGTGTGCTGTGCTTCCCAGGGTTCCATGGTCTCCACAGACGTCACATTTAGAAGACTGAGGGTTGGTGGGTGCTGCCTGCTAGCTGTGGCTCAGTGTTGGGGAGCTGTGGGACCCTATCCTAGAAGTTCTTGAATCTGGGGAAGCAGGGGGCACCAGGTGATTTTTCTCTCTGCCATCTTGATGTCTAAATCTGCCATGCCAACTGGCCTGGGAGTCACTCAGGAATCTGACAGGCCTGCCAGCATCTCAGGTATCTGCTTCAGGTCTGGTTCAGTTAGTGCATGGCTGGGGGTCCAGGCCCCTCTCCACAGAGGGAGTGGCTTCACTACCAAAGGGAACGGATTGCTTAGGACTGTCCTGCGTGGAAAGCTTAGCCTTCCTGACAGGGTTCAGACTTCCTCCTCATGCGCCTAGAGAGTGGTCTGTGGGGACATATAGTCTCTTGGAGATAGTGATTGAGACCTGCACCAACCTCTGAGCTTAGCTTCTGGAAATTTTCAAAGATTCTTTGGTGTTGGGTGGGGGTGCGGCAGGAGGTGAGCCTGCACTACTCATAAATTTTAATCAACTGAGAACGTGTTTTTAGTATTAAGCTTTACTAACCGTTTAATACCCCAGGACATACTGTGAGCATGGGAACAGTTATCTGTTAGCTGTCCCCTCAGCCATGGCAGGCCTGAGGCTGGTCAGGGCCCCTCAGGGCCATCCTGGGTTCAGGGTGGGCTGGCAGAAGTGGTCTGAGCTCTGTTGTAAATCTGAATGGGCAGCTCATGCTGAGCTCCCACTGACCCACAGGAACCTGAACAAGGAAAGAGAGAAGGTTGGTTCCCAGGACTCCAGAGAATCCCTACCAGATGTGGTGATCAAAGCCAGAAGCTTCAGGGGAGAAGATCACAGGGCATGCTGTACCCCCACCAGTGACTCATCTCAGCCTGAGTGGAACCATGCCTTCTCTCATTTACAGATGAGGAAACTGAGGCCACATGAACTTATATAGTAATTACCAGTTACATAATTGTAAGCATCAGAGACTAGGTCCTCAGTAGGACACATAAACATAGTAGGTGGTCATTGTGTTATCCTGGGCTCCCTCCCTTCTTAGTTACTAGCTCCCAGTCCCCTGCCTTAGCTGTTTCTGGTGACCTTGTTCCTCTGTGGACCAGGGCTCTTCTAGTGCAAACAAAACTGCTAGGGTCATAGCTTAGCCCTGACCAGGGAACTGGACCTCTGTGATGAGAAATTCATGTCCCTTGCAGCCTTTAAAAAGCTGAAGCAGCAGGTTCTACACATCGGAACTGGCCAGACTCAAAGTAGAACATCACAGGTCCCACCCCTTCATCTGTCCACATAGCCTCTATTTCTCCATGCGAGGACTCACAGAGAGCAGGAAGTAGGGGACACACCCTATTCTCTATAGAGAGGGGAGGTGGTCTTACCCCAGAGGGGGCTGTCCTGGGACGGGGGATGTGACTCATCTGGGGTCACAGGAGCCTAGAGAGCAGGCTGTGTGTGGAGACAACCTGGTAGTGGGGTATTTAGAACTTTGTTGGGAACAGAAGGCTATGTAGGGGACATGCAAGAGGAAGGAGGTATCATCCATTGGAGGGCAGCAAGTGGCCTTGAAGTATAGGATGTTGGCTCTGCTGCTGTGCAATCATGTCCCCATACCACAGCTCCATCAGCCTCTCTCTTCCCCAGGCGACAACCGTGGTGTTTTCTAGGCCATGCCTTTGTATCTAGACAGAAGGTGACACTGGTACAGTAGCATCGGAGGCCTCCTGGATCTGTCCCCTAGATCCTTGTCTCCTAGGTCCTGAAGTCTCCCAAGATCTCAGTCCAGCTCATGGGTTCAGATCTGGGTCTGACTCTGGGAGGTGCCTGTATCACAGGGACACGGGTGGCACCCTGTCTAGCTATCCAGTGTGCATCTGAGGGTATAACAGGTGGTGTCAGTGAGGCTCCATGTATTCATGGCACTGGTACCTAAGCCTGGGTAACCTCTCTTTTCCCAGCTGTCCTACCTGTGGGAGATGTCCCCATGGACTTCATGGTCAAAAACAATGACTCAACAGGATCATAGGACTAAATGAAGATGCTGGCCTAGCTGAACAGTGTCATGGGGGACTTGAACCTGGATCACTGACAGCAGATGCCACATTGTTTTGGGATAGGTGCTAAAGTCCACATGCTGGGGTACTGTAGACTCTTACATGGTATCTAGGACTTCACAGCCCCTGGCCTAAGTTTTCCTATTTCAAGTGACTGGCCAGGCAACTGAAACAGCTCGAGGCCCGTTAGTTAAGTTCTATGGAGCCTATGTCAAGCAGCACAAGTCTTTTTCCAGCCACAGGCAGCTGTGTCCCTTGGGCGTCATCTCTGCTCCTGCCAGTGTTGACCCCGAGTGTCTGCAGGAGCTGAGCTCCCCTTGGAGGAGAGCAGTGGTTCTGGGCTCCCTCCAGGAGGCAGCCCCATGAGAGGAGACTGGCTCATGTTGGCTTCCAAACCTGACATACTTGCCTGGAGTTGTGGGTGGCAGATGGAAGCTGACAAGCTGAATAAATTAGGGTGCGATTACTTTTTAGCAGACGTCATCTGAAACAGCTTGAGGCCCGTTAGTTAAGCACGTCAGGCTGCATGTGCAGAGGGGAGGGCAGCTAGTTCTCTTCATCTGCAGAAGGTTCTGGATGGTGCTGCAGGGTTCAGCCTGCATGCCTAGGCCCTCCCATTTCTGAGGGCCATGCTAAGGAGCCTGAAGCTTACTGTCCACACTCTATTTTCTGTGGGAGCCCTAGGCAGGGAGTGTCTCTTGCTCACAGCAGTTGTCTGGCAGGCTCAGCCTGCTGTGATGATGGTTTGGATACTCCAGAATTCTGTGAGCCAGAGCTTGTCTGTTCATTCAGGAGTTATTTATGAGAGCTTAGTGAGCCAGAGGCAATGGTGGGCCTGGATTTAGCAGTTCCCAAGAGCCAGAAATCTGTAGCTTCTACCACATCCAAGCTAAGTGTGATTGGTACCTTTGGTGATAGGGTTCGGTCATGTGCTTCCCGGGTCCCCTCCTGAAGAAGACACTGCATGCTAGTGACCCCTCTCTGGATGAGTAAGGGCATGGTTTGTAGACACAGAAGCTGGACATGGGGAGGGCATATGATTCACCTAGGGGCACTCAGGGTAGGCATTTACATAGTGGTGGCTTGGCTCCATCTTCCTGATCCCTAGCTTAGGTGTGGGAAGCTGGTATCACACACAAGGCTTTGGCCCCTGGGGTGATGAACACTGGATAGTCAGAGCCCTGTGACAGGCTGCAGCTGGCCTGGTTTGCCCTGGCTTGTGACTGCCAGGGTGGTCATTTTGGAGGTGGTGGCCTCTGAGCTGAGACCACACTAAGGAGGAAGCATGAGGTTAGCTGCAGCAGTGGAGTAAGGAGGAGTTTAAGGAGGGTGTGTGGAGAACCAAGGACCTGTCCAATAAGAAGCAGGGCTAAGGGGGCCCTAAACCCAATCACCCATGGCAACGTTGTCTGGATTCTTGGTGGACATATACTAGTCAGCGTCAGAACTTCCAAATATCTCAGCGCCCTGACCTCCACCAGGTCTGACTGGCCTTACCCCCACAACCTTCCGGTGCCTCTGTGGAAACTATATCTCTTCCCGTCCTGGCTCCCTGCTCACCCAGCTCACAGTCATCTCCTCCAGGAGCTTGAGAGGGGTGGTTCGGGGGCATGGTTGGCGTGTCTTTCTTCTAATGCCTTTTCTAGAACGCCTTCTTTCACTGGAAGTGTCCTTTCAAAACTACACTGTTGGGGGCCGGAGAGATGGCTCAGTGGTTTGGAGCACTGGCTGCTCTTTCAGAGGTCCTGAGTTCAATTCCCAGCAACCACATGATGGCTCACAACCACCTGTAATGGGATCCGATACTCTCTTCTTGTGTGTCTGAAGACAGCGACAGTGTACTTGTGTACATGAAAAAAACCCAAATAAACAAACAAATAAAAAACAAAAACTAACAAAATCTATACTATCACTGAGGCGGTGGGAGTGGGGATTGACCCCTTTGAAGCTCCAAGGGACAAAATACCCTTGATTAGCCTGTATGGCCTAATACAGGATTCAGCATGACCATTGGACAATGGAGCCACTGTTTTTAAGAGCCCACTGTGCACCCAGTGTTTCTTCGGACACTTCTTAAAGGGCAGCTGCCATTGTCCTCTGTCTCCAAGAAAATCTATGAGACTCCCTGAGTCATGGAGTGAGAAAGTAGAGAAAAAGCAGGTTTTGAACCTAGGCTCCGGTTTTGAACAGGTTTTGAACCTGCTCTCTTCATCTCTTGCGCCTGAGGCTGACAGTAAGTTGGGCTAAGTTAGGTAGGTGGGTTTTGGTGGCTGGACTCTGGTAGAAAGGTCTGGGCTGAAGTTGAGAATCCCATAGGTAGAGTCAGCAGATCAACCCCCAAATCCTCAACGACAAGAAGTGGGGGAGGACATGCCCCTGTCCCTGAGTAACCTGCAGAACCCTATACTGTCTCAAGGACAAGGACCAGAGAGCAAGGATCAAACGCCTTCTGGGATCCAGTTGGGTTCTCAGGCCAGGCCTCAGCACGCTGCCTGCATTGTGTGACCACATGGCTTGCCCTCCTCTCATGGTGGGGCAGTATGTGCTGGTGAAGGGTTGTAAGAACCATAATGGGTTGCTGGAGAGTCACCAGGAAGGGAGGACGTGGGTCAGCAGTGCTGGGAGCACCTCCTCCTTCTCAGAGTCCCCACAGAGCCACTGTAGGTCAAGTGTGAAGGAAGTGCATGGGGTCCTGATGCAGGGCGAGTTGAAATTTGGCTCCTCAGAGGCACCGTACACAGAGGGTGTTGAGAGGTCTTGTTGAGTCTTCCAGCTTTGCAGACATCTAGGAGGAGGAGTGGGCACCAAGTTCTGGTAGTCATCATACTTTGAGGCTCATTCTGATCACAGACTAAACACTGGTCCTAGACTGAGCTGAAATCTCCTTATACACTGAGCACCTATGCTGGTCGCAGGCTGAGTCTTGAGCCTTGCTATAGACTGAAGCATGACAGTGGTCACTGACCAATTGCAGCTCCTGAAACCATGCTGAGCCCTGATCCTCGTCACATATGAGGTCCTTATCTTGGTCATATGCTGAGTCCTGATCCTGGCCACTGATTGAACTCTGACACTAGTCATAGACAGAGTCTTGATCTTATTTATCACCCTATGACCCTGAAGAGCTCACAGACATGGAACTGCATTCCAGACAATTCTTTGACCCAAGACTGGGCCACAAGTACTCAGGGACTAAGTATGAAGTCAGTGAAGGCCATGACCTCAGGACAAGCTGTGATGGCCTCACAATGCTGAGACCCTCCTTGAGGGTCAGCAGGAACACATAGCTTTGTCGGAGGTGCTGTGTGACTGTGGGTACCATGGGCCCGAGTCTCAGAGGACGTCAGTGTGAGAAGGCTGTGTGGACTAACCTCCTCTGTGGGGCATGTCTATATTGAGGCTCCACATCTCAGTCATTGATCAAGAAAGTGCCCTAAAGACTTGCTTACAGGTCATTCTTTAAAAACCAAAACTTCTAATTGATTCTTTGTGAATTTCATGTATCTTGCACCCCAGTCCCACTCATCTCCCCATTCTTCCATGTCTGTCCTCTGCCCTTGCAACCTTCCTGCCAAAAGAAAACAAAAATAAAAATAATTAAAATAAATAAGAAAAACCATCTCATCGTGGACGCTATGGTGTGTCATGGTGTGTCACACAGTGTGCCCTTTTGCCCAAACAGCTTTCCTTGCAAGTGTTCATCACAGTGAGTCTTTGGTCAGGTTCGAGGCCTCTGGCTTCTGCTACAGTATCAATATTCAATCCTTTGTATCAGAACTCCTTCGGTCATAGAAATCCTGCAGCTTTGGTTTTGCATGATGGCCCCTTTATGTGATCCAGCAATTCACAGATGTTGGGGTGGGCCAACTCAGAGCCCAGGGTCTGGCCTGAATGGTAGCTGAGCTGGTCAGCATTCCAGCTCTCCTGTGCCCACGCCACCAGGCCCCTTTCCAGCTTTGCACAGCCAAGGGCCAGGACCAATTCTCCTGCCTGTGGTAGCTAGCAAGGGGCAGAAATGGCTCTCCCATGCTTATGCCATGGGGCCAGCTCCTCAGCACTGCTCTGGTGGGCCTGCTTTCCCAAGTGCTGTAGCCAGTGAGGGGAAGGGCCTGCTCACCCACTCTCTCACCATCAATTAAGATTCCCCATTTCCAGGATATATCAAGGTTTGTATTTAGCTGACAAAAATCATCTACCACAGTGTGTGTGTGTGTGTGTGTGTGTGTGTGTAGTGTAGCATGAATGTGTGAGTTTGCAGGTTTGCATGTTGGTGCATACACACACACACACAGAGCGTGGAGCAGGGTGTCTTCCTCTGTTGCTGTCCACCTTTGTAGTCAGATTCTTTCACTGAATGAGGAATTTGCAGTTCAAGATAGGCCGGCCGGTCAGTTTGCTCTTCAGATCTGCCTGTCTCTGCCCTCTGCTGCTGAGGTTACAGATTGTGCCAGGGTTTTTTTTTTTGCCTCATTAAAAGAAAATTGTAATTTTTACCAGACATAGTTCTGGGGACATAGATGTATACAAGGGAGATGTGATGTCCTCACAGGTTTTTTTTTTTCTTCTTCTGTGACTTGATTATTAATTCAGCAAATCTTGTTCCTGTTGGAGACCCCATGATATATGTCTACCGAGGGCAGACTGCAGCTGTGTTGCTTCTCATTATCCTACCTATGGTCCTGTGTCCACAGGCTGACCCTCCTTCCCTTGCAGGCATTGCAGAGCTTGTTCATTGAGATGAACTGAGCACAGCTCCAGCAGGCTGGATCCACTCCTGGAGAGGCCCTAGAACTGTCCGCACTGTGAGATTGGGACTCTGTTTTCATTTTTTCCTTAAATCCAGAATCGTGGATGGAGGCTGGCCTGGTGGTCCCTGGATTCCCCAACTCCCACCCCCCAGCCTTCTGCGCCTGTTGCAGTGATGGCTTGTGACTCACCTCTGTGGTTAGACTTAGTACCATGGAGCTATTCCGGGTGGCTTGGATGGGTTTGACAGTGACACGCTCTGCGATCCCGTTATTTTACTGTATGATCCTGGCACCTTGTCCTGCTATTATCCTTCATGAGTCGATGATGATTCTCAGGGTCTCTGGAGAAGGGCTGGGAAGCTGGGACAGGGAGAGTAAAGGAAGTAGTTGGGACAGTTCCTGAGGGCCATGGCAGCCCTGCCCTGAAGGTCTTGGAGAAGGCAGAGTTGGGGGTCCAGTCTCTCTTCCTTTGCCCCCTCTCCCTCCCCTTTCTCCACGGTTTTTCTCCTTTTGGCTAGAAACCCTGAAAGCCCTAGGAAAATTAGGGGGAGGGGAGGTGCTCAGGTCTGGTGGGACAGAGGGACGGGAGACAGGCTGAGTGTCCTGAGACTGCCCTCTTGAGCTGGTTTTGCTGAACTATCTATCAGGAGCCCAAGGCTTTTCTCCAGGGCTCACTGGCTCCCTCTGCAGAATTATCTCTAGTCATCTGTTCTCTGGTTACTGAGAGCAGTGCCCAGGGGAGCACTGGCTGGAGTTTCCAAAGTGGTTCAGACCCAGCTCTTGTAAAGGACATATCTTGTCCCTCAGAATTGTAACCCACCCAGCCCCATTCCCTCAGGGTGCATGGACAAGTAACCCTGGCTGCCTTCCCTTCCTCCAGGGGAGATCTGCCGCAGCCTAACAGCCCACTTCAAAGGAGGACATCCCCAGCTCACCAGGACATTTGTGACCTTGACTGCTGGTCTCAGTGGAGCCCTGAGACCCACATTGACCTGATCTTGGCTCCTGTGGGCCAGGTGGCAGTGGAGGTGCAGCCCGTAGTCCGGTCCCATCCTTTGTCCTTACATGTCTTCTCCCCAAGCCCTCCCCAATCCTGGGTAGAAACAGATTTAGAAAATGGACCTATGACGCCTTATACCACAAATGTCCCCAGGAACTGGAATGAAGGAAAGCCATCGTAGGAAGGAAGGTGGTGGCTGTTGCCTTTCTAGGCCGCTCCCTGGGTCAAGTGGGGTGCAAATGTAACAGCTCTCTTACCTGGTAAGCCTAGGGCAGTGAGCTGGGGGGTGGGGAAGAGGGAAGGGAGCAGATGAGTGACATGGGGGTGTAGCAAGAGAGAGGGAAACAGGTGAGTAACCTGGGGATCAGGTGAGGTGGGAAGCATGTGACTGGTGGCAGGAGACACTGGAGTTGATATGAGTCTCTGCTTTTAAGAGTCAGGGAGGCTTCGTAGCCTGAAGCACGGCAATCAGGCAGCCGCTCCTAAGAGCCATTGATACATGGAGAGAGAAAATGACAAGCTCAGGCCTATGAGTCATCATTTCAAGCACATCTCCAGGGATTGGACCCCTTGGGGCTCTGCGAGAGAAACCTATTTTCTGCAGATGAGCAGGACTGAGCCAGAGTGGGCTTTGCTGGCAGGAGGGTTCTCAGGGAGAAGTGTGTCTGCATCAGGTGGGGCCTGCAGGGAACTAGTGGGCCCTGTGACTGGAGGCACAGAGAGCCCTAAGCTCTATTTCCTGTGATGGGACTCTGCCACCAGCTGCTTAGCAGACTCAGGGCAGGCAGAGCTCAGAACAGTAGGCCTCGGCTCTGCCTTCTGTGGAGGATGGGGAGGTGGCCACCTGCCTGGCAGCTACACGGATTGACATCTGTGGGTGGAGGATGTGGTGCACAGCCCAGTGGCAGAAGGCCCAGCGTGGGATAATGAGGCGTTGTCCACTTGGAGGTGCTGTCTCCTGGTGATGGAGGAAGTCTCGTCCAGGAAATGGCAGATTGAGCTCCTGGATCCTGGGTTGGTTTTAGAAGCTTCTGGTACAATGTAGGGGAGATGATGTAACACAGAAACCCTAGAAGATGGGATCAAGAGCTGAGGAATGAGCTAGCCATGATGGTGCCATTACCTAGGACCTGATACCCACCAGCTACTCATTAGGGGTTAAGGGCTACCTGGAGGAGCCCCATGGTATGGAGGAGCATGGTAGTTCTCTGGCACAGGGAAAAATAGAGTGACGTGTTCCAGGTTATAGGGGCTGGGAAGGCATGTCTCTGTAAGGGTGAAGTGGGAATTCTTGCTGCAGATGGCCAGGTAGGGTGGTGGTCACACCCAGGGCACCTCGTTCCCAGGGCAGGATAATTGGGCATTCAATTAGATATTTACTGGTTCATATTACCGAATAGAATCAGGACCTGGCAAACAGAATGCCTGTTGCCAGACCCCAGCCAATTCCTAGGCCCAAAACCAATCTAGGTGAGATGTAGTAGGGTCCTCAGGGCAAAGGACACTGGCACAAGGTCCTACCCTTTCTCCAGGAGACAGGAACTATTTAACTGGAGCCCACAGATATAACATGTGTTAAGTATAGAGTCAGACAGTGCAGACACTTGGGGGTCTAAGGCCCCATCCAGGCCAGCTGTAGTGTAGGCCTTATAGTCATCAGGTTCTAAGTGGGCTCTGGCCTATGCCCACTTGGCAGTGGGCCCGCTAAATGCCTGTCTACCTGTAGGTGTCTTTCTCTATGTTCTGACTACACATGGCGATGGGCTTCTTGTGGAAGAGCTGGGGGGGGGGTGTTAATTCTTGGGCTTCCCAGCCTTGGAGATGCTGCTGTTTGCCTTAATATTCTTGGTACCAACCTTGTCATGACAGTCTCCACCTCACTGTGTGGTGTGTCTTTATTCATCTCTCTATTTCTGGTCTTAGTGAGTCTTCAGAGTAGGATCTCAGAAGCCTGCTAGCTACAGTGTGGTGTTCTGTGCAGTGCCAAAAGTCATAGATGTTCGGTAGATGCTGGAGAGCCTCTTCTGTCCTTCAACTCTGTGATGGTTTGAATAAGAATAGCCCCCATAGGTTCATATATTGGAATGCCTGGTCATGCTGGAATGGCACTATCTGAGAGGGATTAGGAGGTGTGGCCTTGTTGGAATAGAAACTGTGACACTGGGGGTGGATTTTGGGGTTTCAATAGCCCGAGTCAGTCCCAGTTTCTCTCTCTCCCTCTCTTCCTGCTGCAGGTGGATCCAGATATAGAACTCTCAGCTACTTCTCCAGAACCATATCTGCCTGTATGCCACTATGCTCGCCACTATAATAATGGACTAAACCTCTGAAACTATAGGCAAGCCCCAATTAAATGCTTTTTTAGGGGGGGAGGGTAAGAGTTGCCTTGGTCATGGTGTCTCTTCATAGCACTAGAACACTGACAAAGAGAACTCCCAACTTCATGCTGACGCCCCCTACACCACCCTATACTCCCTTGTCACATCTCTCCTCTCTGTCCCGGGCAAGACAGCCTTAGGGTCAGTATGAGCACAAGAGCACAGTGGCCAGATACTGTTCTTCTCACTTTCGGCCACCTGGTTGTACTGACTCAGAGCCTGAGCAAACCAGGTCTGTCTTTATCACTCACCTCTCAGAATTCTCACTGGTCTAATCCTTGTTTGGAGTCTTAGTGCAAGACAAAGTATGGGAATGTGTGCAAGCACCTTAGGCCTCCCCTGTCCTGTGGTTCTCTGGTCCTGTCATCTGAACTGAGTGGCTTTCATCGTGGGAGTCAGCTGAAACTCTGGGACTCAGGCCTGGGCAGTTCTTGCTCCAGTGTCTTCTTGCTGGTTTATAAATCCTGCTCTTGTCATTCCACAGAAGCTCCTGCCCTTGCTCATGGAGAGCGCCCTCAGAGTTCTGTGCACTGGCTGTGAAGTTAATCGTTTGACCAGGTGGTGCCTTGGCTTGTTCACTGGGGATGGACCAGCCTGACAGTGGCCATGTTGGAAGGACAGCTGCCCCTGTGGATGAAGTATAAGCATTATTATGTAAGACTCCAGCGAGCCTTAGCTTACCTGAGACCCTCCGAGTGAACACATGGAGTCAGGGATTGATGCAAAATGCAAGAGGAATTCATTAATTCAGCATGCTGAGGTCACTCTGCATACCAAGACAGGAGGGCGACCTCGCAGATCCAGTTCAGGGACCTTATATACGGATTTTAGAGCAGCCGCCATTAGGCACAATGTGATTGGCAGAACAATGTGACTTTTAAACTGATTGGTCTTTAGAGAATGAGGTAGCAGGGGCTTAATCAGCCCCTCCCTTCCAGCCTACATGCTCTCTAACCTGTTTCTTCCAGGAGCGGAGGGGTGCCCATGTGCTTGGAGGGGGGAGGGGACCCTGGTGGAATATCTCAAAGAACCTGAGCTGACTTCTCAATAACTTGTGCCTGTTGCCATGGGGTTGGCAGGGTGCTGTTCCTTGCAGGCATTGGCCCAGGGTCCTTGTTTGTCCAGCCTGGACCTCAAGGAACCCACAGGTAGCACAGCAGGGTGGGCCAGATTGATCCTAGAAAGATATTAAATGCTGAGGTCTTGGTGAGAAAGGGCCGTCCAGTGATGGTCTGTATCCTCAAACAACTCTCTCATCCCAGGTGCCTGGCAGGACTTTATGGGAATTCAGTACAGTGAAAAAGGGTGCTGACTGATGGACCACTGCAAAGTCAAGGGCTTCAACCACAAAGTACTGCCAGCATAGACATGGAGCCTATCTACTGCAGGACAAGATCCTGGAGGCATTAAGGACTAACCAGTGAGATGCCCTGCCCTGTGGAACTCACATCCTGAATGTGTGGGCATTCATGACTTTTCTCCTGCTGGGATGAAACTAAGCAACTAAGGCAGTTTATAGAAGAAAGAGCTCATTTGAGGTTTTAGTTCCAACCTGGTAGAGAATCAGCAGACAAGCAGGAAGGCACAGTGGCTGGAGTAGCAAGCTGAGAGCTCACATCTTGAGCCATAGGCATGAAAACAGAGATGAGTTGGAAGAGGAAGGGAAAAGCCTTAGACACTCTCAAAGCCCCACCCTCAGTGGCATACTTCCCCAGCAGGATCGCACCTTCTAAGTGTCCCCAAATAGCAGCACCAACTGGAGACCAAGTGTTCAAATGTTCAAGATTATGGTGATATCTTATTCAAACCCACCACAGTGCATGACTGTATACAGCACATTTCTTACCTATGGCCTTCTAGGGAAAGCCAGAGGTGGGAGAGACAGAAAGTGAACGACAGTGTGGAGAATACAGAACTGGGGGTCAGTGCAAAATTCAGGAGTGGTCCAATGGGAGATTTGGGCAGAAACAAGAATGAGGTGCAAGAGGGGACCATATGGGGACTTGGGGTCTCTCCAGTGACCTGGGCATGTGTGGTTCATAGGGCCTCAGGCTACAGAGTAGAGTTGCCACAGTCCCATACCTCAGCACACAGGTCTCTCTAGTTCCCTCAAGAGGCAGGTCGGAGCTTCTACATAGTTCTAGAGATGAGGGGACCCAATACCTGATTCTAATATCAGCCCTTACACAGACTCATCCCCAAACCTTAATCTCAGGCCTCAGTTTCTCCACTTAAGCACAGGGGCCAGGTGCTTAGCACTTCAATTACTGTGGGGCTCCAGTGGCTGTCTGAGCCTGTGGGCAATCCCTCAGGGACACCAGCTCTCTCCCCTGGCTCCAATAATCTAGATTCATCATTCCTCCACTCTCTAGTGACATTTAATCCATGCAGGGCTGACAGAGGCTTTATTTTTGGAGCTGCTTTTGATTGGGGAGGGATTGCTCACGGGGTCTCCTGGGAGAAGATTTAAGAGTAAATGTCACTGTTTTTTGAGAAGGCCTGGGGTGGCCCTGCACAGATGCTCACCCTGTCCAGAAGAGTGCTGGGCCTGTGTGCCTGGCTCTCTGCCATGATACAGCCTTTCTCCCTTTGTAAGGAGGCAGCTTGCTGGGCCAGAGTTGAAACTGTGTTGGTCATAGAGTTTTCTGCCCATCTCCAGACATGGGAGGCTGATGGGCAAGTCCATTAGTCTGTTCTCTCCTCCTGTCTCAGTTTCTTCACTTAGACTTTGTGCAAGATCAGGTGACATGGGATCCCTGGCCCAGCGTCTACATGGCTGTGTGGGTGGAGCTGACCCTGGAGAGGAAGGACAGGCAGCCACCTTGCTTTCCTGCAGCTGATCTGGGGGAGGTGTTATTTGCATATGATTTGCATGAATATGTATGCAGATTTCACAAGACTCTAGCTCCAGGCATTTAAGAAAATTCCGACAGACAGATCTGGGCATTGCGCCCATGATTGTCCTGGACCTGAGGGCTTCTGCCAAGCACTGTCCAGCAAGCTATGTCCTCTGCGTTTTCCCACCTGGGTCCCCTTGCAGCGTAAGGAAGGTTAAGACAGTGATCATGGGCCCTGGCTGGGCACAGTAGCTATGTTTCCAAGGGGTGCCCAGTGTGCCAGGAAGGGGGTTCTTGGGTCCCAGATCAAGGTTCTTGTAGTCCCCTGTCTGGGCAAGCCTCTTCTGGGTCCTTAGGAGAATGAAAGATGGGCCTTTCATTCAGGGTAACACTGCCCACTGGTTCTGCACTCCCTTGAGAAGATGGTTAAGCCTGGGTCCCAGGAGCTAGCCACATGTACTGCCACTACCATCTCTTCTTAGTCTCTCCAAATAGCTCTCACATTTCATATTGTTAAGCTGACCTCATTTTCCAGCTGCAGGCCCTGAGTGGCTTCTCCTGACCTTAGAGAAGACAAACCTTTTTCTTGGCAGCCCTAGGACCCTTGAAACACGGCTGTCTTGTACCCGGGTTCTATCTGCAGCTCGGTTCCTCTCTTTGCATGCCCTGTTCTCCCATCTCGTTCTTCCCTACCAGTGGGTCAGACCCAGTAGAGACACTGTCAGCAATGGATTTCCTCACACTGTTCCTATGCTGTCCGGTGACACTGGTCAGAACCCAGCTTCACCTGATCCTCATCTCCCCTAGGAGTGGACACGTCTCAGGGCACACAGCCTTCAAGGTTAAATGTGCAGGTCTGCCAGCAGGATACAGGGAGCAGAAAATGGTACATCAAGACTCAGGACTCATGGCTGTGTGGCCTTGAGAGAGCCTCTCACCATCTCTGAGCCATAGAAAAAAGCGTCCACCATAGGCTGGAATCCAGGACACAGGCAGGGTGTTAGGCTGTAGGATTCTTTTGGTCACCCCTCAGCTTTACCCTTGTACTATGTGTTCAAGGTCAATCTGTTGACAACAGCTCCCCAGTTGGACACATGAACAGGGTGGCTATTTCAATAAAAACTTATTTATAAAACAAGCCGTGGTCCAGGTTCGCCTCACTTGCTGCAGGCTGCTGTTCCTCATGAGAGACCCCTCTATAGTGCTCCAGCTCTGAGAGATGAACCTCCTCCTGCCCACCAGGTCACCTTGCCCAGCAGAGCTAGTTTCTTTTCATGTGCAAGCTCAGCACTGGGCCAGGAAGGTCAGGACTGCCTGGAGGAGGCATGTCTGCAGAGCCTCGAAATTTGGTGCTGTTTGGAGGCAGGTGGAGGAGGGACCAGTGGAGATTTCTATAGTAAAGGCAGAGGGGAAGGGCTACCGTTTGTAAACTTCATAGTGAATGGCTGTCAAAGTCCCCAAACTGTGATGAATGCCCCCTGTGCTCTTGGCTCTGGCCCACACGCTTCTGAGTGATGGTGATTTATGATGGTTGAGATTTTCCTTAAGCAAGTGGTTTTCAGAGAGAAAGGAAAGGTCAGAGCAAGTTAGGCCTAACATATCTTATCTTGTTCTGTGCCAGCTGACAATTCCCTCTGATTGTGGTGGAGCCCATGGAGGGATTCAGCACTGGATTGAACATTAATATCAAATAAACAGATGCTGGTATAAGGGAGACACATACCTGGCTGGGATGGCACGCTATTGTTCTGAGGGTTTGTGAATGGAGGGTAGGCCAGAATGGGGATGTGAAAAGGTGGGCTCCCCTGGTGGAGGGAGCTTGGGAAGGCAGAAATGAGGCAGGAGGGGAGGACGGTGGGTGGTCTGTTTCCCTTTGTATATGGATGCTGGATGGTGGTCTCAGATACACATGGCAGGAGTAATCAAGCCTGTTTCTACAACCTAGGGCTGTGTGTCTCTTGAGCAGTTTGTTCTCCATCTCTGGGCTTTGAATGCCTCAGCCACAACAGCTCTCCTGGGTCATCCAAGTACCTTCTGTATTGCTTCTTTTGTCTAGTATTGATTGGTCTTACCTAGCTGGATCCCAGAACATACCTGTCAGTTCTTCATATCTCTGTTAGATAGGAGGTATCTCTCTCTCTCTCTCTCTCTCTCTCTCTCTCTCTCTCTCTGCACGTGTGTAAAGTGAGGCACACCCAGGGAGACTGGAAGAGGCAGTTACTTTCCCTACATCTTCTCCCCAGAACATAGGCTGCATCCAGATGCAGGCTCAGAATGCCAGGTGGGTGCACAGGTGGAGGACTCTATGTCATGAACAGGTTCTGCATCACTGATACAGAGTCTCAGAGAGAAAGGCAGACATGGTTAGGATGGGGAAAGGGACTGTCCCTCATCATTCACACAAGCCTCCTGAAAGTGCCCTCGAGGTGGGTGGGAGACTTGACATCCCCTTTCAAGGAGCCCAGGCTACTTGTCAGAGCATTCAGAAGGACCACTGATTTATCTGGGAAGTGCTTACTGGCCAACCATGCTTGTCCAAGTAGCAAGAGAAAGAGTGGGGCTTTGGGCTTGCAGGACTCCTGGGCTAATTTTTGCCTTGGGGTGCCCTGCTACTTTTAGCCAGGTCTCCCAAGGCAACAGAGAGCCCTGACACATCTGTCCTGGTGCCTCCCCCACATGCAGAGAGCATGTCCAGCTGGACTTTGTAGAGTGAGCTTTTCCTAGAATATCGGCACATGTAGGTACCAGTACAGTGGGGATCCTGAGACTAGATAGACCTGGATTACGGTGACACTAAGTCCAACAGCTGATGGCCTTCTAAGAAAGAAGCACAGGCATACAGAGGAGAGGATGTGTGTAGACACAGCTGAAGTTGAAGGGATGCAGCTATAAGCCAGGAACCTTTGAGACACCGCTAACACCCATAATGGATTTTAACCTTGATTCTCTCCTTGTGAGCTGTATGTCCTCTGAACTTCAGATATTTTATCTACTAGAATACAGATAGCAGGATATTGAGACAGTTAATGTTGCAGCACATAAAAGGTTCCCTAAAAAGTACCTGAGCTGGACACACTCCCTACCCCCTACTTCTGACTTCCTTTTGTGGGAAATGGATCAACATTCCAACCACCCATTTTCCCATTGGTTGAGGGATGAGGTCAGGTGAGTCTTTAAATTATGAGAGTTTGCCTGGCCCTGGATATTTATGATTAGTTCGCAACATGGACACTCTCAGGTGCATCAGCCAGCTTTCTGTAACTGTAGCAAAATATCCAAGACAGTCTATTTATAAAGATGGCAAGTTATTTTGACTCAGTTTCTGAATTTCCACTCCATGATCAGGTAGACTCATGCATACACTCATATGAGGCTGTATATCACGGTGGAACAAAACCACCCATCTCATAACTTGCTAAGAAACAAAAGAGAAAAAATACCAGGCTGTCTACAGTTCCCTCAGAGAGCACACCCTCAGTGGGTCTCTCTCTTAAAAGCTACCACCAGGCCACCCCATCTCTCAAAGGGCCTACCCCTAACAGAACCATGCTGGGGAGTCAGCCCTCTCTACACATGGCCTCCAGAGACATTGCCAGGCTCAAGTTAGCTGGGTTGGGATGGTGTTTCATCTTTGTGTCAGTCAGAATTCCATAGCTGTGACAAAATAAATGCCCAGGTGAAACACTATTGGAGATTGAAAGGCTCCTTGTAGATGGCACAATCCCATGAGCTATTATAGTTCAAGACCAAATACAAAGGAGAAGTGAGCTGAGGGCCAGCATGCATCTCTCTCTGCTCCCTGACTGAACCCAGTGTGACCAGCTGTTTCATGATCCCCACCACGAGAGATTGTATATACCCATGAGTGTGAGCCAGAGCAAGCCCTCTCTTCTTCAAGTGACTTCTGTGGAATGGAAGGTAACTAATATGGCTCTTTGATCCCCAGGGTCTTCTCCTGCCAGACTGGCACTGTGAGGAGCCAGTGTGTTGCTGAGGAAGAGACTCTAAAGAGCTGTTCCCCTCCTACCTCTCACTGAAGCAGAGCCAGTTTAAACCCTGGCTATGGGCTGCCTCTCACCCTGTACACCCCCAACCCATACACCCACTCATCTGAGAGGATCCCTTTAGTCTCTACCTACAAAGTCTGGAGCCCAAGCTGGCTTGTCCCTTCCTGTCCCACAGTGGGGACAAGCTGCACACAGCCCTCCTGGTCTTGCAGTGAGTGGGTGTGGCTGTGGTTGTATAGCTTCAGTTCCCTTAGAACACAATGCGGAGGGCACCTCCACCTCCTGGCCTTCCCTGGTTCTGACTTGGTTCATGTTACCATCTCTTTCCTTTCCGCCAACCAGTCCGTCCTCCCCACTAGCACTGATGCCCACTGATAGCTTGTCCTGGCCATTTGCCCACGGGAAGCTGAGTGTGTTCCGATTCTCAGAGGCTGGATAGAAGTGTTCAGTGGCGGCTGCTCCAAAGGAGGGTGTACTATGAATGTATGCAGAAAGTGCTTCTTTCTGTCAGTGACTCCAGACCATCCTGGTGCCTGTGGTGGGTTTGGTTTGAAGTGAAAGGAACTTGAGATGATTCATGGGATCTCAGAGGGAGGCCAGAGCAGGAGCAGCCACACAGGATGCTGGATGGTGTGGAATGATGGATGAGGGGGCAGGCTAGGGAGCTATGCCCGTGGGCAAGAATGCCAAGTGAAGGGGCCCTGTCCCAGCCTGTGGCATATACACCATGGCGCAGGGTCACTGCTGGTTGGCATATATTGGCCAAAGAGGAAGTGGAGACTCCTGGGAGTTGGGAGCTGAATCAAAACTGTTTGCTAACTCCTGACACTTCTCTCTGACTGATGCACAGGATTGGCTGCCTGGAGGACTGGGCCAGGGGGGTGTTGGGTGTTCACAGAATGGTCTATTGTGCACTGGTCTTGTGTTAGCAGGCACAGGCAGATTGACAGGCCTTGGATGTCATTTCCTTTTAACGGAGCTCACTTCCTGGAAGGGAGGGGTGTTGGTTGCTGCAGGTGGCCACAGTTAATGAGCAGAGCAGAAATGAGCCCCTCAGGTTTAACCTGGAGCCACAGGCCGCTGCATCCCTCTGAGCTTTCTCTAGAAAGTACAGACCATCTCCTCCTACCTCTGGAGGCTCCAGGTGTGCTGTGACCGTGGTTGTGACTCTTCAGTCTCTGTTAATAACATCTTTAATTAGGCCTTGTTCAGGTTCAGGGACTCAGACTGGGCCATGGCCTGTCAGAGGTGCTGTCTAGACCTCAGGCCAAGGGACACAAGCTTTGGGTACACTTTCATTCCTTCACAGAGTGGTGAGTAGTGAGAAGCCTAGGAACCAGTGCCTGGGTCGTGGGTAATCTGGGTTCTGAGGTTGTGTGGAGATCCTGGGCTGGGCAGGGGCTGGAAAAGGAGCTGTGTGGGCTGCAGCCTAGGAGGGACAGTGGGAAGAGCAGCTGGGGAAGGGCAGAGCAGAGGGATTGGATTTTTGAGCGGCTATCTCAGGCACATACTGCAAAGCAATGCCTTATGTAAGAGCGGTAGAGGACAGTCTACCACAGCTGGCCATATCCTGTCCACTTTTTTTTATTATTATTTCTATTATTTGTTCCCTGTTTTATTCTGGGAAGCTGAAGGTGAGCCTCCAAGCCCAGAGAATGAGAACTGCGGCCACCACCAATGGCACTGTACAGAAAGTCCCATTCCTGCCCTGGCCCCCAGAGGCTGTGACCTTGCTGCCATGCATGCTGTCCCCTGTGTGGGAACGGCCTGGAGAGTCCTATTTGGGAGGGGCAGGCCTATTGGGACCCTTGGGATGGGGACCTTTGGGAGGGTGTACAGCTATTGGGGAAAGAAGGGTCTCTTGAGCTATGCCTGGCCCATCTCAGGAAGCAAGAAGTAGGCTCAGAAGACACAGGAGTGCTGGGCCTTGACGCCCCTTTGTGAGTGTGGGGATGATCTGGTGACAGGGCAGACTGCCACTGTGGTGTGCAGACAGCCAAGAGCAAGGGATCTTACCATGAGTGAGGCTCAGCGGAGGATAAGGATGCTATAAGGGCAGAGCCTCAGCCTCTGGAGGACCCAAAGAATAGAGGAGAACCTCAGGGCAGCCAGGACCCAAGGATCCAGGGAGTCACCAGGAACCTGCTCTGGTGGTGAACCCTTATAACCTGGAAGCCTGTTTGCTCCGACCAAACCAGCCGAAGTCACAGACGTAGGCCTCCTTGTGCCAAGATATATTGCCTCTGTAGAGTGGGAGATTAAGTGTCAACGGAGCTTGTACAGGTATCATGCCTACCCAGCATCCAGAACACTGTGGTGGAAAACCAGGAGTCTGTGGGCAGGCAGTGTTAAGATAACTTTGAGGGTCAGGGAAGGCACCATAGCTCTGGGATCTTTGGGGCAAGTGTTGACCTAGAAGGGGAGCATCTGGAGACAAGCAAGGAGCTGTGCCTCTTCTGTGGGGTGGAGGGTGGGGTGGCCTGTCCCACTCCTGTTCCTTCCCCTGCCTTGCAGCTGCTGAACTGGAACCCACCTGGAACATGTGTCTGTCCATCTGGCTTTATTGTAGTGAGTACAGCTGATCCCAAGCCTAGAGATACCCTGCCAGCCTTGGGAGACACTGTCTCTTTGTCCCTTTGTCATCGTAACTCTAACAGGGCTCCAATATGAGATAGATGACAGATTGGCTTCTAGACCTGCTTTTCTGGGTTACCTTGGCACTCTTTTCTGGCACCAGGTGCGCATGGCTACAATGCCCAGGATCAGCTCCCATGATCCTTTCACCCCTGGTGGCTGTAACTCATCTGCTGTCCCTCCACTGCAAGATGACGGGGGCTGAGCAAAGGTGAACTTGTTGGTTTTCTAGATGTTTCTTAATTTCCATATTCATTGACTTCCTGGTGGGAGGTCATCGGCATCATGGCAAGAATGGAGGCAGAGATGACCTCACTGGAGACTCCAGAATGTTCCACGATTGTGTTTGTGGATGCTTGTCTTCAAGAGACTTGATCACAACTGACCTCAAGCGCTTGGCCTCAGGCCTCTCTCATGTTGAGTGTGACAGGTATGCTTCAGGTAGGAGAGCTCCTGGGCCTGACCCTGACTCTTCCTTCCTCCCTGTCCAGGCTAAGTGGCTCAGACGAAAGCCGAGGCACAGAGAGGCAGGGCTGACTGCTGGATGCTGGTATAGCATCTCCAGTCTCCCAGCCCCTGACTGAATCCCAGAATTGAAATTGGGGCCCAGGAGATTATCTGGTCCAACTACCTTTCTGCCAAGAAGACATTTTGGCACAGTGAGACTAGGGCTCAGAGAGGAGAGGGAGGCAGCTTTGTCTCCTAGACAGGCTGTCTCCTAGCCAGGGCTGGCATGAACCCATGAACCAGCTCCTTCTAGCCACTTCTTACCCATGCATCTACCTGGCAAAGTTATAGTCCCTTTCCAAGGCTGTCACATGTCATATCTATCTGTGCCAGTGGCCCTTCTCTACTTAGCTGCCAGCCCAACACTGGGGTGCAGGGACAAATGCTAGTTCTTGGGAAAGACAAAGGGGAAATTCCATAGATTGTGGGAGTCACTGGCCCAAGGGATGTGCTTGGAGGGGTGTGTGCTTTGGCCCCCTGTATTGCAGTGGGCCAGGGATCAGCAGGATGAAGGCTAGCCAGAGCCTCTTGGCTCTGTTCTGTCTTTCCCAGTCTGCTCCTGTCCCCACGTGGCCACAGAATGGTCCAGTGTGCAGAGGAGGACTTGGTCACCCATCTCCTTAAGCCATGCCTATCTTCCTAGGGAGTTTAAGCCAGTGTGCACCCATTTGCGAGGGGCTAGGGTCTGTGAATGGTGGTCTGCAGGTGGCCAACATCCCAATCCCAGAGGGGAGCAGGAGGCAGCTGTGTGATCCTGGTGGCCTTTCATTTGCCCATTTTAGTTGAGACCAGAGAGCAGGATTGCCTCTCCATAAAAATCTCTAAGTGAACCGACTGCATACTCGAGAATTAAGTTAAAAGCTGAAGCTATTGATGTTTTCAAAAAATAGCATTTAGTAGGAGCCGGGAGATGCTTTGCTTAGTACCCCCCTTTCCTTTTTTCTTTTTCCTTTTTGGTGTATTTTATTGATTTCTGCTCTGAAATAGTGCTTTCAACGCTTTAAAATAGAATTCTAGGCGAAGGCGTCCCGGGCTTGGGATTTAAGTGGAAATTGACATGGCTCTTCATATATTCTCCTTAAAAACAAGGCACTCAGGAGCGACTCCCTAGGCTGCTCAGGTACCTCCTCCTCACGACTCTGTCTGTAACCCCCACCCAGGCTTTCTGTTTAAAGGGAATGGAGGGAAAAATGGCTGTGACTATCTCGAAAGCCCGCTGTGATTTATGATCTCTTTCTCTGGTGCTAAATGTTGTGGGTGAGGACCCATGTCATCCAGTCAAGTGGCCACCCTGCTTCCCTTCACTGAGGCCCTTCCTCTTCTGCCTCCTCCCACTGATAGAACTTGTTCCATGCCCAAGGGGCTCTGATTCTCTAGAACCCTTGGCAAAGTTCTCTGGCCTTGAGGGAACACATTAGATACTCTTTACAGCAACAGAATACTGGATAGAGACAATGTTAGGGAGGAAGATTGGTTTTGGCTTACAGTTTGCGAGAACACAGTCCACCATGGTGAAGATCTGGCAGTGAGAGACATTCACAGCCATGGTGGCAGGGCTATGTGGCTGCTTGCTCACATCTCAAGCAGACTAGGGAGCAGAAAACCCGGGTCAAAAGAGGGACTGGCTTATGACCCTGGAGGCCACTCTCTGGGGTTCTACAGTCCAATGAGCTAGGCCCAACCTTCTAAAGCAGCGATTCTCAATGTGTGGATTGAGACCCTTGGGGGGGGGTGTCAAACAACCCTTTCAAAGGAGTCACCTAAGACCATCGGAAAGCATCAAAAATTTACATTATGTTTCCTAACAGTAGCAAAACTATAGTTATGAAGTAGCAATGAGAATAATTTTTATGGTTGGGGGTCCCCACAACATGAGGAACTGTATTAAAAAGTTACAGCATCAGGAAGATTGAGAACCAGTTTTAAAGGGTCCACAACTTCAAACAGCACCACCTGTTGGTCACTAAGTATTATTCAAAGCACAGGAACTCTGGAGCACTCACATCAAACCCATAAATGGGATAGCTCACCTAGAAAGGCGGCTGGGTCCCTCGCTGGCTCAGGTGGTGGTCGAGTACTACCTGAATGTGTGCCCCACCCCATAGGCTGACACATTGGGCAGGTGAGGGTGGGGCTGAGATGAGAACCCTCTAAGGGAGACTTCATAATGACTCTTGCCTTCACGCTATTATTGCCCGAGGGCATAGCCAGAGAGCTGGCTATGAGCCCAGAGGTGGCCCCTAGCAGACACAGAGTCGATATATACCTAGTCTTGGGCTCCCAGCCTCCAGAACTGTGAGCAATGCATTTCCTGCTGCTTGTCCCTCCCAGGTTACCTCTTAGTGACAGTAACTTGGACAGACTGGAAGCAGCAGGATTCAGAGGGATCAGTCTGCAGGCAGAGGGTCCTGAATGTGTGGTGAGGCTGAGGATCCATGGTGTGTTGGCTATTGCATGCTACTCTCTATTTCTGGAGATGCCTGTGGCTCTGGTCTCCAGTCTCAAAGCACCTCATAGCCAAGGCCTAGGGACACCTCTCAACCCAGGGCTGTGGGCTGAGTCTTGAGACTGAATTTTAAGGGATAGCTTTGGAAATCTTCAGGCAATTTGTCCCCCCTCCTCTGCCCTTGTATCTCTAGAGACTTTGGGTATGGTTTCCATGTCCAATGTACAAAGAGGCCAGGGGTGGCCAGGTGGCCCAGGCTAAAACTATGTCCTTACACTTTTCTGGTCTTCAGGGTACCTGTTGCCAGGCTGTTTGTGGGAGGAGAGGCTAGTCAGCACTGTAACCAACATTGACCACGAGTGTCCTCTGAGCCGATGGAGATGATTATACTTGTGTTTTTCTGTTCAACCCATTAGGAACCCCAGGTGGCAGGTAGGTGCCACCTCCCCACCCCAAGGGGCCAGCCTTCAACATGCACATGAACACCCTTGTTCTTGGAGCCTTGAGGCAGGCACTCAGGGATATCTTAATTAGGGTTTCTATTACTGTGATAAAACACCATGACCTAAAGTAACTTGGGAAAGGGTTTATTTCAACTGACAGTTCTATATCATGATTCATCACTGAGGGAAGTCAGGAATGGAACCTGGAGATAGGAGCTGATGCAGAGACCACAGAAGAATGCTGCTTCAGCCTGCTTTCTTATAGTACCTAGACTACCAGCACGGAGGTGGCACTGCCTACAGTGAGCTAGGCCCTCTCATGTCAATCACTCATCAAGAAAATGTACCACAGACTTGCCTGTAAGCCAATCTGGTAGGACATTTTTCCAACTGAGGTTTCCTCTTCTAAAACGACTCTAGCTTATGTCAAGTTGAGAAGGTGAGGTATACCAACAGGAGGGGGGTGTGGCATTGAGAAGTATTGATTGCGTGCAGAAGTGTCTGTACAGTGTAGCATAATACCACACACCCATGGGTACTTGGCCTGGGAAGGCCCACCAGGATATGGGCAGCTCAGGGCTGGGTCTTGCTCTGACCCCTGATCACTACTGCTCTCTGTGATGCCAGCTGTCTTTTCTGTGCCATCTGGCCTGAGATGGGAAGCCACCAGATGTCCACATGGCGATCCCCCGATCCCCATCACCACTTACAGCACCTGGCCAAGTGGCAGATGGCTACCAGGCCAGAGGCTGAGATGGTAAAACCCAGGCATTGGCCAGCCCTTCCAGGCATGTGGGGGGTGTGGCTGTGTCACCTCAAATTCAGGGGTGGCTCTGTGGATGGGTGAACCTCCAGCAGGTGGGAAGTAGAATGTCTTTTACTGCAGGAGCATGCCTTCCTAGAAGGTGTTCAGGACTGCCCTCTTTGGATGCTGATGCTGGTGTCTAGGCAGCTGGGGCCCTGATGAAATCACAGGAAAAAAGCTGGCAGCCCAAAGATGAGCCTGGGTCTGCTGGCCTGGACCTGAGTTCCCTTGGTCTCTATGACGTCTGCCCCCATGTGCACAGAATTCCTATTGGAGTCAGTACATGGATGAAAGCTGAGAGATGGAGGGAAGCATGCAGCCCCCTTTGTATGACACACTGCCTTCACCCTACAGTGTGGGCCTGGACCACATCTGTAGGCTCTAACATCCTACCCCTGTCTACTCGTGACTCCTCCCTGGGCTTTTGTTGTGGTTGTTTTCAAACCTTCAGTGCCTTCCCAGTGCAATGGAACCCAGAGCTTGTCCCCTAGACTGGATCCCCAAAGTCTGGTCCCCAGGCCTGCAGTACCCCAAGCATGGCCACTGTCCAGTTGTGTTCCTTCTAGTAGGGTCATTGTCCTTCAGGCTACTGGCTACTTCATAGGCACCACAGGGCCCTCTGGTGTTTTGCAACTGTATTCCTATGAGGGGGGACATTCTAACCCCCCACGTCCACTGCCCACTGTTTGGCTGTGAGTAAGTCCCATGATCTTGTCCCATTAACCCAACTCCTTTCTGGCCAGTAATAAGGCAAGAAACACTCCCAGTAGTGTTCAGAGGAGTGGTTCGGGGCCACTTTTCTTCTGTCCAGATCAGGGTTTCTACCTTTGTCACCCGGAGCTCAATACTGCAGGGTGCCCAGCCACCGGCTCCATGCACCAGATCTTATCCACTAGACCCCATCTTCCAGACATTGTCCTCCAGACTCTGTCCAGCAGACAGCATTCACCAGCTCTTAACAGTAGACCACACCCACCAGGCCACATGCACCAGATATCCGTCTACCAGGTCCTCTGCTTCCCTTGCATGGCCCTGTCAGCCCTGAAGCTCAGGGCACCAGAACCCCTAAGGAAGTGTACAAGAAGACTGGGGGGCTGGAGAGGGAGCAGATTGGGAGGAAGTAGAGAAGGGGGTGGATGCCGAGGGTTAGCAGGGCCCAGGGAGGGAAGAGAGAACTCTGGTGGTTCAGGCTGTGCTGGTCTTCTTAGGCTTTCCTGTGGAAAGGAAGTGTGGCCTGCCCTTACCGCCCCCATCGCCAGCTCTTGCTCCTTCAGCCGTCAGCGCTGTGGGACAAGGGTGATCATCCTGTTAACTGTGACCATGGATTTGAGCTGATGTCAAGGAGAGCTTTGTCCTGCGGTGTGAATCCTGTTGGTTCCTCCTGTTTTTAATTCAGAGCTCCTGCTGCCTCATCTCCACAGGGCCCCCTGTCCCTAGCTGAGAGCCTGGTGGGGGTATGGTTTCAAGGTTGGGCCCAGGCTGTAATATCTCTGGGCAGTTCTTTAGCGGTTGCAAGGGTTCCTGAGTTTCCGGGACCCTTTTCTTTAGCACGAGGGGCAGGAGGCATGTTAGACCCCCATGAAAGACTAAATAGGAAGGCACCATATTCCATGAGTGACAGTGTCACATGCCCGATGCTCACTGTCACTGCAACAGTGTGGTCAGCCTTCCAATGTAAGGGGACCATGTTTTCAATTCATTCATTAACTGAAGGCAAGTTTGTATAATTGTGAATTTTAGATGTGGAAAAGGTTCATGATGTTTCCAACGTTATGGTGTGAGCAGAGGCCTTGAGGGTCCTGGATGCTGGCTGGCACTGCCTCAGGCCTGGACAGCCCAGTAACATCGTGGCTTCATCATCTTCCTTCCAATGGGCAGACTCCAACCCTCTAGAAGCCAGAAGCCTCAGCTATGACATCCTCAGGCAGCCTTGGCTGCCATCTCTTTTCTCCCCTGGAATCAGGGACACTTCTCCCCTCCCTGCCCTTGGGAACTGATCATTCAGAGATACTTCTAGTCAGTGTTCTGCCTTCATGGCCTTCAGGACACTGTCACCTGCCTTCATAGGAAAAAGGACACTTGCCTTCACAAGACAGCCCCAGCGGTACCCAGGAGGCTGAATGACTCTCCCAGTATCCCGGGCCCAAGGGATGCCTTGGTGATGAAAGGTGAGGCCCAGTGTCAGGGAGATCAAGGTCCTCCTCCTCAGGCTTGTGTAGAGGGAAGAAACTAAAGGGCCGAAAAGTTTTGTATGCAGACATTGGGTAAACGGTATCTGTAAGCTAGTATGTTGATTCCTGTTCTGCTGCTGTGATTAAAAACTACGGTCAAGTCAACTCACAAAGAGTTTATTTTGGCTGTCGTTCCAGAGGGCTATCAATCAGTCTGTCGTGGCAGAGAGGCATAGCAACAAGCAGCAGGTGTGGTACCAGGAGCAGGGAGCCCAGAGCTCACATCTTCACATACAAGCAGGAAACAGAGAGGGAACTGAGAGTGTGTGAGGCGGTATAATCTCAAAGGCTGCCCCCGGGATACACACTTCCTCCAGCAGGACTGCACCACCTGAACCTCCTCAAGCTGCTGTATCAACCAGGAACCAAGTGTTGAACATAGGCTCAATCCATGAGCCTATGAGGCCCAATCTCATCCAAACCTCCACATCCCATTCTATGGCTTCATGACATGGCTACTATATCTGAAGTCTTGAGGCCATCTCATCATGCAGAATGCATTTAGTTCCCCATTTAAAATGCATTTAAAAGTCCCCATAGTCTACCACATTCTCAGCATCAACACTGTTGATAAGCCCAAAGTTCCTTTTGAGTCTTAAGGCAATTTCTTAACTGTAACTTTCTATAAATAAAATATCAAAGTACCTACATCCAACATTTAATGACACAAAAGATACATTATCAGTCCAAAGGGGAGGAATGGGCCATTAGTGAGGGAATCCTGGACCAAAGTGAGACAAGAACTGAGCAAACACCAAATCCTGTAGCTCTGTGTCTGATGGCAGATAGCTTAGATGGCAATGCCCTTCCAGCCTTGCTGCCTGAACCATACGGCACTCCCGGGGGCTGGTTTTACGTGCCTGTAGCTCTCCTTGGCAGGCATCCCACAGCTCTGGCATCTCCAATATCTTGGGGTCTTCACTGCAACTAGGCTTTGTTTTTATAGCTCCATACAATAGTCTCTCACAGCTTCTTATCCACCATGGACATGGCCTATGGGAAGAGCTGATACAGTAGACAGGTGTTTGTGGCATCCAGGACTGGATGATTCTGTCCATGGCCACAGGATACTACTGCCAGCATGGGGTGGTGTGGCGAGTTGGGGCTCTGGTTTTGAGGAGTTGACTGCAGGCAGTGCTTAGATACTTGGGTGGATTGCAAAAAGGAGCTAGACACACAGACATGGTGCCAAGTCTCAGCCCAGAGGGGGTTCCCAGGAAGGTCAAATGTGAAAATCATTTGCTACCTAGAACTGACCTCTTCATCCATGTGAGGACATGTTTCCAAGAGTCTCTTTCTAGTTTGAGGTGTCACCATGTACATGAATCTCTCTGTCTCTCTCTCTGTCTCTCTCTCTGTCTCTGTCTCTCTCTCTCTCTCTCTCTCTCTGTGCTACTGACCTCTTCTGGAAGTCTGTCACTTTCAACAGGACAGCCTGACTCTGAGAGGGGCCTGACTGGACTGGAACTGAGTCCTTACACTTGATGTTCCTTGGGACAGTCAGACTGGGATCGCCTGGGCTGCCAGAGGCCCTGGCTGGCTCCTTCTCTGCCTGAGTCCCCATCATATAGAACACAGGAGGGACACACAGGCTTACAGGGCACTGTTCTGCCCTCTTTGATCCATGAGAAGCAGGAGGTTTTAATGTGGAACTTGCAAACATAAGCTTGGAAAGTAACAGGGGGACCCTTGCTTCACCCTGATGTGAGAACTCTGTGGGCAACAGTGTAATCAAATGCCACTGGTAACCCCAACCCTGAGAAGAGATGGACAAAATCACAGAAAAAAATGCATAAAATAAAAGTCGGGACTGTAGCTCATTGGAAAAATGCTTGCCGGGCATGTATAATGCTTTCAGGGTCCCGTGCTCAGCAGCATATAAAACATACAGTGGAACACATGGTAATCCCAGCACTCGGGAGGTAGAGGCAGGAGATCACAAGTCTGGGGTTGTCCTTAGCTACACAGCAAGTTCTAGGCCAGCTTGGGATACATAAAATTCTGTCCCCTCTGCCTCAAAAAACCATAAACGGCCAAGAATCAGAAACTATTTTAAGCATGCAGTCCTACATCAAGAGAGAAACAGAGCTTCTCCTAGTGCACATGCCCTTTGACTGGGTTGACGGGTGTAAGAACATAGAGCTGGTTTTGTACCTTGGATGAAGGAGGATGAGACTCTTTCCTTACCCTGCAGAGTGGGAACCCAGAGAGAGACTTGCATGAGGCTGTTGACTTTCTCATTCTGGCAATGGTTAGATGTCACATCCTGGTTTCTTGGCTTTCTGGGTCACTTGGCCATAGACAGTGTTCCACTTCCTCAGGTGGCCATGTGGAGGCCACACTCTGGGTTCTTGGCCAGGAACTCAGTTTCCTCTTGCTGCAAAGTTGGACCATACCTTGACGACCTTCTCCCAGCCACTGTCCTTCTGTGGGCACTGTGGTCTCACAGTGACTGCCCACCCTCACCCCTACTTAGAAGCATTCCTGGGTGTACATGATGGAAATAACCCACTCGGATAGTGCCATCCTGTTCCCAGACTCCTCCCTGCTGTAACCTGTCATCATGGTCACCATGCTAGTGCCTGTGGTCCCTGCCATCTCTATTGACCCGGTCCTCTTATCTCAGCTAATCCTCTCTGTATACAGACCTATGGTTTTTCTAAATAAGCAGAACAAATCACTTCCTGGACAGCAATCTTGCTACCAACTTCACCATGAAAGACGTGCTGCACAGAGCTGCTCAGGAGCTTCTCAGGCTGTCCAAAGAGAGGCTCTCTGGAGAGAACTCCAGGAACACACGCAAAAGGCCCCCCAGCCTTCTGGCTCTGGCAATTTGAAACAACAGACAGTCTCTCATGCTCCCCCTAAGTTCAGCTCCTTCTCATGGTAGCCTAGGCTGTGTACTCCTTTTGATTAAAACACTCCATTCCTGAGGGCAAAGAAAGGAGGACTCCCGGGCCTCACCCTTCCCTCCTTCCTCAGAATGTTTAGAGAACTCTCAGGGATTTTGAACTTGATCTGCTTGCAAATCTGCAGTCTGGGGTCCTTATATTCCTCAGTGTGGCCTGGACTAAAGAGGTCTGGTGCTCCCTTCTCTTTCTGTTAAGGAAAGCATCTTTGCAGAATTATCCTTGGAAACTTCCCAGTGGTTCCCAGTGTTGAGTCTAGGATGGTTATACTCCTTTATGTGTGCTAGAGGAATCATGGCAGCAAGCATCCAGGCCATGTGGTGCTTAGCTCAGGTTGTCCTGAGTGCTATCTGTGTTGAACGCTTGCTATCTCCGAACTTGGACTGGGACCTGGGATGGTGTGGGCTGCAGTTGGCAAGTCTTTGTTGCTGCCATACAGAGCCTAGGAAAGGGGCCAGTGCGGAGGTGAGCAGAGACATCCTTGGACCCATGAATCCAGCTGTGCCTGAGTCACACGTCCACACTAACCGTGCCTGAGTCACACGTCCACACTGACAGTGCCTGAGTCACACGTCCACACTGACAGTGCCTGAATCACATGTCCACATGCACAGCACTTAGGCCCCTGTGGGCCAGGCTCTCGGTCTCTTGCAACCATGTTAACACCAACATTATGCTGGGTGATGCCCTGCCCTCACATCTGTCCTCTGAAAGCTGAGTTGCAGTGCTGGCTCACCCGTAGGACAGACCAGGGTTGAGATGAGGCAGGGCTTAGCAATGAATTCAGTAAGAATGCCTTGGTACAGTTAGCCTTTTGTTTCCTTCTGACATGGTGTGTGTGTGTGTGTGTGTGTGTGTGTGTGCGCGCGCGCGCGCGTGCGTGCTAATTCATGAGGAGATCAGAGGTTGAGCCCAGGAGTCACCTTCTATTGCTCTCCACTTTATTTTCCTTTGAGGCCGAGCTCATTGATTCAACTAGATTGGCTGGCCACTAAGCTCCAGCAAAATCTGCCTGGTTTGGCCTCTTTAATACTGGAATTAAAGACATGTGCTGCTATAGCCACTTTCTCACACAGATGACAGGGATCAAGATCCAGGCCCCTGTGCTTACTGACAACCATTTCTCCACCCCCACATTTAGGTCCTTACTGCTGTCCTTGACGGTGATTGATGTATTCACTCATCCCTGTGGAGTGCTCCCAGTGTGCCCGGATGCCTTGTGCTCAGGTGTGCACCTTTGTGCTTCCATCTGCCTTTTCTCCTCACCCTTATTGCCTCTGGGTTTCCTGAACTCTTCAGAGCCTAGTACTTGCCTTGTCCTGCAGGCCTCTGCCAGGTTCCAAGAGACTCTTCCCTGTGCTCCTCTGTGGCTCTCAACACGGACCTGTGGTGACTCTGCTCTCCTGGCCCCCATGCTGTGTTCTTCTCATAGACCTAGACTCATCCTGCTGGCCCTGCACTGAGTGCTCCCTCATCTCCAGGGTCAAGCTACAGAAGGAACATCTGAGTCACAAGAGAAGAACAAAGGGCGTGTGCAGCCCCATCCACAATGGGCCTCTCAGGACTGCCGCACCTACACTGCAGCCATTGGACTCTTCTCTTACTGTTAAGAGAGATCTTGGCCCTTTGGGTTCCAGGCGCCGCCTCACCCACATCAATGTGAATCCTAGAGCAACATGTTAGGCTCCCTCTAACAGAGAAGTGGCTAGCTCTGTCCCCAGGTATGAGGGATATAGTGGCTTCCCTGCTCCACAGCCTGGGCCTATGCAAGTTGTGAGTATGATTTGGTTTGAGGCATCTGGGGTGGGGCACAGGTTTTCTGAGAGTCTGCCTTGAACCCACCAGATGAAATCCAGGTAAAAGTTAAAAAGTAGGGGGTGGGGGATAGGTTTGTCTGAGCCTTCTGGGTTTCAGGGCAGTGCAGATGAGTGGTAGGTGCCACTCTCCAGTAAACACTGGTGGCCTGTGGGCAGTGGAGGACACTCTGCAAACAGCTGGCTGCCCAGCCTTGGTCGAAAGGCTGAAATGTTTGCTGTTGTCATGTCACATGGGAGAGGATCAGGGCCACCTTGGCAGTTACCATGGAACCACAGAGGGACCAGAAGCATCATTCAAGGGGCAGTCAGGGGTAACAGAGGACAGGTCACATGAGGAGGTTACTGGGTGGACCTGTCGATGATGCAGCCTCTGGTAGAAGTTATCCCAGGTGACGTTGTCTCTCTCATCAACGCCCACAGAAAAAGAGAAAGGGAAAAAGAAAAAGCTGAATATCTTTGCTAGACTTGCTGAGGGCAAGGGCACAGGGTGTGAGGCTGGCAGCCGCTGGTGGGTGGTATGTGTCACTGTTGCCAGGAGAGTTGATTCATTCCAGGGGAGTCCTGGGAACAGCTGCCTTCAGGGCAGGGGACTTATGTCCTCCTGGGGTGACACTGATTGGGGCCCCCTGTGGGAGCTGCTTTTTTGTCTGGGAAAAGAAGAGGATTCTAAAGAGTCATGCTAATGCCTCAGGCAGTTTTGGAACAAAGAAGCACCTCCCTACCATGACATACCTGCCACTCTGGGCTGTGGTTCTCCACCAGGAGTAGCAACATCATCCCCCGAGGAGCTGAAGGATGTGTAGGAAGGGCTAGGAGACCACAGAGAGCCAGCTCTATTTGACCTTGAGCAAGCCAATCCATCTTCAAGCTGAACTGTCCTCCTGCAAAGATGCTGACACGGAATGGGAAACACAGGGAGAAGGGCAGGGTGAGGGCGCCTGGCATCTAGCCCTCTGGGAGCCTAGGCAGCAGGTATGGGGGTGTAGTGACTACAGGTGACTCATAGCCATGGAAGAAGCAGGTGTCTCTGGAGGTCTTTATAGGCCCTGGTGGATCACTTGCCCCCATTCCTCTGACTGCCTCAAGTGTGGCTGTGAGCAGTTTCATCTCTGCTGCTGATTTTTCAGGGAACCACAGTCTGACCTTATTGCAGGGAATTCTAACCATCTATGTCCCAGAGTCTTGGTTGGCAGCTCTTTAGGCATGGACCAGGAGGGCAAAGATTCCAGGCTGCTGACTAGGTAGGATGACTGCCACCCTTACAAAGGTCTCAGCGTCCCTTCTTGGGCTCATCTACAGTCAAAGATGAAGAGACT